>OY282610.1:48781338-49530982 GCA_958298945.1 Atherix ibis
CGCCAAATGGCTTTCAGTGTCATGTCGCCTTGAGTATACATTTAAGTACAAATGTTAATTGAAATGAAAACAATTTCAGAAAAAATACTATTTTATTTAAAATTATTTAATTATTTAAAAGAAATAATTTTTTTTTAAATTAATTGGTTCCCTTTGGGTTTTTTTTCAAATTTATTACTTAAAATTCATTTGGCATTTTGACATTTTTTAAAATAAATTTCGAACAATTTTTATGCATTTAAATTGTTCTTAGACAAACTCTCCAAAAGAAAAAAAAATAATTATTTTTTTTTAAATAAAAAAGAATCTTAAAAATAATTCTAATAATTTAGTTTTTTTTTGTTTGGAAGTAATTTTTAGTAACATTTTCAATGTAAATTCTTAGCGCTTCGACCATTCATGCTATTTGACGACAAATAAAGGTCGTTCTGGCAATATATTGTAACTGGTTGGATTTGAACTCTGTATAATAAAAGCTGTTAATTTGAGTGTCGTCAAACTTTGGAAAAAATTCAATATTTATTTTTCAAATAGGAAAATTGTTCGAAAATAAATAGAAAGAATTTAGAAAATCTATTGTTAATATTAATTGTAGAAATTAATATAAGAAAAAGGAAATCATAAATTTATTCATTTAAAGATGGTTCTTTAAAGTTTTGTTAAAATAATTTTGAAATAATAAATTTGTGTGTAAGAAATAGTATTTTTTTTTACAGTAAAAAGAAAATGTTACTGCCGGAACATATTATATTGTCGAAATTATGCCATTATTAATTATTTATGAATACCTTAACAGATTGAATCTTTCCTCTTTTATCTTTTATTAAGCTGTTAAACACAAAAAAAAAATATATATTTTTCTTGAAACTTTTTATCAAAAACCTCAGAATTCATTTTTCTTTTTTCAAAAAGACTTACAGCTCCAAGTTACGTTTAAAATTTCACATTTTTTATATCAATAAAACTTTAATTCTTAAAAAAGAAAAATTTACAGACTTTTTTGGATAATTTGTCAAGGAAAATAATGGTTGAGTCGTTAATTTAAGCTTTAATTCGATTACAGGGTATTCAGCAATAGTTATTTTCTTCAAGAAAACTCCTCATAATAAAATAAAATTATTTGAAAAAAAAATTACAATAAAATTTTATTTAAAAATTAGCAAAAAAGGAGTTAAGAAAATTTCCGCAAGTTTTAAATTTACTTAAGTTTTGTACTTTTCTTGTTGTTAAAAATTAGCAAATAATTTTTTTAAATATTGAAAAAATATCAAGGAAAATATTGTTTTAAGGATTTGAGTAAAGAAAAAATTTGTGACAAAATTTTGTCTTCCAAATATGTAAAAACAAAATATGTAAAGACAAAATTTGGTTCGCGCGCATTTTCCATTTTCTTATAGTATCTACGAAGGCAAATTTAGTCTCTTGCATTTATATCCTTTTAGATATGCTGGTATACTTGAAATTGTAACCAAATCCTCAAGTGAGTATTAGTAGATGCACGTATTTAAATATACGGAAGTTGGAATTGCAGTTTGTCCAATCAACAAGGACATATACTGGTAAGTTTCATCTGTATTTGTGTCTAAGGCTAGCAAGGATATTTATTGCACAATAACAACTTTTCTATGAATATTTCTTCACGTAATATACGTATTATTCCAATTCGTATTTAAAATTATTTCCAACCCGTTAATGTATGCGGAGGGACGACTGCATGGAAAACTTTCCCTGAAAATTGTCTCGAAAATGAGACATTGTTTTGACGGATTTTCGCAAAAGTTTGTTCTTCCGTTGTTTGAACTAGTTTTCTAGTATAGAAACTTTCCGAAAATACACTCTCTTGTATACTCTTGGAATTGAATCCAGTCGATTTTGTACACACGATAAAATGATTCGTAGCCTTGCATAGAAGCCATATATATAATAGCTAATAGTATGCAGAAAGGACACGTGTTCTTAGTCCATGTGGTTGATAATTTAGAAAGGAAAGGAAAATTTCAAAATTCATGAAATGCATCCATTCATAAGCACATCCACCGATTCAGGCGCATACTAGTCCTTCTGAAACTGATTCTTACTATATAAGGCGATTTTTGATCACATTTAGTATATTGGATAGTATATGTATTATGAGGTCTGATGCACTGTAATGAGTCGATCTAAACTCACACATAAATCGTTTTTGTTGTTCGAAAATATTCTCACTTGATTTCTCAGGACTTCATACACTCAGCTTGGTTAAGGCGAAACGATATACAACCACATTAATAAGAATATTATTTTGCAAAAAAGAATTATTAAAAAATTTATATAATATTTTTTAAATGAGTTGACAAAAACTATTTTCTGATAAGGATCTTCGAGGATGATTTAAAAAAAGACTACAGAACTAAAATTACTGATTAACATTTCTTTTCCAAGTTAAAGTAAAACTTATAGAATAAAATTGGAAAAAGAACAAAAAAAATTACTAAAATCTATATTTTAATAAAGGAATTTTGTAAAGATTTTTTATTATATATAGAAATACTGGAGTCTTTTTGTGTTTTTTGAAAGTTATTCTTTATTAACAAAAAATACCTTTCATTTAAAAAAAAAATATTTTCCATATATTGTAAATACGACCATTTTGGCTGGTAGTAGTTTAAAAAATTTCAAATCATATTTTATACGACAAAAGAAAGAAGGGTGAAAGTAAGCCAATTTAAAAATTTAATGTATTGAGTTCGTATTGTTTTGTTTTCTTCTAAATTTTAATTTCATCATTCTTATCGAATTTTTCATGAAAACTAATCCTTACCGAATTTTTAACAGTATTCTTCCTTCTTATTAATTTTTCATAATTTTTCTTCGATATTCTTATGAATCTTTCCTGATTATTTTTTCTTTGTTTTAATTTCTTCTGATACTTACCAGATTTCTTTCTTTGCATTTCTTATCCGATTCTTTTCTGATTTTTTTTCAATTCGTTTCTCATTCTTCTCTAAATCTTTTCCGCTTAAAGGTTTTCTTCTGATTTTTTTTGAATTATTTTCCAACTATTTTTCAATACTTTATCCACGTTATTGATTTGATCTGATTCTTGCTTGATTTCTTCTATAAGTTTTTCTAATTCTTTTCTTATTCTCCCCCGATTATTTTCCGTATCTTTCCCAATTCTCTTCCCATTCTCTCCCAATTCTCTTCCAATTCTCCTCCAATTCTGTACCGATTCTCTTCCGATTTTCTTCCGATTTTCTACCGATTCCCTTCCTTTTCTCCTCTAATTCTATTCAGATTATCTTCCGATTCTCTCCCGATTCTCTTCCAATTCCCCTCCAATTTTGTTCCGATTCTTTTCCCATTCTTTTCCGATTCTCTTTCGATTGTTTTCCGATTCTTTTCCGATTTTCTTCCAATTCTCTTCCGATTCTCTTCCAATTCTCTTCCGATTCTCTTCCGATTCTCTTCCGATCCTCGTCCGATTCTCTTCCGATTCTCTTCCGATTCTCTTCCGATTTACTGCCAATTCTCTTCCAATTCTCCTCCAATTTTATTCTGATTCTCTTCCGGTTCTTTTCGGATTCATTTCCAATTCCCCTCCAATTTTGTTCCGATTCTGTTCCGATTCTTTTCCCATTCTTTTCCGATTCTCTTTCGATTCTTTTTCGATTTTCCTCCAATTTTTTTCCGATTCTCTTCCGATTGTCGTCCGATTCTCTTCCGATTCTCTTCCGATTCTCTACCAATTTTCTTCCAATTCTCCTCCAATTTTATTCTGATTCTCTTCGGGTTCTTTTCGGATTCATTTCCAATTGTCCTCCAATTCTCTTCCTATTTTTTCCGATTCTTTTCCGATTTTTTTCCGATTCTCTTCCAATTCTCTCCCAATTTTCTTACGATTCTTTTCCGATTCGGTTCTAATTCTCCTCCAATTCTGTTCAAATTCTGTACCAATTCTCTTCCTATTTTTTCCGATTCTTTTCCGATTTTATTCCGATTCTCTTCCAATTCTCTTTCAATTCTCTTCCGATTCTCTTCCGATTCTCTTCCGATTCTCTTCCGATTCTCTTCCAATTCTCTTCCGATTCTCTGCCAATTCTCTTCCAATTCTCCTCCAATTTTATTCTGATTCTCTTCCGGTTCTTTTCGGATTCATTTTTAATTCTCCTCCAATTCTCTTCCGATTCTCTGCCAATTCTCTTCCAATTCTCCTCCAATTTTATTCTGATTCTCTTCCGGTTCTTTTCGGATTCATTTCCAATTCTCCTCCAATTCTGTTCCGATTCTCTTCCGAATCTCTTCCGATTCTATTCCGATTCTCTTTCAATTCTCTTCCAATTTTCTTACGATTCTCTTCCGATTCTGTTCTAATTCTCCTCCAATTCTGTTCCGATTCTGTACCAATTCTCTTCCTATTTTTTCCGATTCTTTTCCGATTTTATTCCGATTCTCTTCCAATTCTCTTTCAATTCTCCCGATTCTCTTCCGATTCTCTTCCGATTCTCTTCCAATTCTCTTCCGATTCTCTGCCAATTCTCTTCCAATTCTCCTCCAATTTTATTCTGATTCTCTTCCGGTTCTTTTCGGATTCATTTCCAATTCTCTTCCAATTCTCTTCCAATTCACTTCCGATTCACTTTCGAATCTCTTCCGATTCTATTCCGATTCTCTTCCAATTCTCTTCCAATTTTCTTACGATTCTCTTCCGATTCTTTTCTAATTCTCCTCCAATTCTGTTCTGATTCTGTACCAATTCTCTTCCTATTTTTTCCGATTCTTTTCCGATTTTATTCCGATTCTCTTTCAATTCTCTTCCGATTCACTTCCGACTCTTTTGCGAATTTGTTTCGATTTTATTTAGTATATTCCCACTTTTGGTGAAGAAGAAAAGAAAAAACAAGAAACGTTTTTTTTCTTCTTTTTTCTGATTCCTCCCAATTTTCGCCAATTTATTACCCACTTTCCAATCTATTCAAATCATTTTTCTATTCTTAATTATTTTTGTACTTTAATGAGTGAACCTCACCCCCTTCATTTTTCTATTCTTAACAAAGTGATAACCGTTTTTCATTCTACGTCACTACTCTTCCAAGTTCAAAATTTAAAAAAATATATATTTATGAATATATTTTTTTTTTTGATTAATGAATATTTCTATTCATTAAAAAAAGAAACTATTTTATTAAATAATATATAGAATAAGAAAAGGTATCTTAATTTTTGTATACGAATATTTTCTGTCTGTGCTACTTTTATGGAAATTTCATTTTATTTTTAAATAATAACTCATAATTAGCACTAATTATAAAAAAATTTAATTTTAATTTATTTTTTCGAAAACTTTGAAAATTTTCAATAAACAATTTTGTTAGTTTTGTAAATTTTTCTCCTTTTTTTTTAATTTTTGGCCCATAAAATCAGTTTACAATTACAAAATGGCAAACACAATTGACGTCGAAATCAGTTAGTCAAGCGCTCTTACTGAAAACACACCCAATTTGTTAATTAGCTGAGTAAGCTCAATTGTCAGCTAAACGAAATGCAGCGCATTACCTGTAAGCATAAAATGGTAATTTTTATAAGTGTAGTGAGCTTCACAACATTTTATATTTAAAGCCTTCAACCGTGTGGAGCAGAATTTTCTTCCTTTTTTAGTATTACGATCCTCAATGCAATTATGTTTTGATATATTAAAATCTGCCATTTAGTTTTTCTTCTTAAATTTTTTCTACTATGTTATATATTTTGCTTAAATTTCAACACCAATTCAGTTATTTTCTAGGAATTTTTTGAATAAAAACCTTTAAAAAAATGTTATCAAAAATATCAACAATTTTTTTTCTAAATTGTTTTCTCATATCTTACAGGTTTATTTTCTCCAGCACGATCACATCATATTATTTTAAAAGAAAGTAGACTCTATTTATGAATATCTACTTCAACAAATATAATAATAATAATAAATGAAAACAACCATAAATAAAAATTATATCAAAATTGTGTAATAAAAACTGAAGTGCAAGTAAAAAAAAATTTATAATAATAAAACCAATAAAAAATAATAAATATAAAATCGAAAAAAAATTAAAAAACTTATTAAAATTAAACTTTAGAAACACAATCAAATAGAAAAATATACAAAATTAAAAATTTTCGGAAACAAAAAATTTAAATAATTAAAATCTCAATCCACCAGTTCGATAAAAATATTTAAAAGTTTTTGGGAACGACGACAAAAAAAAAAAACAATATTATAAAAAATATTTTTTATCAACAAAATAATAATAAGCAATTTTTTGTTCATATTTTGGCAATAAAAGTTTATAAAAACCAAAAAGTGTAAAACAGAATAAAACAAAAAAATTATACAAAAATTCAAATATTTCTAAATAGAAAAAAATTTATTTAAAAAGTCTTTTGGAATCAAATTTTTGGAAGCCGCTATACGAGTATTTAGTTAAAAACAAAAAGAAAAAGAAAAATAATTTAGAAAAAAGATACAAAAATTTTTAAAAATATAAAAAAAAATTTAGTGTTTTTGGAAAATTTCGAAAAATAAAGTACAAAATTCATAATAATAAAATATTTTTAAAAAAAACCTATAAACTAGAAAATAATTTAATTACAGAATTGAAAAATAAAAATAAAAAAGTGAAAATTTACAATTAAAAAAAAAATTATTTTAGAACATAGAAAAATCGGAAAAAATAATTAATTTATCTACAAGCATAACTATTTTTAATAGTAGTGGTAAAAAATCCTTAAATATTTATTTGGGTTTTATTCAAAATAATAATAATAACGAACATATTGAAAGTTTTACTTAAAAACTCTGAAAGTGTTGGTAAAAACTATTTCTGAAAAGTTAATTAACCTATTTCAAAGTAAAAGGATAAAAAAAATTTAATTTTTCCGAAAGTGTTCGTCAACAATAAATTGCATCATTTTTAAATACAAACCAAAATTAGATCTTAAGGTACCAAAATTGTGGTATTACAGATTATTGGTATTCAACAAAAAAAGTGCGCAAAATAAAGAGGAAAACTGATTTAACATAAAGACAGTTCATAAACAATTCGAACAAATATTATAAAAATTAGTGAAAGACTCAAAAGGATAAAAAAAAAACATTAAAAAATTCCAACACAACTTTTTTATATCAAAATTAAATTTACACATTAGAAACACAAATACATACACTTAAAAAAAATTAATACATTAAAACACACAGACACACCTACACAATAAAATCTTACACCAAAATTAAATTAAAATAAACAAAAAAAAAATATTTTTAATTAGTAAACAAAAATTCTCTCCAGATTAAAAAAAAAAACCATAAAAATTCCTAAATAGAATAAAAAATAAAATTTTCAATCAATAATTACTTAGCGTGTAAAGTGATTATCAAAATACACACACAAAAATTTACACAAATTAACACTGACACCGGAACAAACAGTTTTAAATATCATCTTCCATACAGCTAGTATTTACTGAAATTAAATACTAAAACACACATACATAATACATTCATACACAATACACACTCTCATAATAACCATTTTAAATATTCAATCAAATTTACCATAGTATTAGTATCTCATGAATATATATTAAAAAACAAACGAAAGAGAAAGAGGCGTATAAAAGGTAAGAAGAAGAAAAGAAAGAAAAAAAAGATAACAATAAATAGTAAGAGAGTGAGAGACAGATATAAAAAGGTAAATTATTTTGAAAAATTAAAAATCTGAAAAATATTTTTTTTATAATTCAAATTTTTAAAATTCTGTACGTACTAAAACACTTTTTGTCCGAAAAGAACTTTGGTCTTAAATAATTTTTTTAAAGAAAATAGCAAAAAAAAAAGAAAAAAAATACATCAACAAAATTTGGTATAAATTTCGATAAATTTAGAAGAAAACATTTTTTTCAACGATACATTAAAAAATTATTTAGAGTAAATACAAGAAAAAAAAAAATTAAATTTGAAATTAAGCCACCGTTAAATATTTTGTTTTTTTTTAACTATCACTTAAATATCTAAAAAAAAAATCAAAATAGCAGAATAAAAATTACTAAATAAAACAAAATCATTAAAAAAATAATATTTATAATAATAAATAAAAAATAAATTTACTTTCCTCCAAAATATTTTACGTAAAACGAAACCATTAAAAACAAAAATTTTCGAGAAAAAATTTTACTAAATTTTTTGATTTGATTTATAATATAAATTTTATATATTAAATTGTTAAGAGGCGAAACATTTTGCCAGTTGCTTAATTTAAAAAAAGAATATTAATAAAAAAAATTTCAGGAAAAAATTATTTATAATTTTTACATTCAATTTAAAAGTTATTTGCAATTATTTTTAAATTTGAAACAAAAAACAAAGCAATACAAAAATAAAACCAAAAAGTTTCTTTTAAAATTAAATAAATTGCTTTTAGTAAAATTTTAAAGAGAACAACTTAAGCAGCAGAATAAGTTGACCTAAAACCTTAAAAATTGCAAAAAAACTATTTTACTTTTTTAAGCTTATTAATAATATAATTACAATTAAATTTTAAATAATGCAATTGGACCATTATTAGCAATAATATCATAAATAAAAATATTTTTTTTGAAGGAAATTGCCAAATAACAACTTTTAATAATAATAGAAATTTCGAGGAGGTTAGAACTTTTAAAATAATTCATCCTTAAAAGGAAGAAATTTGCTAAAATCATATTAGAAAAAATCCTTTTTAGAAAGAATATTTGAACTTTTTAAGAAAAACCGCCGAAAAGGGAAATTTCTATATACATAAAAACCAAAAAATTCTTTCATATCGAAAGAGAGAGGTTTTCAGAACACTGAAAAGGCACCTCCTAAGGGAGAGAAAATTTTCATTTCCTAGACTATAGAAATTTCCTTGAAAGAGAACTTCTGAAAAAATACAAATTTCTACCAAGTAAAAATTACATCTGAAAAGAGAGAACTTATAAAACTTGATAAGGCACCTCTTAAGGGAGAGCAAATTTTCTTTAGTCAGAAAAGAGAAATTTCCTGTTCAAAAGGGAAATTTGCAAAACCTCCAAAGAGAACCACTAAAAGGAAGAAATTTCTACTTCAAAAAAAAGGAAATTCAGTCACATCTGAAGAAATAGAATTTTAAATCCTTGTTAGGGCACCTCTTAGGGAAAAGGAAATTCTATCCTATAAAGAAGGGAAATTTTTCTATTTAAAAGGGAAATTTACAAACCTTGAAAGAGAAATTTAAAAAAAAATTTTATATAATATTTAAAGAAAAGAAAATTTAATCATATTTGAAGAAAGAGTATTTATTAGCCCTGTTAGGGTACCTCTTGGGGAAGAGGATATTATTTCCTCTGAAGAAGGGAAATTTCTCCTTAATTAATAAAAATATTAATTAAGAATAAATTTCGAATTTGCAAAAATAAAATTATTTCCCTTCTGAAGGTAAATTCTTTAACCTTTAAAAAAGACCTCATAGAAAAGAGGACATTTTTATACCCATAAAAAGGGAAGTTTTCCCTTTTATTGGGGAAATTTACAATTTCTTTCTCGCAGTACATAAATAAGAAAGTAAAAATCATTTTTTGTTTTCTTTCGTTAAATTTTAATAGTATTTAATTTTTTCCATTTTTTTTTTAATTTATAAAAAAAGATTTTTTTTTTTAAAACAAATTCAACAAAAAAAAATTCTAATTTTTAATAAAACTTCCGTGTTAAATTTTTGCTTTTTTTCCGAACAATTCTTTTTTTTTCGAATTTTTTTGTTGATATTCTTCAATGTTTTTTCTTTTAAATAGACTTTTCGTTTTTTTATAGGTTATTTGAAGAGAAAGAAAATTATTAATATTTTTTTTTTAAATAAAGAAAATAAAATTGAAGACAAAGGAAGAAAATATTTCAATTATTTTTCTAATATTAAAACTTAAGTAACTCAAATAAAAAATCAATATAAAAATATTTCCTTTAAAAACAATTCTTTTGTAAGTAAATAAAAATTTAGAATTCGCTTTTAAGGATTATAATCGAACATTAAATCCATAATAAGTGATATTTTTTGTTTAGAATTATTTTTTTTTTAGGTTTTTTTTATTTTAATTATATTTTTTTTCTTATATATTATATTATATTTTAATAATATTAGAAATTTAAAATTATTCACTTTTTAATAAAAGAGAAAGCTAAACAATAGCATCTGCAAAGGTTAATCGGAAAAAATATTGGTGAAATCAACAATAAAGTGTAAATTTTACCGAAATAATTTAGTTTAAAAAAAAATAAAGATAAAAAATATGGGCGAGTCCCAATTTTTTCCACAAAAAAGTTTCCTGTAGAAAAATTTATTAAGGAAATTATCTTTTGTATACAGAAAAACCAAATAACACATGAATCTTAAGGGTTAACTCTTAACTTAATGATAGATGAAAATATCGCATACAAAGACACTGAATTATATAATAGTTTAAATAAAAATAATAAGGGCTACATAACAACAATAAAACAAATAAAATTATAAGCAGTTTAAACAATAACAAAGGGCTATAAATAAATATCAAGCAGTTATTAAAAAATAAATTTTTTTTTTAAATTATTAAAATAATATTCAAAAAATTGAAATAACTTATAATCAAAGAGATTTTAGTAAATATAAAATCACTTTAAAAAGAAATTGGCCTAAATTTATTTTAAAACGAAAATTCTTTTTGTATACTTTAATAAAAATATATAAAAAAAATTAAAAATAATAAAAAATTTAAGTAAAATTTTTAAAAAATAATACAAACTTACGAAAATATATGTACACTGTATAATCAATTAAAAATAAATGCTATAAAATATATATATATATATAACTACCAACTAAAAAGTAATATTATCCTCAATTTTGAAATTTTCATTTATCATATTTTTTATTTTAATACTTTTTAGAAAAATCTTCTAAAAGAAACAACCAATTTATTAATATTAAAATATTTTTCTAATTTTTTAAAAATTTTATATTCCTAAGAAAAAGGATTCAAAAGAAATAATTTTATTTTTTTAAGAATATTTATTTTTACAATTTTTGTTTTTTTTTTGTTCAATTTTTTTTTTAAATACAAATAATCAACAATATAATTTTTAATATAATCGGAAAAATAAGTTTAAATATTTCAATATTTGATATTATTTAAAAATTGGCTATAAAAAGAAGTTCAGCAATATAATTCCTTTTAATGTGCATCTAAATTATAAAAACCAAAACTATTATAAATTAATTTCAAAAAAATATTTAATAAAATTAAAAAATTTCAATTAATTAAATATAATATAAAGTTTAAGACCAATAAAATTGAGATTAAATCGACTAGCTATTAAAGCAGTTAACGGCATATAATATCCAGTAAACTATTATTATAAAAATATATTCGAATAGTTACTCAAAAATATACACATACATATAAAAAAATATTAACAGAAAAAATTAAAACAAAATTTTAATTAATTATTCTTGATAATTTTTCCATTGAAATTAATTATTTTTTAATATTAAAGAATTTTTTCTAATATAACATAATTTGGAATAAAAATCCAATTAGTGGGAAAAAATTAAATAAAAACCATAAAAATATCTCTTATTTTATTGAATTTATTTAATTTTATAAATTCTTTAAAATACAAAAAAGAAATCCACAAAAATATACATAAAAGTAAATAGTATCAAAAAAATATTTAAAATATCACAACCACCAACAACACTACCCAACACCACCACCAACCCCTGCCCCCACCCGCAAACATAATCCATTGTAAATTATGATAATATAACCAAATAAATGTTAATAAAATATATTTAAATAAAAATTATGCATAATCTTAATGTAAATTTAAATGTAAATTATATTTAAATATCAATAAATTCTTAATCAATTAAAAACAATATAACAATAATTATAATCAATGACTAACTATAGTTAATTAGTATATAATATAAACTGAACTAATATTTAATTTTAATATAAGAATACATAAAAAACACTAAGAGAAAAAACAGACACACACACACCCACACACACTCACTATACACAAGCCAAAGTTACTGTACCGGAAGAAAAAAATTTTAAAACAGGAACAAAATTTTATTTGAAAATTTTTAAAGCACTTTTTATTTTGTTACAAAAAAAACAAACAAACCAAAAACAATAAAAATATTCAACAATAACCAAAAAAAAAAAACGGAAAAATTGTTATAAAAACTAAAAATAGTTAAATACCGATAATCAACAACAACAAAAAATATTTAACAAAAATTTAACATTTTGAAAACTAAAAAAATAATAATAATAATAAAGCGAACAAAGAAATATTTGGAAGAAAAGCTCTCTCACAAGCTTAGTTAAAAATTACCTCAAAAACAAAACAAAAAAATATACAAAATAAATTAAATAAAGTTGTTAAGAATTTTAGAACTTTTTGGGAAAACAATTAAGGGAACAAGCTCAAATAAAAAGGATATTTCGTAATAATTAAAAAAAAAAGTAAACTAGTTGAATAAGAACACAAAAGTATATTTTAAAAAAAATTAAAAACAAAAGAAGGAAATAAATTTCCAAAAAAAGGAATTTCTACAAAGGACAAAAAATTCATAAGTATATATATATAGAAATATTTGCTTAGTATATATGCGATAAAGATTTTGCATTTTTTCCTCCCCACAAAATATAAGGATCAAATTTTTGTTTTTATTTATTTGTAAAAAAAAAATTTAATAATTTTTATTTCTCAATTGCAAAAAACCAGAATTTTTATTAAATTTTTAATTTTGTTTTATTTTTTTAATTCTTTTTTAAAATTTTTTTTATTATCGTTCTATAAGGTAAAAAATTTTTAGATATTCAAAATTTCAAACTTATATACTAAACACATAAGCATACACACATATACATATACATACAAACGTTCTGTAATAAATATTTTTAAATACCGAAAATTTTTTTTGAAAATTTTGTTTTTATAAAAAAAAAAATACAAAGAAAATCTAGAATATTTTCATCATTTTCGAAGTACTTAATTTAATTGTAATATTCAGAAGATGGAATTAAAAATATTTTCAAAGGATAATTAAAATATTTAAAGCATCCAGAAAAGTCCTGATTTAACACTCTGGTTACTTTTTAGGAATTTAAACAAAAATTTGAAATTTTTTTGTTTATTTCAATAATAAAATTTGCAAACACTTTTTTTTTTTGGTTGAAAAATTATGATAAAAAATTAAAAACACAAATACCTTTATACGAAAATACACTTCAACACATACATTTCCATACAAAACTAATAGTGACAGTTAATTTTTAAAAAAAAAATATGCAATAAAAACAGAAAATTAATAAAAGGTGAAATATTCGCGAATTAATATATTCCACAATTTGTGGAATATATTTCACTCGAGAAAAAAAAAACAATAATAAAACAAATTGACTGGTTTATATTTTGAATATTGACTATATTCGACAAAGGACCCCATTAAAAAAAGCTAAAAATTTTCCCAAAAAAGACTTAAAAGTCAAAGCAATAATAACTAACACAACATCGCAATCGCAATAAATAGCAAATTTAATTGAAAGTTATAAAAAAAAAGGCAATAATAAAGGATAACAATCTATGTCCTTGAGGAGTTGCATGAAATAAAAATCGGCAAATATTATAGCTGATTAATTATAACTTAAAAAAAACAACAACAACAACAACAATTCCAAATATTTTGCATAATATTCTAAAATACGTTAAGGAGATCACTTAAAAGGATAATTACTACAGCAAACATTTCAACAAGAACAAAAACTATATGCAACTATAAAATCATAATATCAATCAACAAAATAATAAGTGAAAATTAATTAAAAAAATATTTGAAAAAAAAATCCCTTTAAACTTCATCAAACAATAAACTGAAAATAATTCATCATAAACTATAAAAAATAGTGTATAAATACAATAAAAGTAAAGTTTCTTTATAAATCATATCAAATTTTACTACTACAAACTCATACAACTGAAAACGTAAAGAAAAAAATACTCCAAATTAAAAATTAAAATAATATTTAATTTATTTTTAAAAATTCACATTAAAAAAGAAGGCAACAAATATAAAATCAAATCGAGCAGGGGCAGAAAAAAAAATTATTTGAAGGTAAATCCTTTTAGTTTTAATTAAACTATAATTTTTTTTTGCCAGTTTGGTCTTTTTTTTATTTATTAGTAATTATTAGAAAGAAATTTAAAAAAAAGTTTTGCCCATTTTGAAAAATCAAATAACTAAAAAAAAATTTCCAAGTTCAATTGTGGAGAAAAGAAAATATTTTCATTAAAAATTAAGTGATCTAATTGAAGTAAAAAAAAAAAAAAATCCTTCAAAAAATCCACCAAAAACTAGGCACGCTTTAACTAAATCCACGTGGTTCTTAGTTCTTGGAAAAAAATTATTGAGTGTATTTCAACAAAAAAAAAAAAACATTTTAATTATTTTTTAAATCTGGTAAATAATATAATTTAAAAAAAAATAGTTTTCCACATAATAAAATTTGTAAAAACAATGACAGGACATTAGTTTTTGGTTTCTCAGAACACTTGATATTAAAAGCAATCAATTTAAATTAATATTCGTTAAAAAAAGAAAAAAACGGGCTATAATAGTTTTTATAACTGCCTAATTTACAAGCGTACAAAAGCTACAGATTCACAACGAAAAAGCTTTCAGCAGAAAAGAGAGTCCCCTGAAAGTGGACCTAACCTTTAATTTAAAACATTCAACTTTACTTTAATCAAAAAATTAAAAAGACCGTTTGAATAGAAGTGGAGAAAAGAACATTCAATTATAAAAATAAATAATTTACCGAATTCAATAAAGTAAATTGTTTTGTAAAAGACAATAATTAAAAATCCTATACTTGAAAAAAAACACTACATTTAAAAATAAAAAATAAAAAACAAACCAAAGAAAATCTTATAATTCATAAAAGTTAATTTATTCAAATTATACCATTAAAAAGTTGAAAAAAATATCTTAGTAAATTTTTAATTAACAAAAAAAAAAAAAAAGTTTCATTAACAAACTAGCTAAAATATCAACAAGAAAAAAATTCAACATTGATAAAAATTGATAAAATTAAAAAAAAAAATCAACTAAAAACAAAACAAATAAATTTAAAAAATAAATAAATCTCGGGTGATATTTTTTGGCCTACACGTTTAGAAAATTATATGTGATCAAAAAGTCTATTTTATAAAAGAAAAAGAAAATTTAACACAAACAACAATTAATTAATAAAATCAATTTAATAATATTAAATTATAATTACCAAAAAGTATAAATAAAAAAGAAATTTTTTTATATATAAAGAAAAAAAAAAAAATAAACACGAATATTTATGACAATTTTCAAGTTAATGCAAATTAAAGTTAATAATTTTTATGTTTAAATAATTAAAAGAAGAAAAAAAAAATTGAAAAAAGGTGAACCAAACAAAAAAGATTTAAAAAAAAATATTTATAAAATTCTCAGAGAAAATATATTTAAAGGAAAACAAATTAAATTACTTAAGCAATCTAGAAAAATTATTTAAAAAAAAAGCAAAAATTTACATAAAAATTATTATATTATAAAAAGGTTTGACAAAAAAAAAACAAAACAAATCCTAATAAAAAGAAAACCTTTTTTAAAGAAAATTCGTGCCTTAAATTGGCCTTAATTAAAAGAAAAGTTACCCATTAAAACTAGTTACACAGAAAAATAAAGCAGAAGAAAAAACAACTAATCATGTAAAAGGATATTATTTGAGGTTATTTTTCTTTATCTTGATTGGAATATTTAATAAAAATAATTAAATAATAATAATACCAACGTTAAAGGATAAAAAAAATTCATATAATTTTATTAATAATTAATAAATAATAATAAACAATATCGATAAAACAAAAATATAATATAGAAATTATAAATTATATATTCTAAAAATTATTTCGATAAAAATTTCAAGTAAAAAAAATCCATTACTAAAGGGAGTCTCAACAATAAACAGGCTTCAGTAGTATAGGTTAAAAAAAGAAATTAATAAAAATTCATTAAAAAATAATAATAATTAAAAATAATTCAAAAAAAAAAGTATACTAATAATAATATTAGTAAAATATCTTTAATCACTTTAAAGATAGTAGTTTAATTAAAGATGATTAATAATATTACTGTTATGTGTGTATATAATTAATAGACGAACAAAGAAAAAATTCTATGGAATAAAGGACTAAAAAAAAAACGACTCTACTTTAAATATAATATTTCAATACTTTTACGGATCAAAATAAATTCCATAGAATATCTTCCGTTCGGTGAAAATATTTCAATTTATATTTCCGAATTTTCTGTCATTTTAATCAAAAAAATGACATTATCCTTAATATATAATAATTAAAAAATACTTAATAGCTTACTAGTTTTCTGTTTGTATAAATACTAAATAGAAATAGTATAAAAAACAAACGAAATATATTAAAAGGAAAAAGACTCGCCACCATATTATAACACAATTAATAATAATACTTAATAGAATATTTAAAAAAAAAAAAAAAGCAGAAAGAAGGATATAATAGGACTTGTATAATAAAAAAAGCTTTTTTAAAAAATAAGAATCCTAATTAGAACTAAAATGATTTATAATCGAAAATTGGATAAACATTAAAATAATCCAAAAAGTAACATAATTATAAGAATAAATTTAATTAAATTTAAAATTTAAAAAAAAAACAACATATATATATATATAAATTTTAGTCAAAAAGAAAAGAAGGATAATTTATTAAACAAATAAAAAGGAAAACAAAAAGTACAAAGTTTAGCTATTATAAATACAAAATTCAAAAGAAAAATTTACCAAAAAAATCCTCAAATTTCTGATCAAATAAAAATCCTCTCCCAAATTCTGTAAATTGATTAATACGATTGTGAAAAAAATATATTTAATTATAAAAATCTAATATTAAAAACTAAATGTTAAAAAGAATAATTGAAATAATAATAAAAATAGCTAATGATAATAATAATTAATTTAATAAATAACAAAAATAATATTAATTAATTATAATAAAACGTAAATAGTTAAAAATTAAATCTGTATAAATTAAACGGGCTATTCTTTTCGGCATATATAAATAATTATTCTCGAATAAAAGAAAAAGGATTAAAAATTTATAAAGTAAAAAAAAAAAAAAAAACAATAATAACAAAAATATCAAAAAATACAAAATAAAAAAAACCAAAAAAAAAAAATACATGGTAAAGATTAATTATTAAATTGTAACAAAAAAGTGACAGGACAGTATTTATTCAAAAAAAGGGAAAGAAAAATTCAAAAAAGGATAACTTTTTGAGTAAACTCTATTTCAATAATAATATCAAAAGTATATTGTCCAAAACAAGAACAAATACGAAAAGGGAAATAACAAAAACAACTTAAAAAATAAATATTTTATAATTGAGAAAATTCGTCCTTATAGACGTTATTAACCGATTGTGACTCTATTCTATATTGTTCGATTAAAAAACTATATTGAACAAATACCAGACAGGACACAAAATAACGGAACGCAATTATCCTTTTTTTTTTTTGTTGCAAAAACAAAAACAAACGGAAAACCAGGATTTTTCGAGAAAAGCTAAAAAAAAAACTGATTCAAAATAATTCCATCTATAATTATAAAAGGAGATAAAAATTTCAAATAAAGTCCATCTAAAAATATACTGAGAAATCGACAACATCAAAATCCAAAAATAAAAACCAACAACCTAGGCTAAAAAACAAAAAAAATAAAATACTAAAATCGTATTTAGCGGAAAAAATTAAATAAAAGTGTGCAAAAAAAGGACTATTCACAAAAAAATAAACGAACAATTTGTGAATTCAGAAAATAAACAGACAGCTTGAGGTCCCAATAGTACATGCTATTGGGATCCATCTTAAAGTGATTGTCTTCATATTTCTACCTTATAAGGGACAACGAAGGATTTTTATAGCGTACAATTTTATTGATACACGAAGGAGTAAGGAGAACTGCTGCAATTCGACTTGATTGCCGAAGAATCCCTATTCGGAATAATTGGTGAGTAATTCAATATATTATAAATACTATATTTCTCTTCTATGGTATATATTATGTATATGAATTTATTTAAAAAACTATATAATCCCTTAAAATTAAGTAACAATAGCTAACAGAATATTCCGCTTGCACTAAGGATATTATAGGAAAAAAAAATTTAAAACGAGAAAAATGTGGGAAAAAATAATCTGATTTCTCTCTAAGTTTATTTGCAATTCAAAATTTGATATAAGCTTTAAAAACTGCTTCAGAAAAATAAATCAGCAACAATAACTATAATAAATATTTTATTGCTCTTTAAAATAACCTCCGATTAGTCCTACAAAACTTGATTGCTTCTGTTCTTGTTGTATGTCCTTAAGAATATTCTCAAAAGAACCAACGATAAGCTCTTAAGAATATTTGTTTGCTCGCATTCTAAATGGTGGGAGGAAGAGATTTTTCCAATTTTTTAAATAAAAGCAATTTTTTTTTAAATTATTTGCTTCCTCATATCCCTATTTCAGCTAGAATTTTTTGTTCCTTCTTTGTATCCTTGTAGTCTCAGATATCAGTTTTTATTTAGTAAGGTTAAAAAAACTTTCATTTAAGGACCATCCAAAAAAAAAAAAAAAAAATTATGATATTAACATTAAAGGATGTATGAATCTCGGCTAGTAATATATGAAGAAAAAGGAGTATTTTTTTAACTTCATTCGAGTAGAAAATGATTTGGATGTGAAGTGGTGGAGGAGGATTTCAATTTGCAGCGCCCCAAAAAAAGTACCACCATTTTAAAAAATTGACATAATTGAACATGTGGCATACTCTCTTGTGGCAACTTTGAAACCATTTATTGGAGATTAATTACCAAAAATCTGAAATATGATAAAAATTAAATAAATAATCTTAAATATAGAATTGAATTTTAGGAATGGAAATATTAGGGGTACCTTAAAAATACTGTAATATCGAGTAGGCGTTGTCCGAGTTCGAATACGGTTTGGGATACCCTGTCATAAAATGGGTTCTGGTGTTCTGGTGCTTATATTTAATTATTGGAAATTATAATAATATCAATACCAAATACAACTGCAAAAATCTAGGTCAGCAGATATCATAACTAAAACATCGCGGACTTCTCATTCGTATCATAGGTGATAACTGACAATATAGCGGGTTATCCAAATGACGCTTTGAAAAGTAAAATTCAATCAAAATATTTAAAAAATATTTTTTTATAAAGATTTTATTCAATTATACTTTTTCATATCTTGCCATTATACACACAAGATAATATTATTCAAATAATTGCCTCAAGACTTCTTTCATAACTTGATCCGTTTGAGGTAACTTTTGATGACTTTTTGCCATGATGCGTGCTATAATTCAGCCGTATACCATATTCTACAAAATATGATATCGTTAAACCAAAATATATACCACAGTTTCACTTTTCGCAGATACAATGGCTCTTTTACAATTATAAGCGGCTTTCAGAGCCCCATACCTGGCAATTTGGCTTATTGATGTATGCGCCGTGGGAGAAATGAGCTACATCGTTGAAGAGAATTTTTTGGAAAACTGATTACCATATAATCAGCTTTTTTATAGAACATTTTTATAATTTTAGCGCATTGTTTTCGTCAAACTTTTAATAATGTTAAATAGCAAACATTAAACTAAACCAAAATTATCCTAAAAAATATATTAAATCACAATTGGGTTAACTCCTTACAAATTTAATTCCGTCGTTTTGGGTTTAGCATAAATTTAATAATATTTATATGCGAAAGATAAATATTTCGAAAGCATGTATTCTTTAAAAATAATTAGTGGAATATTTTTGTACGAGGCGTGGCAGAAAATGTTGGTTGAATCTTAACGATGGCTTGAATAATTTTGCTGTCCAAATCGAAAATTATTTTTAGTTTATTGACCTAGGATGGGTTAATTTGTCTCCCAGAGCCACACGCGGCTCTTCCTTGAATTTAGAATTTATGAATTTCATACTATATATTTATGGTGTGGCTCTTTATAATATATTGTATAAAAAACCGGAATGCGTCTGTTATTGACCTCATACGTGCCCAAAATTGGTATAATCATTGACCTCATACGTACCCAAAACTGACTCCATAAAAAAAAGTCAAAAACTAAAACTACACCATTCGCAAATTGCTCGAATTTTAAGAAAAATCGTCACCTTTTTCGCCTCGAGCAGTGTAATATATGCACGAACATTTAGGACGAACAACTTCCTCTCGATCGAGCATGTTCGAGATGAACAAAATATGGCGATTTACTCGAATGGTGTTGTCGCCTTAAATGTAGGCGCTCGATCATTTTAGACAACAAATTCCAACACGCAACACGAATGAAAATGTTCCTTCGTGAATATTAGTGCAATTTTAACATTTCGTAACCAACGTTTGTGCATGAAAAATAGTTTGAGTTCGAGTTCGTCGAAACAAAAGTCGACAAAACCGTTTACAAAGGCATCCGCAAGTCTCAGAAAAATAAGAAAGGGCGATAATATCATTAAATTAATATGCTTTGTCGAGGTGAACCCATGTGTGTTGAATTTTGGCAGTTTAGCAATTAATGGCGAGACCAGTTCCAAAAGGTGATCGGACATCATCCTTTCCAAGACGATGAAAATTTAAGTGATCATCGCCGCAAAGTTCCGGCATCAATTTTCCGTATGCACAATTCTTAGCGAGCTTCTCCACTCAAATAAAGAAAAAAAATCATAGCGCGAACAATTTCTAGCCGGACGAACTTTGATCGAGTTGATGTGTAGTCACAGCTCGAAAATGATTCGAGCTTGAAGCCCGTAATCAAAACTATTTCATTCCCTCTGCGAAGACTCGAACAAAAAAGTTTGAGCTGAGACAATAATTTGTCAATTGCTCGAATGATATAAGTCGGTGTTAAAAAGTTCGTCCAATTGGACAAATTTGAGACGATCTTTTTGCTCTAATAATTCGAGCACTTCTCGGAAGGTGTAATCTTAGCTTAAGTGTGCTAAATCGCACTTCGGCTAGTCTTGAAATAATGCGATGTGGGAGCTTCGTTTTCAATAAGCTCCTTGTTTCAACTGCTACGTAGTAAGTATTACCGTCCCCTTGGAACCAGATATTGTCCAAATTCATATCGTCCAATTGAGGCCAAAAAAAATGTCGATACCTCCGTCACGCTAGTCTCATTTCGAAAGCATTACAGCCCGATGTCATACTGGATGCAAAAGAAACTCCTGGAACTGTTGTAGCTATTTTTCTCTCAGATCCAACAATTTGGCTGGTCGACAAGCCATTCAGTCAAAAATGCACTTCGTGTGCAAAAATGATTATTTCATCAAATCTGGGAATTTCTGAGATTTCACTATCTCGATGCATTGTTAAATCGTGTAGTTCTCTATAATTAAATGATGGCTAAAGAAAAAAAAACAAACGAATAAAAATGGCCGCGCTGTCATTTGAAAAGTCAAAGTAATAGACTGTCAAAGATTGAGAGTTCCTATTGAAAAGCTTAAAGAATAAATAAAGAAAATTTATTAAATGTTTTATTGCAAAATAATTTCAAATTTTAAAAATAAAAATTATATTTTTAATTCCTGAAAAATATTGTAGTAATTTTTATATTTAATATACCAGGGGAAAGAAATACTTTTAGTTTGTGAAATAAAAATTTAGTTTTAATCGTGAAATTTACCATTATCGATTTGCTAATTGAAAGGAATTGTTTTTCGTCTCTCTCTCTTTAAGTATTAGTCAGTCAGTATTCAGTTCGAACTGAAAATTGTTCTTCATTTCATTGAATAATTTCATTGAAATTTCCCATTTGAACGTATTCAGTCTGAGTGGTGAATTCTTAACCGATTTTGTATGCATTTAACTCTTAACAATCTATGTGCACTGGAAATGTGTATTTTGTCGTGCAAAATTCGTACTATGAAATTTTAGTTTTTTAGTTCAATTTTAAATAGTGTTGCGCTAATGTTAGATGATGAGTTATGCACACCTGAAAAGGTTAACCGATAAAAGCATTTCGAATTTACGATGAAAAGCTCATCAATTTGTGCCGTAAATAAAATGGAATTATTCAAGTGCTGTTGAAATGAGCCTCCAACTATCCGACTATCCAATCGACCATTCAACCAATCGACCATCTAACCAACTAATGGACAAGCGGATGAAAGAACAAATAAACCATTCAATAAAATGCCGTTGACAAAATTCTAGTGAAAATCAAAAATTTCTACGTATGGGCCAGCAGAACTACTAACGGACGGCTTTGAAAAGCTTTTGAATAAATTCTATTCGAAATAATTTGTTTCAAAGGGAAAAGGAAACAGTCGAAAATTGTACGTGCATTTCTGAATACGATCAACATTTACCCCCGGACGAACAATTTTCGCCGAAGTACATTCGAGCGCCTTTCAAATTCGGCTTCGGTCGCTCAAAACTTTTGTAGTTTTTCATTTTTCAAGGACTTGAGTTTTAATCACTATTAGCAGTCATATCTTCTAGAAATTATAATAAATCATCCCCATAAGATTAATTTTTTTGTATAAAGACTCTAAGAGGCTTGTCGTCATTTCGAAAAGTTTCTTTCTGCAACTAATTGGAAATTTTTTGCACGCCTGCGTGGTACGTCCTGTCTTTTTTTTTTGGTCTTCATCTTCTCCCCTAATATAATTTTCATTGACTTGATGTATATTTATTGGAAATTTTTGTCTGTCATTGTTGTTTGCTGCTCAATGTATTTTTGGAACGGTAGCCCAATGTCACTATCCTAAGTTCAAATTACGGTTCGAAAAAAGGCCGGTAAAAATTTGGAGCTATTAGCTAACCCACGACACTCATTCATTCCTCCTCGTTCCATCGTAATCCTCATACCTCCGATTCCATGCACTTCAGCCACACATCGGCCGTTCGTCCTTCCCTTATTCTGTTTATTATTCTAATCAACATAGTCGGAACATATGCACTCTTGCATACTCGCAGCCATTGTATCCATATTAGAAAAAGTGCATAAGCCTCTGTTTGTATTCGCACTGTCCGCCGAGAGAAGCCTATCATATGATCAAATGAGTGACGGCGCCAGGACGAAGGGAATTTGCTGAAGCTAAGCTAATTGTGCCCACACATATCCATATTATCAATACAATTATCAACACCTTAACTACAGGCCCGGCCCATCTTCCCATTGCCAGTGGTATTGTGCCTCCATCTAGCTCATCTGAATAGTGCCTCCTTGCAATATTCCTCGGTTGTACATGCAGGGTAGATTCCACCCATTCCATATCGATTTCTGTAACCCTCTAGAGTCGGGGACCAACTATTGGAACTAAACATTCGAGAACAGCAGGCCCATATATTAATGTACAACGGTTGCCCTCATATTAAAATGGTGGGACCCAGTTTCCGTAAACACGATACGGAGAACTGCGCAACCACGCATGTACGCATATTTATATGCATGCTCGTATTTCAAGAATAGCCACAGAATCGTCGCGATGCAATCACCACCACTACGGGATGATCGTTTCTGGATGCATTATCGCTTTCCCTCGTGTCACTCTATTTTCGTAGCTGGAGCCACTATTGTTTTGTTGTTTTGGCACTGATTCTCTTGGACCCGTACAAGCATTTATGCTGGATGCGTTGGATTTTCATAGGCCTCAGACTTTCAACAGAAATATCATCATGATTTTGTTGATGGTCAAATAGGTTGGCTGCTAGAATACTTGCATGAGTATATATGCCTTGGTACAGACCTTGGGTGGAAAGTTGAAAAAATTCCAATTGGCAAACGGACAGGCAAAAAATAGATCCCCCCCCCCCTCGGTTCTAATTGTACAGAGCCACACCTTGATGCCACCACAGATCCATTCCGATATCATCTCCTGTTCATTTGTTCATTTTTTCTAACGATTCCGCACCCCATCTACGCCCTTCTTTATGTACAAATTATAATAGACAGGAAGGAATAACACGCAATTTTCAATACATAAGCACTCGCATCGATGCACTCGGAATGCGATGTTGAAAATTAGTAGAACAACCCGATATACTGCTGATGCGTCCTAGGAATGGTGGCCACCATAGCTCTTCTCATAGTATATGTTCAAAGTGTTTGTTATTGACCACTAAAGGTGTGCACTCGCATTCAAGCTCCATGCACTCCACACTCATGTATGAATACGCGTTGAGTGCGCGTTTCCGTCCAGCCAGTATGCAATAATTTTTCATTTTATGTACAACCCTTACATATGCATTCCTTATTCTATGGGGACCCATTCAGCAATGCAATTTTAGTGCATTTCCGAAGCAATTGGGCAAAACGGGTCCATTCGCCGACCAACAGTCAACAGCCACCCTGTAAGTGCAAGGGATGAGAATATTAAAAATGATTCGGTTCGTCCGCTTGTATGTCTGTTCACACGTGAACATTTATAATATTTGCATTCGATAATAATATTATGTATAAATCGAAAATTATTATCAAAAAACAATTGAATATAAATAAAATTTTAATCTGCACTCCAATATAATGTGTTCGATGATTTATGTGACGTTGGTTAGTCACATCGGACATCATCGCCATACCCATTCTGGTTCATATTAGCAGAAGCCATAAATCCATTATGTTCGCATTATTTGTGATATGAAATTGCCAATTTTAAATATTCATTTTCTATTTTATACGGAAGTGAATATAATTAAAATGGATCTTCTTCACTATTGTATATGTTGCCGGCATTTTTTTAATCTCAATTTGCGGTTTTTAATGCAGTTTCTTCATGTATTTAGCAGTCATTCTATGAAAGGCGGCCATTTTCTTTATTAGTGGCCATTTTGATAAAAATTTGCATATTTTACAGACGCCCATTTTTATATTCATGGATATTTTGTTATCGACGGCCATTTTTGTTATCGACAGCCATTTTTTTTTTTTTAATGAAGCGAATTTTTTTATTGACGGACATTTTTTATATTGGCAGCCATTTTATATTTTCTGACTTGTTTTCATTAACGGACATTTTTTATGCTGATAGAAATTTTTTTCTTATGACTTTTTTTCATTGACGGACGTTTTCTTTATTGCAGGACATTTTGTCATCGACGAATATTTTTTCATTGAAGGACATTTTATCATCGACGAACATTTTTCATTAACGGATATTTTTTAAATGAAGTGAATTTTTTTATTGACGGACATTTTTTATGTTGGCAGTCATTTTATATTTTCTGGCTTCTTTTCATCGACGGACAGTTTTCCATTGATGCACGTTGTTTCATAAACGGACATTTTTTATACTGGTAGAAATTTTCTTTCTCAAGACTTTTTTCATTGACGGAAATCTTTTTATTGAAGCGGATTTTTTTAATGATGAACATTTTGTATTAACGGACAGCTTTTATATTTAAAGGCTTTTTTTTAAACTGAGGTAGATATTTTTTCATTGAATAACATAGACTTAATGTTTGTAAGGACACATACTATATATTTAAAAATTGCTTCTTGTTATGCAATAGCAAGTTTATAAGTATTTTTTTAATGTAAAAAAAAGAGAAATTTCTAAAAAATCCTTTTGTGGTAATAAAGAAAAACTTAGGATACTTTAACGATATCTTATATTAACTTAAGGCAATTGGTGTTGAAAGAGTTTTTCCAATTATATTTTCTCTATGGATAGAAGTATTTTTTAAATAGTATCTTCTTTATATTATTTATGCATTTCTATTCAATATTGGTTTAGTTATTTCACAACATTTAAGGATAATTTTGTCTGCTTGTATTTTCACATTTAATTTCATAGCTTCATAATTTTATTTATAATTTCATTCGTAAAAATAAAAATAAATAGCTTCAAAAATCTGTCGAAACTATAGTGAAAATATTATGAAAAATTTATTAGAATGAGAAATATATAAAAATTTGCTTAATACTTTTGATCAAATAGAAAATTCAATTTCTTCTTTATTGGCTCTCTTAAAAAAAGGATATACATATTATTTTTTTTTAAATAACAAAGATAATGGAAAGAAAAAAACTTTTCCATTATTATTATATGCTATGATTTTCCTGTATTCTATCAAATATTTAGGTGGGTATTCTTTACTGCATGAAAAAAATCGATTGAGACATGCGTCAGGATATCAAGTTTGTTTTTTTTCTAATCAAGTTTACTATTAAAAAATTTTCCTTCTTTTTCCAGAATCATATTTTTTTAACCATATTCTGACTTTATGGTAAAAGATATTTTTATAAGCACATAAAATAATGGAAAAATATATTTTCATAAAATCATTGCAACTTTATAAAAATTATAAGAGTACTTCTCAAACTTTACTTTTCTTAATTTGAGATAACTTATTAAAGCCATTTTGCCTACAATTTTTCTTAATATATGGTATTTTCCTTAAAATATAACAAATAATATTTTAAGTAACAATAAATATTTAAATATATATTTAGTTTGAAAGTTAATATTTCAAAATCCCATATAATCTTTGCAAAATAGAATTTACACAGTTAAAAAAAAAATTTCGTAAATTTACTATTTAAAAAAGAATTTGTATATTGAAAATTATATTGTTAATAAGTTGGAATTTAATAACAAATCTAATTACAAAGTTTAAATGGAATCAGTAGAATCTATATGTAAAGATTGAGAGCTGCTGGTATAAAAACAAAAATTTTATCATAAATTTACTATAGAAAATTATATTTTTTAAAAGAACAATAAAGAAAAATTTTTAATATTTCTCATTTAAAAGCTACGAGGGTCATTTAACAAGTACTTAGCCTACAAAAGAAAAACGAAAATTTTGGAAAGGTGGCAATTTATTTTTCCACATAATCTCCTTCAAGCTCTATACACTTGGCCCAGCGATGCTCTAACTTTTTTAACCCGTCCAAAAAATACATTTTCTCGAGGGAAGCAAAATAGGCCTCCGTGCCGACGATGACCTTCTCATTCGACCCAAATCTATTCCCGGTGAGTGATTTTTTCAGGTTTGGAAATAAAAAGTAGTCACAGGGGGCCAAATCTGGAGAGTACGGTGGATGGGGCAGCAATTCGTAGCGCAATTCGACCAATTTGGCCATGGCGATGGCGGAGGTGTGAGCCGGCGCGTCCTCGTGGTTGAACAGCACATTTTTCTTCGCAAAGCGGGGCCGCTTCTTCTTCAATTCGACGTCAAATCGGCCCAATAAGTCAGCATAGTAGCGCCCCGTGATTGTTTTACCCTTCTCGAGGTATTCGATGTGGATCACACCTTGTGAATCCCAGTAAACGGTGGCCATCACCTTTCCGGCCCATCGAACAGTCTTCGCCTTCTTCGGAGCACATTCGCCGGGTGAAGTCCACTGTTTCGACTATTCCTTGGTCTCTGGTGTATACCAGTGAATCCATGTTTCGTCGACGGTCACGAAACGACGCAAGAACTCCGCTGGATTGCGCTGAAACAGCGCCAAACACGTCGCCGATGTTGTCTCCCACAGTCTCAGCTATCTCGTGAACCTTCAATCGACGGTCTGCCAACACGAGATCGTGAACTTTTTTAACGTTTTCCTTCGTAGCAGCCGTTTTCGGGGCACCTGGGCGTGGCTCATCAAAAACCGACGTGCGGCCACAAACAAACTCGTTGAACCAATTCTTGACGGTCGCCATCGAAGAAGAAGAGTCACCATACACAGTATCCAAGTGACCTTTGATTTCGCTGCGCGTTTTCCCTTCCAAAAACAAGAATCTAATCACCGAACGATATTGTTCTTTTTCCATTTTTGTGCAACCGACCGACACGCTCGCTTTCAAAGGCTTTCAAAACAAACCTAATGAAGGGAATCGACTGAAACTTTGACAGTAGGCTACTAAAAGAATGTACTGCACGATGGTAAATTTTTTTTGTGACAGCAGTTTCATCGGGCGGTGAGGCTTAGTACTTGTTGAATGACCCTCGTATAATAAATAAAAAATTGTTTACTTCAGTGTGCATATTGAGAGATGTTACTATATAAATTTTAAGATAAATCTAAGTTTATTTAATATTAGAGTAGTTTTTAGCAGATTATTCATTCCAAGGATAATGTCATTTAGGAGCTATTGATGTAAGAAAACAATTGGGAGCAACTGGTTTTACGAGTAGTCCAGGAAATAGAAAAGGAATTTTTATGAATTTAAAGTACTTTTATCGCTCTTATATAAGTGGTACGATAATCGGAGTCCTGTCTAGGTCCGCAGAAATAAGGATAAAACTTTGCGTTGCGGTATTCCAATTCAACACCTCCAACATGTTTTTGGTTTCCTGGCCTATCCCGTCTTCTTAAATTTTTATAAATTAATTTTTCAATTTCTTCAGCTGACTTTAAAAATTAATTGAATTTAATTAAAAACCATTCGAAGCTATTTAGAGTCTAATACTTACAACTGCAAATGTTAGTTGTTATTCATAATTGGCAGGATCTACTTGATACTGAATTGGTTAATTTTTCGATTATTCACTAATTTTCAAAATAAAAATTTTTGAAGATAATTTTAAGATATATTTTTAATTACTTTTTTTATTAATAATTTCATCAATCAATTTAATGATGCAGAAAAAATATTTTTTTTTTATGAAAAGTTTCCATAATTACTTGAAATTAAAAATTGCCATGAAAATAATTTATTTTTACATAATTAAAATCTGGAATATGCATAAATAGGATACATGAATAAATACAAAATTATAATTGCAATTAACGAAGTACTTTATTTATACCATATGTAAAAAGATAAATGAATAAACATACTAGCAGGGAATATGGTGGATATTTTAATGAAATAATTCCAACCAATATAATTTTGCAATTTCAAATCGAATATACTTATATTAAAATATTTTCTATTTATATATATATAATATATATATATATATATTTATATAATTATACAATAACTACGAGTATAGTATATAAATGTGAACCTTTTATATGCCACCCTTATATGGTGATTAGTTATGTACGATATTTGAAATAAATTAGAAAATTATCGTTGAATTATTATGTGTAGGTACATAAAGTGAAGAAAATATGGTATGGGAAATATTTATGTGGAAAAACGTAGCGTATATTTCGCCCATATTGGTCAGCCGTTTGTGTCCACTTTCTGTGATAATGTTGACCACTAGTTCAAAGTGTTATATCGGTCCCGTTATATGACACCACTTTTCATACGCCTCCGCCATTTTTGCCTAACCACCCAGATCCCGATCTCCATTCCCCAAACCCTCGAATCCCATCCACCATTCATCTCAGAACACAATCATCTCTGTATAACTATTTCCATCGGCCACAACTACTACTACAAAAACAGCACCAACAAAAAGAACAGCATCGCCTATAACAAGAATTATTTTGCTAAAATCTGCACACATACAAAATTATACGCACGCACAAAATCACATATGCAAACACGCAAAAATCTTCATACATAAACGAAAATGTCTGCACTTGTACACACAGAAAAGGATATTCACTGATGCAAATACAGCCAATTTAGCTACCCACCCCTAACTTATGTGAATACGACGGAAGGTGCAAATTAGTCCGCCACTACCCAAACCTTATCTCATTTGCAACCTTTTTCAGCCTATAACGCTAGATGGGCTTAGTCAGTTATCAGACCAAAGCCTGCCCAAAATGAATCGTGAATTTTGAAAATTTTGCTAATGTCCTGTGCATTTCAAAGTGCGTATATATGAAAATCGATGCATTATTCGCACCCATCGACTTAAATGCATCCAAATTAGGTGGGAATGATGGGGAAACATTAGCACTACTCATTTTCCCATATCTGGACATATTTTTGCCATTATTTCTGGATCATTCTATCTTATTAGCTAAAGGACCTTAGAAAAATTTTCCTTTTTTTTGGAGTTTCCGTAATTATGTAATAAGGAATAAAAAAATTGTTGCGAAAATGTTATAAAAAAATTTTAAAAAACGTTCACAAAAAAAAGTCTTCTTAATTGAAAAATTAAATCTCACAAAAAACAATTTTGTTTTGTCTGCTTTAAGCACAATTTAATAAGTAAAACTTCCTGAACGGTTAGAAACTTTGGAGAATTGGCAGATAAAAAGAGTAGAACTTAAATGAGGAGGGTCTGTTTTAGTCGTCTCGGAAAGTATACATTTCTGGTGTCAATATTCAAAATGACTCTCAGTTTTAAGGTGACTGCCTAAATTAGTTAAAATTAATCAAAAAAATTTTAAAAAAAAGAGCTTTTCTGCAATGATTTTCTCTACCTTAATCGCTGTAAATAGTCTTCAAAAAAAATGAATAAAAAATAAGGTCGTAAACTTTTAAAACCCTTAATAAATTTTCCAAACTTGATCCTTTTCGGTTTCTGGTGTATTATTTTTGTTCAGTTGGATAAATTAAATGAAAACAAAAATTTTGTAATTTTTTATGTTCGAAAATTTTGATTTTGAAACTATTACCAAAAAAAAATTTCAAAAAAAAATTTTAATAAAATTTATGAGCATAAAAATTCAATATTTTTATGGCATAATAGTTTAGGTGCGGTTATTTATTTATTTTGATAAAAAAAAAATTCTTTGTCATTTTTAAAATTCAAAATTGAAAAATTTCCAAATCTTTTTTTCAAGATTCCCAAAAATTTGCTTAAGAAATTTCCTCATTTTATTATTTTGTATTCACAAATAAACAATTTTAAGATATTAGTTTTGGTTTTAATTAAGAAGAAATTATAATTGGCTTATTATAAAAAAAGTTAAAATTATTTTACAATAAAAAAACTCAGTCGAATTCTTGTAACATTTTCATTATATCTTTTTAAAGAAATTTTCTTAAGAAGGCAAAAAAAAATTTTTTTTAATGCTGAAACAGATTTTTATGGCTAAATATAATTAATTTAGAAAAAAAATATGTTGAAAGAGTATTAAGCTTTCCATCAAATTTTTTAAAATGTCATTTTTCTGTTGGTATAAAAGACATCAAATTTCGAAAATATTATTTTTCTTTAATTTAATAAAAACAGTACCAAAAAAAATAGTTTAATATTAACCTGATTTTACTGCTAAAGTTTCTTGAAATAATTCCTACTTAATATTTTTTGAATATGTAGTTTTTAAAAAAGGTTCTGTTCGTATTTGCTCAAAGAAAAATTAACAAAACTCAATCAATTTTTTTAATATTTTATATTTAAATATTTTTTTCTAAAAATAAATGAAAACTTTTTTTTAAATATTTTTTTAAGCCCATTAATTTTACAAGAGTTTTACCGTTTAATTATTTTGAGATGTTAATTGATTTTCTTCAATTAATTAGGAAATTCAATTTCAAATTGAAATTTTATAAATTAATGATAAACTTTTGTTTAAACGTATTCTTAATTGAATGTAAAAACTTATGCAATAATAAAAGTTGAAGATTTTGCTAGTTAGTCAAAATTTCATAAAATATGTAAAGCCTCCACAAATTAAAGATTTCGTTATTAATAATTTTTATAATGAAATCAACAAAAAAATTATGCCTGTTAAGAAAATGTAAAAGAATAATTGATACAATCTTGGAAAAGCCATTTTTATTATTTTTGGAAAAAGTTTTCATTATAAATTAGAAAATATTTAAAAAACAAGTCTACAAAAACAAAGTTTTTAAAATATAAAAGAAAATTAGTTTTTTGACCTCAAACAACTTTGACAATAATTCATTTTTCAGCTAGTATATTTTATATACAAAGTTATTCATTTTAAAGTTTGTAAATAAATAATTCTTTTTTTAGATAAATATCATCAACATATAATTTTTAAAAATAATTTTGCATAGTCTAATATATGCCATTTTTTTATTAAGAAAAATTTTAATATAAAAAGCATTAACATTTTATAAAAAAAAGTCATTTAACAATATGAGTAAGGAGAGATTGCCTGAGGGCTCGTATTTCTTAGAATATGAAGAAGAAATACGATTCTGAGCTCGGTTCTGAGCACTATGACCGTATGAAAACCAAGTTTTGTAATCTTAACTTATAGATATTAATTAATACTATGTGTGGTTATAAAAAAACGGTGCCATAAGCAACAATATACAAAAAATTTTGGCTTTATTGAATGAAAAGTGTGCAAGACGTGTAATTTTGAGATTTGGTAATGTCAACTGGCATCCAAGATCGTATGATTTAACGCCATTGAATTTTCTCTTATAAAACTATATAAAAAAATCACATTAATATAAGTAATGTTTTAATTTGAAATCATTTAAAAATCAGCATCCCTCAAGTTATGGTCGAATTCTAATCTAAAATGTGTAAAAAAGTCTGAAAAAATCACCTCAAAAGGATCGAGTCCTGCAAAAAATCTCAAACAATATAATCAACTAAAATTTGAATATTAAATGTGTTTTATTTAACTTAACTTTCCGAAGCACAAATTGAATAATGCTTCTAAAAAAATCCCAAATGTTTTTACAGGTAATTTCCCCCAACAAATCTATATAAATTGAGATTAAAAAAAAAGGCTTATCAAAGACTTCAACCACTAAACGAGATTTCGTTTTTTATAAAAACTAATTCGCTTCATAATCAAAAACCGACAGAAATTTTGACTTACAAGTGTTCAGTTCCAGTCCAATCCGAATTTTTTGGTGGATAAATTTAGACGAATTAATTCCTTGTTGTTATTGCCTGTGTTCTCCTTCGATCAGTTATGGCAGTGTTGGTAGCACTGTTGATCACCACCGTTCACACATCTTTCCATAGCCATCCATCTTCCGATCCATGCACTCAGTCAACCAAACCAGATGCAAAAATCGTTCTCGTCGTTTGCCTTTTCCTCTATTTAGGGGGAAATACTATATCTACTATTTCTGCCCATTTATTTATTTATGTTTTTTTTTTAACAGAATTTTTTTCAATTTTTTGTTTGTTTCTTTTTTCCGTACATTTTTCCAAATAGTCATTGCTAATAAGGAGAATGTACGAGTTCAAAAAACTCCTTAGAATAAGCTAAAGAGTCCCACTCTCTCTAACGAATGGATGACGGATTCCACTAAACGTTGAACCCGAACATGGGGAATATGCGTTAGCAAAAATGACACAGAAAGAAACACGGGGAGAATGGGCGAAAAAACTATGCACAAAATTTTATTTTGTTTATTTTTATAGGAATTTAAAAATAAGCATAACATTGCCTAGAAGAATTTTTTTGTTCATTTGTTTGTTCTTCGTTAAAATGAATTTTAAAAAAGAAGCGAATAAAAATTTAAGAAAACCAACAACAACAAAAATAGGGAAGCTGAAGACTTTCAGATTCATTCTGAGGAACAGAGAAATCTTTGGAGAGCACATTGGAAGAATAATATTGTAAGTTCCATGTTGACTGTGGCCATGACAGCAGCTCCATTCCAGTAAAGCTGAATCGCTAGACTCTTCTGATCATCATCTCTGCGCGAATGGTGGAATGGGGCTGATGCAGTTCATTGACGTTGGGCATCTTCTTTGCGATCTCCTTTGCGATCTTCTTATTTGCCCAAAGAATCACCAACGTAAAAAATGATTACAAGAATATGATGAATCCAGACCAGACCAGACCAATCTAGTATGTTCCTATGAGTTTTTCTATTGCATACTTTTAGAATTACTGTAATAATAAATAGTTATCCAATTTGTGCTTTGGAAAGTAAAATTTAGTCAAATAAACTTTAAAGTTACATTTTTACAAAATTTCTTAATTATATTTTTTCTTAAAGTTTGCCATTATTTTTATTATTTGAATAAGTACCATAAGACTTTTTGCAAAACTCGATACTTTTGATGTAATTTTTATGCCCTGTTCACACATTTCGGACTGTAATTCGGCCATTGCTTGACGGGTATTGTTTTTTTTTTTATTATTTTACTGTATATATGGTATATATATTTTTTTGTATATTAGTAAAAGGCTAACAACATCAAATCGCATGATGTTAGACGACAATCGACAACACCAAATCTCATCCTGAGAACTATTGGCAAAATAGAGCTAAAATTTATTGCGTTTTGTGGCTTGTAGTGCTATTTTATAAAAACCGCATATAGTCCAGTTTAAAATTTACTAAAAAAATTGGCTGTCAGTGCTTTTTTTAGATAACCAAATTTTTTTAGCTTAGACTAAAAAAATTTGGGTTATCAAAAGGGTTTAATGCCTAAAACTTGACAGTAACTGTCTCGCCTTCTTAATTTTCAAATAAATACGGTTCAATAATAGTTTTTCGTAAAATGGCAACATTTTATTTTTAAAAAACTATTTATTAATATAAATAAATATTAAATTTTTAATAATTTTTTTGTAATTTATTAAATAATCTAGCATTACTTTACAAACTTTGAAATGGATAATTCTTCATTGGTATTTTTATAGTAAAATCCTTTTGTTAAAATTCTATTTTTGTGCTTTCATGAAAAATCCTAAATTAAAACGATTTTTATAATAGAAAATTTAAGAAGAAAATTTTCAAGATTTTGTACAGGATTTCTTCCTGAATATTTTTATGAATTCTTTTTTGATTTGCAATTACATTCAGTCTATTTTTAGAGGCCTAAGAAATGAACTTTAATTTTTTTCTGTGTCATTTCTATAATCAAGTGCAAATTCTTAGCTCCGTAACAACTTAGGGCATTTAACAATAAATAAAAACTCTATTTCATAGAATATTTTTTCCTTTTTTGGTATTAAAAAAAATAATAATTTTTTCTAGTAATTAGCTTTTTTTCAAGAAAACAATTCATTGCTAAAATTTTAATTTTTAAAAGTTCAAAAAATCACTGAATTTTTCAAAACTATTTTGGAAGATTTTTTCCAAATGTTTATAAAAAGTTTATTAAAAAAATAATATTTTCAGAAAGGGTAGGAATATTTTATTTTATTTCGTCTATTTTTTTCATGAAAACGTTTATTAAATAATTTCAAAAACAAAGACTTTCGCAGTTGAAAAACTATTTTAGTCGAAGAAGTGTCTGCCTTTTTCTAAAATTTCGATCATAGGAGAAGCATAACTTAAGAAAGTAAAAAATTTTTTTTAAAGATATAACATCCCCAAAATAATTTAGAAAATCCTTTTTCAAAACATTGAAAATTTCATTTTTTTGTTGAAAACAAAATTTTATAAAAACATTGAATATTGCGCGGTGAAAATGATGAAATTTTTTTAAAATAAAAATAATAAAATCGCTTTTGCGTATCGAATTGTGCAAAAATTCAAAAAATCTCACAGAAGTAATACAAAATTACTGGGCATAAGAGCAGTAATGTGTTTGTAATCAACGCTAGCTACCCTATTCGATTTAGGCAAGTCGAGACGACTGGACATTGGATGCATGCTCCATTAGTCATTTGCCACCCTAAACAATAGCTTAAATACAATATCAGCCTCGAAATTCTGTTTTGGTTAGAGCATAAACGTCTCGGTTTGAGATCCTATAAATGGACACTGAATAGATGTGATCGCTTTTGTAATTGCAGGTGGTTAGAAAGGGAATTTGCTTGGGATGAGTGCCATATCAGGACTACCGTAGAAACTGAAACAATTGTACTTGACTGTCGGAATAGCTGAAGCAATGAATGTGTAAGTACTCTACCATCCGCACAAACCTCGTACGTCCGATGCACTTCTCAACGTTAGAATTCAATTCAGTGTCTCGGTATCCGAAATGCCTCCACGCAGAAGTTTCTATGCTTCTGGTACTTCCGGAGTGCTAGGCTGTCACAGACTATCCGGCTCCATTAAGATGCACTTTACCCTCCCTTAAACATTATCCATACAGTCACAATCCTTTTCTTTCTATGTGGTTGTACGAAATGCATTTAATCGAACCGAATGTACAATGCACTCAGCAGTTCTATCCTTTACACAATTTACTAAATGAAAGCAAATACCTTCAGCACAGTATGAGTAAAGATGAAGGAGTAGAAGGTATTTCATGGTAGGAAGATAATATTTCAATAAATAGGGGCTAACAGGAGGTGTATTAAGATTTAATTTTTAGTAAACGTAAACAAAAAAATTTAAAAAAATTAAAAAAAAATTTTAAAAAAACCAACAACACACAAAAGAAAAATTATTTTTTCTAATATTTGCTAGGAAAAAACTCAATTTAATTCTCGACTTTTCAAACAAAAACACATTTATTTAAAATAATCCTTTCCAATATTTCCAAATTATTGTGTTATTTTGCTCAAAAATCAGCACACAATAATTTGCTCAAATTTTATTTATAGAGTTTCCATTATCTAAAAAGGAATGATATATTCTGAAACCTAAATTATCATTTCAATGCTTCAATATCTTTATTACGGAGCAAATATATTTTGCTGAAACGTAAGCATTTTTAAAATAGTCAACTATTTCCCTCAAACAAGTATAAAATATTGAATTAAATGTGTCCTCGCTCAATTACTGTTTACTATTATCACCAATCATGAAACAAGATGGAAAAGTTTATTAGTAAAATTTTGTTCAGTTTCAATTTAATCAATAAGAATTGCTCAACATTTAAATTTAGTTAGGTTAATATTTACTTTATTTTCAGTTTAATCAATAAGAACTGCTCAATATTTAAATTTAGTTAGGTTAATATTTACTTTATTTGTCCACAAATAAGTAGTCATAAAATTTGGGATTCATTACCAAAAAAAAATATTTTATATTATTTCGAAAAGAAGTTGTTATTATGAACGATTTTGCTCAGATATCAGCAGAATTGTTTTTACGTGAAGATAAACTATTTAATTTTGCTGTAACAAAAGCATTTTTCTATACTTAATAGTTGTAACGCTCTGAAAATTTAAAAAAAAAAATACTATTATGAATACCTTTATTAATTGAAAATGACTCATAGAGGAGCAAATCTACTGAATGCACATTGCATACCTTTATTTTTGCTCGATATTCTAATTAAATTTATAAGAATAGTTACATGGTCTAAAAATTGTTAACTTACTTTTGATTTAAATAATTCATTGATTACTTTTTATTACCAAAAGCAAATCGAAAGTTTAAAATAATTTGAGCAAAACTGAGTTAGTTAAACATTTGTAAGATATTTAATAAAAATAATTTATAAAAACTTTTACCAATAAAATTTTTGAATAATCCCATAATATGTTATAGTAGAAAATGTATATGGTATGTAGAAAAATATTTGCACCTTCTCATCATCCAGCAAAATCCTCAATGAACAAAAGTTTCTCAAATTCTGTCTCACACCAAATAATTGTTTGTTTTATTTTAATTTATTTTATTGTATATTATTCTATTGTTTTTAATTATCAAATTTAGGTCACTGCTTTAATTTAATCTAATATGTGTAAGTTCAACATAATCAATCTTTGTCTATGATAAGAAAATATTCTTTATTTACAGCTGCGTTTAGCATATAATTTATGAGTGCATGTATACACTAACTGAGTTTACAATAAGGCATGTTTGAGTTTGGTTTGTTTTCATGACGATAGAGTGCACTTAAATTTGTAAGTGGAAGTATATATTGATTTATATAAATTTATAAATATTAATGGGAAAAAAGTTGGAGCTAAATAAGTTGCTTTTGAGGGATGAGGGAATGTAATGAAATTTACTAGGAGGGAGAAGAAAAAACTATTTCAAAAAGAGAAATTAATTGAAAACTGCAGTAAAAATTACTGCATAGATATGAAAGTATTAAAATAATTTGAAAAGAGTAATTAATTAAAAATTACAATAAAAATTATTGCAGCATTAAAGGAATATTATTTATTATTATAAAAGTATAGTAAACAATTATTGAAGGATATGTCAACAAATAGAGACCAACATGACGGTAATATAACAAAAATTACTAGAACAGAAAAGGGGTAGTTAGAAAATATTTTATATTAATATTATTTAATATTTTAATATAATTTTTATGTTGCCTCTTTCTTAGAAAATTACGTAAAACTGCTATAAAATATCAATAAAAGGGTGAAAAGTCTTCAAAATTAATCAAAAAATCCAATAAAAAATTATTAGAAGTTTCGGAAAAATTATTTTTATTAAGTAAACTACAAGAGTATTAAAAATAATTCCAAGATTTCTGTATAAAATTACTAAAAGAGTAAGACGATATTGAGAATAAATTCAAAAATGTACTAAAAATAACTTTTTGATTAAAAAATTTAATAAATTCAAAAAGAAAATAAAAGGGTAAGCGGTATTTAATTTTTTTTTTTGCAAAATAAGATGATATTTTAAATTGATTAAAAATTGCTGGAAAAAATTGTCTATAGAGGGAGTAGGTTAACGATTATTTAGAAAATAAAGTATTAAAATAAAAAAATTGGAACTTCAGACGGTATTGAAAATTATTTTAAACTGCTGTTAAAATTATTGAAAGTTGCAGGCGGTGTTAAGAATTATTTCAAAACCGTTGCTATATTTTTTTGGGAAAGAAAGTCATAAAAACTGCCAAAAGAGAGGAATTACAATTTAATTCTAAACTGCTGTGAAAATTATCTTTTAAAGAAAATATTGCAAAAAATAGTTCAGAAATGTTAGGAGAAAAGATAAGAAATATTTTAAAAAAATTAATTTTCTAAGGCTGCTGTAAAAATTTTCTAAGAAAAATTACAAAAATACGAAAGGATTAAGAACTGTTCAAATAAAACTGCTGTAAAAAATTACGGAAGATAATGAGACGGTATGGAGAATTGATTCAAAATAATATAAAGTTTCTTTTGGAAAAAAAGTCACAAAACTGCCAGAAGAGTGAGACGGAATTACAAATTAATTTAATATTGCCAAAAAATTATCTTTTGAATAAAATATTCCCAAAAAATATATCAAAAAAGTAAGGATGAATGAAAAAAAATGTTTTTGAAAGTACGGTAATAATAAAAATTAATTCAAAGCTGCTGTAAAAAAAATATTTGGATGAAAATAACGAAAATAAGAGGAGGGTGTGTGGGTATTCAAAAACTTATTGCTTGTGAATTCGGGCAGTGTTGCAAAATAATTCTAAACTATTGTAAAAAACTAAATAATGATTTTGACAATATTGAGAATTATTTCAAAACTACTGTAAAAATTATCTTTGGAATAAAATATTCCCAAAAAATAATTCAGAAATATGTGGAGGAAAAAAAATATTTTCCGAAGTGCGATTATATTGAAAATTAATTCACAGCTGCTATAAAAAAAATTGTTGAGAGAAATTGCGAAAATACATAAGGGGTGAACAAGACTTCAATATTTATTTTTGTAAACACAGGTGATGTTGCAAATCAATTTTAAACTGCTGTAAAATATAAATGATGATTGTGACGGTATTGAAAATTCTTTCAAAACTACTGTAACGTTTGTTTTGGAAAATTAAGTTACTAACACTGCCAGAAAGGTGATACGGCATTACAAATTAATTCAAAACTACTAAAAACTTGTCCTTTGAATAAAAGATGCCCAAAAAATACATAAAAAATTTTGGTTATATTCAACAATAATGCAAAACTGCTGTAAAATAATTTTGAGAAAAAAACAGCGAAAATTATAGAAGGACGCTTGGGTTTTCAAAACTTATTTTTGTTAATTCATGTAGTGTTCCAAATCAATTTTAAACTGTTGTAAAATTATTTCAATATTGATGTAAAGTTTTTTAAGGAGGGTGATACGGAAATATTAATTAATTCAAAACTGCTGCAAAAATTAACTTCTAAAGAAAATGTTCCAGAAAAATAATTCATAAATGTTAGGAGGAAAAAGAAAAAAGAAATTTCCTTAGTGCAGTAATATTGAAAATTGATTCAAAACTGCTGTAAAAAAATTATTGAGAGAAATTACGAAAATACAAAAGGGTTGAACAAGTCTTCAAAATTTATTTTTGCAAACTCAGGTGATGTTGCAAATCAATTTTAATCTGCTGTAAAAAAATTAATAAATATTGTAACAGAATTGAGAATTATTGCAAAACTACTGTAAATATTATCTTTTGAATAAAATATTCTCCAAAAATATTTCCGCAAGATAATAGGGGAAGAAGAAAAAATTGCCTTGCAAAGTGTGGCAATGTTGAAAACTAATTCAAAACTGCAGTAAAAAACATTTGAAAAAAAAATAACGCAAATAAGAAGAACATTGAGATTTATTTTGAAACTGTTAAAAAATTTATTTTAAAAAAAAAAATTCAAAAAATCTGTGTGCAAGAAGCGTTAGCAGGAATTATAAATTGTTGCAAAACTGCTGTAAAAATTATTTATGCAAAAAAAAAGTAACAACAATTATAAAGTGGTGAGGTGGTAATGAGGGACTACCTAAAAAAAAACCTCGTCTTTTATAGTAAATAATATTCTTGAAAATTTATTGAAATTAATTTGAAACCACTGATACTATTTTTGCCAACGTTTTCAGAATACCAAATAATACCTTATCGGTTAAAACTTAACTTATATGTTACTACGAAAAATATTATAGCCGATAAGTTTAGTTGTTTTGTAATATTAACTAAAATAGCTCTTTAATCTATGATATTACTAACCCTGTTTTATATGTACATTCATCTAGGGGCGGTTGTCCAATCAACACCCGCGCCGCTACTTTGTAAATCGAATTGAGTATTGAGGGTATCTCAAAGCCCGTGTTTACTTTCTCTTTTATTGTCCCATTTATTGACTTATCTGCGCAGTTTTTTCTTCCATTTTTTTCTCCTTATTTTTATTTCATTTCAACTTAAAGTGTACTTAGTAATTTATAAGCACTGCAAATGAGTTAATTTTATTAAATCAAAAGCAATAAATTATTAATAAATTAATAAGAAAAACGTAAAAACTTTGCAAATACAAATAAAATCAGACTTAGAAGTGATCTACTGACTTAATTGCACATATTTCATAGCAATTTCGCGACCCCATTACTGATAACAACGGCCAATAAACGGATCGCCTTGCAGGCAACTGACTATTTACAAAATGATTAATTTTTTTTTGTGGTTTTTCATATTCTCATTTTTGTTTTTTTTTTCTCTTAAACCTTTATTGCTATCATTATAATTATTTTTGTTATTAGCTATGTTTTTTTCCTCCCATTTTCTATTTACTTTTCTATTTATTTACTTAAAGAACTGATGTGTTTATTGGCATATTTTTCTGTTCGTTATTTTTCTTCATATACTTATTAAACACAGTGCTGATAATTGCATAATTTTTAACCATTTATTTTTCATAAAACTTTATTTACTTTAAACGATAACAATTCTAATACTATTTTTCAATAAAAGAAAGAAAGAAAAACTTGAATAAATATTTTCGCAATTAATATTTTTAAAAAAAAACTTGGAAAATTATCATGAACTATTTAATATATTTTTTTTTAATTTTGCAATTTATTAGGAAGCTTTTTAATAAACCCTATAAATTTTGCTTTTGTATTTACTAAGAACTATTGTAAATATAATCAATCGAATAGTGTGTCACAAGTCAGCATTTTACAATACATTTTTAAGTAAAGAAATATCTATTATTTGGCTCGGAAAGTATAATCATATTATTTAATAGTTGTAAAATAAATATAATATATAAAATAATATTTATTGAGATTTAAATTTGCCATTTGATATTATATATAATATAATTATCAAAAAATATGAAGAGGATATAATTGAGGCTCATTATTTGCTCGTTATATGGGTTAATATGCCAAATTTCCATATGTGAGGCTCTAAAAATTTACAAGAATTGTGGATAATTTATTATACGAGAGTCGTTCAATAAGTCCTTCGAAAATCTGAGAAATTGCGCTCGTAGTGTCGGTAAAGATTTTTTTTTGTAAGTAGCATTATCAGCTCTATCGTCGATTAAAGTTAACGACATTTATTTGTGCATAACAATGGAAAAAAGCGAGTTTAGGGCTGTCATAAAACATCTCCATTTGAAAGGCTTAAGCCCGAGAGAAATCAAAGCCGAGTTGGATACATTTCATGGCACATCTGCACCTTTGTTTGCGACGGTTTACAATTGGGTGAATGAATTTAAACGTGGTCGTTCATCCACAAAAGATGAACATCGTTCAGGATGCCCAGTTGAGGTGTCTACTCCTGAAATCATCGACAAAGTCCACGATCTGATTTTGAACGATCGGCGAATTAAAGTGCGCGAATTAGTTGAGGCCACGGGCATATCACAAGGTACAGTCGCTTCAATTTTTCATGAAAAATTGTCTGTGAAACAGACCAACAGCAAGATGGGTGCCGCGTTTGCTCTCAGAAGAGAATAAGCGCAATCGTGTAGTGGACTCTGAGGCTATGTTGGGACTCTTTCATCGCAATTCTACCGAATTCCTTCGTCGATATGTCACTGTGGACGAAACCTGGATACACTACTACACTCCAGAAACGAAGAGACTGTCATCACAGTGGATTTTCAAGGGTGAACGGGCTCCGAAGAAGGCAAAAACTGTGCCATCGGCCGGCAAGGTGATGGCCACGGTCTTTTGGGATTTGCAGGGCATCATTTTTATCGACTACTTGGAAAAAGGAAAAACAATAACAGGAGCGTATTACGCGTCGTTATTGCAACGGTTGAGCGAGGAAATCAAAGAGAAACGCCCCCATCTGAAGAAGAAAAAAATCCTCTTGCATCAGGACAATGCGCGTGTGCACACCTGCGCTGTTTCCATGGCCAAAATTGTGGAATTGAGAATGGAATTGTTGCAGCATCCCGCTTATTCACCAGATTTGGCCCCGAGTGACTATTTGCTTTTCCCCAATCTGAAGCAATGGCTTGGCGGACGACGGTTCACTTCCTACGAGGACGTCATTGCTCAAACGGATGAGTATTTAGCAGAACTTCCGAAATCCTATTTTTTGGACGGGATAAAAATTTTGGAAAAACGGTTGGCAAAGTGTATAGAGCTAAAAGGAGATTGTGTTGAAAAATAAAAAATTTTTTTAAAAAAAAACATTTTTTTTCTATCTTTTTCTAAGGACTTATTGAACGACCCTCGTATTTTGGAAGTAATAGTGAACTAAATAAATAAAAACTTATTAAAATATCTGTTGGATAGCTGTTAAATATAGCAAATTCAGTATTTTATATTTTATTTTAAAAAAACTCCTTTTTATAAATATTTTTTTTTTTTGGAATTTCACAGAATCTTTTAAATATTTTAAGTTTTTACTATTTAAATGTCATTAATTATGTTTATATCATTTAGAGATTCAAAAGATATTTATATTTCACGTATTCATTTATTCTTATTTGATATCCACATTCACCTGTTTCCAATAAAAAATAAAAAATAAAAGCTAAATACGAAAAAATAACCAGACTTATTTTAAACTCAGTTGAATGTCAACAGATGGCGGCATCATAAAAACGAAGCAGAAAACTATTTACCGATTTCTGTGAACTCTTATTGTAATATTTTTAATATTTATTTTTTTCAGAACTTTAAGAAAACGAGAAACTTTTGCCAAAATCATGATTGGTAGCGTGCAGAGGGAGGGAGGGGGTGTTTCGATAAGAGGTCTTTAATCGTAGGTCTTTATATAAAAAAAACTCTTTTAGTTAATATTTCATTTGCCAGATCATATATTGACATTTTTGTATAGCATTTTTCTCTTCAAAAAAAAAAAATACACATAAAATTTATTAAATTGAGAAAGAATAATTTTGATAATTATTTGCGTATGGATCTTACAAAAATCATTTCACTAAGCTCACTGAAGCTGGCGAACGAGAGGTGTAGCCACCCTGACTTGCGTCACATCTCTAGAATGATCTGGCCTAAACTAAATCATAATAGAACAGGAAACATAATCAGGACAGGTAGGACCGCCCACATTAGCGTACTGATGCCTATAATTATAGGTCATATGATATTAGGAAGGAGAGCGAGGAGACAATTTCTCTCCTTTTCTATTCGTGCCCAGCCTTGACAACTCCCAGAAGGAGTAGTCCTTTTTCTTGAACGATTTGAGTGTTATTTTGCGTATGGATCTTACAAAAATCAAACACTTTGCACTAACTTCCAATTGGTTTTCAGGGTAACATCAGTTTCGATGATCACACGGTATCACAACGGACCTAATTTTAGTCTAAGTGTGTCTGACTTAAATCGCTCTAACCTAACTTACCAGCTCAGAATCATCCCTTAGCATTTTAACGCAAATTTACGCAGGTTTTCTGTTATAAAAAAAAAATTATATTTTTCAAAAGTGTTAAAAAACTAAAAATTATTTTTTCCGCCGCAAAAAGAAGAAAAAAAGGGAACATTTTAGCCTCCACCAATTCTTAACTCTAACCAATAATATAACTTTTGATGATTATTGTGAATGGGAATATTTTTCTCAGCACGTCCGATTTGTGCTGTAATTTATTTATTTGTTATTTTTCTAAATTTTCAGAACAGCTGCATTAAAAATTACGTAACTAAATAGAAGCATAAATTTTGTTATTTTTTCCTATTTTATATACTGCAAATTTACCGACCAACGACCATGATGTGTACTGAAAAGTATGTCCGCGTATTGGTGATGCGACTGCAATATTGTTGAAAGGAATCGGAACACTGAAAATGCGGCTGTACAAATAAATATATTCGCATAAAAACCAAATAAAATTTCACAACTGTTCAAAATTGTGTATACTTTTAGTTCTACTTGATTTTTTTTGCATCTAAAATGAGTCAAGAAAAGGAAATATTGAAAGAATAAGAGTTGAGGGAAAAAATGAACCACGAATAAATGCACCTATTGCCGAAAAGGTTGGGAAAAGAAATCGAAAATGAATCGAAAAATTGCATAAAGAAAGAAAAAACTCCGTCGATAAGAGTGCATTTCCTTTCACCTTCACGAACCATCACTGATCGAGCAATGGACATGTTTGCAATTTTGTTGGCCTACCATATCCACTCGTACAGGTCGTATAGGAACAGTTAACGAAGCTGGCTTTCTAGACTAATGGTTTTAGGGCAGATAGAAATGGGGTTGAACGTGGCATTATCGCAAACGGACAGAACAGATACGATGCACCAATAACAGAAAATGCACTACCAATGCCGATGACAGTTACCATATGCATTTTGCATTCTCTCTCCGGCTTATCTGAATTGTGTATTTTTTATCCACCGCCCATCTTCCGACTCCTTTTCAACCCTTCTTCCATTTTAAACTATTTGTTTCGGCAAACTTTAAACATGAAGACAAACAGTAAAAAAAAAGGATAACAAATTGAGAATTTTTAAATTTTTTCTTGCATCGCAATGTCATGTTATCGGGCCTAAGTAGATTTTTGAACATAAATTTTACAAATTGCAACATAAACAAAATGTTACACGCGTTATTGGAGAGAATTTTTTTTTCGGTTCGTATTGTAGATAGACACTTGCTGATCGGTTATCTTCACCCTGTCTTCATGGTCTTCTCCTACAATATAACAGAAGACCCTCGGTTGTTTTTCTTATTTATTTGGTTTTCTTGTTTTTATTAAATAATTAATACAGCATATCGAATAGTTTCAAAATGAAACGTTTAGCGATGAAAATAAAATTGCATTGATCCATACAAACGGGATGAGCACACTTGGAGCCATAAAGACAATAACGAAAAAAAAGAGGTTGGTAAGAGGTAAACGAAAATGTTATGAAGATGAAAAATGATAAATTCGACGATTGTAAGGAGTTTGGTTGGTTTTAAATCGGGATCGGGCTTTTGTTGGGTCAAAGGTAAAAAACCTATTCTGGCATTGACCTCAAACCGAAGCAATCGCACTCAGTGTTGAGGGGATTGAGTATTCTGATATAAACAGCTGCCATCACTGTTGGGTAGGCTGTTGCCTTGTTGTGCTTTTGTTATCCTTACCTTTTTTTCAGTAAATCTACGAAAACTACAAATACTTTATTCGTCACTTGTCGGCTTAGATTTCGATTAAAGCGAATCTCCCCAAAAAGTAAGCTGAATCCTAACAGCGTTTTTATCGACGACAAGAACCTTGCACAGATCAACCGAAAATTTTCGAGCTGAAAACAGATTGCCTATCTAAGAAATCGCTATCGACCCACTCAATCTTTTCTTTGGCATTTCATATCCTTTGGACCGGTTCATCGACAGCATCTGCATATAGTTTATTTGTTCTTTTTTGGTTTAAAATTTTTTTCAATATAGTTTTAAGTCACCGAAAAAAAAGTTACTTTTTTTGGATAAAATAATGCAAACATCACGCCGGGACCATCACGAACAGTAGTATAACTGTTGATATCAGTAAGGTAATAAATACTAGTAAGTGTATTAAGTACACACTTTAGAGATGAAATTTAGAAAAATCTTTAGTGAAAAAAAACCTCAAAGAGGACAGCACCGTTCTTATCAGTCGGTTACGCTCAGTCAACGTTCATTGCATGAGTTCAATGGACTTCTGCTAGCCGAAAACCACCACTAATAATGTGAATTTACGTCAATTGTAAACAGGATACGAATGTCCATACTACCTTAACCACACGATGATCACATTGGATGGTAAAAAGCAATTTTCGAAAGTAATTGAACTGTTCTACCCTCGAACTCATTACTGTGTACTTACTTACAAACAACCTTTTTTCTACAATTTTTCCATATTTTTCAAATTTTTCCTTAAAGTTTTCGTTATTGGCAAAAGTGTTGATAAACGTTAAATTTTCACACATGATTGCTAATGCACTCTTTAGCCCTACCACTACCAGATGTGCCGTTTATTTTTTTCCTTACAATTTATCCTCCAGGACTTGAATAGACTCTGCTGCAAACTAAAAATACTCGTCCGTAATTGACATGAAAATGTACGCAACTACAGAAAGGATATTACCTTAAAAAAGGATCATAGCAAAAATTGAATTTAATTAAAATATATAAATGGTAAAAGTTGTTTTTTTTTTAAATAATATTTATGAGGTTCTCGGTAAGGGTATAAATTCTCCTGTTTTTTTTTATATTTTCAACGCAGAAACTAACATTACAACTAAGCATTTCCGCAATCGTCTTTTACCTGCCATAATTGCAATAATTTCTTATGCAAAAATATTTTTATTGGTACATAAATCATTGGTTTATCCTAATATACCTTAAGTGAAGATTGTTGTTTTAATAGTTCATCAAATTCAAAAGTGTATACTATATTATTTTTATATATTAAAATTACGATAAATATTATTTTTATGAAGTTGAAAATAGATTTTTTCCGTAATACGCAAAAGGCTTTTGTGGGAGTTTCGTTTTCTATTAAATATAATCTTTTGTTTGCCAAAAATAATTTTTTTTTAACAAAATATTTTAAAAATAATAAATATTTTTAGAAATTGATTTTTTTTCACCAAAATTTAATTCATATATTTTATTTGGTATTCCTGCGCTCCTGTTTCCTATTTAGTAAACTGTTCTTCGTGCACTCCTATTGCAATTTCTAACATTTTTCTAACTGTACTTCTACTCAGGTATTGCGCAAATTTCTATAATTTTATTTTGTGTATTCCCCATTAAACGTTCAAGGAAAAATGCTCCTGTTACATTTTTATTCAATTTTTTCTATTACTTTTTTTCTATTTCTGATAAATTCTATATACCGTACTCCTCTTTTTTTTAATAATAAATTTTATTTCCTGTATTCGTATTTAAATTTTAACCTTTTTTTCTTCAGTTCTTATATTTCATTTTAAATATTTTTTTTCCCCAGTGCTCCTGTTCTATTATTATTTTGTTAATTTTTCGTTAAATAATTATTATAATAATAAATTATCCCATATTTCTACTTAAATTCAAATAAATTTTATTTTCCATATTTTCATAAAATTGTTTATGTATATTTTTTTAGTGCTCCTGTTCTATTTTTTTGAATTTTTCTTTAAATACGTTTATCGTATCTCTGATTAATTTCTAATTCCGTGTTTCTGTTCTATTTTTAATAAATTTTATTTCGTATGCTCCTGTTGAATTTTAATATATTTTGATACTAGTTTAATTTTTTCCTTCAATTCTCCTGTTCAATTCAAATTACTTTATTTCCTATGATCCTATTCAATATTTAATCTAATTTATTCCAGCAATACAAACAATTCCATTTTGAATAATATATTTCCGTACTCCTGTTCAATTTCAAATTGATTTATACTTATGCTCTATTTTCATTTTTACTAAGTTTTCTTTAAGCACTTTTTTCTATTTTTGATCAACTATTATCCCATATTTCTGCTTAAATTTATATACATTTTATTTTCCGTATTCCCATTAAATTTTTCTTGAATTTTTTTCAGTGCTCCTTTTATTTTTCTTCAATTATTTAAATTCTATTTTTATGCACCTTTTCTCCCCGTACTCCTATTCAATTTTCAAACAATTTTATTTCAAGATTAGATATTATATTTTTGAACGTTTTATTTATTTATTTTATTATTTATATCAAATTTATGATAAATACTTCTTCCTGTGCTCCTGTTCTTTTTTTTAAACAAATTTTCTTTTCTGTATTCATTCGAAATTTCTAGTTATTTCTTCCAGTTCTCCTCCTCCATTTTTTTAAAAAAAATTTTGTCAAGAACTTTTGTTCTCTTTTTCTGATGAAATTTACATCCCATACTCATAGTTCTGCTTTAATTTACCATAAATAAATTTTCTTTTCCGTGTTCTCATTTCATTTTTAATTATTTTTTTTTGCAGTAAATTTTTGTCATTTAATTTTTTTTAATCCGTATTTTTTACTTATTTAACTAAGCTAATTTTCTTTCAAATTGAAATAATTAAATATTTTTATTTTTTTGTAATTTTTGTTAGTGATAAAATTTTTTTTATGAATTTTATTAAATATTTGAATATATTTTTTCTTGATAAATTTTCAGACAAAAATTCTTTCGTGAGTATTTTTAATAAGTTATAATAAATTAAAATTTTTTTTGCATTGCTGAAACTTTTTAAAAAGTTTTTTTGCTCAATCTTTTATAAATATGCTTGTAAAAAATACGCCCATTAGTAAAAATATTACACGAATTATAGTAGAATTACAATTGTTACCACAAACTTATTTTGTGAGTGCATATTTAAAAAAATTGCAAATTAATAGAAACACCTTTCAAAGAGGTTAATATTCATGACGGTACATGAAAACGTCAATCGGAATATTTCTATGAGTAAATAGATGGCTACTCCGTAGCTGGTAATCTTGAATCTATTGTATCGATACATCTAACAGTGCTCTTATAATATTATAACTCGTTAATTTGACTATAAAGTAGGCATCCGTTAGGGCGATAGTATGAAAACGTGTGGCATAGTACCCTGACCGGACGACAATAGATCCCAAAGCTGAGGCGCGCCACCGCAGATAATAGAGTTTATGAGCTGAGACAGAGGAGCATAGGAGCATACGAAAAGACGTAATTACAGCGCATAAGGAATTTTGTTGTGTTACGCTAACATTAATGAACTATGCCAGCAGCCAACATAATTGGTTTTGTTCGACAATGACTTGATTAGAAATTTTCTTGTTCTGCTTTCCGGCATACCTTTGGACATGTGCGCTTACGACAAAGTATGTTACTCCACTTCGGTATTCAGGACTTACTATTTGGTATCCCACCATTTAAAATCCTCACAAACACCATTGTACGATCCTATAACTAACTCTGAATACTGAGCATCCAAAAGTGCAATGCATCAATGGGCTGTTCGGCGCCCTGCACCTCCCTACACAATCACAGCCAATTCACTATCGACCAATGTGCTACTGACTTCTCCTGTTCCTTCTTCATCTCCGTTTCCTTCGACGAACTCTTCCCTCTTCTCAGCCATCTGTACTTTATAGACTATTGTATGTGTATTTTGCATGATTTACTGCTAGCTTTCCTTTGTACAATAATTTTTTATCGTATTTAATTTCCTTTCTTTTTTGTTTGAATTTATTTTGTATTTGAAATAAATTATGATAGCAGCAAAACATCTTAACTAAAATAAAAAAAATACGAACAAATAACATCCAACTAGGGATGGTGATTACATATGGTGAGGTGGACAAGCGGACAAAATCTTACCAAGACTGTATAGAAGAGACTTGGTACAATATTAAAAGTTCTGGTAGTCTTGTAAATCTTCGTTTTGACGAAACTCCAAGACCGATAGTAGTGGAACGTTATTGCCTAAAAAGTTTTCACTATCCAAAGTGTTTTCATAAAAAAAAATAATAATAATAATGCCTATCCATTTCCATATGCTGGCCATGGTGTTAGGAGCATTTGAGATGCTTGGAACATACTGATGCTAATGGCAACTCTAATGGCTGGCCTGATGCTAGTAATGCCGATGCCATAAGATAAATAATGGTCAATGTTAAGAGCCCTATTCGTTCAATGGAAGTGGGTGAGAAAAATTTTGAGTGTGCTCAGCAAACCAGGAAGTTGTCGACAGCCTGTACGCTTTCTGCCTATCTGACATATCGTACACATAACTATATGTACGATTAGCGTATAGGAGGACGATATATTGCTTAAGTCAATCTCACACTTGAGCATAAAATTCCACAGGTTCTCCCCGGTCCATCTTCAATTATCTTTTAGCCACCTTCGCTTACCTTATTGCCTTGGTACTCAATTTGCGTATAATAAAAATTAAAATAAAAATAACAATAAAAAAAAAGAGTAATAATCGTTTGCAGATCAGCTTGGATAGAAAATTCTGTTCTCTGTAATGAACCTTACACGTGGATCTCAACAATCCTTGAACTAGGCTGACCGTTATGGTTCGATATGCTTCGCTTCGATGGTCTACGAGCTAATATTCATCGATGCCCTTTTGGACATTTTTCTGTTCGAGTGATGCGTTTATTGCCTGTTGGTTGTTTTTTCCGAAGAGAGATGCTGGAGGGCACTTCTATTTTGTGCTTTGTTTTTGGTACTAGTTTCTTATGACCTCAGAAGAAGTTTTAGCTTATGACAGAGTTTATAGCATTTTTTGCATAGTTGTTTCTAGTAAGATTCGTATTAAAACTTTAAAGTAAATTTTCAAAAACTGATTTTAAAGAAACATTTTCCTCGATTTCTGGCACAAAAGAAATTAATTTAATCAATTTTATTTTCTTAGGGTCCCAAAACAATTTATTCATTTTTATCCCTTGAAATTTATTATTTTCGAGTTTAGAATCTGTATTTTCTATCAAATTTTGTTTAACATTTTTCGAATAGTTTAGGACCTCATTAGTTAACTAATTAGATACTTTCATACATATTTGTTTGTAGTAATTGTTGGATTTTGAGTAAGAAAAAGATAGAAAATTTTTTTCTCACATTTGAAAATTTCGTATAACTTTAAAAGTAGTGAAATTTTATAGTATATTATCTGCTATATAATCAATTTTCATGGTAAATTTATTCCATATTTGGTTGCCAATCAACAGGTAATCGCATGAAAAGTGATTCGTAAAATCAACTTTTCGGTTACCAATTCCGAAAAGCAAACAAAACCCCAAATACCTGCGCTTCCATCGCTCGTTTAACTATTGGAACTCTTCAAATCTAATCACTAGTGAGGAGGTTTCTATAGTGTATCTACATTACCGTATTGATGGGCACTACTGCACTCAGACTTGACTGCAAAATATGCTAACCTACACCCTCTACTCACTCTGCGAAGATAAAATAGCAATAATGGGATTATTTCACATTGAAGACCAATTTCATTTTTGTACAGTTTTGCCCATTTTTTGATTGCTCCATCCAAGTGCTTCCACCTAAGGCCCTATCAGTATGTACTTCGCTGTGGTCGAGAAAAATGGATTTCCAATCATTAATGGACTTAAATTTTTTTTTAACGCTTTTGGCTTTTTTCTGAATGTGGAAACTTTTTACTTAACGGAAGGCAACGAAAACAGAAAAAAAATCTACAAAATAGAAAGCAAAAAATGCTTATAAAAGAGGATACGGCAGTTATTCTGAAGAGGATATGGGGTGGTCAAAATGTTTACGGTGGAAACTATATAGCGTGCCGATAAATGGAGGCCGGCTACGGGACGCCACCGTCGATTCATATGCAGGGCAATTTCTTGGGGCCACTACAAACAGTTGTGCTCCTCCCCTCTTTGTCTTCTTCTCCTTATCCTATTTCGTTTTTCACAAAACTTACCCGTACTTGTTAGTTGAATTTTTGAACACTGCATTTTATCAACCACCACCCCCCCCCACCCCGCTCCTCTTAGCACTTGCTTTTCATGTCCATTTTAATCTTTGGATCAACACTTTCAATAAAATAAAAAACTCACCGCCTCAATGGCAAGACTCCAACTCAATCCCAATAACTTCTTAGCTAGTATTATATTTCCCATTAAAACTATTATTTTACTCCCCCTGCCATCGGTTGTCGGTATCTATTCCCCCTCCACGAATTTAGGTTTAGATTTTTTTCATCTGTTATTTTTGTTATAAGTATTATTATTTTTTTGGTTTATTATTCGTTGTTGATTTTTTTTCCCACCCATTTTCAACTATTTCGACTTCCTCCTTGGGTTGTGGCCAATCTTCTATAATATAAACGGCCGACATGTACTTTTCAATGCAGCATTTTTATTAGTCGCTTATTGTCTATTTTTCATTGGTGGAATGAAAGAATGTGCAGTGAAACGGTTGAGCAATGCAGCTCTGGCCATAGCCAAGATGCGAATAATAGTCCAGGTAAGTGCATTCGCAACAAAAACGCTAAGCAAACTCCACCTTCAGTCAGCGAACAACTAGCGAACGCATCGGCTATGGGCAATCGGCCACATCTACTACTATCGGGCCTATGGCATCAACCATCGACCATCAACCGTTGACCATCTTGGCCATCGGCGGCACCGAACAGCCAAACGGACCATTGTGGTCACCATTGTATATGCTGTCAGATACGATGACTGACTGTAGATACTATTTTGCGCATGTAAAAATTAATAGAAAAGAAAACGCAAAGAAAATGAAAACAGAAAAAGAGCCTACAAAAACCTCAAGGAGAAGAAATGGCAAAAATATGCGGCACTCATTTGCGAATACGTCGTATACTGTAATTGGGAAAGTAAAAAAACCTCCCATTTTATGTTGTAGGAGTTTTCCGAAAACCTACGAGCACAAGAAGAAAATTTCTTCTATTTGTTCGTTTTCTGCTTCTTTTCTTTTCAGAATTCTAACAATTAACCGCCTTTTCTTACCACATTCTTACCATCAAAATTGAATCCCATCCTAGGCTTCCTCCCATTCTATATAAAAACTACACATAGATTACACTTCGGTATGGAATTTTTAACATTTCATTTTCGTTTTGGTTTCATTTCTTTCCTTTTGGCTAATTTTTTGTTAATCTTCTCTTGGCAAAGAAGATATTTCACAACAACAGTAAAAAAGGGAATAACAACAAAAAACTGAAACATGAAAAGTTGAACCTCAAAAAAAGACGAAATTTTTCCATTCAGTCCACTTTAGGCCTAATTCTGAATGTGCTCGCTCGTATATTGTTGATTGGTTGAGTTCCTCTGTCGAATAGATTCGCAACACAAAAGGCTCGGTTAATGAACAAAAAGCCGCCATACACAATTGACGATTCGTATTGGAAGTCAATCAAAAATCAAGCAAGGTGTTCAGGACTGACTAAAATGAATAGTTTCCCATTGCAATCAAATCCTTTTCAAAAACTGTGTCTATAGTCACGTACCTGTGCTATGGCCATCTCACCAAATTGATGGCTTTGCCTTATCTTCAAAGAGGCAACTTCGCGTACGATTCCATTGAAGAAAGACTTTTCAACTTCCGCACTTTTTGATATTTTTTTTTTTACTTTTTCAATAATATTTTTATCTAATTTCCACATAATTCCCGTGTATAAATTATGTAATATTCCTGTCGAATTTTTAAAACTTCTAACTTTTGGGACCCTTAATTAAATTTATGAAAACTGTAAAATTTTACAAATTGCATATATTTTGTTTGTAAATATCGAAGTTAATTGAAAATAATAAATTGGAAAATCTGACATGTTTCTAAAACCAAACTTAAGGTCCTGAATTGTTATTTTCGAAAGTTCGAAACTGTAATTTTTTAGGAGTTTTATAATCAAAAATCACACTTATTAGGTCTCAAAAGTAGCTTAGGTCCCAAAAAAAATTCAATGAATTTATGAAAAATAATAATTTCTAATGCACTTTAAATTTTAAGATTTTTTAATTAAACCAAAACTTTGAGGCCAATTTTTTGGTCTAAATTTAAGACCCTAAATTAGAGATTTATAGTGAAAGTGCTGTTCAAACATTTTCCTTTTTAAGATTTTGAGTTTTAAATAATAATCTTCACGTAAAATTAAAAACTTTTAAAATGGTCAAAGTCCAAATTTAGGGTCCTGAATTCTTATATTCAAAAGTTCAAAATTCTAATTTCTTAGGAGTTTAATACTCAAAAATCACACTAATGACATTTATCGCAATCGTTTATTAATAATTCTATATAGTTAAGGTCTCAAAATTAGCTAAGGTCCCAAAAAAATTTCAATGAATTTATGAATATAAAAGTTTCTAATGCACTTTAATTTTTAAGACTTTTGAATTAAACCAAAACTTTGAGGCCAATTTTTTGGTCTAAATTTAAGACCTTAAATTAGAGATTTATAGTGAAAGTGCTCTTCAAACATTTTCCTTTTTAAGATTTTGAGTTTTAAATAATAATCTTCAAGTAAAATTAAAAACTTTTAAAATGGTCAAAGTCCAAATTTAGGGTCCTGAATTCTTATATCCGAAAGTTGAAAATTCTAATTTTTTAGGAGTTTCATACACAAAAATCATATTAATAACATTTATCGCAATCATTTATTATCAATTCTATATAGTTAAGGTCTCAAAATTAGCTAAGGTCCCAAAAAAATTTCAATGAATTTATGAATATAAAAGTTTCTAATGCACTTTAATTTTTAAGACTTTTGAATTAAACCAAAACTTTGAGGCCAATTTTTTGGTCTAAATTTAAGACCTTAAATTAGAGATTTATAGTGAAAGTGCTCTTCAAACATTTTCCTTTTTAAGATTTTGAGTTTTAAATAATAATCTTCAAGTAAAATTAAAAACTTTTAAAATGGTCAAAGTCCAAATTTAGGGTCCTGAATTCTTATATCCGGAAGTTCAAAATTCTAATTTTTTAAGAGTTTCATACACAAAAATCATATTAATAACATTTATCGCAATCATTTATTAACAATTCTATATAGTTAAGGTCTCAAAATTAGCTAAGGTCCCAAAAAAATTTCAATGAATTTATGAATATAAAAGTTTCTAATGCACTTTAATTTTTTAAAACTTTTGAAATAAACCAAAACTTTGAGGCCAATTTTTTGGTCTAAATTTAAGACCCTTAATTAGAGATTTATAGTGAAAGTGCTCTTCAAACATTTTCCTTTTTAAGATTTTGAGTTTTAAATAATAATCTTCAAGTAAAATTAAAAACTTTTAAAATGGTCAAAGTCCAAATTTAGGGTCCTGAATTCTTATATCCGAAAGTTGAAAATTCTCATTTTTTAGGAGTTTAATACTCAAAAATCACACTAATGACATTTATCGCAATCGTTTATTAACAATTCTATATAGTTAAGGTCTCAAAATTAGCTAAGGTCCCAAAAAAATTTCAATGAATTTATGAATATAAAAGTTTCTAATGCACTTTAATTTTTAAGACTTTTGAAATAAACCAAAACTTTGAGGCCAATTTTTTGGTCTAAATTTAAGACCCTAAATTAGAGATTTATAGTGAAAGTGCTCTTCAAACATTTTCCTTTTTAAGATTTTGAGTTTTAAATAATAATCTTCAAGTAAAATTAAAAACTTTTAAAATGGTCAAAGTCCAAATTTAGGGTCCTGAATTCTTATATCCGAAAGTTGAAAATTCTCATTTTTTAGGAGTTTAATACTCAAAAATCACACTAATGACATTTATCGCAATCGTTTATTAACAATTCTATATAGTTAAGGTCTCAAAATTAGCTAAGGTCCCAAAAAAATTTCAATGAATTTATGAATACGTAGGCTACTATATATATTTCTGGCCTAGGCAACACTAAGTGTTGCCAGGTGCGATCTGACATTTCCATTGGAAAGTTTGACATTTTTTAGCATAAACGTACTCAGAACGTTTTGACGTACGACTATCATTTGTGTTGTTTACAGTGACTTGAAAAAATCAATTTGGCAAAAAAATGGAATTAACTCGTGAACATTTTCGTGCGATCATTTTTCACAACTTTCGACGTGGATTATCACGACAAGAGTGCATCGATGAACTTAAATCTTTGTATGGCTATGAAGCACCATCCTATAGCACTGTGAAAAACTGGTACAACGAATTCAATCGTGGCCGACGCTCGCTCAAAGACGAATTCCGTGAAGGTCGTCCAAAAACAGCCGTTGTTCCAGAAAACATCGATGCCGTACGTGAACTGATAATGCAAGACCGTCATGTGACATACCGTGAGATAGAGGCATGCCTAGGCATTTCTCCCACCAGCATACATTCGATATTGCATGAACACCTGGCCGTAAAAAAGGTTTGTTCTCGTTGGATCCCGCACAATTTGACAATCGCTCAAAAAAAGGCTCGTGTGGATTGGTGTAAAGAAATGCTGAAAAAATACGATCGCGGTGCTTCAAAAGACGTTTATAAGATCGTCACAGGTGACGAATCATGGATCTATGCGTATGAGCCCGAAACAAAACAGCAATCGACCGTGTGGGTCTTCCAAGACGAGTCAAATCCAACGAAAGTTGTTCGTGGAAGAAGCACTTCGAAGCAAATGGTCGCTTGTTTCTTTGGCAAAACTGGTCATGTGGCGACTGTTCCGCTTGTGCAACGTAGGACGGTCAATTCTGAGTGGTACACCACCATTTGTTTGCCTGAAGTCTTCGGAGAAATTCGAAAAACGAACAAGAGAAGTCGAATCATTGTGCACCATGACAATGCGAGCTCTCACACATCGGCTCAAACCAGCGCCTTTTTGACCGGACAAAACGTCGAATTGATGGGTCATCCTCCGTACAGCCCTGACTTGGCACCCAATGACTTCTTTTTATTCCCACACATCAAGAAAAAAATGCGTGGTCAACGATTTTCGTCGCCAGAAGATGCTGTTGAAGCATTCAAAAACCATCTTTTGGAGGTGTCTCAATCGGAGTGGAAAAAGTGCTTCGAAAATTGGTTTGAGCGCATGCAAAAGTGTATAAATCTTGATGGAGAATATTTTGAAAAACAATAAAACCTTTTTCGTTGATAAATATTCGCATTTTCATTATTAGGCCAGAAATATATATAGTAGCCCACGTATAAAAGTTTCTAATGCACTTTAATTTTTAAGACTTTTGAAATAAACCAAAACTTTGAGGCCAATTTTTTGGTCTAAATTTAAGACCTTAAATTAGAGATTTATAGTGAAAGTGCTCTTCAAACATTTTCCTTTTTAAGATTTTGAGTTTTAAATAATAATCTTCAAGTAAAATTAAAAACTTTTAAAATGGTCAAAGTCCAAATTTAGGGTCCTGAATTCTTATATCCGGAAGTTCAAAATTCTAATTTTTTAAGAGTTTCATACACAAAAATCATATTAATAACATTTATCGCAATCATTTATTAACAATTCTATATAGTTAAGGTCTCAAAATTAGCTAAGGTCCCAAAAAAATTTCAATGAATTTATGAATATAAAAGTTTCTAATGCACTTTAATTTTTAAGACTTTTGAAATAAACCAAAACTTTGAGGCCAATTTTTTGGTCTAAATTTAAGACCCTAAATTAGAGATTTATAGTGAAAGTGCTCTTCAAACATTTTCCTTTTTAAGATTTTGAGTTTTAAATAATAATCTTCAAGTAAAATTAAAAACTTTTAAAATGGTCAAAGTCCAAATTTAGGGTCCTGAATTCTTATATCCGGAAGTTCAAAATTCTAATTTTTTAAGAGTTTCATACACAAAAATCATATTAATAACATTTATCGCAATCATTTATTAACAATTCTATATAGTTAAGGTCTCAAAATTAGCTAAGGTCCCAAAAAAATTTCAATGAATTTATGAGTATAAAAGTTTCTAATGCACTGTAAATTTTAAGATTTTTGAATTAAAACAAAACTTTGAGGCCAATTTTTTGGTCTAAATTTAAGACCTTAAATTAGAGATTTATATTGAAAGGGCTCTTCAAACATTTTTCTTTTTATGATTTTGAGTTTTAAATAATAATCTTCAAGTAAAATTAAAAACTTTTAAAATGGTCAAAGTCCAAAGTTAGGGTCCTGAATTCTTATATCCGGAAGTTCAAAATTCTAATTTTTTGAGAGTTTCATACACAAAAATCATATAAATAACATTTATCGCAATCGTTTATTAACAATTCTATATAGTTAAGGTCTCAAAATTAGCTAAGGTCCCAAAAAAATTTCAATGAATTTATGAATATAAAAGTTTCTAATGCACTTTAATTTTTAAGACTTTTGAATTAAACCAAAACTTTGAGGCCAATTTTTTGGTCTAAATTTAAGACCTTAAATTAGAGATTTATAGTGAAAGTGCTCTTCAAACATTTTCCTTTTTAAGATTTTGAGTTTTAAATAATAATCTTCAAGTAAAATTAAAAACTTTTAAAATGGTCAAAGTCCAAAGTTAGGGTCCTGAATTCTTATATCCGGAAGTTGAAAATGTTAATTTTTTAGGAGTTTAATACTCAAAAATCACACTAATGACATTTATCGCAATCGTTTATTAACAATTCTATATAGTTAAGGTCTCGAAATTAGCTAAGGTCCCAAAAAAATTTCAATGAATTTATGAATATAAAAGTTTCTAATGCACTTTAATTATTAAGACTTTTGAATTAAACCAAAACTTTGAGGCCAATTTTTTGGTCTAAATTTAAGACCTTAAAGTGATCTTCAAAAATTTTCCGTTTTAATATTTTGAGTTCTAAATAATAATCTTCAAGTAAAATTGAAACTTTTAAAATGGTTTTATTTAAAAGCATTTTCAATTTAATCAACATTATTTTTTTAGGGTCCCAAATCAATGTGTGACTTGATTTAAGCTGCATTTATCCTTTCAGATTCATTTATCTTTTCAGATTCATTAGTTGGCCAATTAGTTACGTAAACACATATTTCCTTCTATTAATTTTTTTTACTGTAACTATTATGTATAGATAAGGCCTCGAATTTGTGAGTTAAAATTTTACTTTTAAATGAAAATATTCAAATTTTTATTTCAAGTCAGAAATCTCAAATCTTAATTACTAAATTCCGATTTTAGTAATTTTTATAATTATCCTTAATACTTGGCAAAAATTTTCTAGTTGTTACTCAAATTTAATTTGGTATTTTTTATATGTATCCTGAGACCCCGTCAAAACCAGAATTGTTAATTGTTTTCACTTGAGGTGCTTATTAACATTATTTAGGTTTGAAAATTATTGAACATAACAAAAAAATTTTAGTCGAGCAGTTTATAATTAATTTTTTTTGTTTTAGTTTCGAAGAAGTTGTTTGGAAATACAAAAAATTTTCAGAGGTCTCAAATTTGTAAATCTTGTATTTTCAGTTGAAATTTATAATCACAATCATCAGTTTATGATTATACGTTAAATACCAATATCTTAAATTGTAAATTGATTTAAAAAGTTCAGAAAATAAATTTCCGATTCTCTTTTTTCTTTAATATAAATTATCCTTTTGATGGAATATTACAATTATAAACATCAACTTATAGTTTTTATAATACTCGTATTTTCGAAATATAACAAGAATATTAATTTAATTAAGTTAGTTTTTTGCGTGTATACTAAAGAATACAATAATATATTTTATCTATTATTATTTTGTACTTTTTTTCAATTAATTAGAAAAATATAGAATTTTTTTTCGAAAAAATTGCGAATTCAAATCCAGGTAGTGAAATAATTCGATAAGATACCATTTAGTTGTCGCCAAATGTTCTGAGTTGCAGCTTTGATATGAGCACAAAAAAAATCCAAAAATTCGAGAAGATATTTTGCTGTAAATTTTAAATTTAAAATATTTTCATCTGCGCCTGGTTTATTGATTGTTGACATGCACTTAGACTGTTGCCCTTAAATAACATGTTACCCGTTATTTTGCTGCTTTCAATTATTTATTGTTTTGTTGTCTATTGTTCATAGGATATCTTTTCCTGTCGACGTATTGATTACTACGTAGTTTAATGGCCTACCATCCGCGGTTGATCACTCGAAACGTGCAGCGTTTTTGTTGCCTGTTGATTGTTGTTCGTTCAATTTAACTCGTTGTTACCTGTTGATTGTGGTTCATTGAACATAGCTCGTTGTTATCCCGGATATCATCAGTTCCTTAATATTTTTTCTACCAGTATAAAAGTAACTGGAAATGCTAATAAAAAAATTCTGAATATTCGAAAATATATTTTTCTTCAAATTTGACGTTCAAGATATTCTCATTTGCGCCTGGTGTGTTGATTGTTGACCAAGTTTTGGAGCACATAGCCTCCTCAGGTTACGTGTTGGCCATTGTTTCTTTTTTTTGTTACTTTAAATTGTTTTTTTTTTTGTTCGGTGTACATACCAAATTTGTTGCTTTCAACGTGTTGATTTTTATTTGTTGTTTAATGGCCTACCATCCGCGGTTGATCACTTTAAACGGGCAGAATTTTTGTTGCATGTTGATTGTTGTTCGTTCAATCGAACTCGTTGTTACCTGTTGATTGTGGTTCGTTGAGTATAACTCGTTGTTATCCTGGATATCATCAGTTCCTTAATATTTTTTCTACCAGTATAAAAGTGAATGGAAATGCTAATAAAAAAATTCTGAATATTCGAAAATATATTTTTCTTCAAATTTGACGTTCAAGATATTCTCATTTGCGCCTGGTGTGTTGATTGTTGACCAAGTTTTGGAGCACATAGCCTCCTCAGGTTACGTGTTGGCCATTGTTTATTTTTTTTTACTTTAAATTGTTTTTTTTTTGTTCGGTATACATACCAAATTTGTTGCTTTCAACGTGTTGATTTTTATTTGTTGTTTAATGGCCTACCATCCGCGGTTGATCACTCGAAACGTGCAGCGTTTTTGTTGCCTGTTGATTGTTGTTCGTTCAATGTAACTCGTTGTTACCTGTTGATTGTGGTTCGTTGAACATAGCTCGTTGTTATCCCGGATATCATCAGTTCCTTAATATTTTTTCTACCAGTATAAAAGTGACTGGAAATGCTAATAAAAAAATTCTGAATATTCGAAAATATATTTTTCTTCAAATTTGACGTTCAAGATATTCTCATTTGCGCCTGGTGTGTTGATTGTTGACCAAGTTTTGGAGCACATAGCCTCCTCAGGTTACGTGTTGGCCATTGTTTCTTTTTTTTTGCTTTAAATTGTTTTTTTTTTTGTTCGGTCTACATACCAAATTTGATTCTTTCAACGTGTTGATTTTTATTTGTTGTTTGATGGCCTACCATCCGCGGTTGATCACTTTAAACGGGCAGAATTTTTGTTGCATGTTGATTGTTGTTCGTTCAATGTAACTTGTTGTTACCTGTTGATTGTAGTTCGTTGAGCATAACTCGTTGTTATCCTGGATATCATCAGTTCCTTAATATGTTTTCTGCCAGTATAAAAGTTACTGGCAGTATTTCCGAATAGTCGAGAAGATATTTTGCTGTAAATTTTACGTTTAACACATTCTCATCTGCGCCTGGTCTGTTGATTGTTGGCCGTCATTTATTTTTGCTTTAAATTGTTTTTTTTTATTCGGTGTACATACCAAATTTGTTGCTTTCAACGTGTTGATTGCTATTTGTTGTTTGATGGCCTACCATCCGCGGTTGATCACTTTAAACGGGCAGAATTTTTGTTGCATGTTGATTGTTATTCGTTCAATCGAACTCGTTGTTACCTGTTGCTTGTGGTTCGTTGAACATAACTCGTTGTTATCCTGGATATCATCAGTTCCTTAATATTTTTTCTACCAGTATAAAAGTGAATGGAAATGCTAATAAAAAAATTCTGAATATTCGAAAATATATTTTTCTTCAAATTTGACGTTCAAGATATTCTCATTTGCGCCTGGTGTGTTGATTGTTGACCAAGTTTTGGAGCACATAGCCTCCTCAGGTTACGTGTTGGCCATTGTTTCTTTTTTTTGCTTTAAATTGTTTTTTTTTTGTTCGGTGTACATACCAAATTTGTTGCTTTCAACGTGTTGATTTTTATTTGTTGTTTGATGGCCTACCATCCGCGGTTGATCACTGTAAACGGGCAGAATTTTTGTTGCATGTTGATTGTTGTTCGTTCAATCGAACTCGTTGTTACCTGTTGATTGTGGTTCGTTGAACATAGCTCGTTGTTATCCCGGATATCATCAGTTCCTTAATATTTTTTCTACCAGTATAAAAGTGACTGGAAATGCTAATAAAAAAATTCTGAATATTCGAAAATATATTTTTCTTCAAATTTGACGTTCAAGATATTCTCATTTGCGCCTGGTGTGTTGATTGTTGACCAAGTTTTGGAGCACATAGCCTCCTCAGGTTACGTGTTGGCCATTGTTTCTTTTTTTTTGCTTTAAATTGTTTTTTTTTTTGTTCGGTCTACATACCAAATTTGATTCTTTCAACGTGTTGATTTTTATTTGTTGTTTGATGGCCTACCATCCGCGGTTGATCACTTTAAACGGGCAGAATTTTTGTTGCATGTTGATTGTTGTTCGTTCAATGTAACTTGTTGTTACCTGTTGATTGTAGTTCGTTGAGCATAACTCGTTGTTATCCTGGATATCATCAGTTCCTTAATATGTTTTCTGCCAGTATAAAAGTTACTGGCAGTATTTCCGAATAGTCGAGAAGATATTTTGCTGTAAATTTTACGTTTAACACATTCTCATCTGCGCCTGGTCTGTTGATTGTTGGCCGTCATTTATTTTTGCTTTAAATTGTTTTTTTTTATTCGGTGTACATACCAAATTTGTTGCTTTCAACGTGTTGATTGCTATTTGTTGTTTGATGGCCTACCATCCGCGGTTGATCACTTTAAACGGGCAGAATTTTTGTTGCATGTTGATTGTTATTCGTTCAATCGAACTCGTTGTTACCTGTTGCTTGTGGTTCGTTGAACATAACTCGTTGTTATCCTGGATATCATCAGTTCCTTAATATTTTTTCTACCAGTATAAAAGTGAATGGAAATGCTAATAAAAAAATTCTGAATATTCGAAAATATATTTTTCTTCAAATTTGACGTTCAAGATATTCTCATTTGCGCCTGGTGTGTTGATTGTTGACCAAGTTTTGGAGCACATAGCCTCCTCAGGTTACGTGTTGGCCATTGTTTCTTTTTTTTTGCTTTAAATTGTTTTTTTTTTGTTCGGTGTACATACCAAATTTGTTGCTTTCAACGTGTTGATTTTTATTTGTTGTTTGATGGCCTACCATCCGCGGTTGATCACTGTAAACGGGCAGAATTTTTGTTGCATGTTGATTGTTGTTCGTTCAATCGAACTCGTTGTTACCTGTTGATTGTGGTTCGTTGAGTATAACTCGTTGTTATCCTGGATATCATCAGTTCCTTAATATTTTTTCTACCAGTATAAAAGTGAATGGAAATGCTAATAAAAAAATTCTGAATATTCGAAAATATATTTTTCTTCAAATTTGACGTTCAAGATATTCTCATTTGCGCCTGGTGTGTTGATTGTTGACCAAGTTTTGGAGCACATAGCCTCCTCAGGTTACGTGTTGGCCATTGTTTCTTTTTTTTGTTACTTTAAATTGTTTTTTTTTTGTTCGGTGTACATACCAAATTTGTTGCTTTCAACGTGTTGATTTTTATTTGTTGTTTGATGGCCTACCATCCGCGGTTGATCACTTTAAACGGGCAGAATTTTTGTTGCATGTTGATTGTTGTTCGTTCAATCGAACTCGTTGTTACCTGTTGATTGTGGTTCGTTGAGTATAACTCGTTGTTATCCTGGATATCATCAGTTCCTTAATATTTTTTCTACCAGTATAAAAGTGAATGGAAATGCTAATAAAAAAATTCTGAATATTCGAAAATATATTTTTCTTCAAATTTGACGTTCAAGATATTCTCATTTGCGCCTGGTGTGTTGATTGTTGACCAAGTTTTGGAGCACATAGCCTCCTCAGGTTACGTGTTGGCCATTGTTTATTTTTTTTTACTTTAAATTGTTTTTTTTTTGTTCGGTATACATACCAAATTTGTTGCTTTCAACGTGTTGATTTTTATTTGTTGTTTGATGGCCTACCATCCGCGGTTGATCACTTTAAACGGGCAGAATTTTTGTTGCATGTTGATTGTTGTTCGTTCAATGTAACTTGTTGTTACCTGTTGATTGTAGTTCGTTGAGCATAACTCGTTGTTATCCTGGATATCATCAGTTCCTTAATATGTTTTCTGCCAGTATAAAAGTTACTGGCAGTATTTCCGAATAGTCGAGAAGATATTTTGCTGTAAATTTTACGTTTAACACATTCTCATCTGCGCCTGGTCTGTTGATTGTTGGCCGTCATTTATTTTTGCTTTAAATTGTTTTTTTTTATTCGGTGTACATACCAAATTTGTTGTTTTCAACGTGTTGATTGCTATTTGTTGTTTGATGGTTGATCATTTTTGCCGTTTCCGAGCTACTCGTATCTGTTGATTATTGTTCGTTGAACGTAACATAGCTCATTTTTTCGTAGTATTACAAGCTCCTTAGTATTCCTATACGTCAGCGATCGGCATACTAGATTTCAATAACAGGCACCATAGTATAAAATCGGTATTACTTCATGGTACAATTTTTAATACAAGAGTAAAAGATCATTAAGAATGTCGAAATTTTCGCTAATATCATTTGCGTTAGATAAATTTAAAGGGACTTTTCTTAAAAATTTCCAATTTTTCCTTCTGATTACATTTTTCTGTTACCTAAAAACTGTTTCAACAATTTTCCACTATCTCAAAATTGTCAACATTAACCCACATTTTTCGTAATTTTTTTATTATTTTATTCTCAATTGACGCACTCAATTGCATGTTTATTACTGAGGTCTATATGAGAATTTGTCCATGTGGTTGGTTGGTTGTCCATTGTCGCTAAACAATATTTACGAGTGCAATTGCATCATATTTAGTCGAGTACAAATACTGCTGGTAATAATACTAAGCAATAATGGCCGTAGTAATAAATGAGTTTTTTGAATTTAGTAATTTTTAAAATCATTACGCGGACTTCTGAATCGCATCTGTTTGTTCACCAAGCCATAGACACGAATAGGAGAACAAGTGCATCGGCGATCATGTGCTATCCGCCAAATGGAGAAACTGATCTAGTCGCATACGAATAGAGTTTCCATCAGTTTTCGAGTGTGCATCCTATTGTGTGACCCTCTTCTTTTTATCTCTATTCCTTGGCTGTGGCGGTATCTGTCTTTATGGAAATCTTCCTTGGGAGAGGGGGAGTGGGGGGGTGTGTGGCCTAAACTATAACCGCGTTGCACTATGAACTAACGCAACGCACTCAAAAATGCAACTCTCCGAGTTGACGTTGAAGTTGGTCATTTTGACGCATTGGATACCAACCATTTGAATTGACTATGATTGGACAGTCGGATGGCACCATGGCTCCAGTATTGCGTACCACAAATAGGTAAATTGGCGGAAGGGGGAGCAATCGTATATTGGATGTTGCAGACTAGAAAGAAGTCAATTGTGATCGTATCCCTACCAGGCTTTTTAGTGCCCACCTAAACGAATATGCACTTTTGAATTTGGCACGTTTTTCTATCTTCTGTGTGTGCATCCAACATGATTGCTAGACCTACGAACACCAATGCATTCGGCTAAAGTGATCAGACAATTATCATTTTGCCTATATGAGAAACCGTGCCAACTCTTCTGTTAGTATTGGTGTGATGGATTGCTATTGTGTTGGCATTTCTATACTCCATCGACATTAGGTTCGCGTGCATATCTAATCAAATTCGGTTTACGCGGTAAACTGACTTTATTGACCATCCCCATGCTGCCTTAGCTCTCTAAGCCAATTTTGTGTCTGCCTCTGAACAAACAAGAATCTGGCACTACAGAATGCATTTTTATTGCCTTAACAAATTTATTAGTTTACATTTGTTATGTTGGTATGCATGCGTGCATATGAGTGTGTATATGGGTGTGTGTGTGTCTGCGTGTGCGTGAGTATGAGTAGGTTTGTTTATGGAGTTGTTATTTTACTCGAAGATCATATGGGAGAATATCATTAACCGATCCAAAGAATTGGATAATATTCGCATATATGCACACTGAGACATATCAACCTAATATGGAAGTATGGGTGCATGTTTGTGTAAATAATGTGAGTACAACGGTTGATTTAATGTTTGTAGATACTCTAAGATGCATTTTCCTATTATACACATGCGGAAAATTCCAAGTCACAATAACACATGTGCACACACTTACACACAGCATATCTCATTTATATCCTTCGCTGTCTCAATTGATCTCCATCTATTTCCCCATCATTTACTATCTCGTTTCCTCTTGCATTTACTACATAAATATTCGGTTTGATATTTGCAGAAAATGCACTGTTAATTCACACTCTTTATACACATATTTCTATTAGTTTTTGGGGAGTATGATAGAAGACGACGTTTTCAGATATTTTCAAAAATTTTCACTATATTTCACATTCTTGTTGATTGATCGTTCATATTTGATGAAAATTAAATTCATAATAATAGTCGGTTCTTTTTTGTTTGTTTCGTTTTGGTTTTTTTTTGTTCGTGTTATTTTTAGTGTAAAATAATAATAATAATGAAAATAATAAAAATTACTTTCATAACCGATCGTGAACTCCAAAATGTCACTTTTAATAGAACAAGTTTGGTTGTGTTTTCAATTACATTTAATGTTCTATTAGTTAAAAGTTAAAGGAAACTTATTAATAAGATTATTTTTGCTTATTAGAAATATGCCAAAAAAAATGAGTTTTAAAGAAATGCTTCTTATTGTTTATGTGCTTAAAACAAGGAAAAACTTTAAACATAGTGAAAATTTTTTGCCATGCAATTTATGCAAACAAAAATTCACTTGTTTATGAACGAAAATTTTGTGTGTTTTTTTTATCTAATATCAACTTTAAAAGTAAAAAGAAGAAAAATCTTAAAAATTAATTAAAAATCAATGGTTTTTTTTATGTTGCCAAAAAAAAAAAAATGTGCAAAAATTTATTAAAAATATGTGAAAATTATTTAAAAAGAAAACTAAATGAAAATTTCAATGAGAAAAACTTATTTTGTTACTGGCATAATTAGGATATTTCCTAGTAAATATAAATTTCCTATCAATTGTCTTTGGGTAATTTGAAAAATATATTTATTTTGTATTTTTTAATTAAATTTTCTATCATAAAACTGTAATTGATTAGCGGAAGAAAAATAACTAAAATTGAATAAAAATATTTTTGATTTTTTTTGCAAGTAAATTCTTAAAAAGCTTTTAATAGAAATTTCGAAAAAATAATAATTAAAATAATATTTTATAAAAATCGTTCCAAACCATATTGATAGAAATGGAAAATTTCATATAATTTATAATTTATTGACTGAAATATTTTAAAACGTAAAAAAATCAAAATCATAACAAAAGTTATTAACAAAAAATCAATAAAAATAATAAATAAAAAATGTGATTTTTTGAGAAAAGTTTAGTACCGAAAAAGACAAACATTACATTTTTCACAATATCCTTTTCGTCCTTGAGACAAAATACGATAAATCAAAAAGAAAAGGTACTGCATAAAATTTCTATTTAATGGTGTTGATTGTTTTCTTTTCAATATTTAATCCGATGCAAAAAAAAAAAGAAATTTTCATCTTACTGAGTGCGTTTCTTATCGAAAATATCCTCAACTTATTTAGAAATTATTTTTTATAATTGATTTTAATAAAAGAAAATATTTTTAAAAAAATAGTATCAAAAATCAACTTGAAAGAGTAAAAGGAGAAATCTCAAAATTCCATATTCAAATTGGTCTTTGAAAAGCTTAGAAAAGAAGATTAAAAATAAGCAAAAAGGATTCCTAGAAAAATTTGGGAAATATGGCATTAGTTAAATGAGCGCTTTTTTTGTGTAACTAAAAATTATTTTTACCAAAAAAAAAATCTGCCAAATAAATTTCCTTATGGGAACAATTTCGAACACAGCAGTTAATCGCTATGGAATCTTTTCCAAAAAAAAACCATTTGTGACATAAAATTTGCCATATTTTTTTTATTCATTTTCTTTTTTTTCGATCAATTAATATAGTATTTTTTTATTTTCCCGCCATTTTTCAGTGGAAAATTATTTATAAAAAACTTTAAAGGGAAATTTGTCAAAATTTATTCCCAAAGAAAAATTATTTTCCTATACCGACGGCGGTGCTCTCTTTATATCAAAAGTAACAGGTGCTTCCCTTATAATAGGAAACTAAGAATTAATCATTTTACTTGATGAACTGTTAAAAATATACTTTTATAGAGATTATATTATTTTTATATTGCAAGACATTAAAAAAATTATTGCATTAAAAATAAAAATCTCTTTTATCTTCTCTTCAAAAATGGAAGATTATTTGGCATTTTCTTCAAAAATTTAATTAAAATTGTACAAAAAAGTAAAAAGTAAATAGGAAATTTCTCTTATAATTATTCATAATTTAATTGTTATTCGTGTTTTTCTTTTCAAACACAAATTTTAATAATTAATCAAGGAAATCTTTCTTTATTTTCAAATTTTGTTTACTTCTTCAAAATCTTTAACATTTTTAAGAGGAATTTTGAAAATAAATACATATTTTATAGAGCTAATCGGATAGATCCTTGTGGGCTACTCAATACGAACAGATCCTTAAGAATATTATTTTTATATGTACGCTTAATTAAAATTTTAAGAGAAAATCTATTCTTACAAGAATGACTTTTTAATATAGAGTCTTGGCTACTCACTTTTTATTAATATTTTTTTTTGTCGGAAATAATTTTGAAAGCTATTAGAAATGATGAGTTTTTATGCTAAAATTTCCCAAAATTGATAAAATTAACAAAATTATCTTTGCCAAATTATTACTAAATATTTATTAAAATATATTAATTTTTTTTTAATACTACCATCAACTTGTACGGAAAATTTATTAGTTTTAATATTGAATGTTTAAACAAAAAACTTCTAAAAAACTTTTTTTGATTTTTCTTCCAAACTATTGTAAAAAGTAAAACATCTGAAAATCTCTTGTAATGAAATTTTTTTTTTTTTATCTTTTAAAGAATTACTTTGAGGTCCTTATAAAAATAATACATAAAAATGTATGTTACTTTTCATCGAATAATTTATTAAAATTTTAAAAAGGAAAACAAAATTGATTAAATCAAATTACTTTGTTTATGGAAACAAATCTATTTTCTTTAAGGAAAATTTTTCATCCTTGCTCACAAGAAACATTTTATATTTTCTCTCAACAAAATTTATTTTTAAAAAATTATGGAAAATTTTCTGTAATTTTCCATGCAAAAACAAGAAACTTTTGCAATGCACTCTAACATTTCTCCCTCAATACGCAACTAATTTTAGAAAAGTTTACATTTAACACGATAGGAAAATTATCTCGTCTACAAATGATGGATGGAAAAAATGCAGCCAATCCAAAGTGCAATGAAAAAGTTCATCAAAATAACTGGCACAAATACAAATAAACTTAAATCAAGTAAAAAAAAATTCTATAAAAAATAAAATAGAATAAATAAAATGTTTAAAATATCTTTGATGATGAGACGATTATTATTGCAAGTATTTTCAGTTTATTAACAAGCAATTTGAAAATCATTTGTACAAACAAAAATATGATCTCATCTTGTAAGCAAAATAATGAAAAAAACACATTTCAGTTAAATAGAAATTTGCATCTACTATTTCTAATTGTCACTAAATTTACCATTAATAACAGGAGTATGTATGAGTTACGTAGACGAAAATCTAGGAATAATTACACAATTATAAATAATATTTTTCTTAGCAATTCTTGAAAACTTAATCTACTAAGAAAACTATAAAAAAGTGCATAGAGGATTTTTCTTTCTTCTAATATTTTCTATAAACAAATTTTTACCCACACATATCGTCACATGTATGTGTTTGCAAGGTTATCATTATCACAATATCAGCAGTTGTGGCATTGAACAAAACACATTTTATTAAAGGTAAGATTATTTCCTCCAGCTCTGAATTTTTTTTTTTTATAAAAATAAAATTATTTGAAAATAAGACACTGCATACAATAACAATTAACAACAAATAAATAAATATTCGATTTAAAAAAAAATGCTTTTAAGTTCTCTTAAATATCGGCTTCAAAGGAAACTTTAATATAAAATAAAGCTTTTAGTCAAAATGCCAATAAAATAGTCATTAAAGCTAAAAAAAATGACTGCTACATTTTTTACTATTTTCAAAAAAAAACTATGAAAAAGTTTTATTTAAAAGATCTTTTACAAAAATAATAAATATCCTAAAATTTAAATAATCATTTCTAATATCGATTCGGTAATTTCTTAAATTGTCAAATTTTATTCATAATAAAAATATTCCCATTAAGTCTATTTATGGAAACTTGTTTACAATATTTTTTACGCTTCGATTTTAAAGACCCTAAAATATGTACAAAACAAAGCTGGTATGAATAGTACCTAAAAACACAATTGGCAATAAAATATCGAAAATGATTTTAGATTTTTATTATCTGGAAATTTTTATTTTCTTACCAATAAAAAAATTTTTGATTTTAGATTTTTATTATCTGGAAATTTTTATTTTTTTACCAATTTTCCCAAAATTTTCCCAATTTTCCCCAATTTCTACCAATTTCTACCAATTTCTACCAATTTCTACCAATTTCTACCAATTTCTACCAATTTCTACTAATTTCTACCAATTTCTACCAATTTCTACCAATTTCTACCAATTTCTACCAATTTCTACCAATTTCTACCAATTTCTACCAATTTCTACCAATTTCTACCAATTTCTACCAATTTCTACCAATTTCTACCAATTTCTACCAATTTCAAGCAATTTCTAACAATTTCTACCAATTTCTACGAACTTCTACCAAATTCTACCAATTTCTACCAATTTCTACCAATTTCTACCAATTTCTACCAATTTCAAGCAATTTCTAACAATTTCTACCAATTTCTACGAACTTCTACCAAATTCTACCAATTTCTACCAATTTCTACCAATTTCTACCAATTTCTACCAATTTCTACCAATTTCTTCCAATTTCTACCAATTTCTACGAACTTCTACCAAATTCTACTAATTTCTACTAATTTCTACCAATTTCTACCAAATTGCACCAATTTCTACCAGTTTCTACCAACTTCTACCAATTTCTACCAGTTTCTACCAACTTCTACCAATTTCTACCAATTTCTACCAATTTCTACCAATTTCTACGAACTTCTACAAATTTCTACCATTTTCTACCAATTTCTACCAATTTCTACCAATTTCTACCAATTTCTACCAATTTCTACCAATTTCTACCAATTTCTACCAATTTCTACCAATTTCTACCAATTTCTACTAATTTCCACCAATTTCTACCAGTTTCTACCAACTTCTACCAATTTCTACCAATTTCTACCAATTTCTACCAATTTCTACCAATTTCTACCAATTTCTACCAATTTCTACTAATTTCTACCAATTTCTACGAACTTCTACCAATTTCTACTAATTTCCACCAATTTCTACCAGTTTCTACCAATTTCTACCAATTTCTACCAATTTCTACCAATTTCTACCAGTTTCTACCAATTTCTACCAATTTCTACCAATTTCTACCAATTTCTACCAATTTCTACCAATTTCTACCAATTTCTACCAATTTCTACCAATTTCTACCAATTTCTACCAATTTCTACCAATTTCTACCAATTTCTACCAATTTCTACCAATTTCTTCCAATTTCTACCAATTTCTACCAATTTCTACCAATTTCTACAAGTTTCTACTAATTTCTACCAATTTCTACCAATTTCTACCAATTTCTACCAATTTCTACCAATTTCTACCAATTTCTACCAATTTCTACCAATTTCTACCAATTTCTACAAATTTCTACCAATTTCTACCAATTTCTACCAATTTCTACCAATTTCTACCAATTTCTACCAATTTCTACCAATTTCTACCAATTTCTACCAATTTCTACCAATTTCTTCCAATTTCTACCAATTTCTACCAATTTCTACCAATTTCTACAAGTTTCTACTAATTTCTACCATTTTCTACCAATTTCTACCAATTTCTACCAATTTCTACCAATTTCTACCAATTTCTACCAATTTCTACCAATTTCTACCAATTTCTACCAATTTTTACTAATTTCCACCAATTTCTACCAGTTTCTACCAACTTCTACCAATTTCTACCAAATTCTACCAATTTCTACCAATTTCTACCAATTTCTACCAATTTCTACCAATTTCTACTAATTTCTACCAATTTCTACGAACTTCTACCAATTTCTACTAATTTCCACCAATTTCTACCAGTTTCTACCAATTTCTACCAATTTCTACCAATTTCTACCAATTTCTACCAGTTTCTACCAATTTCTACCAATTTCTACCAATTTCTACCAATTTCTACCAATTTCTACCAATTTCTACCAATTTCTACCAATTTCTACCAATTTCTACCAATTTCTACCAATTTCTACCAATTTCTACCAATTTCTACCAATTTCTACCAATTTCTACCAATTTCTACTAATTTCTACCAATTTCTACCAATTTCTACCAATTTCTACCAATTTCTACCAATTTCTACCAATTTCTACCAATTTCTACCAATTTCTACCAATTTCTACCAATTTCTACCAATTTCTACCAATTTCTACCAATTTCTACCAATTTCTACGAACTTCTACCAAATTCTACCAATTTCTACCAATTTCTACCAATTTCTACCAATTTCAAGCAATTTCTAACAATTTCTACCAATTTCTACGAACTTCTACCAAATTCTACCAATTTCTACCAATTTCTACCAATTTCTACCAATTTCTACCAAATTCTACTAATTTCTACTAATTTCTACCAATTTCTACCAAATTGCACCAATTTCTACCAGTTTCTACCAACTTCTACCAATTTCTACCAGTTTCTACCAACTTCTACCAATTTCTACCAATTTCTACCAATTTCTACCAATTTCTACGAACTTCTACAAATTTCTACCATTTTCTACCAATTTCTACCAATTTCTACCAATTTCTACCAATTTCTACCAATTTCTACCAATTTCTACCAATTTCTTTCAATTTCTACCAATTTCTACTAATTTCCACCAATTTCTACCAGTTTCTACCAACTTCTACCAATTTCTACCAATTTCTACCAATTTCTACCAATTTCTACCAATTTCTACCAATTTCTACCAATTTCTACCAATTTCTACCAATTTCTACCAACTTCTACCAATTTCTACCAATTTCTACCAATTTCTACTAATTTCCACCAATTTCTGCCAATTTCTACCAATTTCTACCAATTTCTACCAATTTCTACCAATTTCTACCAATTTCTACCAATTTCTACCAATTTCTACCAATTTCTACCAATTTCTACCAATTTCTACTAATTTCTACCAATTTCTACCAATTTCTACCAATTTCTACCAATTTCTACCAATTTCTACCAATTTCTACCAATTTCTACCAATTTCTACCAATTTCTACCAATTTCTACCAATTTCTACCAATTTCTACCAATTTCTACCAATTTCTACCAATTTCTACCAATTTCTACCAATTTCTACCAATTTCTACCAATTTCTACCAATTTCTACCAATTTCTACCAATTTCTACCAATTTCTACCAATTTCTACCAATTTCTACCAATTTCTACCAATTTCTACGAACTTCTACCAACTTCTACCAATTTCTACCAATTTCTACGAACTTCTACCAATTTCTACCAATTTCTACCAATTTCTACCAATTTCTACCAATTTCTACCAATTTCTACCAATTTCTACCAATTTCTACCGATTTCTACTAATTTCTACGAACTTCTACCAATTTCTACCAATTTCTACCAATTTCTACCAATTTCTACCAATTTCTACCAATTTCTACCAATTTCTACCAATTTCTACCAACTTCTACCAATTTCTACCAATTTCTACCAATTTCTACCAACTTCTACCAATTTCTACCAATTTCTACCAATTTCTACCAATTTCTACGAACTTCTACCAACTTCTACTAATTTCTAACAATTTCTACCAATTTCTACCAATTTCTACCAATTTCTACGAACTTCTACCAATTTCTACTAATTTCTACCAATTTCTACCAATTTCTACCAATTTCTACCAATTTCTACGAACTTCTACCAATTTCTACCAATTTCTACCAATTTCTACCAATTTCTACCAATTTCTACTAATTTCTACCAATTTCTACCAATTTCTACGAACTTCTACCAATTTCTACCAATTTCTACCAATTTCTACCAATTTTTCCCAATTTCTACCAATTTCTACCAATTTCTACCAATTTCTACCAATTTCTACCAATTTCTACCAATTTCAACCAATTTCTACTAATTTCTACCAATTTCTACCTATTTCTACCAATTTCTAGCAATTTCATCCAATTTCTACCAACTTCTACCAATTTTTACCGATTTCTACCAATTTCTACCAATTTCTACCAATTTCTACCAACTTCTACCAATTTCTACCAATTTCTACCAATTTCCAACAATTTCCAACAATTTCTACCAATTTCTACCAATTTCTACCAATTTCTACCAATTTCTACCAATTTCTACGAACTTCTACCAATTTCTACCAATTTCTACCAATTTCTACCAATTTCTACCAATTTCTACCAATTTCTACCAACTTCTACCAATTTCTACCAACTTCTACCAATTTCTACCAATTTCTACCAATTTCTACTAATTTCTACCAATTTCTACCAATTTCTACCAACTTCTACCAATTTCTACCAATTTCTACCAATTTCTACCAATTTCTACCAATTTCTACCAATTTTTCCCAATTTCTACCAATTTCTACCAATTTCTACCGATTTTTACCATTTTTCACTAAATTTTACTCGAAAATATTCTTACTACAACCCTTGGTAAAATTAAAAGAAGAGATTAAGGATCAGAAAAGCGCTTCTATTTTATGGATGCTTGACTACGCATGAGCGGAGAACTCGATGTACGGAAACGATAACGAAAATCTTTTTGAGGCAATTGTGCAAATGAGTGAGAGAGAAGAACAGTTCACTCTGCATGTCAGAATGTACATGTTCCTTTTCTCGCCTGCTCATCAACAACAGCTGAGTTCTCGCCCAAGCGCGGATCCCTAAAACACTCAGAAAAGGATAACATGTAGGATCCGTAAAAATATTTTTATCTTCTTCTCTCCTATTTGAGTTCTGCTTTTTTACCAGTAGTCATAGAAAAGGCAGCATTCCTTTTCATACAATTTCAGTATCAGATATCGGCTTAGGCTCAACGGCCACAACCCCTAACGTAATTGCGCACGAAGCACACCCTTTTCCAATAAGAAGGGATATTTTTTTTTTAAACTGAAACTAAAGAGGGAAATTCCATCATATTCAAATTGGAACCCAATCTCTTGTGAAGAATTGATTCCTTCTTCTCATCCTTAAATTAGGATATATATTCTTATAAGCCAAAATTAATATCATTAAGATATTTTTACTTTTATCAATAAAATAATTTGATGAAAAGTTTTAGAATCTGCAGGAGCATCTTTTAATCCTAATTTTTTATATTGCTTTGTAATAACCACGTGTTCTTAACTTTTTTTGTCTTACCTTAAACGTGAACAAATTGTTTGGAAATTAAAATTTTTCTAACTAAAATTCTTCAAATTCGACGATTTTCCGTGTGATAATTTTTTTTTTAAAAAGTTCTTATCGAAATATATTTAAAAAAAAAAAAATTATCACACGGAAAATATTTTTTTAAAAAGTTCTATAAAAATTTCAAATTCAAAATTGATATATGCAAACGGAAAAGGTGGGTAAGCATAATGAGCACAAATGCATAGTTAATAGGATAAATAATGCTTTTGCAAGAAAAATATTTTTAAAAAACTAACTAAGAAAAAAATTTAAATAGAAAAAATTTACATTTTTCACAGAAGGATTTTGTGAGAGGGATCAGGGAGGGGCTGGAAAGTAATCGAAAACTTGTAATGAAATGCAGAAAATTTATATGCAAAAAAAATTAAGGGAAAGAAATTTTGAAAATAGAAAACCATATTTTTCGATTTCTTGCTTTCGAACGAGGGGGTACGATTTAATCAAAAATGGCAGTAAAAGAAAATTCTTCGATAATTTCAGCCCAGTCCAAAAATAGGAAAATTAATTTCAAAAGATAAAAAAAATCTAATGCAACAAATTTATGTTTCTAAGCAGTTTCAGAAAGAGGCAGAAATTGGTATAAGTGCACAAAAAAAATTATTAAAAACAAATAATAAAAGGAAAAAAAAGGAAAGACGACCATTTTATAAAAGTAAATTGTAAAAAGAAATTTTACTAGAAAAAGTTAAGAAAAAAAAATCCAATGCAACTGAAACGATGCACGCTTATAAAATGGCCAAAACAAATGAAAAGAAAAACTGCCCAAGAAAATTTTCTTAAAGGAAAATTTATTAATCGTACATGAATCTCTGTACGTGCACGTACATATTCAATGCAGAAATTTGCATGCACAGTTAAGATTATGTCTGGATGGAAATATGCGCCAGCGTATGTGTAGGTGCGCGCGTGTTTACAAATACATGCGAATGAATTATTATTAAAAATAATATTTGAGAGAATTAAAAATATTTCCATTGGACAAAGTGCAAAAATAGTTAATTCCGAAGAGCAAAGATAGACTGTCAAGATCAATTAGAGCGAAAGGGTCGGATATACTATACTTCATTTCTGATGATAGTTTTTGTGAAAAAAACGTGCAGTAGAAAGAAGGTGGAGTTGAGACCGATGCAAAAAACTCGCCATTTTTTTTTTCATCAAATGAGAAAGATGAAAAAAATGGCGAGTTTTTGTTTGGCAAAAAAAAATTCAAAGGAATAACTACAATGCAATCACAGAAATGGTGACGGAGATACCGAAACGGAAGAACGACAAGAATTGGACGTATGAAAAGAGAGTAATTTGTAGATTTTTCATAATTTCACCAAGGGGAGGAGAGATAAACTTTTCTTTTTTTGGTTTCTGGTTCCTTAATTATTTTTTTTAATTTTAAATTGTTGGTACCGTTTTTTTAATTATTTTTTGGGGGTTCTATGTTTTAATAGGAACTACAATATTTTTGAACCTTCTCCATAATTTTACTGACTCTTTTGGGTAGTGCAGTTTTTTGTATACCATTTCTCCATGAATTTTTATTTTTCATTTTGATTATAGACAATATATTTTTTTTTTACTTTGTTTTTATTCTGCTCTTCCGAATGTACAACATCTTATCGGCTATGATATTGTATAAAATTTAAAAATAAAAAATGAAATTGCGTTTTTCATGTCGGAAAGTAGTGCGAGCATACTAAAAATTATAAATATAGTATTTGCATTCTTAGAAAACTAATAGGCTTACGTACTGACGGCATCCATACATACGAGTACTTAAATGTGAGCCCATCCGTGCATCCATTAGATTAGACAAATATTAGCCATATTCACATACGACAGATGCTTATGAATGTATGCCCTCACACGTGAAAATTTCTTAGCTTTTATATAGAAATTAAGATCTGAGCGCTCAATTGCACTTGATTTATCCGATCGAATGCATTTTATATGCAAAATATTTTTCTATGCAATTCGGAGAAAACGAAAAAAAAATTGCAGTTATTTTTAATTTTTTTTTAATTTTATGGTCATTCCTATTATTATTTGTGCAAGAATTGTAGGTGTGCCTATCTTTAAATTTATCCGTATGCATGTGTGCATTTGTAGATCATCGGTTTTTATTATATCTAATTTTATGCAGCCAGACAATTTATTTGTAAATATTTACGAAGCGTTCATTTTTAATGCATTTTTCTTTTTTTGGTGCACCATCTCTTGTATAGATGGATAGATGGATGGAGGTGTTTGTGTATGTGTGTGTTCTTTTGGTGGGGATTTGTTATTTTTTTATGTACAATTTTTTCTTATACCAATCATTTTAAACGACTACTTAAACCAACCGAATCATGTGAGCATATATTTTGCAATTGCAATATTCTCATTATTTACTTGTTAATCCATTCTTCACCCCTTCAACCCCTTTCAAACGTCTATCCACCTACATAATAGAAAAAATAAACTATTTAATAGAATAGCTCCGCGATTCACTAGCTCCCCAACTAAGCACACAGATACTCATTTAACAGAAGTTGGATTATTCAACAGTTTTCTTTTTAAAAGTTTTTTTTTTTCTATTAGACAATTTGCAATAATTTATTTGAATTAATATTATTATATTTATAAAAATAAAATTTTTTTTCTGGTTTATTTGCTTAAGAAAAATTAAAAAAATTTCTAAAAATAGTGCGAAGAAAATTTTGTTGCCAAGAGTTGCTGAGTTTTTTGGTTTATTCTTCTACGAAAATTCCGCAATTTTTCAGAATAATTTTGGGAGAGCTTTCAATAATAAAAAAATTGTACCTGTTTAAGGATTATTTTTGTTACTTCAATAGTATTAAAATTTTAATCTACCTCTTCAAATTAAATCCATTTAAAAGCAAGCATTCCCCTTTTGACGATGGTAAAACTTTTAATATGGTTTTTTTTTTAAGATTTGAAAGGTATTTTTGTACCAGATTGTTTTTAAATATTTTGGACCAGATTTTTAATTATTTTAATTGTTCATAGCATATTTTTATAAAATTTTCAATAAAAAAAAAGATTCGTTTCTAAATCATAAGGAAATTTTCCTAAAGATTTTTATAAAAATTTTCTTTTTCAATAGAAATAACATATTTTCAAATGAACGCAGTGGTCATATTTCAAATGTCAAAATCTTCTGTCACTGTCAGTTGTATTGAGTAAAATTTGCAAATTATTCATGAAAAGATACACGCCTCAACAACGCTTGGATATTATTTAATTTTTTTTATCAAAATAATAGTTGTTCGAGAAAATCATCTTGTCAGATTCTCAGCTCTCTGAATTGGTCAATAAACAAAATTGTCGGTACTGGGCTGACGCCAATCTAATAAATTATTCACGAGGAACCCTAACATTCTGAAAAAATTACCATTTGGTGTATTTTATGGCACCGTGGCATTTTCGGACACAATTTTTCCAAACAGCTGAGTCGATACTCGTGATTTCAATAAATGCCGATGTGTCATAGCCTCCAAGAAGTTGTGATTTAACACCTTTGGACTTGTTCTTGTAGGATTATTTGAAGTCATTGGTCTATAATAGTAAATTTTGCTAGGCCACAATATTTTTATTTTAATTACAAAATCCTGATCACTAAGATATAAGTCAGATAGGATTTTTTAATGCACTTTTGAAAACTAACAAATTAATAAACCTTGATTATAGGATTTTACCAATTAAAAAAGAAATTTCAAAGTTTTTAAAATTATTTCAAAACAATTTTAGGTTCATTTGGAATAATTTATTGAACTTTAGATAAAAAAAATGTTAATTTCAGATTCATTTTCATACGAATTCCTTTTTGGGTAATAAAATTTTTGATAATTTTCGATAATTTATTAAGGTTTGTTTTTAGCAAATTTAAAAACTTTTACACATACTTAATAATAATTTTTTTTTTTATATTTAACCAATTTCTTTAGGGAAATTTTTGTTTTCTTATGCAATTTAAAAATAAATTTTTAAAATAATTTTTTCTTTGAAAAAACAAAATAGTTTTTGTTCAAAAAAGTAGTTTTCAATAAATAATAGTAATATTTATTATAAAGATTGCTAAAAATTCCAAAGAAATACAGAAAAGTCTTTTTTTCAAATTGATATAAATTAAAGTACACTTAATTTATATCAATTGAAAAAAGAGACTCTTTTGGGATTTTCTTATTGATCGTAAATAATTTTTTTTTTTGCATATTTTATACTAACAAATTTTATTTTAATTTCCCAATGCCACGTGTAAAAATTGATGAGAAAAATTATTTGTGAAAAATAATCTTTTTCTAATATAATAGGAAAAAACCAATCAGTAAAATACGATCTAAAATAAATTACGCAAACAAATAATCTCATTGGTTATCTGGCACTTAAAAAAATGATTATTATAATTATTGTGCAATAAAAATACATTCAAATTGACTACTATTAAATAGAATAATCTTTGAATGTGTACACAATAAATAATCTATAATATTGAAAAATAAATTTAAAAAAAAACACAGTTTAAAAAAGACAATTTACTCTAAATAAGAAAAACTATGACATGAACTGAATCTAAAAGCTTTATCAGAATTATTGTCATAAGAAGAAAAAAGGAGGAAAAATTTTGAAATTATTTACACACAAATACTAGCAAAGAAAAAATTGTGACCAACTTTAATGATTGTTGGTGCAATTGAGAATATTTTGATAGCAAAACTATAAAATGTTTATAATTGAGCGCGAAAATTTCCCTCTTATCTATTTGCAATGCACTATGAATGCACTATTTTCTAATTTTCGCTTCTGATAATGTTTCGATGTCAAGGCATAGACGGCGTTTTCTGTTGGGAAGGCGGCACTCAAAAGAAGTACTACATCATCTAAAATTGTATTCCAGACGAACTTCAAAAATGCTTACACTCACAAAGGATAACAATTTTTATCCAACTGTATGAATTTCCTTCTTTCACATTCTCGTTTCTTTTTCAACCCCCCAAAAATAAGTAATTTACAGACCTAATCACTATCGATAATCCATCAACTTTTGCAATTCCAATCCGCCACCACTGATGCCAAGCTTACGGACAAGCACTCATATTCTATGAAAAATAATTTTCCACAGTTGATGTACGCATTTTTAATTTGAACATACATTAGGGATTTTAGTGTCTTTGGAGCATTTTCTTCTTTCTATTTTAAATCGGTAATAGAAAAAAAGAGTATGGATAAAATTAATTTAGAAGAAAATGTTTAAAAAAAAAATACAAAGAAGTTATAACAAAACGGAAAAATTAAATGGAAAATAAAAATCGGAAAATATGTCAATCGAAATAATCCTGAATGGGAATTAATCCTAAATTTTTTCTACTTTATTTTTAGAGTCAGTTTTCTCTTAATTTATTTTGTAAAAATTCAAACTAAACACAAAAAAATTTATAAAAATTTCATATTTTATCGAGTGAACCAAGTTTTTTAGTGGATATAATTAGTTATTTATCAACAAAAACTAGAAGTTTTTATGTAAAAAATTGAAAAATTGTTTTATTTTCTTTTCTTCAATTCAATATGAAAACATTTTTAACGACAATTGTTTGTAAGAAAAATTAATGCTATTAATCCAACAAGCAAAAATTATTTATATAATTAAAAATTCTTACAAAAATAATATTAACAAAATTACAAAAATTATAGAAAACTACAGAAAAGCCAAATAAAAAGTAAAATAAAATAAAAAATACAATTAACAAATATTTATCAGGAAAATTATTTAAGAATAATTTAAAAAAATATACTTAAATTTAATAAATAATTTTCATTGTTTTTTATTATTGCTCCAAAATAATTGAATATTAAATTTGACAAAAAAAAATATATGAGCTCTTTCCTTTTCTTCGACAACTTTAAGCAACTCTTACTTAAAGTGTTTAAATTATTTAAAAAAATAAAATCTTAATTAAAACAAAAATCCAAAAATTTAATTAATAAAATTTAAACGGAAAATTTATGCCAATAAGCTAATAAAAACAAAAAGCTTTAAAAAACAACAACAAAATTAAATTATTGAAATAATTTTAATTTAATCAATATAATCAACAACAAAATATAATAATAAAATAATATAATTTAAGAAATTAAGTATATTATCGAAAAACCTGTTTGAAAAAAATCAAAAACTTTTAAAAAATTCATAAGTAAATCTAAATTGTATCCAGGAAATAATTTCGAGAAAAAAAAACATTTTTTATGGAAAATACTAAAAAGAAAGTTTTCATAACGCAAAAATAAAATTTGCAAAATTTATGTGATTTTATTTTCCCTTAAACATTTTCTTCCATATTTCACTCCGTTCAATCAGAAAATAAATAGAATTAATTTTTCCAAAAAGTTATGAAATATTTTAGAGAAAAAATTTTCAAAATAATTAAACAATTTATATACAATAAAATAAAATCAATTAAAAAAATTTAAATCATGACACGTGTATGAGAGATTGTTAAAGTCAACAAAAAAAAAAAAGAAACTACTTTTGAAAAAATCAAAATGGCCGCTAAAAAGCCATTGTTGAACGAGTGCTCATAATAATCCCAATGTGGGATGAGATAACAAACGCGTACACACATCTCTACACGGGTAAGTGCTTTTCTCGCATTATTCAATGACATTGTTGTTGTCCCGCTCACACTTTGTAATCTCTTCAAAATCAAAACAAACAAAAAACACAAAAGAAATCGTTTTGTCTACAAAAAATGCTATTCTCCTTCATAACTTTCTGAATATTTTTCATCTCCTTCCTTCTTACTGCGTCTTGTCATCCTTTCCAAGACCAATTGCTCCCTACCACCCACCCACTTTAATTGTAATCATTTTCATCATTTTCTCTTTTGCAATAACAACTATTTATCAAAAAGTTTTTAAGTTTTTTATCTTTTTTCTAATAATTTTCCTAATTCTTTCTCTTATCAGCAATTTTTTTAACAAAAATCAATGCAAATAATCTGAAAAATGACAGTTTAAAGATAAAATTCAAAGAGAGAAAGTATTATTTATCATAAAAAGAGAGAGAGAAAAACTACAACTAAATGAAAGAGACAAAATGTAAACGTACGAATCGAATGATGGATTTTGATTTTAGTTTAAAAAGAAATTGATTTCGAATAAAAATGATAATAATAATTAGTAAAGTGGACGTAGTGAGGAGGACGATAGAGAGGGATTGAAACTTTAATGATAATGCACAATAGATAATAAAATAATTATTTTTACATAAAGTTACAAGTAAATAAGTGGTCATATTTAGAATACATATGAGTAATTACAGAAGTGAATTTGTGTGCGTGGTTAATGTGTGAATGTTTTCTTTTTTGTTGTTTTGATGGTAGGAGAAAATTTTTTAAGATGCCGTAGTGCCTCATTCAGCACTGTGTGTGGAATTTTTAGCTATTTAAATCACCTCCCTATACTTCTACTCTTCTACGCAGAACCGTCATCAAACATTACATCACTGACCGATGGCCTACTAGCCTCTCTCACATACGAATAATAGGCTACAGATACGCCTTGCTTCCGAGTTTTTTCTTATTCTCGGAGCTTTTATATAATGTCCGAGAAGATCATCATCTTCATTATATTCTCTGGTACTATTTCTATCCCAAGGAATTGCTCAAGAGAAGCGTGAGCACTGCAAAAATACATACTCCACATCTTCAGTCATTGTGGAACAGGATGGGCATTCGTCAGCTTCATCAATTTTGAAGCGGAATTGGCCATAATCCGTTGGAAACTGCGTCACATATTGATCTACGTCTCCATGTAGTCTCTTTTCCACGAGGTGATATTAGGAATGAGTCGGTATGTTCATCCCATTTTATTCGATGACTTCCAGTAGTGGTGTCTCTCCTCCTTGGCAATGATTTGTTGGGAGTTTCCTGTCCCTCGCCCACTCTGCCTTCGGCGATAAATCCTGTTTCTTTCACCAGCCATAAGGTAGATTGAGACTATGTCCACACTAATGTCCGCGGCGTCATGTAATAGCGTGCTGAATCCGCCATACCCCGCTCCTATGCGACTCGCTCGCTGAACTTGCCGGTCATATTGAAGTATAAAGCAGATGGCGGTCATTAAAAGCCTTTGCCTACTCTGCGTCGGTCCACCAAAGTTAGGCATCAGTCATAGGTGTTAATGCCGCATTCTCGCCAACAATCTGTGGGTGCTCGTTCAAACGCAGTTTTGAACGTAATTTGTACCATTTCTATCTCTTTTCTGCTGCTTAAAAGTACCACTTCAGTTTTCTTGTCTACTAATTGGATGCAAGCCGATAAAAGTCACTTGCCTATGGCATAAACTGCTTCGTTACACACCTGTGTAATTTCTTCCACGTATTTAGCAACCACAACCGAAGCCAATTATCCTTGCTTCTACAGGCATGGATAGCCTTATCACCTCGTCGTACAAGACGTTCCATAGCAAAGGGCGCAGAGCTGATCCTTGGGGAACTCCTCCTGTGACTTTATCTAGCTTAGGTCTACCATCGCTATTCTAGCTCAATACCCTAACTCTGAAGTAGCTGGCAGTTATGTTTAAGGCATATCCAGGTTCCTTCAACCTTCGCAATGCATTCAAGATTTAAATCCATTTTGTACCTGTTTCCACACCCTATATGTGTATGTATGTTTTCATTTTGCTATAGTAAGGTGAAAATTATTGAAAGACAAAGTGTGGGACTTAAACCCACTTAAACCACCTTCTTTAATCACATTTCTACATCTACACACGGAATCGCCGTTAGGCATTACTTCGTAGGGCAGGGATTGATCAAAATCACTACTTTGGTGAATTGTTTTTACCGTTTCCTTTTACGCTCAGCCAGACGCATCCCAAGCCGTCCTCCAGTCCAACATCAGGGGCACGACATGCTCCGGCGGCAGGAGCCCGCCAGCGCACTTCTGGGCCTGTTCACTTTCCGCATTGAATCGGGCACAGAAAAAGAACACGTGCTCTCCACTATCCCGTCATCAGAAGAGCACATTGAGCTAGAATACAATTTAAAGCGGAATTTGTAAGCCCTAAAACAGCCGTGTCCCATTAAAATAGGTAGTAGCCAACATCATCCACCGCCATCAGGGCCACTTCATCATGCACTCATTTCTTTCCCCCGCACAAGCCTCGGATCGCGTCCCACCAGCCTCTCCGGCGGTACAGCCTCTGCCGCTCATCTGCCAGTATTTCTATCGGTATCATTCCGGACACAACACAACACAAATGGCCTCCTATGACGCTCCTAGAGTAGATTGAGACAACTATACCTATATAGGTTGCTCTAATCAACCCATTGGCCCAAATTGGCGCAGTCTACAGCACGATTTATCTGACTGCGGTCACCTTTTTTTTAGGTTTAGATTAATGAGGTACAGGAGGAAACCTTCAAAAGGTACTCGCCTGGAAGACCTTCTACCTGCCAGACGAGTTGAGCGCGATTTTTACCTCGCTAAAACCTAACCTGTACCTCTAACCTTGCCCCCAGAATGATGGTTCCCCGGCGGCACTCTTTGTAAATACCACTTCGCCGGGCCGTTCTTATTTGATATTACTGCTGTCCCGATGTTATGACGCCTCGTGGCCTATTCTTCGTACGTGGTGCGAAGATCCTTGAAGATAGATTCCGCGTACTCTGCAACTCTGTTCCAAGCCGATTGGCTCTTCAGCATGCACTCCACTATGTTTTCTGGACTGATGTAACGGTCAAGATTTCTCTCCAGTTCTGCCTGTGTCCCCTCGTAGAAGGGGCATTGGAAGAACAAGTGTTCTGCATCTTCGATCACATCGCGGCAATGATGACAGTTTGGGGAGTCAGTTCTCTTGAATCTGTGTAAGTATGCCCGAAGCAACCATGCCCAGTCAAGAGTTGGGTGATGTAATACCCGACTTCCCCGTGCAGGCGAGTGAACCATTTGGTGACATCTGGGATTAGCTGATGAGTCTACCGACCCTTCGTCGATCTGTCCCATCTCTCTTGCCAGAGGCGAAGACCCTCGGGTCTTTCCTCTTCACAGAGGACTTTTCGCCGCTCTTCCTTCTTCCTACGATGTTGGCGATCCCGCTCTCCTGCCAGAGTGTCGATGGCTGGGCATGATGCCACGACATTGACTGCATCGTGTGATACCGTTCGGTATGCTGACGCCACTCTGATCGCTGAGAGTCGCTGGACTGATGACATTGTCTTGCGGTATGTTGTTAGCTCTAGCGATTTTGCCCACACTGGTGCTCCGTATAGCAGGACGGAGGTAACTACAGTTGCCAGTAGTCGCCTTCGGATTTGCCTGGGGCCTCCGATATTGGGCATTATCCGCGAGAGCGCACCATGTACCGCTGATGCCTTCCTACCGACGCTGGAGATGTGCTCCTTGTAGTTGACTCTGGCATCCAAGACCACTACTAGATACTGGATGTAGGGTAGCGACTGGATGTCGTGGTCGCCTACTCTTATGGTGATGGTCTCCATTTTCTTCCGGCCACTCACAAGGAGTGCTTCGGTCTTTTGTTCCGCCAAAGACTGGTCTGCCGATATCATCCACTGTCTTATCCTCTGGATGGTGGGGGAGAATTCGGCTTCCAGTTCCTCCAGGTATTTGGCTACAAGGACAACCGCTACGTCGTCCGCGAAAGCCACGAGTGTTGTGTTTGTCGGTAATTCCAGATGGAGTAGGCCGTCGTACATGACGTTCCACAAGAGTGGCTCCAGGACGGAGCCCTGAGGTACTCCTCCCGTGACCCCATACTCCGCCGTCTCGTAGTGCAGTAGTCGATCACTGAAGTATGATCTGACCATCCTCCGTAGGTAGTAGGGCACTCCCATGCTCTCAAGAGCCTCCAAGACTCGATCCCAGCGGGCTGAGTTAAACGCATTCTTGATGTCCAGGGTGCCAATGAGGCAATACTTTTTAGAACCGGCTTTCCATCTCTTTCCTGAGATGGCTTCCTTTCTGATGTTCGTGACGAGTTCCAGCACGTCGATGGTCGATCTCCCCTTCCTGAATCCGAATTGGAATTCGGAAAGTTGAGGATCGATATATTGCTCCAAAAATAAAATCATTAAAAAATTGAAATGAAAAAACTAAAAAAAACTGTTTTATAAAAAAGAAAGAAATTGCAATGAATTTAAGGGTTTTCGATGAAAATTTACTAAAACATAAAAGTCATTTAATTTTTTTATATAAATTGGACAAAATTAATTGGTTAAAAATGATATAAAAAATTAAAATTAATATTTTTTGAGGTTAAATTCATTCTCACTTAAAATTGAATCTTTTCATGATTTTTCCTATTCCAGATGTATTTTTTGTTTGTTTTTACAATTTATTCTCTAAGAATTTTTTTTATTTAATGATTAATTTTTTTAACTTATCAATTTTAATTTTTTTTAATTAAGTTTTGATTTTGAATTTTTTCCGTTAAAGTTATTTCTTCTCATTATGTCCTTTTTCCCTTTTTCATTGACCAATGACTCTGTATTTCCCTCACTTACCTCTTCTTGCTTCCATGAGGACAATCATTCAGGACAACACAGAATAGTATAAATAGAATATTTTCAACCCCTCCCCACCCACTTGGGCAAAATATAAAGATGAAAAAAAGAGTAAAAAAATTGTAAGTTTATCTAAACAACACAAAAAACAAAAAATTGATGGCTTTTTCTACAGAGTATCTTAAAAAAGATATTCTTTTTACTCTTTTTTTCATCTTTATATTTTGCCGAAGTGAGGGGGAGGGGGTGAAAATATTCTATTTTTTTAAAAACTAAAATTTTAAAAAACGTTCATTTTAAAATTTTGAAAAAAAACTTTCAATTTTATAAACCGTTATCAAATTTGTGCTTTACCAAGTAAAGTTAGATAAATAAAATAAATTTTAGTTTCTAAATTTAATAAAAATTTTAGGCTTAAAATTAAAAATAAATTACCTGAAAAAAATAAAAACATCGACATTTTTTTGAGGTAAGTTTGGATGAATTGTTTGCACATTTCGGGCTATAATTCGGTCATTACTTGACGGACATTGGTTTTTAAATGCTCTAAAAATTGAAAATAATTTGCACAAGTACGATTTTTTATAAAATTTTAAAGAAACCAATTTTGATCCCGTCAAATCGCACAATCTTGGAGGGTAATTAACGTCCCTAAATCACAGATGGTACCCGTCCTGGGAGCTTTTATACACAATAAAGCCAAAATTTACTTTGTTGTATAGACTAAACAGATAATTTTTTTTTTAACTACTAATATTCGAAATAGAAATATTTTGGATAAGGATAAAAAATTATCGGTATGCCGTTTTCCATTTTCAAACAAATACGGGCTTATGACACATTCAGACCAAAATGCACACCAGACAGTCACTTTTTATGCCTATAATGGCCGTTTTACAGTTATTTTTAGGTTTTTAGAGTTATATTAATGGCAGCTTTGCTTAATGACGTATCCACCGAGTGAGAAAAGAGCCTCATCGCTGAGGAAAATTTTGTTGGAAACGTGGCTACGGCAAAGTCAGCACATTTGTAAAATATTTTCAAAAATTTTATTATCATGTTTTGGAGTAAATTAGTTTTCATTTTAAATAAGTTCATCTATTTGTATAACAATAAGGCTTTACATTCTAAACCAAAAAATGAACAATCCATTATGAAACTGACAAAAAAATCAAGTCAATTTTTAACTGAAATATTAAAAATTTATTGCATTTCGTGCAAATGTTAACTTTCAGTTTCAGAAATGAGTTAAAGGCATTTCGCAATTTGCAATTTGCAATAAACTGCAACGAATGTGAACGACCAACCGACATTGACGCAAAATTGACGTACGAACGGCAGCACGATTGGATTGTCTTTTAAGTAAGCCAACTAACCTCGGCATCTCTGAGTGCAATCTGTATTTGACCTTAGCCCCACTGAAAACAAGAGTCTCAGCAGAACAAGTGCATTTTGAATCTGGGATCTCGCAATCTCGGATCTTTTTGGATAAGTTCTTTGGATCTTGCATCTTGCAGTCTGCGTCGCGGGTCTTGCATGTTCGATCTTGAATGTTGGATTGCAGATCTTGATCATGATCTGTATTCGCCGTAGATTCAGGGCAACATTAGCATTTGAAGAACAGGAAATGGTCAACGGGCATTGGGGGCTATTTCAAAACAGAATACTTATGGCAAGAGTGGAATTCTTCTTTGTTCAAAATAAAAAAATACTAAAATTATTTCCTTTCACTTAAAGAACCAATTTTTTATTTCAAATTTGAAGCCCTTTCAAATTATTATTTATTTTTTTTTTGTTTTTTTTTTTTTTTTTTAATTTTTATGTTTATATGACGGCGAAATTGTTGTGAATTTATTATCAATTTTAGCTGAATAGTCTTAAAATGAGATTCTCCACAATCTAGAATTAATCAATATAAAAATCAGTATTCTTACTTAAATTCCAATGAACAATAAAAACTAATAATATTATTTTAAGACTAAATTAAGATCTAGTATTTTTCAAGTTTTTTTTTCATTTTACAGAAAAATACCACCCAAAATTCTCAATAACCTTAAAAGATTTTATTTTGTTTTTTTTTTTTATAATAAATATTTTAATAATAAAATAAAATAAAAATCATAATAAAATGCATTTTAAGTTTTAAATTTTAGAGAAGAATTCTTTGTCAAATTATATTGGCAAAGAATTCTTCTCTAAAATTTAAAACTTATATGATTTGTGTTAATAACAACTCATATGACATTTTGGAGGTTAAACATCTGTCATTCATTTTCGATTAGTCATTGATTGAAATAGTGAAAACAACAAAGTTTTTTTTTGCTTCAAAAATGTCGAATTTCGTAACAAAAAAGTCCCATTTGCGGGAAGTGTTAATTTACTTCTTCAATTTGAAAAAAAGTGCAGCTGAAGCACATCGATTGCTCACCGAAGCTTATCCTGAATATGTTCCATCGATTTCAACATGCAAGAGATGGTTTGTGCGGTTCAGAAGTGGCGATTTTGACACGGAAGACAAAGAACGACCAGGTCAGCCAAAAAAGTTTGGAGATGAAGATTTGGAGGCATTACTCGACGAAGACTGTTGTCGAACTCAAGAAGAAATTGCAAAATCATTCAAAACGTTTGAAAGCAGCAGGATTCATCCAAAAGCAAGGAAATTGGGTCCCATATGAATTGAAGCCGAGAGACGTTGAAACGCGATTTTGCATGTCCGAAATACTGCTTGAACGGCAGAAAAAGAAGTCGTTTTTGAATCGAATCATTACTGGCGACGAAAAATGGATTCATTACCACAACCCAAAGCGCAAAAATTCGTATGTGAAGCCCGGCCAACCAGCCAAATCAACGCCAAAGCCAAATATCCATGGCGCCAAGGTAATGCTCTGTATTTGGTGGGATCAGAAGGGTGTGATCTATTATGAGCTATTTAAATTGAGCCAGACAATCACAGGCGATCTCTATCGAACACAATTAATCCGTTTGAAGCGAGCATTGGCCGAAAAACGCCCGGAATATGCGACCAGACACGAAGCCATAATTTTCCATCATGACAACGCTCGGCCTCATGTTGCAAGACCGGTTAAAAATTATTTAGAAAACAGTGGCTGGGAAGTTTTGCCTCACCCGCCTTATATCCCAGACCTTGTTCCGTCCGACTACCATTTGTTTAGATCCATGCAAAACGCCCTCACCGGAATACGCTTCACTTCAGAACAGGGCATCAAAAATTGGCTCGATTCATTCTTGGCCTCAAAACCGGAGCAGTTTTTTTGGCGCGGAATCCATATATTGCCAGAAATATGGTAAAAAGTAGTGACTTCCGATGGACAATACTTTGAATAAAACATATTGTAACAATTTTTCAAAATAAACACTCAAAGTTTGCCAAAAATCCCGCATTTTTAAGTTATACACCCAATAGTACTCGTAGTTATGTAAAAAAATAACTACTTTAATAGACAATTTAAAAAAATATATGAAAACTTTAAAAAAATAATTTAATAACCCAAATTTCTAATTATTAAAAAGAACTAATAATAAATTTTTTTAAAGAAAATTTTCAATCCTTAGAAAGTTTGTAAAAATTCTTAAAAGAAATATTAAAATACATTTTTTTCTTCCCAATGACAACTTTGTAAATTATGAGTTCTTATGTTTATATTTAAAAAATATAAAACCTTTTTCGTTTTAATTTATGATTTCTGTTCTTTTTTTTTCTAAATTTGTTACGAAAGAAATTTCTTAAGCCACTCAATAAATTGCAGAAAATTTCATTGAATTAAAATAAAATTCTTTAGAAATGTCATAGAAAATACCAAAAATAAATAATTTGATCCTTACAAAAATGAAATTCCTTTTTTAATTCAATCAGAAAATTTGGAATAAATTATTAGAATAATTATTTATTAATTACACCTTATAAGTGATAAATTAAAAAAAAAAGAAATAGAAAAATTGAAACCAGAAAAATTAAAAGGGGCCAAGAGGGGTATTTTGATATCACAATTTAAGAAAATCGTAATAAATATTCAAGCATAATTTTTTTTTGTTAAAAACACGAACAATTTACTATGCATCACTGAATAATACAAAAAAAAAATTATACAATTTACTAAGAAAAAGAATACAACTCCACGCATCCCTACACAATTCAGTATTACGACTACCATCGCATCCCAACTACAGCTGCTCGCTATTATCCTTCAATTGATGTGAAAAGCTTTCGTTTAGCGTAGACTGCAACCGCAGCTCTCAATTCGATTCGCGCCTTTTTCACATAAATTACCAACAAAAATCTAGTCCAACTTTTGGTGGCTGCCGTCGCTAGTCGGATGTCGCTAGCTTCTTTGTAATGCGTATGAAGCGCGGACTTTTCCGACTGTCGCATCACCGCCGTGCACCAATCCATGTCCCTTTCCCAACCGTTAACGTGACAAACCAGCCACCATCAACGCCTGACGTCGCGCCGCCTGTTGACACTCCCACGTTAACCGAACGTAATCGGCTGAGGATTTCGTTGAATTTTTATTTATTATTATTTTCATTATTAACGAAATATTATAAAAATTCTCCTCAATTTTAATTAAATAAAATTTCGTCCTTTAGATTTTTTTTTATTTTACAGTTTTTTCAAAATTTGAGAAATGACAAAACTCTGCAATTTCTTAAAACTTTTTTAAAAATTTGGCAAATAAAAATGTTAGAGTTTTTTTTTTGTATTTTTGCTTATTAAAAAAGGTGCATTTTTAAAAAAAATTTCCTTTTGTGATTTAAACACTTGTTGTATTTTTTTACGTTTTTCTTTTAGTTGTTTAACACTTTTTTTAAAAAATAATATTTAAGCAATTTTGGTGATTCCAAATGATGGACTTTTTTATAATTTTTGGCGTTCAAAATGTGCAATTTTTTCAATTATTTTTTTTTGGAATTTGAGGATTTTTATTACAACCTTTTCTTTTGATTTTGGCAATTAAAAATGTAGCTCTTCTTTTAAAGTTTTGTTATATTTAGGAATTCTTTTAAACTTTTTTGTTAGAATTTTGACGTTAAAAATGTTGCAGTTTTCTTACGATTTTTTCTGGAATTTAGGTTTTTTTTTTTAAAATTTATTTTGTAAATTTGGCAATTAAAAATTTTGGAAATATTTTTTAAGGTTCGTTTTTATATTTAAGGACTTATTTCCAAGTTATCTTTTTGTATAATTTAGGACTTTTTGCAAAACTTTTTTTTGGAATTTTGGCGTTAAAAATATTGCAGTTTTTTTAGCTTCTTTTCTGAATTTAGAATTTTTTTCAAAAATTTAGCAATTAAAAATGGTGAAATTTTTTTTAAGGTTGGTTTTTGTAATTAGGGATTTTTTCCAAGGTTTCTTTTTTTATAATTCACGCCTTTTTTAAAACTTATTTATTGCAGTTTCTCCTATAATTTTTAAAAAAAAATTTTTTTTATAAATTTGGCAATTAAAAATCTTGAAATTTTCGTTAAGGTTGGATTTTGTATTTAAGGCTTTTTTGTATAATTTGGGACTTTTTTAAAACTTCGTTTTGTAAATTTTTACGTTAAAAATATTGCAGTTTTTTTAACATTTTTTGCTGAATATAAATTTTTTTTTAAGTTTTATTTTGTTAATTTAACAATTAATAAATTTTGAAATATTTTTTAAGGATGATTTTTGTAATTAAGGACTTATTTGCAATATTTCTTTTTGTATAATTTAGGACTTCTTGAAACTTGTTTTTATAATTTCGGTGTCAAAAATATTTTCGGAATTTTTGAATTTTTATAAAAACTTTATTTTGTAAATTTTGTAATTAAAATTTTGGACATTTTTTTAAAGTAATTAAGAAGATTTTTTTTAAATAATTTGTTTGCAATTTTCGCGATTAAAAATTTAACGTATTTTTTAGTTTATTACTTTTTTAACTTTATTTTATAATTTTAGACTCTAGACTTTTTTGTAATTTTTGGCGTTCAAAATGTGCAGTTTTTTTCGATTAAATCTGGGACTTTTTATTTAACTTTTTTTTTTGATTTTGGCAATTAAAAATGTTCCATTTTATTTTTAAGTTTTTATAGTAATTTTATCAATTCAAAATACTGAACTTCTTTTTAGAAAAAATTTTTTTTTTTTGGGAAATATAATTACAATACTAAAAAGGGTACACTTTTTAAAAAAATGTTTTTTTTGTGATTTTAAAATGTAAAATATTGTAGTTGAACTGTTTTTGAATTTTTTCTAGCAACATTTGCATAAGGAAATTGTGCACATCTTAACACAATAATTTTTTTTGATTATTAAAATGTTCATTACTGAAAACGCTGCAGTTTTTTTTTATTTTAAAATTTATAGATTTCAGATTTTAGGGAGTAAAACTTTTTACACTTTTAATGTATGTAATTTACACTTTTTTTTATAATTATGATAACCAACAATGTTGTACTTTTCTTTGAAAACTTTTTATTTGGAACTTTTATGGTTAAAAAAGAGTTTTTTTTTTATAATTTCGACAATGAAAAATTTGAAATTTTGGTCATATTTGTTTTTGGAACGTTTTAAACGAATTCCATGTGAAATTTTTATTATTGTTTGGACTATTTTTAATATGAAAATATTGAAACAAATTGTTGTTTTTTTTTAATTTCAAAATTATTATAAATTAAAATGTGTATTCAATTTTCATTATTTTGCGCACAAAAAATAATTAAAAAATTTGCTATTTTTAAATAAAAAATTTATTTTTGAAATAGTTTTTGACTGCGATTATTTATTTTTCCTTTTTTTTTATTGGTTCGATAAAAGCTGTTGTTACAGGTTTTTTTTTTAATTCTATAAGAAAAAAACAAGAGTCAATTTTACACTCAAGTTCATTTAACAAAATCATTTTCTTAACTTGATCCTTCAATCAGCCAATATTAAGGTAGACAAATATGAAAAGAGGTCGAGGGTGCGGGCATACAGCAAAATTCGATACACTATCGTCTGTGTATATAGTTTACGCTGGTAAATATTAAATTACAATAATTTTATGTTAAACAAGATATGACAATATAATAAATCGGAACAAAACAACAGCAAATGATCTGAAGGAAAGAAAATGTACTAAAAATCGCTTATGCGGTAAATGATGGTAAGTTTACGGTTGAAAGCCACCTAATGAGTTGACCAAAGGTGTCAAGTCAACAGAGAGTATTGTTTAGCGTTTCTGTACACTAATGTGGGCAGTGCTACAGTCTGGAACCGTTCTTAATTTTTTCGTTCAGGGGAATAAAGGATAATTAATGGAAAAATTACATTTTAAATGCTTCTAACACATTCAAATTGATGAACGTTTGACATGCAGCCAAGGTATTTCTTCAATTAAGTAAAATAAAATGAAGAAAAAACCACAAGAGTAACAAAGGGCAGGGGGAGTCTGAAATTAAACTGATACGGAGAATAAAAATTGCAGCAATTAAGAATGATAGACCTCAGCCTAAGCTGCCAAGCCAAGTTAAGCATAATCTCTTCTATATCTCAACGGCACTCCCGAATCCAACTTTGCTACTACCCCCTTCAGCCACATCCTATGTACTTACGGACTTTGTATTCTTTCCATCCTACTTTCTGCATACCTAATCCAGTTTAAATCTGAAAAATGTCTCTTTTTTTTTTTGAAGAATTACTATTTTTTTCTTTGAATTGTTTTCTTTTTTATGAAATATTTTTTTTTTAGTTACTATTTGTTAATATTCTGTATATCAAAGCTGCCGTAATTATTATTAGTTGACATAAAACTGAAATTGAGCCGCGCAACAATGTTGCAAGTTGATTGAAATGTCGGCGGATTCGATTTCAAGTTGTAATGCAGACAGTTCATGTCCGTTCACATGTCTGTTTGTCCATCCATAAAGTTAGCTACTTAGTCACACATCTTATCACACATACATAGGCACACAAACATACAAAATAACAAAATTAATTATTTCTTGTAATTTCTTGAGATATTATTTCCTCGTTTCTCTGCGATCGACTTGCGTCCACCGCCATTTTTTTCTGAGTGCTTTCATGTTCTTTGATATCAAATGAAGAAGAAGAAAAATATTTTTTTTATGGTATTTCCTTAACCGATTCAGTTATGATAACATAAAAGAAGAAAAAAAACAATAATATTCTTGTTAAGAATTTTGAAAATTTTATTCATTCCCAAATTGTGCATTATTTTTTCAATGGAAAGTAAGGCTTGAGCGTGCAATGTGGAAAGAGGGTAAACAACCACAGAAGAGAAAAATATTTATGTTAAAAAAAACCAATAAAAAAAAACCAACAGAAAATTATCCTTATAAATATAAATTTCTGAGAAGTTTTTACTTTTAAAATTTTTTAACAAAATGATTGCGGTTAGGAAAAATTTTAATTTTTTTTCAAGCTTTCGTTGATGTTAAACTTTCAAAAAATGAGCCATTTTTGGCTTACGGCAATTATTTTTTTTAAAAAAACTTTAAAAAGTAACTTTTTTTTTGTTACTTGCTTAAGGAATTCTTATACGTTAATTTAATCCCGAATATCATTATTTCGTTGCAGTTGATTTGAAAAAAAAATTCTGTTTTATTTTTACACATAACAAAAATGGTATTTATGGTATTTTTTGCTTCTGATTCCAATAAAATTAGCCACAAAAAATTTTGGATTCCTGAAAACTTTTTAACATTTTTTTTTTAATTTATATTTGCCTTTTTTAAAAAAAAATTTTAATTTCATTGAATTTTTGAAAAATTCAATATTTTTCCAAAGAATTTTCTTTTATTTTTTAGTATATAATTTTATTAAATAATTAATTAAAAATTATTTTTGTTAAGAATAATTTCCCTATAAGCATAAAATTAACAATTTCTTATAATTTTCGATGAGGATATAAAAAAATTCATTTCCGAAACGCTACCAAAAATCTTTTCGAAATTTCCTAAAATGTTTTCTATTTTGATGAGAAGTTTTGTTAATATTAGTTTAAAAAAATATTGAACATTATTAAGAAGTTAATTGTTTTGTATTACAATTTTTGAAAAGTTTTTATATTTGTTTTTCTGTTTAAAATTAAATATAAAAAAAATTGTTCTGATTAAAAATTTTGGATAATCTAAAACTTTTTTGTGATCACAAATTTTGATTTTTTTTATTACGTTTCTCTATCGAAAATTTAAAACTCTTTAAAATCTCCGTCAAAAAAAATTTCTTGTATTCAGAATTTTTTAAAGATTTTGTGATCAGAAATTTTTGAATGTTCTCGAAGTTTTGTCCTCACCAATTTTTAAATCTCCCACTTACTTTTATTGTAAGTTTTTAAAGTTTAAACTTAATACTAACAAATGCACGCAACCATCTCCCCTTTAAAGGTTAAATTATTGCCCTGTCAGTGTTTGAAAAAGAAAATTCCACTCAAGTTTTAGTTTAAAAGGAAGACCTCTAAAACACTTCTGCTTTTAGTTGAAAGAACATTTTCAAGGACACAAATCCCTTACTTCGAGACTGAATAAAGGAAAACGAATAAACGCTTTCGATAGAATCGAATTTTGAGTTAAAGTAATTCAATTTGGATGGCAGGGCTTACCTACAACGGACGATATTGTATTGTTGACAATAACATTTCAATCAATAGTTTACCTTAAATTATACACGAGCATAGACGATGGGAAATTTAGCGAAACTCCTGCCTACGAACAGCACTGACCGAATGGAGTCCCTAGGGTTGAGTGAGTTCCGTAGAGTTCGCTCCAAGGCTGCAAGTGTGTTATTTTGGGTATGCCATGTGCGAAATGATACACAATTAGCATGGTTAATGGACATGTAATTGGTTGCACCGATCTAGAAATATTGCCTGGCAAATTACGTACACAACTGGTTACCTTCCAGACGACTTCGGCGAGAGCCAATGTCTAAGTGCAAGGAATTGGTCCGCAGTGCGTTAGTTTCCGATAAATTTCACAAAGTACACAGCACCCTATTATTGACCGTCCCTGATTGTGTTTGCCTCTATTTTTTCTGGTCTGAAATTTTTGTTTGTGCTGTTAACAGGACCGACTCATCACTTACTTCATTGGTCGACTATGTTTTTAAGCCACCCCCAAATGGGTACGAATGTTTTTTAAATTTTCCCTCAACCCTAACAGAGAATCCACAGCAAATGAACGTTGAATAAAACATTTCCTCTAACACAACTAATTGAATCTTTTACATCGTACAATATTTAGTTTACCAAATACTACCTCGTCTAATTACTCCATATTAACTCATGAAACATTAGATAAACTTGCTATAATTTGACTGAAAATAGCAAAAACAAATCGAAAAAATCCAAATGGAATAATTTTTTCTTTTTTAATTTCTACAAACGGAATTTGTTGGTCCTTCTCAAAAAAATTAATCAAAAATATTATTTAAAAAAAAGGAAGTTTTTTTTCAGTCAAAAGTTCTAATTTCTTTAACAATCCTTCATACTTCACATTCCCATTTAACTTGTAGGACCTCAAAGAGGAAATTATTTTTTAACATGAAGTTAGGCAAATGTTGAATCTTGTAACCAACCCAAAGATCATGTAGTTAAGATTTGTTTAGTTCAAAACTAGGTCAGCTCTAGTCTATACATTGACCAGCTACCGTAACCACTATCGAACCGCGTTTTTGAAAATATGACCATCAGTAGTAAACAATATCAGTCCACGATTTTAAGTATTGTATAAACTCCAAAAGTCAGGTTGGACCCTAAAAAATAAACAGAATCGGAACTTGTTGTTCAGTGTTTCATGTACTCAAAAAAATAGGTCAGCACGAGTGTCAACTCACAAATAAAAACTATGTTGGAATACGCAGTTGAGGTGGATTAAAACTAAAAAATTAGGTACATGCCCTCAAAAACAAATAATGTTGGCGATGTTGATAATTTTTTTAAATTCAAAAATTGGGTCAGCCTGATTATGAGTCCTCAAACATAAGCAATATAGAATTACGTTGTTGAGCAATTGCTGACTTCGAAATGTTAGATTAGCTTAAATATAGACACTCAAACGTAAGCAATGTTGATCCGCTTTGTTGAGGTTGTTATGAGTTAAAAAATTATGTCTACTTGAGTTTAAGCCTTCAAGCAAAAGCAATGTCAGACTGCGTTGTTCGAAATTTCGTCAACTCAGAAAATTCGGTCAACATTAGTCTAGACCCTCAAACATATGCGATATCGAAACCGAGTTTTTGCGATTATTTCTTAATCAAAATTTAGGTAAATTAAGACCCTCAAATATAACTAATGGTGAATTGCGTTGTTAAAAGCTTGATGACCCCAAAATATTAGGTCAACTCGACTATAGACCCCTAAAAGTAACCAATGTTGGTCCTTTTTGTTGAGGTTGTTATAAGCTAAAAAAAAATATTTCTTCTTGAATTTAAGCCTTCAAGCAAAGTCAATGTTAGATCGCATTGTTCGGAATTTTATCAACTCAGAAAATTCGGTCAGCATAAGTCTAGACCCTCGAACATAAAAAAAAATCGGACCGAGTTTTTGAGATTATTACTAAATCAAAAATTAGGTAAATTAAGGCCCTGAAATATAATTAATAGTGAATTGAGTTGTTAAGCAATTTATGACCTCAAAATAGTAGGTCAACTGGACTATAGACACTCAAACGTAACCAATGTTGGTCCTCTTTGTTGAGGTTGTTATAAGCTAAAAAAAATATTTCTTCCTAAATGTAAGCCTTCAAGCAAAGTCAATGTTAGATCGGATTGTTCGGAATTTTATCAACATAAAAAAAAATCTCCCTCGAACATAAAAAAAATCGAACCGAGTTTTTGAGATTATTACTAAATCAAAAATTAGGTAAATTAAGGCCCTTAAATATAATTGACCTCAAAATAGTAGGTCAACTGGACTATAGACACTCAAACGTAAACAATGTTGGTCCACTTTGTTGAGGTTGTTATGAGTTAAAAAATTATGTCTACTTGAGTTTAAACCTTCAAGCAAAAGCAATGTCAGACTGCGTTGTTCGAAATTTCGTCAACTCAGAAAATTCGGTCAGCATTAGTCTAGACCCTCAAACATATGCGATATCGAAACCGAGTTTTTGCGATTATTTCTTAATCAAAATTTAGGTAAATTAAGACCCTCAAATATAACTAATGGTGAATTGCGTTGTTAAAAGCTTGATGACCCCAAAATATTAGGTCAACTCGACTATAGACCCCTAAAAGTAACCAATGTTGGTCCTTTTTGTTGAGGTTGTTATAAGCTAAAAAAAATATTTCTTCTTGAATTTAAGCCTTCAAGCAAAGTCAATGTTAGATCGCATTGTTCGGAATTTTATCAACTCAGAAAATTCGGTCAGCATAAGTCTAGACCCTCGAACATAAAAAAAAATCGGACCGAGTTTTTGAGATTATTACTAAATCAAAAATTAGGTAAATTAAGGCCCTGAAATATAATTAATAGTGAATTGAGTTGTTAAGCAATTTATGACCTCAAAATAGTAGGTCAACTGGACTACAGACACTCAAACGTAACCAATGTTGGTCCTCTTTGTTGAGGTTGTTATAAGCTAAAAAAAATATTTCTTCCTAAATGTAAGCCTTCAAGCAAAGTCAATGTTAGATCGTATTGTTCGGAATTTTATCAACATAAAAAAAAATCTCCCTCGAACATAAAAAAAATCGAACCGAGTTTTTGAGATTATTACTAAATCAAAAATTAGGTAAATTAAGGCCCTTAAATATAATTGACCTCAAAATAGTAGGTCAACTGGACTATAGACACTCAAACGTAAACAATGTTGGTCCACTTTGTTGAGGTTGTTATGAGTTAAAAAATTATGTCTACTTGAGTTTAAACCTTCAAGCAAAAGCAATGTCAGACTGCGTTGTTCGAAATTTCGTCAACTCAGAAAATTCGGTCAGCATTAGTCTAGACCCTCAAACATATGCGATATCGAAACCGAGTTTTTGCGATTATTTCTTAATCAAAATTTAGGTAAATTAAGACCCTCAAATTTAACTAATGGTGAATTGCGTTGTTAAAAGCTTGATGACCCCAAAATGTTAGGTCAACTCGACTATAGACCCCCAAAAGTAACCAATGTTGGTCCTCTTTGTTGAGGTTGTTATAAGCTTAAAAAAAATATTTCTTCTTGAATTTAAGCCTTCAAGCAAAGTCAATGTTAGATCGCATTGTTCGGAATTTTATCAACTCAGAAAATTCGGTCAGCATAAGTCTAGACCCTCGAACATAAAAAAAAATCGGACCGAGTTTTTGAGATTATTACTAAATCAAAAATTAGGTAAATTAAGGCCCTTAAATATAATTAATAGTGAATTGAGTTGTTAAGCAATTTATGACCTCAAAATAGTAGGTCAACTGGACTATAGACACTCAAACGTAACCAATGTTGGTCCTCTTTGTTGAGGTTGTTATAAGCTAAAAAAAATATTTCTTCCTAAATGTAAGCCTTCAAGCAAAGTCAATGTTAGATCGTATTGTTCGGAATTTTATCAACATAAAAAAAAATCTCCCTCGAACATAAAAAAAATCGAACCGAGTTTTTGAGATTATTACTAAATCAAAAATTAGGTAAATTAAGGCCCTTAAATATAATTGACCTCAAAATAGTAGGTCAACTGGACTATAGACACTCAAACGTAAACAATGTTGGTCCACTTTGTTGAGGTTGTTATGAGTTAAAAAATTATGTCTACTTGAGTTTAAACCTTCAAGCAAAAGCAATGTCAGACTGCGTTGTTCGAAATTTCGTCAACTCAGAAAATTCGGTCAGCATTAGTCTAGACCCTCAAACATATGCGATATCGAAACCGAGTTTTTGCGATTATTTCTTAATCAAAATTTAGGTAAATTAAGACCCTCAAATATAACTAATGGTGAATTGCGTTGTTAAAAGCTTGATGACCCCAAAATGTTAGGTCAACTCGACTATAGACCCCCAAAAGTAACCAATGTTGGTCCTCTTTGTTGAGGTTGTTATAAGCTTAAAAAAAATATTTCTTCTTGAATTTAAGCCTTCAAGCAAAGTCAATGTTAGATCGCATTGTTCGGAATTTTATCAACTCAGAAAATTCGGTCAGCATAAGTCTAGACCCTCGAACATAAAAAAAAATCGGACCGAGTTTTTGAGATTATTACTAAATCAAAAATTAGGTAAATTAAATATAATTAATAGTGAATTGAGTTGTTAAGCAATTTATGACCTCAAAATAGTAGGTCAACTGGACTATAGACACTCAAACGTAAACAATGTTGGTCCACTTTGTTGAGGTTGTTATGAGCTAAAAAATTATGTCTACTTGAGTTTAAGCCTTCAAGTAAAAGCAATGTCAGACTGCGTTGTTCGAAATTTCGTCAACTCAGAAAATTCGGTCAGCATTAGTCTAGACCCTCAAACATATGCGATATCGAAACCGAGTTTTTGCGATTATTTCTTAATCAAAATTTAGGTAAATTAAGACCCTCAAATTTAACTAATGGTGAATTGCGTTATTAAAAGCTTGATGACCCCAAAATGTTAGGTCAACTCGACTATAGACCCCCAAACGTAACCAATGTTGGTCCTCTTTGTTGAGGTTGTTATAAGCTAAAAAAAATATTTCTTCTTGAATTTAAGCCTTCAAGCAAAGTCAATGTTAGATCGCATTGTTCGGAATTTTATCAACTCAGAAAATTCGGTCAGCATAAGTCTAGACCCTCGAACATAAAAAAAAATCGGACCGAGTTTTTGAGATTATTACTAAATCAAAAATTAGGTAAATTAAGGCCCTTAAATATAATTAATAGTGAATTGAGTTGTTAAGCAATTTATGACCTCAAAATAGTAGGTCAACTGGACTATAGACACTCAAACGTAACCAATGTTGGTCCTCTTTGTTGAGGTTGTTATAAGCTAAAAAAAATATTTCTTCCTGAATGTAAGCCTTCAAGCAAAGTCAATGTTAGATCGTATTGTTCGGAATTTTATCAACTCCGAAAATTCGGTCAGCATAAGTCTAGACCCTCGAACATAAAAAAAAATCGGACCGAGTTTTTGAGATTATTACTAAATCAAAAATTAGGTAAATTAAGGCCCTTAAATATAATTAATAGTGAATTGAGTTGTTAAGCAATTTATGACCTCAAAATAGTAGGTCAACTGGACTATAGACACTCAAACGTAACCAATGTTGGTCCTCTTTGTTGAGGTTGTTATAAGCTAAAAAAAATATTTCTTCTTGAATTTAAGCCTTCAAGTAAAAGCAATGTCAGACTGCGTTGTTTGGAATTTCCTTAACTCAGAAAATTCGGTCAGCATTAGTCTAGACCCTCAAATATAAACGATATCGAAACCGAGTTTTAAAGGTAAATTAAGACCCTCAAATTTAACTAATGGTGAATTGCGTTGTTAAGATTTTTTGTCCTCAAAAAGGTTGATCAGCTTGACTATAGACCCTCAAGAAGCGTAAGCAATATTGGGCCACGTTGTTCCGAATTTGATAAATTCCAAAAATGAGTTCCGCCTGAGTTCGGGCAATAGCGGGCCACGTTCTAAAAAATTTCATCAACTCAAAAAATTAGTTCGGCTTTAAACATAAAAAATATCGAACTGATTTGTTGAGACTCTTTTCAACTTAAAATTAGTTGAGACCCTCAAATCTGTGCCTGGGCCCTCAACAAACAATGTCGCAGCGCATTGTTGATAATTTAATTAACTCAAAACTGTGTCAGCCCTTGCTCAGACCATAAATACAAGCAATGTGGTACCACGCGGTTGATATCCTGTCTCAAAATTATCAGTAAAAGCTTCAGAATATGACAAACTTATTGTAGATTGTTCAAGTCAATATAAAAAAAATGCAAAACAGAAAATTGCAAACAAACAAAGAAAATGCCAAGAAATAGAGTTTTTTTTTTTTTTTTTTTGGCAAATTAGTTAATCGGAAATCTTGAAAATCGTTAATTACGAAAAGTTACTCAAACGTTTTAACTGAAAAAATCAAAAATATCTTGTGTGGTGGGAATAATTTTAAAAAAAAAAACAAAACAAAAAATGCACTTATCAGACCTGATCGGACAGCGAAAAAGCTCTCATATTGTCACCTCGAATATATTTCTTGAATTTTCTTGAAAACTTCCCTTTTGTACGAAGATAACCCCAGCCAAAGGATATTAGTCGCCCCAGTTTTCCACCATATTCTCGTCTTGATGAATTTTCCCGTTTTATTTTCTTCGACGGGGAAGAATTTCTTGAATATAAGTCTTCAAAGTTACTGGGTGGTGGGAATGTGTTTTTTTGGAGTAGCATCGTCTACAGGTTCTCAGATTCTTACATCCGTTTGTGCTGCTGTGCTTGTATTTGTTCGTCTTACCCTCAATAATTTGTGGTCCACCCTTTTTCCTTTTCCTTTTCATGCTGGAAACGAAGCCTATTCGGACCGAAGTAAGCCGAGTCGACAAGTCGGTAAACTTCGCTTTTCTTAGAAAGCTCCCATGAAGATGTGTGCGTAGAGCGTTTCTGAAGCGCCCACTCGAACACGACCTGCCACCATTGTGCGTAGAAAACGAAAACGTGGATTCGAATGCTAGGCAGGAGTTGGACTCGCACATATTATGACGATTTCGCAAGGAAACTGTGAGGGAAATTGTCCCCCACTTCTTTGGATAAGGAAATTTCCCAATTTTTGCGCGAAGAAAGATTATTTGTAGCGGGGCGTCAGCCACAATCGAAAGGAAATTCAAAACGAATCTTTATGTAGACAACAAAAAGGTACACGTGTGAGTGAATGTTTATTAACGTACACACGTGGAAGTGGGATTTTTGTGGGTGTTAAAACGGCCGTTCAAAAACTATCAAAGAAGTTTTGAAAAAAGGAGAAATTCTTCGAGACTAGCACATTGGAGGAACTTGAATTTCTCTTGAACGCCGTCACCAGTCAATTTGCGGCAACCATCCCTTCTTAATGAGGGTAAATAGTGAGCAATGACAAACGGCGGCCATCAGAGGCCAGAGTGTGATAGAGCGCCTTCACGTAACATAAAAAGCTCGTTCATCCCCTTTCATAACGCTGCCTGCTGCGAGGGTGGCGGTAACTGAACTGACAGTCGTCGGGAATACAGAAGCAACGCTAAGATTTCCTACATCAATCGAAAAAGGGGCTTAGTTTAGAATGTGTTCATAAGAAAAATACCTTTAGCTCCCCCAAGATTTAACTGACGATGGATTTAGAGAACTTTTCTTCGTATACGTGTATGTGCATTTCCGAAGAAGTAGTTGGACTACTTGCCGGTTGGTTTACTGGCATTCTGCCGAGAAACCTGGCTGCCTCTGAAGTTCACTCTACACGATGACTTGCGGATGATTTTGGTCAAACGTTTGGAAGGAAATAAAGGCACCGCTAGCGTGCGATGGGTGGCCGTTAGCCTCGTTGGGGTTGTGTTCGAGCTGTGCACCACGTTGTCGGTTATCGTCTTCGCACGAAGAAAATCTTAGAAAATTGCGGTGCCTTCCGTAAGGGTACACGTCGCCATGCATTTTAGCTTTTCCCGCTGCCAGTGTGTTCAATCGGTCCGAATGGGGGGAGAAATGAGTCGGTGTGTGTTCACGTTTTGTTGTGCCAAGCATTAATGTTCATGTGCGCTTTGCTCTTCTCATCGTATCCGTTCGGTGTGGTTTAGAGTGGAATGGTTTGGTGTGCCAGTGTGTACGCATTCGTAATGTTTACAATTTGGCATATCCTCCCTCAACGTAGGAAAACATCTTCGCTCGTAAATGTCTTGGGTGGTTGTGCGCTTATGTGGAGGGAAGAATGTTCTTATTTGAAACCGAGTCTCGGATACTAGCTGATGGCAAAAATAAGATTTTCTCAAAACGGTTTCGACTTTACAACGCGTTGGAGCTCAAGGGATCCGTCCCGTAACTGGAAAGCGAGTAAGCAGGTTGCTGAATCGGCCAACCACGGACCGAACGCACACAGGAAAGTGTTGTCTTTGACATTTTGGACACGAAAAGTACAAAGTCCGGTTCACAATTCAGGATCAAAAGTGTGTCAAAAATAATACCAAAAAAAAAATCTATTTTTTTTTTCAAATATTAAAAAAAGGATAAATTAAAAAGAAAAATATTTAATTAATAGTAATAGAAAAAAAAAAAAAAAGGAAAACCCATACAACAGCGACCTGACTAGAATCTAACTTAAAAGGTAGTTGATAGCACCACAAAAAAAAACACAATTTTTGGATAAGATTTTCGTCCTTTTGGAATGTCAGTTTTTGTTTTGAATCATTTTTGGCGGGTGGCTATGAGCTACGAACTTTGAATTATTTTTCCGATTTCCAGAAGTCGACAAAAGTCCCAGAAACGATCTGGACAGATTGGCTGTTCGTCCAGCAATGCACACGTTTCGGTTTTTGTACGGAATTCGCGATGCGCGCGTGTTTACTTCAATCGTTCACAGATGATGAGGTATTTTTTTGGTTTGGTGGTTCAATTATCCTCCATCGAAGAGGAGAGTTTTTCGTGCAGAATTTTTGAAAGTGTAATTTTTTGGGGAAATTCTCTGTGCGGTTATCTTTTTTTCCCGCCGTAACCAAATGTATTGAGCTTCTCGTCTCGTAAATTGTTTCGTGTTCAATTCCTTTTAGAAAAATTAAAATTTGTTTTTATTCTTAATTTTCTGTTTGTTTTTTTTTGTTGTGATTTTTTTGTTGTTGTAGTTTTTTTTGTAATTGGCAAATTAACACCTCTATCCGAATTGACGGTTAAAAGTTAGCATACGTTTCCTCCGATGAGTCGTTGAAAGTCTTTAACGGTCGGATTTTACCTTCTGTGGAATTCTAACAATTTTGCTCATCACTTACTGTTCATATCATATGGAAGGGATACAGTCTAAAGTCTGATCGTCCTTTAGATGGCGCCAAAAATCTTTTTTGTCGATTAATCCAAATTCGCTTATTAAAAAGTTGTTGCTTTTTGTATGATTTTTTGTGTGTAAATTTTATTTGTCTTTTTTTTAAGGATAAAAAGGATTCGATTAGAAAATATACTTTCAATAATACCCTAGACCAATATTACGAAAAAATTCACTTTTTTTTAATGTTTGCAATTTTTTGAAATTTTCAATTATTTTCCATTAATTAATCGTAAGGATCGAGCAGAAAGTTTTAGTTTAGATGAATCCTTTTTTAATGTAGGTCAAATATTGTATTTATTTTGAAATTTTCAAGATACTGAATTTATTCTATAAAAACTGGAGAAAATTCCTATTCGAATTAGGATCGTTTTTTGAAAGTCCTTTTTTTTACTTTTTTTTATTGAAATAATTTTTTTTAATACGAATTTTCTTTTATGAAATTAAGTCTTTTTTTTGTGTTGTTATTTTACGCACCATCAAATTTACTAAAACCACGTTTCGTATATCCACTTCTGTTTGGGGGTAATTTTTCAAACAATGCCTACGATTGTGGACTGTTACTTTGTCGGCTATACTTCTAGCTAGGAATGTAGCCGCTACAAATGTAGTTGTAACTATTTTTGTAGCCATATATCCAGCTACAACTGATACTATTGGCAACACTACGATCTGTTGAGACGTTGTTGCCAACGACAAGCCGTCAAAATTCAACCACAATCTCCAACAAACCACCGCAAACATCTTACACTCTTCATCATCTTCACATCTCATATGCACTATACACATGGGCATATAGGATCTGAAATGGTGATGATGATGATGATGATGATGATGATAATGATGGTGATGTCTTCTGAATCAAAATTTATAATATTAATACTTAAGATCAAGTCAATGGCAATTCAGTTAGTTAAGAACTTTCGTCGTGGGTGGAACATGTTACAATTTAAATTTATTCTCATTAATAACAATAATATTAATAATAATAATAATAATAATAATAATAATAATAATAATAATAATAAGATTTTTTTTAAATAACTACCAACAATATTAGTTATAATAATAGTTAAAAATTATTTCATTAATAAGAATCTTTATAATAGAAACAAAAAGAAAATAAAAAAAATTTAATATTAATTTTAAATTTTAAAAAATAATCAAATAAGAACAGGCAAAATTAAGGAGGTCCTTAGTTCTGTTAAGGGTAAAAATCTTGTTTTACTTTAGCTACGATTATGGAATTTTTGCATTTTAATCATTTTCAATTTATTTTTCTTGTTTTTAACAAAAATTTAAAAATAATAATTATAAATAGTAAAAAAGAAACTAAAATTATAACGAAATTAAGTGAAGTGGAATGTTTTGATAAGAATTTTCATTATTATTTTTTGTTGTAATAATTATAAAAAATTTCTTAGCAACATTTACAAAATTTTACAAGTCGTGAAATTCTCTCTAAAAAAAAACGACAGTTTCGATTTTTATCAAAATTTTTTTTTGTAATTTTTATTTTATTTTGTTTTGTAATTTTTAAGATATTTTTAAAATGTCTTATAAAAAAATAAAAAAAGCAATTTTACTTTTTGATATAAACTTAAGCATTTTTAAGTGAAAATTTTCAATAAATTCCAATAATTTTCTAGAGTACATTTTTTTTACATTTTAAGTGCAAACACTAGAATGAAAATTCCGAAATTATTAAATATTATTTAATATATATTTAAGGGAAAAAAAATAATAAAAAAGTGGAAAAATTCCAGACACTTGTGGATTTTTGAAAAAGTTTTTTGGCGCCTTTCAACTACGATACGCGAGCACTTTGCGTTAAAAGAAAAATAATTAAAATTAGTAAAAATAAATTATTTCTTATAAATTTGATTATTGAAAAAAAAATTTTAAAACGCTTTCTTTTTAAATAGCTTAATAATATCTAAAAATATATGTTTTGAGAAAAAATGATCTAAAAAGTGGTAAAAGCAATTTATGTAAAATTATTAATAAAATATTGATGTTCAGTGTAAAAAGAAATACTTTTCTGCAATTCAATTATATATTGTGGAGAGTTTTCTAATTATAAAATATATTCAAAAAAAATTTAAATCCTTACTCTTGTTTGGCATTTCAGTTTTATGATTACAAAAAATATTCGACTGAAGAAAAAGTTAAGTTTGAACGAAAAGTTTCTCGCTTACGAAGTCTTTCTTATAACAGACAAGAAGAAATCGTATTTTTATTATATGGTTTATATTTTTAATACATAATCAAAGAAACACTATATTTAAAAACTAGTTTTAAAAAAAAAAAACTATTTTTTTTAAAGGAAAAGAAAAATTTTCAAAAAATAATTTTGGATAATTTTTTCTAAATAAAAATAATTTTAAAAAGTTTGTAAAAAAATCCAAATTTTTTATAGTTTTTATTAGTAAAATTTTCTTTAAATTAATCTGTTTATTTTTTCGTTGTATAAAAAATGAAATTTCGAAAACTCTTTCATTCAAAAAAGGAGTACTTTTTATTTAAAAAAAAAAGAAGAAAAAACAAACAAAATTAGTTTTTCCCAAAAAAAAAAATTGCAAATTTTTAATGAAAAATTAACAAAAATTATTGAAAATCGTGATAGTTTAATATAAAAAATTAATTAATTTTTTGTAAAAAATTTAAATGGTTTTTTTTTATGTTTTTGTATAAGAAATGAAAATACTTAATAAATTTTTTTAACAACAACTAAAAAATACAAAATCACTAAACCAAAAAAAAAAAAAAAAATTTTGGTATCAAAAAATTCTTTTAATAAAAATGAAAACAAAAAATAAATCATAAAAATTAAAAACTTAACTCATATTAAAAACGAAAAATTTAAGGAAAAAAAATTTAAAAGAAATTAAATTTAAAAAAAAAATTTAGAAGGGATATTTCGTTTTGTTAACTGACCTATGGCACTTTTGTTAATCTCTGGAAGAAATAATGTCCTTGAGGGTATTTTTGGATGCTGCTTAAAATTTGTTGAGGTTCATTTTCTCTGATTTTTTTTTTTTGACAAATAAAATAGTTTTGAATCTTTAAACTTATCTGTTAATTATGATAATTCTCACCTGAGAAAGTTTTGCCTTAATCCTCTTTACTGATTTTTATCATTAAAAAGAAAGCAAAATATTAAATTCTAGTAATAAATTTAATTTCTTTTTTTTTTCTTTTGCAAATACAGCTTCCAAAAGGATCTACCAATAGCTGAACAGAAATAATCATCGTTTCAAACCACACACCAAATCAACCGAATAAAATTTCCAGCATCAAAAAGGATAACAGCATTAATATTATTTCAACAATATTGAAAATTTATTATTAAAATATAAATAAATCTCCCACGCAAAACTAAAGTGAAGTGAATAATTTCCCCGAAAGTGTTACGTTAACGTGAATAAAAATTTAATTGAATAATTTTTGTATTCAAATTTTAAAGAAAATTTAAATATTTTAAAACTGATTACGGCCGTTTGCACTAACCAACAGTAAAAATTAATCAAATAGTTTCTGTGGAAATCAGTGAACAAATTTCTTCCAATAAATTTAAGTGAACAAATTTTCTGCGCGTTTTCTTACAAAAAAAAAAACGAATAAAAATTGTGAATTTTTATGTGCAATATTATAAGAAAAAATCTCCTTTTTCGTTAATAAAGATAATTTTTAGATTTAATAAAAAAAATACGAAATTTTAAATGATTCGTTTTTATATGAAAATATTGCAAAAACGTGTGTACCTGCTTGGAAAATTTTTGTGAAAGAAAAAAGAAAAATAAATCCGATAACAATAATAAGAGCACCACTAAAATTTTGATGAATTTTACATTTAGTGATAAAAATTCCGGTGGAAATTTTGTATTTTTGATTTTTGATTTTCACTTAAAAATAATTGAATTCAAATATAATAAAATAAGCAATATTTTAGACACTTTATAAGTGAATTTTGCTTGTAAGAATAATTGTACGTTTGATTAATAATAAAATATTTTGAAAAATTGATATTAAAGGATATCAATTGGAAGTTATCGTGAAATTGAATTTGTAAATTTTAGTGATAATTGCAGTTGAATATAGAGAATAAATCCTATACACTCTCATCATAAGTGGTTTTTGTGAATTCTTAAGAAAGGGAATCCTTAAAAAAAATTGTGTGCTTCTAGAAGTTGTGATTTTGTGTATCGTTTTTTTTTTGTTGAATAAATTGTAATTAAAAATCGAAAATTGTGCAATAATTTTTACAAAAATTCCTTTTTCTGAAATTTTTTTTTTTAATTGGTTAATTGATAAATCAAATTAACTTTGATCAAATATAAAAAAAAAAAACAATTTTATTAAGAAAACTGTCGACAAAAAGAAATTACCTTGGAAACTTCTTTGGTGTAAAATTTTGTATTTAAACAAGAAAGCAACGCGTGTATGCACACTGAAACGGATTGTAATCAATTGAAAGCATTACAAATTATTCTTACACTGGCCGATTTATCTGTACCCGAGCAGAAGTTTGCTGTTAGTTGGAAAAATAGTTCAAATCAGCGCAATTGCAGTTATTTTGGAGGCACCAAAAGAGCCTATCATCGATCGCAGCAGGATTTTGGTAGAATTGCAAAAATTAAAAAAGATTCAAACGTTCAACAGAACTGGATAGTAGAATTCATTAATAACATTAAAGAAAGAAATAAACAAAATCCTGCGTTCATTTCTGATAGTAAAAGTGACGATATTCATAGTAACGATTGCAATAGCAATAGTAGTGATAGTATTAGTAAAAGCAGTGGAATTAATTCACTGGATTCGATTGGATATCAAGGCACAAAAGAAATTCCAACTAATAGTGACTATTATAGCTATAAATTTGGGAGTTTTACTAGAGAAAATCCCTTTAACGATAGCAACAGTTACTACAGTACTAACGATACCATTAAAAGTCCAAGTAACAATAATCGAAATAAGAACAGCAATCGGGCTGATAGTAGTGTTAGTGTTCTATTTGATAAATACGCAAAAATCCTGTCTAAAATTCCATCAAAAACGGATTACCGAAATTTTTTCCCATTTCAACATTCTAACTTTTTACCAATAACACCGGTCATACCGCCCCCAGTGGCTGGTCAACTGTCCTCGTCAAGTGAAGAAGTTGAACAAGAAACCGCAACCATTGAGCAATCAAGCAGCAATAATTTTAGTCAATATTTTTATAATTTCAATAATTGCGGTAATCCGTACTATCCTTATCAGCAGCATAGTCAACAACAACAGCCGCAGCCGCAGCCGCAGCAGCAGTCACATCAAAATCAGCAGCAACAATCACAAGACCAACAACAATCGAGTCTTAGCCAAAGTCATACCACTTCCCATCATCCACCCCCGACCCATTTGCAACAGCACAGCCACAGTCAGTACAGTCACCATCAAAATAGCTCACAACAGCAGCAATCGGATCGCCAGCAGCAAAGCGAATCAGAACCGCTTCATTTGCAACAGCAACAGACACAATCACAAACAGAAGAGGAGCAACATTCACAGCATCACCATCACCATCAGCAACAACAGCAACAGCAGCAGCATCACCATCACCAACATAGTATCCACCAGCAATCGCAGCAGCAACAATTCGTGCCGCATAGCCAGCAACCGGATACGAACATAAAAGTGGAGCAGGATCATTTTGTTAGCAAGTGGCTTAACAATACGTTCAAAATTACTGCCGAAGCACTCGATCTACGATCGACACCGTTGACATTACAGATTCCATCGCAAATGACAACGGACGTTCAGCAACAGGCAAACAGTCGATCATTATTCAAGATGAATACAGATTTTTGGCAGCAAGCAAGAGGGCCACCCTTAATCGGTCCACAAGTCTCCAATCTAATGATAAACACATCGACACCGCCCAACATAGTTGGCAGCAACAGTAATCCGACCACATCTTCGTCGACAGGAGCAGCCACCACATCTGGTGGCGGTGGTGGGCCGTCAGGTGCGAATGGTAGCACTCCTAGTGGAGGTGTTGGCGGCAGCAGTGGTAGTGGCGGTGGCGGAAACGGTGGAAGTGGTGGTGGTCCATCCACAAGTCCAGTACCGAATCCAAATATTGCTAACACACCTGGCCAAGGTGGCAGCAGTTCCACAACTGGCAATAACGGCAATGGTGGTAATAGCTCGAGCGGCAGTGGCGCTGGTGGTGGCGCTCCCGGAACTAGTAGTGCTGGCGGTAGTGGCGGACCAGTTCTGTCCCCAGCCAGCCTACATCACCAACTGCAACAAATCCACCAACAACAACAAGCGTCCAGCAGTACCGGCTCGAATTCAGCCGGTCTGAATACTCCAATCTCGGCAGGCCATCTGACACCGAATCCACTAACATCCGGCAGCGGACCCAGTTCCATTGTGAATATGCAACTTCAACAACAGTTGCAGCAACAACAACATCACCATCACCATCATCAACCGCCAAATAGCCAACAGCAATCGAATCAACAGATGTCATTGGCGTCACTGCAACAACACCAACACCAGCAGCAACAGCAACAGCAGCAACTGCAACAGCAGCAACAACAATCACATCCGCCACAATCCTTAACGCCCGGTGGCAGCTCAACCCCAGATACGAAATTCAATAATGAAAAATTAGTCAATGAAATTCAGGTGAGTCCAATTCAGTTACTTTTCCATCTATTTTACGTTTATCGATGATGTCATAAAAAAAAATTATAGTAATTAAAAAAAAAAATTAAAAATGAGAAGAAAAAAAGAAAAAAATCGAATTTTCTTAGTGGCATTATTGACATGCCACAAAAAAAAATAATGACACCAAAAAAAGAACACCCCCCCCCTCTCTAATGGATCCCGTTATTAAAGTCGTGATAAGAAATTTCAATAAGTCCGGCTATACCAAAAGGGATACCACAAAAAAAAATTCTTTTTTTCGATTTTATTTTAATAAAATTTTTTGATTATTTTGAATATGAAACTTTTTTTATAGTTATAAGAATTTTTAGAAGAAAAAAAAATGGAAAATAACAAAAAAAATTATCAAATTTGGGTGTAGATGAATTTCGCTTTGCAAAAAATAAACTCCTCCATCGTCGCACAGGTGGAGGGACACCGTCTAAAAGTGAAAATGTGAATATTTACGAGGGTTTTTTTTTGGGCTTCTAAGGCACTCTGAGAAGTGTTACTGAAGTGGGAAAGAGTAAATAATTGTGTTTTTTTTTTTAAAGGACTTTCGTTTATGTTTTTATCGCAGAAACAAAATCTGTTGCTTTTAAAACATTTTATTTATTTTAATAGTCCTTCGAGTCAAGACATTTTTGGTGATTTTCTTCATTTTGGAGACCTTCCCAAAAATTTTATTAAAATTTTTATTTAATTTTTTTTTTACTTATATATGCACGGATATTTTTTTTCTCATACAAATACTAATACAAACAAATAAAAAAATTATTATTATCATATCCTTAGAAGAGCATATGTGTGAAAAGCGACCAAAAAGGATATTTTATAAAAAGAACTTAATTTTCATTAAAAGAGATAATAAAAATTATAGTGGTGACTTGGGCTTATGGAGATAGAGCTCCAATTAGAGATTCAGATAAATGTGCATCGTATTGCGAATGGAAACTTCTTCCTTGTCGATTCCAAAGACTAATGTTACACCGTTCAAAAAAAAAATCACATTTAAAATTTAGTTAAACCAATATCCAATAAATATCAAGAAGAGTAAAAGGAAAGGAACAAGAATAAGGCTGATAGTAGTTGTAGAAATATTACAAAATATTGATGGTGAACAAATTTTAACAGAAAGTTCAACGAAAAACTAAGAGAAATTTCCAAAAAGAAAAATTACGCCAAAAAAGTACCTTTTAAATCAAAACAATATTTTTATTCCTTAATTTTTTTCAAAAATGTCTGCAAAATATTGTAAAAAAAAAAAATTTTAACCATTTTAGAAAAAAGTTTCCCCAGTTCTTCCCAAATAATCAAAAATTGAATAACTTTTTTTAAGGGCGGACTCTTAGTGAACAGTGATCAGATTGGTTTCCTTAAATCTCTATAAAAACAAAGCCTCACTTTCATAAGTAAACGAGTATGCGGAAAGGCTTTACCATACAAAAACAAAAAGGACCAACCCAAAAAAACGGGGCAAAAAACCAAAAAAATTTTATATTTTTTTATAATTTCTTATGTAAATACAACGTGTTGACCAAAAGAGAAAATGGCATAACAATTGTCAACACTTGTACAAAAAATTTATCCTAAAAACAACCACCATAAAAAAGGCGATTAAGGAAAAATTCCTTAAATAATTAAAAAAATTAAAATAATTTAAAAAAATTTTGATGCAAAGAAATTTTTGCCCGCCTATCCAATATCCAATATCACCTGAACTGTTCGTAATCAGCCTTAAGGTAAAATAATACAAGTCCACCTTGTTTCGAAAATAGGCCAATACAAGAAAAGGGAAACATATAAAAGAAGAAAAATAAAAATGTGCAAAAAAGGATAAAAAAGAATATGTCCACTGCCAATCAGATTAGACATTTTCCGATTCATCTCAAGCTGTGCCGAACTCAAATCAACCCAACGTGGCTAAAGTGTTAAAAAGTGCTTACAGTGTTTCCCATTCAAGAGTATTTTTTTGCTATCCTTCAAATAGACCGTAATCCTTGGAGTTTTTCTTTCATGAAAGGTGGGTAAAAAACTTTTTTTATCCATCGAAATAGCTCCACGATTTCGTGTAGTTGCCCCACCAATACTATAATAGAAGAATTTTCGTTATGGTTTTTCAGAAAAAATTAAGTGCCACGTAAGGGGTTCTAAGGTGAAAGTATCGTTGCTCATGCAAAGGACATTATAAGGAGTATCGCTGTTGACGTTGTCGCCTTCTTCTTGGACGTTGATTCATTTACCATCGAATAGTCATGCGTTCTTTTTATATACTCACAAAATCCAAAACAAAGAACAGAAAAAAAGAAATTTTAAAAATGTAAATTGCGAACGTTGAATAAAAGGGGTAGACAGAGATATTGTAGCGTGAACTAAGAGGGGAGAAAACTGTGTCCACTGGTTTTCGTTAATAGAAAATCACACTTAAAAATATTTAAAAATATTCTCTCCATCGTTTTTTATTTCAATTTTAACCTACAGACCGAGAAGTTCGAGCGAGATGGAATGCTATTAAATGCCGTGCACCATTGCTGAGAAGATTCTTTCGTAAAGAAACAGTAAAACGGTGTGTGCGAGAGTTCGTCCTTCGTCCATCGACGTCTACTTGCTTCGGTGAACATTGCCTCAAGGAATTCTTATGCTGACCCCTCCCCCACACACATACACCGAACCCCACACTTAGAACTCGTTTGTCATAAAATTCGTACTCCTGGCGTGAGCTCATCTACACTCCACCGAGTACACTGCATAACGTCCTCCTGAGCAGTGCTGTTGCTGGTCCGAAGACGTTTTGCAATTCGAGCTAAATACGAACTCAACTCAGTCCAGGCCGACTCGGTGATTCGGGACGACTTGGTTCTGTATTGTTGCTCACCTCAAATACAACTGCTGCTAAGAAAATGCAAATCGCACGAATCCCCTCCACAAACATTCGTATTCGAGTCCTTTTCTCGCCTGATGTCCTTCCCTTTCTTTGTATAGCGAATACATTTTTCTCACTTTTTTCCTTCTTCGCCTTATTTTCCTCACTGCATCCCTGCACGTGCTTTACTGCCTCATTCTGTCTCAGTCACGCATCTTTATTGCTGCTCTCCATTCTACAAGTTGGCAAGTTCGGCCAAACGATGTTACACTCGCTTGTAGCCACTCCGATCTCATTCCCGTCAAACCACCTAGCCAGCAGCCATTCGGGATGGACAGTATCGCAATAACCGTAACGCTGTCTCTTTCGCTAGTGTTGGTTCGTTTTAGCGCCTTAGAGGAATTGGGGCCGGCTTGCTCCCCTGTTCATATTTGAGAAGGACGCTAATAACTTCAAGACAGACAAAATTTCTTCTTTTCCTTGGCATACGCATTTTTTTCGTGTCCTTTCATTTTCTTGAACGTGTCTCGCAATCGTTTGTTCTTTTTCTAAATTTTCCCATTTTTTTCCTCTGGCCCATAATCTTTTATTTCATTTTCGCTCAATATCCTGTTCAGCAGTTGTTCTCTTTCATTCTGCATCTTTGGCAATATAGACGAAGGGAAAAAAATATTTTCTCGGACAACCAACCGCGTGCCGATACATTTTTTGCCGTTTTTTTTATCATTCCTTTATATAGGCCGCTTTCTTTAAGCACCTCCTGACACTACTACCAAGTCTGTCGAGGCTAGGGCTACGTAAGGAATCGCTTCATTTGTGAATGTGCCCAGCAAACAGTAACGGTTCTACTTTATTATTGAGGAGCTATACTCACCACGAGTAGCGGTTGTGAATATTTTCTTTTTTATTCCTCTTCCATCGTCGTCCAGTTCCTTCGATGTCCTTTTCGTCGGATCATGATTCCTATTGCCTATAATATTTTCACACCAGCAGCGAGGAGCATATTCGTTTCTCGTTCCCGCTTCTTCGCAATAAAAAATATTTCTCGAAACGAAAAATGCCACTTTTTCCCAATTTTATGACTACACTTTCGATACCGCCCGCTACCACACAATAACACAATACTACCCATCTTAGAGATGGTCTTCATCTTTAGTTGGTGATCGTCTTAGTCTCTATACAAACACGATCCCGTATGGACAATTTCCAAAAAAATTTCAATTTTCCGATTGCTGTGTGATGCCGCGTCGCTTCTATCCGTCATAAGAGAATGACGGGAAAAATCTGCTGGAAAATGACAATGGGTAGGGGAGCATTTTAATATACTGCAAAATTCTCCGTGGTTTCTATTTTCTTTTCCGCTTACGAGTATTCTCCACTCCTGCGTCTACTGTTGTTGCTTGATTTTAATATCTTCGCTAATATCCTTCTTTTCAATTCGTCCTTTGTCGATTTTGGCGATGATAATATTAGAGTTTATTGTTCGTTTTCGGCTGCCTCTACTTTTGAAAGGGGTATTGCCATTACCTTCGCTTTCGGCTTTATCGTTACTTGTAAGAAAAGAAGAAAATGAGTTGGCCTCGTACCAAAATGGTAGGGATAACGTAACATACAAATGCAAGACCAACCGAACCAACCGGCTATATAATATCGTATGGAAAGAGGGATGGTGGCAGTTCCAGAGGCGGTTTGTACAAATTTTTCTAGCATATAAATACCGGCAATAGAGTGTCCTTTTTCGCAATTTCATTTTTTCTAAATATTTTTTCATAGCTACAGAAAATTAGCCAACATTACCATTAGTCGCATTTGCATTGCCGATGCAATCACTTCGAGTAAGCCGGAAGCTTACGAGTTTTTTTTTTTTATTTTTCATTTTAATAATTTGTTGTTACTATTTCAAGGGCGTTGGAGAGGGTGATTAGTAATTTAATCTGTATATTTTTAACCAGAATATTTTGTTTTATTTTTTCTTAATTTTTTTATTATCAATAAGAAAAAGGGTAGATTTAGTATTTTTTTTTTTTTAATTATCAGTGTGCGAATGTGTAAACGCATCAAGTTAGTTCACATTATTTTTTAGGCTTTTTTATATCCTTTTATTTCAAGAAAATACCAGATTTTGTTAAACCGTTTTTTTCCTGATAAAAGAAGCTTTATTTTAAAATTTTTTTCGAAATTACCAAAAAAATTGTTGAGGCCTAATCAATGTTCAATTTTAAGAAAGAATTAAATAAATAGCAACTAAGCGAACAAGAGCAAAAGAAAAACAAACTAAAAACATATGAAAGATTAGAAGCAAAAAACCATTTAAAGAATTGAGGAGGGCAGTTGAGAGAAGTCGAGTTAGAAAGAAAGGGCAGAAAAATAGGCAAAAATAACAAACTACTAATGCGTCACACTTTCGTTATCATTTAAGTAATACGGCAAAAGGAGAGAAAAAACTATTCAGAAAAAATTCTCATCGAAATTTACGTCGCTTATGTGTAGACTCGCAATGTACGAAAAATTTTCATCCGTCCATATGGTATGTGCTATGCGTACATGTGCTCCTGCCTCTCAGTTTGCATATACCTTACAAAATATGCTAGTATATGTGTGGACTGCGTGTAATTTTTGCTTTATTTTTTTTTTTTTTTGAGTTGCCTTTTGTTTACGGAGAAAAGAGCCTCTTTTATTGGTGCTATGAAAATTGAACGTTTTCTTTTTGTTTTGCTCATTTGCGCCCACCCTTCGTACACACTGAAACGCGTACGGAGACACAGGCACGCACACACAACAACAATAAATAGTGTTGGAAAAAATGTATAAAAACTATTTTGAAAAAGGATAAAAAATCTGTACCGCATGCCACTAGTGAGAAAAGAGGCTGGCTCGACTGGCTTGTCTTGGCTGACTGGCTGACTGTCAGGGTTAGTTGGCTGGATTGACCGGCTAACTGGTACTGACTAACCCTTGTTACTGTTGAATAACAATACACACAAGTGCCAAAGTCATAAAAAAAACCCAAGGAAAAGGAACAAAAATAGAGAAGAAAAAATATTGAGAAAAAAACTCACCGATTGAATGCGAGAGAAGAGAGAAAAAAATGTAAACTAGGCCGAATTTTATTAAGGGGACGGCATAGCACATTGAAATCCTTTTTCTTTTTTGTAAGAATGTGTTTGCCTTTTTTTGATCCTCTCTTCTTGTTTCGTTTTTTTCTTTCTCCATAATTTCTTTACTGTTTATTTGTTTGTTTGTAGAAAGTTTAGTGTTATTTGTTACTAAGGATTTTTTGATAACCACTTCTTCTCCTTTTAAAGATTTTACCAATACTTGCTGTAAAATAATTTTTTCTCTTTTTTTCTTGATTGTTCAAACGATATTCCCTATTTGTAAAGACCCATTAGCACAGCTCTCCCCATCCCCCTCTCAAAATAATTATAGTTTCCATTCAAATTAATGTGTGTGAGTAATTTTTGTTTCGTTGTTTTTTTTTTCCTGATTGAATATTATTGGCCGAGCCAATTTTTCTACGAACATGACAATTTATATTGTTATCTTAGAAATTTGTTCATATTTTTTATCCAATTAGAAAAATACGAAATAATAAAAAGCAAAAGTAACAAAAAAAAAAATATTAAAATGAATAATTTTCTTTCAAAATACGAAACAAGAAATAAATTCAAAAAGATAATGGGGAAGGGGAAGGTGGAGGCGGGGTGGTTTCGCTTTCGCATAATTCATTTGTTCACATCGATGTCGTTATAAGAGTTTTGGCAACACCTTCGGAAGTGCTATTCCCCATCCCACATCCTTTTAGCTGACAACCCCTCCTCGACCCGTTAAAGAATTACAATCTTTTTGCCTTTGCTGCTTATATGCTTGGCTGTTTTTTTCTTCTAAATTCCAATTATACACCCTCAGTCTTAACGCATTTAGAAACTTACACATCCCTTACGCTCCCCGCCATAATCTACATACACTCAAGAGTATTCGGAATAGTAAATCGAAGGAGAATCGCCAAATTGGACGGCAGTTACGAATAGTAACGCAATACCGGCAGGCAGTTGATGTCCGATACGATTTAGAAATAAAGCGTTACACTTAAAAACTCCTTCGAATCGAGTGGCAGGAGAAATTTGGTAGAAATTGTCGGCGGTGCGAGATACCATTTACAACTACAACTGGGCATCAACAAACAATTCCGCCCCCACTATTGGACAACGGCAGCTACATTCGTATAAGCAGGTTACCGGTGGTAGTTGTGCGAGTAGGAGCAGCAGCTCCCTTTCGGACTGAAAGAAGCCGCATTCGAATATTTCTTATTCTTTTCGGCGAAGTGAAATAATGGCCAAAGAAGGAAAGAAACCGAACAAGACGACTTCATCCGTAATATGAAAAATGCTCGGTTCTGTTTCCTTCTCTTAAATGCGATTTTTTTTCTATTCCATTTCATTTGATTTACACTCCTCTGCTTCGGCCACCCCCACCTCGAAATCGGCCACGTACGATTCTCTCTTTCTCCATGCATTCTCAAGAATAGCAGAGACATTCCCAATGCTGAGCTGTGTCTCTGCGTACTATTGCTGCTGCTGTCCTAACGCTTCCTTGCCAGTTGTTAAGTGAACCCCTTCAACCACCATCAAATCCCATGCCTTCAAGATTTCAGTACACTTCATAAGGCATTCGTATACGATTAACCGACTGACTTTGACTCCGGCTGTGAAAGGACTTTCTCTACGCTCGGCGCAAGGACTCTTGTCGAAGAAGAAGTCGCAGAAGAAGGCAAAGTCCTGCTCCTCTTATCAGCATAGCGTTACGTCATTTCTACTAACGACCCCTAACACCGTTGCTGTGGCTTCTCTGCTCCGCTTTTGCGGCTACCGTCATCGTCAGCGTCATTACTTTCTTCTTTACGAGCACGTCTCCTTCCAATTCGGTTCTAACTTCGGGTTTTTGTCGTTGTTTCCTTCGTCGTCTTTATTTTCTCTCCTGTTTTGGTGTCTGGCGCCGTTGTGGCTTGTCCTTTTCACACAGTCTTATGTGTTTCTGAAGGAGTAATGTGCAAGGCAAGATATCCGAGCAGCCCCTCCTTGTCGTTCTTTTGCACTCGGCTCTCCGACCGCTGCCAGCTCCTTTGCCATACACAGGGATTCCCATGACCATCGTTGTGGTTGGGCTGTATTCCTTTCGGACGGACTCGTCATCAGCAGACGTTACTTACTCACTTACTGGTGTGGTTGGCTATCCTTTAAGGGTAAATACTCGTAACGTGCTCGGCGGGCGGTCACCTCCTCTCCTCTCCATACACATGCATCCGTTGCACTGTTACATTCTGTTCGGTTCAGTTCTACCCTCTCGTACGAAATGGACTTTGCGCCAACGACGACTTTTATGTATTCGAAGACATCGTTCTACTTGCACTCCTGCCAACAATCTCCGTCACCGCTTATGTACTACGGAACGAAGGACTCTTTCGGGTGCGGATGAGAGAAGACCATTCTTTGCTCTGGAACGAGCAATGGTGCCTCTCCATAAAAGGTTAGCTGGGGTGGCGAACCGAAGAATGTGCCTATGTACGTCCGGATGTACGTATATCCTTACCGTTATTTCTGTGCACTTCTACGTATTATTAGGGGATGATTTTATTCGTTAGACACACACTATACATGCCAGTGTTAGTACACCAACGAAATAGACTGACTGACTACAATACGAGGAGGCGAGCTTGTGTCTCAATGTAGTTTTTTTTTTATTCTATTAGATTTTGTTGGTTCTTACCCTCCTCGATCTCTTGTTCTTCTTCTCACTCTGTCTCTCCGATTTTCTATTCCTTTCTCTCTCTGTCTATCTCTCTCTCTCTCTCTCTCTCTCTCTCTCTCTCTCTCTCTCTCTCTATTAGACTCCCTCCGATTGCTGATTTCTCTCAGTTTGTAGATAGATGTGCGTGACTTGTATGGATGTGTGTGCGAAGAAGTAGATAAAAAGAAAGGAAAAAAATTCCCCATCGAATAAGAATAAGAAAAAGAGGAAGATGGAAAAATATAAGAGTGAGCTGCTGTTGCGAAAGAAAAACTGTTCGTTCGTTTTAAGGACGATGACGATAAAAAACGAGAGGGAAAAAAATTCCGAACGAAAATATAATAACGTGCACATAACGTTCGTTCGTTGGTCGGATCGAAAAGAAAAATTGAAAAATAAGGATTGGAAAAAAAGGATAGAAAAAGAATTGCCCATTTTTTTAACGCTATCCGAGAAAAGAGTCTTAATCGGGAGTCGCGTTGCAACTAGCAGAAGGTCTATAGCCACCATCCTGTAAGGATGTTTTCGTCTTTATAACCTCGTCAGATGTACACAGTACAGTCGTCGTCAGTCGTTAGCCAAAGCAGAGAATATTTTTTTAAGAAAACAAGATTTTCTTTTTAGTGAATTTGAGCTTTTATCGCCACAACAAATAAAAAAAATATATTTAACAAAAATAGAAATCGAACTTTATTCGTTTTAGTAAATTTTTTTTAGTTCAGTTATTTTCTAAAGAAAAGAAAATCCGCCGTTTGACTTTCTTGTTATTCGATGTTTTTTTTTCTATGTTCTATTTTTACAATAAAATTTAAAACAAAAAAATTATTAAAACAAGGCAACAGTAACTCTGTCGGCCTATCGGCTCCTAGTTGCAAATACTTTCGGTTTTAGTTTTTTTTTTAATTTCATAATGAAAATTTGAACAGAATTATTTGTTCGTCCTTTGAATAGTGTATCGACGGGACATTCTTCATATTATTTTCGCGCACAAAAATCTACTTTTTTTGTGATTAAAAGTGCAGTTTTTAGAGGTGTTTTTTTTTTGCTATTGGATTTTCTTTAACTACCCTTAAAAGTGACCTATTTTATTTGTGGGCGGCGAAATGCAAACAGAAAATAAAAATTAGAAATTATAAAAAAAATTCTTGGACAAAAGTACAAAAATCTTAACATTAATTTAAATTAATGAATTTCTAATCAAAAATGAAAAGGACTAACCAAGAAATAAGAATTTTGTTTTGCTGATAATTTCAAGGAATTTTTGCAAAAAATTAACTTTGATAATTTCTAACAATAAACAAAACTTAAGCTTCAATATTGTTACTTTCATTGTAGTTTTTTTTTTTTTAACAAAAGTGATAGTGAATAGTAGCAATAATTTAATAAAAAAAAATATTTTTAACCTTAAATCGTTTATTAATCGAAGAAAAGATATTTTTATTCACTTACTAACCGGATAAAATTCATACGTGTTTAAAAATGAATTTCGGACAAAATTTCCATATCAAAAATATTACATGAAAACTATGATTTTAAGTGACAAAACTAAACTCTGTTTTATTTTTTTAAATGTAAAAATGCAAAAACTAAATAAATTTAATCAGAAATAATATAACAAAAATTTAATTTCTTATTTTTTGTAAATACCTTAAAACGGTTTCTAAAGGAAAACGAACACAACGCTCCAACAACAACAAAAAAACACCAAATATAACTAATCAAATCGGTAATATTATTAGAAAATCTTATATTAATCTATTTTTTTTAATAAATAAAATTAATCAAAATATGAAAATTATAAAAATAAAAATAATACCAGAACAAAAAAAAATTGAAAATAAAACAAATTTTCAATTTTTTTTCCCAAAGTATTTTGAGTTATTGTGCAAAATGTGAATGTGTTCTATGAAGAAAAAAACAAATAATTTTTTTTTATTATATATTTTTTTTAAACTAATATATGTAAATCATTTTCTTAAAGCATTTTCGAAGAAAAAATGATATAAAATTTCCTTTTTGAAGTTTTCATGTACCAAAAATAATATAATTAACTGATTTTGTCTTTGCTTTTGATTTTAAAAAAAAAATTTAAAAAAATTATAAAAATAGTTTTATTAAATCAGAAATTCAATAGTAGAAGTTGGAAATTATTAGGAAAAATTCTTTTAGAAAAATCTCTTCGAAAAAAGCGTCCCCAAAAATGCTTAAAAAAATATTTTGAAAAAATAAAAACAAAAGCTTTAATTAGAATTAAATAATTGTGAGGATTTTCTATTGAAAAAATCAATTAAAATCTCAAAAGTTTCACATAAAAAAAGTTTACCTTTACATTTAAAAAATTTTTTCTATTTTTGGAGAAAAAACCAAATAGAAAAAGTGCAATTTCCATTTCAATCAACCCCTAAAAATATTTATACAAAAAAAGAGCAAATTCAAAAACAAAAACTGACAATTTTTAATTTTAAAAAAATTGCCTATTTTTCTTATTGAATTTTCTATTTTTTTGACTGATAATTTTTAAAAAAAAACTAAATTTTCCAATATAAAAATCCAAAGTTTGCTTTTAAGAAAATGTTCAACAATTCAAAAATTACATAAAAAAAATAAGTCTGGCATAGTCCTTGAAAAAATCATAGTTTTACTGTGCTTAAAAATTTCTCTGAAAAATTAATTTAAAAACAAGGAGAACTAAAAATTAAAAATATTTTCTAAACTTGATGTGCAATTATTTAATTCTTTTTTTTTTTAAATTGAAAAACTGAAAAATGCACTAAAAAATGATTAAAAAAAATATAAAAATTTTTTTGAAAATAAAAACTTTGTCGTGAAAAAACCATTTTTAAGTTTAGACTCAATTCAATATCAGCTAAAAAATGTTCTAGATTATTTAAAAAAATAGTGCTTCTTTCTTACTAAAAATAGAAAAAAACTTTTTTATTTTTAAATATATTAAACAATTTTTTTTAATAAAAATGAGATTAATTCACAAATTACATATTCAAAAAAAAAAAAAACAAATCTATTTTCATTCGTTAAATTAAAAAATAAATGACAAGTTTTTGGGTAAAAAATAAATTTAAAAAAAAAATACGCCCGGGCCTAAAGTCTCTAATTTTTTAGGAAATAAAAAAAAAATTCAAGTTAAAAATTCATAAAAAATGTTTTGTGAATAACATTTTCTGTTAATACAATAAAAAAACCTCACAAATTTAAATAAAATTAATTCTATTTTTTTTAAATTATTTTTTTTTAAATATAACCAGAAAAAATTTTATTACCGCTCGAAAGCAAATGTTTTTTTTTAATTTCATTTTATTGAAAAAAAAAATTCTCTAAAAGTATTCAAACTTATTTATTAAAAAATCCTTAAAAAAAATTAAACTTAGTCCTTAAAAATATAAAACTATTTTGCCTTAAATTATTTTTTCTTTTTAATTTTTTACCAGAAATAATTTTTTGTAATTTTTTTTTCTAAATTAACTAATTTTTTTTTTGCAAATTGTTCCATTTTTAAAAAAATGTTTTCTATAAAATAAATTCCTTTTCTTTAAGCAAAAAATTAACTAAAACAACTCCCTTTACTGAGAAAAATAAAAAAACGAACCAAAAAGAAAACCGTATTTTTTTTTGGTATTGCAATCCTTTTGGCACTCTTGTTTAATTTGCAATAGAAACAAATAAAAAATCTTTTTTTTTTGGTAATTAAAATTTTTTAAGTTCTAAATATAGAAAAAAGGACGAATTTTAGTTTTTAAAAACTTATAGAGAGCGCCGGCTCGGTAGTACAGTCGTAAGAATACTGGACTACTATCCAAGGGGTCCTGGGTTCGAATCCCACTGAAGCATGGTCCTACGCTCTTCCCAAAAAGCACTTTTCTTTCTATTCTTCTTTAATTTTCATATCTCGTTATCCTTTATCGCCAAATGGCCTTTAATATTGCTTAAAATAATAACAAACAAACAAACAAAAATTCAAGAGAACAAAAATTAAGTTTTAGCAGAAAAAAGAAAAAAATTAAGAAAATCCCAATACAAAAAATAAATTTTTCTAATAAAAAACTTACCAAAAAAAAAAAATTTTTTTCAAAAAAAATATTTATAATACCAAAATAAAAATAATTTTCTTAAAAATAGTATCACAAAAAAAAAATAATGAAAAACAATTCTAAAAAGGCAACAAAAAAAAAAACATTGATTTTCAAAAAAAAATTTTAAAATCCTTAAAAAATTAGATAATTTTTTTAATTTAAAATTAAATTCATCCAGCAAAAATTACTCACAATTTATTGAAACGCAAAAACAAATTTTTTTTTTAACAATAAAAATCATTAAAATACCAACAAAAAGAAAACAAAATTAAGTTTACAAATTAAAAAATTCTAAAGTCCTTAAAAAATTACAAAACTTTTTTAAAATTTAAATAATAAAAATTTTATTGGGAAAACTCTTTGTTTTTAATGCTTTACTATTTTTTTTTTTTGTAAAGAGCACAAACACACAAGCACACATACTCACAAAGAGAAAGGATAAAAATTGATTAACAAGAAACCAAACAAAAAACTTTATTTTTTTTTTGCATAAATAAACAGAAAATAGAAGAAGCTCAAAACAGAAAAAGACGAATACACGAGAGAGAATAAGAGAGCGAATTGCCACAGCAAAAGACCGAAATTAAAAAGCAAACAGCAAAAGTCGAAAAGAGAAAAAAGTAAGAAGAAGAGGCAAAGAAATTCGGAACTGATTGATTGGTTGGTTGATTGGTGGTTGTCGGTCGGTCACTGGTTGCTGGTCATTGGTCGGCCGTTCGGTCTGTCGGTCGATCGTTTTTGGTTGAGTTGAGGTGGTCAAGAGCGCACAGAAGCCTCCTTAGCCGAACGATTTTGTTATTTAAGAGACAAAATGACCCTTGAATGTGACGATGAAGAAAATGTAATAATTTAATTGCACACATACACATACTTGCATACGCTATATCATTTATATTTAAAAAGAAATTATGAAAAAACTATAACTAAAAATTAAGAGTAATTTTTGTGTGAAGAAAAAAAAAATTATTCTTTTTCTCTCACTTTCCTTTTATCGCTCTATCTTTCTTTCTTTCTTTCTTTTCTTCCTTTTTCGTTCGTTCGTTCGGTCGTTTGTTTGTTCGTTTCTTTGTTGATAAATTAAGAATTTTTCAAATTTTTTATTTGTTTTTTTCTAGTATTTTTTTTTAGTGTGAATAGAAATCGTTATCGAACCGAAATTTGAAATTTTTATTGGCCATTTTATTATTATATATTGAATGTATTTTTATTGTTTGCCAATTTTTAGAGTTTTACGAGCTCGTATCCACTTTATAACATCAATTTTTGGTTTTTGTCCTTTTCTAATTTACTTTCAAAAAAGTCATTTTGCCAATTTTTCCACTTTTTTTTTTTTTTTGATTTAAATTAAACATTTTTTTTTGGCAATATAAAAATTAGAAATTTTTGTAAATTTTTTTTTGCTGGTTGAAGTTTTCAATTTTAGTCAGTGTGTTGGTATGCAATTGCAAATAATTTGTTTGTTTTTTTCCTTTACTGTTTAATTTTTTTCTTTTCATCAGCTTTTGTATGGAAAAAAATTTATCCACTTTTCTTTTTCTTCAAATTTTATTAACTCCATAAATTGTATGCTAAATTAAAGAATTTTTTTTTTTTTAAACTCAATAAAAAAAAATATGTTTTGTGTGCAATTATAAAAAGGAAATTTTTTTGGAATTTTTTTTGTGTAAATTTTTTTCGAATTGTATTTTTATTTATATAATAATTAAAATTTCTAATATTTTTAAAGAGTAAAACTAAAATTAGATTTTTTCTCATTAAAAACAACAAAAAAATTGCAAAGAAATATTAAAAGAATTTTTTTATGTTCTAGCAAATTTTCTTATATTAATTTTTTATTGTTAAATTTATTTCATTTAATTTATTGTTTAAACTGATTATAATTTATATGATTTTTTTTTTAAGTAAACATATTATTGGAATAAAATAAAAATATTTAAAAAATATGATTTTGTTATGTTTATTTATTTTTATTGCTCATTTATTGTAATTTTTTTCAGTTATTTTAGTTCCAATTGCTATAAATTTAATTGATTAGAAACAATTTAAATAAAATAAAACTCATTTTTATCGTAAAACATTTAAGAATTTGTCCGAAACTCAATTGATTATTGTCGAAATACATTATTTTATATATTTTTTATTATATTTAATTATATTTTCCTCATTTTTTTAAAGTTTTTTTTATCTATTTTTTTAGTTATTAAAATTATAAATTTTTAAAACTATATTAATGTGGGAAAAATTGTTGTTGTTTTTTTTTAACATTTTTTTATATATGGTTTTTAGCTCTTTTTTGTTTCATAAAATTTATTAAAGAAAATCCGCAAAAATTTGGTGAACAGATGACAGGAAAGGTTTTCATTCTATTGTATATAATTAATTTATAAGAAAAAATTAAAATTCTCCTTTCTTAAACGTTATACAAAATTCTCCTTCTTGAAGGAGGCACTATATTTCCTTTTTTTTAGTAATTAAAATAAATTTCCCCCTTTTTTGAAAAAGGATTAGAAATTTTCCCTCCTCACCTCTATAGAAATTGTATGAAAATGTTCCGTTTGAAAATAAATAGAAAATTTCCCTTTTTTCAGAAACGGTATCGAAATTTGCCATTTCAGACAAGATACCAAATAAATTTCCCTTTTTGATGTGTTTTTATGTTTATTAATTTTTTTTTTAAAGAAAATATTTTTATCCTTTAGTTTAACAAAAAATAATTTTCAATTTTCTAAAAAAAAAACCCAACATCCTTCTGATGGGGAAGGGAAGGAAATTAGAAAATTTTTGCTTTTTCAGAAATGTTTTCTTGTAAGGATTCGGGAAATTTTATTTCAAGGGTTTTGGGAAATATTTCTAAAAGGTTTTGTACATTTTTTTTAAAAAAAATGTTTGCAGCAAAGAGGAAAGGGTATAGAAAGGTGAATATTTTTAGTATTTTTTTAACTCTCCAATGAAACCATCAATATTTTACGTAAAAAAAGGGATGTGTTTTTATGCCTTTTTATAATTTTCAAATTTCCTATTTTTAAATATTAAAAAAACCTGAGAAAAGGAAAAAAAACTGAAAAATTTCCCATTTTAATCAGAAATATTTTTTTGTTTAAGGAGTTTGGGAAATTTTATTAGGAGTTTTAATTACAAAGATTTGTGAAATGTTTTTGAAGGCTTTTTGGAAATTTGTTTGTTGAAATGTTTGCATCAAAGAGAAGAAGATGGACATTTGAGTATGTTTTTTTAACTCTCTAATAAAAACATCAATATTTTCGTAAAAATAGGATACACTTTTTAGCCCTTTTAAAAATTTTTTAGACGAAATCAATTAGAAAATTCTACAGAGTAAAAAAAAAATTGTAAATATTCACATTTTCCAGTTATAAAAAATATGGAAAATAATTTACTTGATGAAAAGTTTCTTCATTTGCAAGCGAAACTCAAAAACCCTGAACACCATCGATTAGATAGCCCTAAAAAAAAGAACTACACTCAGTTAAGGTGTTAACATTAAAGATATAAACTTAATATTTAGTAAAAATATTCTAAATAAATGTGCAAGTATAAAACTTTTTCAATTATTGCATTTGTACATTTTTCTAAAAAATCAAATTAATTTTGTAATAAAAAAAAATATATACAGAATATTTAAAATAATAAAACTATTTATCAAAAATATAAATAAATATTTTATAATTTTTTTTTGTTCTTTTCCATTTGAATAAATTTGATAATAATTTTTTTTTTCGGCATTTGTCCATAGTTTTTTATAGATTATTTTTTTTAAATTATTTTCATTTGCCATAATCAACCTAGAATGCTTATTAAATGTCCAGGTTTTGTTTGTTTACTTATTTATTCAAATTAATATCCTTTTTGTGAAAAATTATGCCTCAATTTCATTTTGGTATTAGTGTAATTTTCGTAAGAGTTGTTGGTTTATTTTTCTATATAAAAATTATAATTTGCTTTAACGTTTTGGTTCTAATTGTTTTTAACCCAAACTTCATTTGTAGTTTCATATTTTAGAGAAATTTTTTTATATAAAAATAATTAAATAGGAAAAAGAAAATTTTATCATTAAAATTCGAATAAGTTTTTTCATTTTTTATTTTATAAAAGGAAATTTTTCAAATTTCTCCTAAATTTTCTGCCGTTTTTTTTTTTTGACAGTAAATTTTTCTACAAAAAAAATAATTACTATTTCCTTATGAGAGTAGAAAATTTTTAATTAATATTATTCACAAGGACAGTAAAGAAAAAGGGAAAATAATTAAAACCTTTTTGTAAATATTTATTAAAAAAGAATTTTCTATTTTCCTTATTTTTTTTTTGTTTTTGAAAAGTTTACTTATAAAATAATATTAATATTTATTATTCAAAGAAACAATAAAATATAAAATTAATTTAAATATTTAAAAAAAATATCTCTCTTATAATCAATTAATTTGTAAATTTTTCTCTTCCAAATGCTTACCAATCTTGTATGATCGAAAAAAAAACAAATTTGAAATTATATTAAAAATAATTTGAAAAACAAAAATTTTATGATTAAAAATGAAATGGACAATTTAAAAAAAAAAAAACAAACAAACAAACCTAAATAAAAAAAAAAAATCTTAAACTTATCTAATATGAAAAACAAAATAAATTTTTAAATTTTTTAATAACTAAAAAATCAATAATAAACAAAAACGAAAAATAAAATGATCGGTTTGGTGCGAAAAAATATAACAAATAATTAATACTAAATAAAACTCATAAAAATTTTGTTAATTTTTTTGGTGGTGATTTTGAAATATTTTTTTCGAAAAAAAAAATCAAATAAATAAAAATAATTAAAATGAAAATATCCATTTTGGTATGTGAAAAATTGTGTGTGTGCGCATTTTTATTTTCGATCGACTCAATAAATTATAAATCAAAATTTAATAATAACAATAATAATAATATTTATAAATGATCATTAAAAAAAAATTTATTTGTGAAAAATATGAAAAAAAAAAATAATTAAAAATATTAATAAAAAATTGGTGATAATACAATAATACGGACAACAACAAAATCAACGGAAACAACAACAAAACCAATGGGAACAACATCAGCTGCAGTTGACGAGATCAAATAGTGCAGCAGCGATCAGTGAGAGAACCTTAGAAGAATGTTGGTCAACCCTGCAACGAGTGAGTTGGCATCTCTTCCGTTGTGTATAGTACTCTTCCACAAAAGACAAAAAAAAATTCAAGAATTTACACACAAAAATACAGCTACAAAAAAAAAAATTAAATTAATTTTTTTTTTATTTTGAATATTTAATTTAGTCACCGTACGAAACTTTAGTTTTTTTTCTCTTTCTTTTCGCCATTTTTCTTTAATTTTCCAATTTCAGTTTTTTTTTTATTTTTCAAAAATTTTAAAAAAAAATAATTCTAGTATTTCCAGAAAATAATAACTTTCAATTATTTTGATGCCAAAAAAATACCCTTAAAAGTAAAAAGAAAATATATTCAATAAAAAAATAATAGTCAACATTTCCAATTTCAAATACTCACCTTTTTATAATTCTTTCAAAATTTATAACAATCACCATTAATATAAAATGTTCCTACACGTATTCATCATAAAAGAAGAAAAAAATTTCTAGAAAAAATATTAAAAATCACATATTTCACGCAAGAAAAAAAACTTCTCTTACAAAAAATTTCCCCAAAATTCAAAAATCCTTGAAAAGAAAAGACTTAAGAAAAAAAACACCAAAAAAATTGTAAGAAAAAAATAATTTTGAATTAGAAAAAAAAAAAACTCCAAAAGAAGATACCCCATAAAAGTTTTGAAAAGCTTTTGAAACTAGAAAAAAAAAACTCTCAAAATTCCGTCTAAGGACTTTCTCTTAAGTAAAGCTGACACGCCAATAACAAAAAATACCACAACGCTGCCACCTCCAAATAGGCAGCTCACATTCACCTCAACCAATCCCCGCTCGTGCTCTGCTATTTTCCACTTTCTTTCAATACTTATCGTTCCCCACCCACTTTAACCTCTCTGATGCCATCCTCTTTTTCGTTCTTCTCCTTTATATCACCATCAGCTCACGGCACTGGCTAGTCCTATTCCTATTTCAGTCACTACAATTGCTCGACTTTTGCTTTTCTTTTCCATTTCCAATCGCCAACTTCTTCACTCTAAGTCCGAAAAAAAAGAAAAAAAATCTAAAGTTATGGGGGAAAAAAAACATAAAATACTAATTTTTTTTTGTCACCGCAACAAAAAGGAAGAGAACAACAAAACAACAAAACAAGAGTACTTTTGATTGGCTATCGTTGTTGTTGTTTGATATAATAATTTGTTTATTTTTTTTGGCTTCCAACTGATTTTTTTTATAGTTTTAATCAATTTGACTTTTTGTTTTTGTTGTTGTTGCAATTGCGTGCTGTTTTTCCGTTTTTTTTTTCTCCAAAAAGTGCATTTAAAACGTTTTAGTTAAAAAGAAAAAGTGTTCATTTTTTTTCTTCAAATATTTAAAAAGTAAAACTTTATTAATTTTTAATATTTATTAAAAAAAAAAGTGTTGATTTTTTCCCTATTTTTTAATATTTTTAATTTAATGTGTTTGCTTTGACAAAAAAAAAAAAAAAAAAAAAATTAAAAATAATCAATAACGGAGAGCGCAAATATGAATTAATTTATACAATATATTTTTTTATTTTATTGTTTGTTTGTTTGTTGGCTGATTTTTTTAATTGCCTTTGTTTTTTTCTAACGATTCTTTTTTTTTTTTTTTTTGAAAGATCAATTCGAAGAGGAACTGGCCTTATATCCTCTCAGTATATATTAACAACAACAAAAAATAATAAAAGCAATTTAATATTTTTAAATTTAATTGTTTTGTTCTCTTAAGCTTTTTTTTTAAATGGAAATAAATTCTTAAAAATTCACAAAAAAAGCCTCCCCCAAACGTTATCAAAAAATTCTCAAAGCTAAAAAAACCATGCCCAAAAATTTGTAGATTTGCTCAAAACCAATTCGAAAATATCCAAAATTTTCTTAAAACTTATCCCAAAAAAAATTTTCAAACATTTTATGAAAAATGAGCAATAATTCTAATTAAAAATATATAAAATAATATTATTTATTAACAACAAAAAACTCTAAAAAAAATTAAAAAAAAATTTCTATCAACTTTACTAAAAAACTGTTCAAGAAAACAAATTTTTCACACAATTTTTGAAAATATTAAAAGAAATTTCAAAACTTTCCAAAAAAAAACCCTCAAAAAATCAAAAACTTTCAAAAATTCCCAAAATACAATTAAAAAAAATCTTTTTCTTATTTTAAAATTTTGTCATTAAATTTTTAATTAATTTTGATGGAATTTTTTTTTCGATTATTTTTAAATTGCCACAAAAAATACTTCAGACATTTTCACACAAATATTAACAAATTGCTCTCCGTCACATTATTTGTACAAATAATAATATTAAAAAAAGTAAAATAATTGTTGTCTCTCCACGCATAGTTGTAGTCATTTTCACGTTAACATCCTTTCTGTAAAACGAACCCAAATATAAATTGTAATTAAAATCTTTATTCATATGAAATTCTTTTCCTTGGAAAGTTTTCTTCATTTTCATCCCCTTAAAAGAAGATTTCTTTTTCGTTCGTTTTTCCATTTTTTTTTTGTTTGCTTAAATAAAAAACATAATTTAACTTTTTTTTTTATAATCTAATTTTTTGCTCATTTCTTATATATAAAAAAAATATTTTTTTTACAAACAAAAAGTTTTTATTTAATTATCATAGAGAAATTCAGCTAAAAAAAACTAACAAAATACACCTCCTACCCGCTCACATATACAGACACATTTTTCAACTAACAAATAAATTCACCAAAAATTAAGACATTTTTTTTTTCTTCGATATAAATTAACAATAATTTCATGGTAAGTACAATGATTTTTCTTTCAAATATTATCAAATATTCTTTCTTTCTTAAAATAATACAAAATTTCATTGCATAGAATTTAAGAAAAATTAATTGAGAAAATAATTTTATTAAAAACTGAAAATCCGATGATGAAAAAAATGGCTGATTTCTACTTGATTATAAAAAAAAAAATTCAAATTTTCCTCTTAAAGGAAAAAAAGAGAATTTTTTCGTAAGGTTCTAAAATTTCTGATAAATTTTTATAATTAAGTGTAATAAATAAATAAACAAAATTTACTTCATAAATACTGATGGCAGGAAAATAACTGATTTCTATTTGAAAAGAAACGTTTAAACATTCCCGCTAAAAGAAAAAAATCAGTTCTTAATTTATAATCTAAAAATGATTATAAATTAAGAACTGATTTGACTAGTAAACTCCGATATTAAGAATTTACTACCAAATTTTCGAGAACATAACCAAAAAAAAATTCAAATTTCCCACCACAAGGGAAAAAGGAAATTTTTTTTCGCAAAGCCCTAAAAATATTAATTTTTTTTTATTCAGGTGTGATAAATAAAAACTCCAAATTTACTTCATAAATTCTGATGATAGTGAAAATGGCTGATTTCTATTTGGCAAAAAAATAAAATAATTTCGATTTTCCCGCCAAAATGAAAAAAAGGGAAATTTTTCCGTAAAGCGCTCAAAATATTATGAATGATAAGCAAAGAAAAATAGGATTTTATACTTAATAAATTCTGATAATGGGAAAATGCCTGATTTTTACTTGAAGAGACGACGAACGTTTTTTTTATTTCCCACCAGAAGAAAAGGGAGGAAAAACTGTAAAAAAGTCTAATAAAAATCGGAAATTTTTGCTAAATTTCAGATTTGATAAGGGAATTTTCGTGTTTTTAATTATAAATTTGTCATAAAAGTTATTTTCTAAAAATAGTGTGTTTTGGGATGTTATTTAGAAACTTTTCTGGGACAAACAAAATTTTGGGGGTTTTGAGAATTATTCGAAAGATTTTACGATAATTTTCTGAAAACCAATTTTATCTGAGTTAATTAAAAAAGGATTTAAAAAAAAAACTACAGAAAAAAGTATACAAAATACAAAATTCCTTTTAATAATAACTACTTCTTATATTGGCAGTTTTTGAAGTCTTCGAAAAAGAAAACTGCAACTTCTTGGAAAGAAACTTGTCATAGAAATATTTTCATCTAAAATACGACTCTTGAAATATTTTTTTTTTACTTCCTCTTAAAAAAAAAATATTTTTTTAAGCGGAAAAACTATAAATTTTTATGGGAATTTTTCTTTAAAAAAAAAAATAAAAAATTAAGAAACAATTCGTAGTATAATCGGAAATATAAACTTCATTCAAAAAAATAATAAAAACTCTCTTATTTTGTAATATTTTTTTTTAAAAAAAAAAAAAAACTTTGTTTTAAAAATTTTCTTAAAAATCACAGAATTTCAATTCCGAACAAAAACAAAATTTTTGTTTGAAGTGTTTTTTTTTTTGTGTAAAATAATTTTACTCCTGAGAAGTGTGTATTAAGCCAAGACACCCATCACAACAAGCATCCCCCCCCCCCCCTTAACACAAAAAAATACTACACAAAAAACACGAAATAAACACCAAACAATAACAACTATTCAATCAGTGCGTTGCCAAAGCGTTCGTTAACTACACTAGCCCGACTCAATTTTCGTTTAACAGATGGCGTTAGAGGTGGTGATTTTTCAAAAATCTAAATTAGAAAATTTCCAAGCGTTCAGCAAATATTCGCACCAAGTTTTCTCGGTAAGAACTTGTGTAATTTTCCACATCTTCTTACCAACATCCCCTTCTACCGACCATCTATCCTTCCTACCCTCAGAAAAAGTATTATTTCACAACCCCTTCTAAGCCCAGAAGATTAGAAATCAAATACACTTGATAGAATAGACGAAAGGACGCACGTATTCGAACCCCTTCTTTTGCTGATACACGCATCCTTATTGCGTCTCTGAAACTGGGAAACTTTCTGTGGAAAACTTCTTCGCCAAATCTGAGCAGTCATGACCCATCATCACTGGCACCAGCATCTTGGATACTACTCGAATGCGAAGCTACACACAATTTTCAGAAGGGCTGGGAGGGCGGATTCAGCTGGAAGAATTTCTCAAGGAAAAGCTTTCAATTTCCATACAGAGTCCTTTTAGTTTTGGCAAGAATCCTTCTTTTGTGTTAATCTATTTTCCTATCAAAAGCTGAGAGGAACTGCTCCTTAAAATTTGCATTTCTTTCGACCCAAAAAGTTCAATTTTTTCTTTTAAGAATTGTCTTTTCTTTTAAGAATTTGCTTTGCTTTCAACATTTTTATCGTTTCTAATTTTTTTTTTAGTTCGTTTATTTTTAAAAGCGAAAAATTTATGGATTTTCTTTAATAGTAGTTTTTTTTTAAGAGAATTTTTTCAAATTTTTTTCCAAGCGATTTTGGTTAAAGTTTTATTTTCAATTAATTTTAAGTTAATGCAAATAAAATTTATGGAAAATTTTAACTGAAATAAAATATTCTTAAAAAACTAATAGCCAAAAAAAAAAAAAAAACTTTTAAAAAATATACCCACTTTTACGAAAGGAAAAACTTTTACGAAGTTTTGAAAATCTTCTAATTTTTATAAATACACAAAAAAAATATTAAAAGAAAATATTTCGAGGCACACACATTGACCTAACGTAATGGTCACTCCGCCCACCTACGAACACTTCTGGACAATCGGTTTTGCTCAACACAGTCGAATTTTAAGAAAAAAAAAGTACTCGTATCTGCAGCTAGACTGCTCCGAGAGCTTTCGACCCTACCTCATGTGCATCCCATCTAAGCCATATCCTCCCAATTCCCGTTCCGCACTCATTTTTTTTTCGATTACAAATGTTCTCATCCTGTTGACCGTGAGAAAAATTGTAACATTTTTAAAATGCGTACCGCAAGGACAACGTCATAATCGGATGTCCTCCATTAACTTGTACGTATGCCACACACTCGTGTAGAAATATGCTGTAACATGTCCTTCGGCAAACGTGTCTTAATAAATATTTCTGCACCTTAATTGCATACGTATACACACCGGTAATATGTGCACACTTGTATAAACGCACATACGTACTCGTGCGTATTAACATACGCGTACAGTAGCGACCATATGTGCACGTATGGACTCGTGCATGCATCTAACGGCCGCCGACGCATTCCGAATGCATCCCTTACAAGGGAAAAAAATATGCTCATCTTATTTTTGCACGGGGGATGGTTTTGAGGCGCGCATGTACTATGCACACAACGGGCGGTCACCGGTCTAAATCCATTTCCCCAACGCTCATCTGACAAACGTTCGTCGGGTACTACTGTTCTGGCCAATACGAAAGGGGGCTGGCCAAGTTCGCCTTTTCCTTTGAATTTTTTTCCTTGAATTAGAAAATTATAATTTGTTTGGTCTTCTTTTATTTTTTTTCTTGTTTAACTTCCTTTTTCTATATGTATGCATGGATGTACACGCAACGGTAAATAACAGGGCCAGGCAAGGATGGGTTATAGTTGCGGTTGCGGTGCACAATACAAACGAACGCAAACAACAATCGTTTAACGCGCGTGTTTTATTTCTTCTTATTCTTTCGTTTCTTTTTTTTTATCGTCTTTTGCCCTTCCAATTTTTCTACTTTGCATAGTGCTTTTGCTCCTTCTCTATTCGTGCACTCTAATTTATCGACTTTCTCGTTTCTCCTTTTAGTAAGTAAATTTTTTCATTGGCAGTTTATATGAGAAGGAAAACCATCGTGGAGGCTTGTCCGTTTTCGTTGTTATTCTATCGCGTGTTCTTATTTGTGGTAATTTTTTTCTTTTTTTTCAGTTTTCTTTTCTTTTTGGAGGGAGGAGAGTAGAGTAGATCCATTCTGTACTGTTCTATTATGTGGGTTGCATCATAGTCAAAAAAATGTATTGTCTTTGGGAAAATTCGCTTTCTGTCGTTCATATTTAATATCACAGACTTTCTTGCTCTTTCGTTTGCTATTGTCATATTTCCTTCGCTTTCTTTTTTATCTAATTTACTTCTGAATTTCGTATTCAATTATTATCGCTTCCAATCCTCATCCCTTAGTTCTTTTATATGCGAAATGCATCAAAGCAAACAAGATGATTTAAGGCATAATTTATTATTCATCATCATTCGAACGAAAAACATCATTTCTGTTAATTTATGAATATTTTTCTGTACCAATATCAAAAAAAAACAACAACAAAAATAATAAAGAATAACACGTATCATCTTATCTTTGTATTAAATCTTATTGTTCAATATAGACAATATCCTTTTTCCTATATAATTATAATTCCAACCGAGAATTGAGACTATTTTAATGTGAAAAATCCCCTCACACGAAAAAAAAAGTCTTTCAATCAAAGTAAATAAAAAAATTAAGAAAAGATAAAAACTTTTTAAATCAAAAATAAATAAAAATTAAAATTTTGTAAAAAGAAATTCGTTACCATTTCAAATTCTGTTTCAGATGCATAAATTTCTCCAAAAATTCAATTTTTTTCAGCACTCTGAACGGTTCATATTTAATAAGTTGTTCTTCATTTCAATTTAAACACGGTAATAGGGATATTCAACCAATGAGAACAACCCTCTGAAAGGTCCTGTTCAAGATTTTTTGAATTTTCTAATTTTTTTTTTATTTTAGAATACATTTTGTGTTTTTTTGTTTAGAATAATTTTTATATTTTTCAAATTGTTTATTTTCTTATTTTGGGGTCACCAAAAGTTTGCATGCATTCCGAATAAAATTCCAATATTAATTTTGATGTAAATTTTCTCTCATTGAAATTCCATTAAAAAAAATTTTTAATTGCATTTTTATTAGTTGTTAACATTTCAAATGCATCTCATTGTGGAAAATTTCAATTTATGCAAGTCATATTATAAAAAAATAAAAATAATTGCACTAAATTAAAAATATTATAATAACTAGTATAAAAATTTTAAGAGAATTTTTTTTATTTTAAATGCATATATACAAACTTTGAGATTCTCCCATTTATTTATGACTATCCACACTGTCTTCTATTTCTCCACTCACGGGAAAAAGCAAAAGTATTGGAAAAGTTTTTGAAAAATATCCAAAATAGAAAAAGGTGAACCCTTCCGGTTGTGACCGCATAAATACTATTGCAATTCTGTAATTATTTCCTCCTCAGTTAGCACATTAAATATAGCTTAGAAAAGATTACTCTCTGTACATGGTAATTACCCTGTAAAAATATTCGTTTAGATGATTGGAGGCCACATGAACCATGCACGAATCCTCTTCATGCTATATAATTTTTAATAATTCTAGTTTGTTTCCTAATATTTTCTTTTTTCTTACAAATATTTTTCCTTTTTATGCAGCAGAAATCAGAACAAAAATTGTACTCTTTCTGCAAGGATTTATCTTTATTCGCAAATTGAATGGATTTTTTTGGAGAAAATTTTTTTAAAAACTATTCTTATAGGAATAACATGGAACAAAGTATTAAATTAATTATACAACAAAAGTTTATTGTTTTAGTATTGGGCAACAAAAAATTTATAATTAAGCATGAAATTAGAAAAAAATCCCTTAAAAACAGCAAAAATTTCCTAAAAAAATTTTCATCTTTTCGCAGCAACAAAAATGAAATTTCGAAAAATCTTTAAAACAAAAAAAATTGTCAATAATAGAAAATAAAATAAAGTTATTACAAAAAAAAAATGTTTACTTTTGGAAAAATCTCAATTTTGAACCAAAAAAAAAAAACTCAAAGCAAAATCATATAAATTTTCTTGGCCCAAACTATTGTTTTTTTTTACAAAACCCTTCAAAAAATATTATAAAAATGTTATTAAAATTCACTCAAAAATATTTTCATTTATATAAAAAAAACAAGTAAAGTTTCGAGTAAAAATAACGATTTACTTTGAGCGAATAATAGTTTTTTTACTATAAATAAATTAAATCCAAAAAAGGACTACTAAAAATAAAGATCAGTTAATAAGAATTGACAGAAAAAATTTCAATTTTTTTTATTAAAAATTTAGGACGAATTTTTTTTAATCAAATTAAAAAAAAAAAAAAGAACAAATATAAAAAATTAATTTTTTATTGCATTCAATAAATCTAAATTTTTTCTTTATAAAATAAAAAAAAATGTATGCAAAACTTTCACCAAAAATAAAAAAATGACCGAAATTAGTCCCAAAAATAAGAGAAATTTCAAAAACAACTAAAAATAACAGATATTTTTTCAAAAAAACTCTCCCCTATTTTAAAGAAATACGCAAAAAAAATTACAAATAAATAAATTTAATACAAAACTTTTTTTTTTTAGATAAAACTTTCAACAAAAAAAGGACAGTTTTTAGCTTTTTTTAAGAAATTAATCAAAATGAACTTCTTTTTTTATCACCAACATTTTTTGCATTTTTTTTGTTCAAAAAAGTTAGACACCTCCCCGGTCCCTCAAAAAAATATATAATTTTTTTTCGAAAATTTCGTTAAAAAAAAGAGTATTTTAAGCTTTTATGGAATGCACCCAAAAAAATATTACTGAAAGTTTTATTGTTATTTTGTTTTTGATGAATTCAAAATTGCTGTTAAAAGCATCCAGTAGAAAATGATTGGAAGCATTTAGATATGAGATAAAAAATTTAAAAGTTGAAAAGCAAAAAAAAAAAAATAATTGAATTATGTACGCCCACATTTTTATTAATGTTTTTTTTTGTCTATTACTTGGCTATCTATAAACGAATAGTGAAAAAAGTCGAGTGATGAGAAAAGAAGGAAATATTTTCTTGTCTAAAATTATCTTTTATGAAAACGGTTTGCAGAGACACAAAATGCCTTAGAAAAGGGAATAAAAGCAAAAGAAGAAACATTATTGAAACCAACAAAAAAAAAAGAAAAAAACCATAATCAAAACGAGAAAAAAAATTTCTTCAATTATTATTAATATTAAAAATGCCATCTCTTTTGCTCTGCCTCAACCACACAGTCTGCTTGCTCACTTCTTGTGTGCGAAAATGTACACTTGTACATGTATGCACGGACGTTAACGTACAAACAACGAACTGATTAAAAGAAGAAAAAATTAGTGATTTGAATAAAGACAAAAAAAAAAAATGGGGGACAGAGAGAAGCATACACAATAAATATGAAATCTTATTTCTACATACGAATGCACGTACAAACTGTATTTACGAAGAGTGCATACACGTACGAGCAGCAGTGTACACGTATACGCATTATGCATGAACTCGTGCACGGATGATATGAAAAATGAGAAAAGAGAAAAATTGGCGAAAAAATGTAATAAAAACAAAACCAAAATGACAGCAGATAATTTTTGAAGATCTTCTACTTCGTCCGCTTTTGCCCTCTGCTGCGCTAACGAAAAGCTTGGTTTGCGAACTGTACAGTCCAGATTGCGTCGACTTTTGCATCGACACGACCTACCGCAACTTAGAAATTCTTGCTCCATACTCGTATTTTTAGAGCGCGCACGTACCAGTACGTACAATCGTCTCTTTTTAGATCTTCTTTTTAATAATTTTAGTTTTGCTGTTTTTTCTCTTTTTATTTTGTTAGTCGTATTTTTTGCAGATTTGTTTTTTCATCTAACATTGTTTTAAAAATTGGCCTGTACTCGTTTATTTTTTTTCTTAGTATTCTCCTTTTATTGGAAGGGGGGAGGGGGGTAGGCAGAGGGAGATCGACACTTTTAATAGAAAAAAAAAAACTTTTCCGCGATGTGAGTTTAGTTTTAGCTCCCACTCTCACCTCTGGAATTTGTCGATTTGTTCATTTCTTTTTTCATACCTACGAGGCTATTGCATTCCAAAAACATTTGCCAAATTGTAAATATTTCACTTTGCGAAATTTTAAATTTCCTCAATTTTATTTTTTAAGTAATTTTGCTAAGTAAAAAGTATTGACCAAATCAACCACCCCCACTCCATCCCTTCGACATTTCTTGTTTTCTCTGTTTAAAATCGCATTTAATTAATATTTATCTATACACGCATATTAATACTATCGAATCTTCTATGTGTACGTACAAAATGCATCGCTGCATCTCTGGGCGAATGTGCATAAACCAACAATTTAACTTTACGAACAGATAAATGACCTCTGCGCGCGTGCGTAGACATTGCAAACGCACCACAAGAGTAGCTCCAGTTAACCTTAGAGGCTGTCTTATTTCATCACTCTTTGGATGTTCCCATCTGAACCTTATTGGCCAGGTTCCCCTTTCCGACCGTTTAATTCTTTCTCATTCTTTCTTGAACAGATATTATTCAACAATATTTCCAATAAATTTTACGCAATTTGCAAAATATTTCTCACCATTTGAATTTTCCATACTCCTTTTCGGTCTGCATTTCAGTTGATTTTTATTTTCATTTTTCAATTACATCAATTTGCATTTTTTTTACATTCCTTTTGAAGTTATTTATAAACAAAAATAATTCAATTTCGGTACCACCTTTTCCGCTTACAGAAGCTAATTGGTAACATTTGATTAATAATTTCCCCTTGCTATGATTATGACTTTTTCTGTAAATTTTCTATTCAAAATAATAACAAAAAAAAACTCCCTAAAATAAATCTTCAAATGAAATTTGAAATAAAAAAACTCTACAAAAATAATTTGAAAAATAAACTCTACAAAACTAATTTCAAAAATATCACTAATAATAATTTCCCCAAGAAGAGGAATAAACCATTATCAAATTATTAGCAAAAAATACTGTTTAAAAATTTAACTTTCCAAAAAATACTAATATAACAATTATTTTAAAAAAAAAAACTAAACAAAATTAAAAAAAAAACAATTAACCAAAAGTACTTCTTTTTAAATTCTTCAATTTATGAATTACTAAAATTTTGTTATAAAAGAATGTGTTTTTAATACCATTAATGAAATTCTCAAAATAAAAATTATATGTTTTTTTAGGGAAGAATTTTCAAACTAAAATCTCAAATGTTAAGTTTGCAAAAAAAAATTATTAAGTAAGTCTTTGAACGAAATTAATTAAAATTCTCGAAAATAACCTAAACACAAAATTTTCACAGAACTCTCATATTCTGAAAAAGTTTTATTCAAAATTTCCGAAGTAAATTAATAAAATGTCTCCAAAAAAATAAGCAAAATTCTTCAAAAACGCACCAAAAACACGTAAAGATTTATGAAAGAAAACTAACAGAATGATTAAAAATTAATAAAATATCCCAGATAAACTACAGTGACTTAGTCTCAAAAAAAAAAAATATTCCAAAAAGTCCTGGTCCACAATTTCCACAATTTCCAAAAAAAAAATCGTAAAAAGTCATGGGATAATATCTGTAAAACTCCAACAAAAAAAAAATTAAAAAAAAACTCAAATTCTACAAGTTTTATTTTTAAAAAAATATCCAAACTATACAATAAAAAGGATACAAAAAATCCTAAAAAAATTTTAATCGAAAATGTAAACAATTTTCGGAAAAAAATCTTGAAAAACTTTCATAAAATTTCATAAAAAAAATTATTTCTTATTAAAGTCTCCAAAGCTTATTTTAAAAAAGTCTCCAAAAAAAATCGTAAAAAGTCATGGGATATTATCTGTAAAACCCCAACAAAAAATAAATTTAAAAAAAAACTCAAATTCTACAAATTTTACTTTTAAAAAAATATCCAAACTATACAATAAAAAAGGATACACAAAATCCTAACAAATTTTTAATCCAAAATGTAAACAATTTTCGAAAAAAAATATTTAAAAACTTTCATAAAATTTCATAAAAAAATTATTTCTAATTAAAATCTCCAAAGCGTATTTTAAAAACGTCTCCAAAAAAAAAACGTAAAAAGTCATGGGATAATATCTGTAAAACTCCAACAAAAAATAAATTTAAAAAAAAACTCAAATTCTACAAATTTTACTTTTAAAAAATATCCAAACTATACAATAAAAAGGATACAAAAAATCCTAAAAAATTTTTAATCCAAAATGTAAACAATTTTCGGAAAAAAATCTTGAAAAACTTTCATAAAATTTCATAAAAAAAATTATTTTTAATTAAAATCTCCAAAGCGTATTTTAAAAACGTCTCCAAAAAAAAAACGTAAAAAGTATTCGGAAAAAATGTGTAAAATTTCAAAAAAAAAGAAAAAAAATTTAAAACTCTCCAAACTTTATTCTAAATAAAATCTCCAAACTATACGATAAACAAATCTCCAAAAAAAAATCACTAAAAATCGACGAAGAAAATCAGCAAAATTATCAAGACTAAAATTGAAATTCCCACACCCCCAATTAAGACCTCAATTCGTGTAGTCCTGTTAAAAATAATTAATATTAAAATGAAGATGTTATGTTTCCAAATTATTTCAAGGTAAAAATCAAATATTTTATTATAAAAATTAATTCCATTGAGGGGAGAAAAAAATTTTTTTTTTTCAAATTAAATAGTAAAAACGCATGGTCAATTTTTCTAATAACTCGCAGATCAACGCCATCGAGTATCGCAACTAGAAAAGGCGACCGAGAGCGGAAGATAATGAAGACAATTTTGAGAACCAGCAACTCTCACAAAACCGACTTGCGTTCAATGTCCATTCCGGAGTGCATTTCTTTTACAAATTTTTTTTGTCTTTTTTTTTTATCTCTGAAACATCATGACTTCAATAGAGCAAAAAAAAAACTATTAGGAGAAAAAAAACGCAAAGAGAACCGAATTAAAATTAAAATGAAAACAATAAAAAGCAAAAAATCCGCAATAAAAATAAGAAAAGGAAGAGCGCAGTTTAAATCGTAGACGTTTGTGGCTATCTACGAGCAAAGAAGGAAGGAGATTAAAAAAACGCACCCAATTTTTTAAGGTTCTTTTTTTGGTTTTTTTCTAAACCGGTTTAGGAGATGATACTTCAATAGACCTTCTTATGGGTGTGCGGAGGCCTTCTTAGCTGGCGTTTCGACTGCAGCTAACCAACCGCCACCTTTTATTCTAATGCATTTTTGCTGTGCAATTCCTGTTTGCCAGGTTGTTGAAATGTGTTTGAACAATTTTTTTTATTATTATTATTATTATTATTATTATTTTTAGCTTACCTTTTATTTATTATATGTTAATAAAAATTTATTGCTAGCGCGGAGGGGAATGAGTGGTGAGGGCTGAGTGCTAATAGGAGCGACGGTTTAACACGGATGAGGGGAGAACGGGGTTGGGGCTTGTAAGAGTTGAGTAAGAGGAAATTTTATTTTTATCTCATTCTAATAATTTGATTTTTTTTTTTTTTTCATTTGTTTTACAATCATTTTAATGCCTCTCCTTTTATGGGTTTTATGCAACGTAACTGTTTCTATGCACTGGAACAGTTGCATCAGAAAAATTGCCTATTGCCAGAATGGTTTCTGTTTCTTTTTTTTTCTCCTTTCAATTTTTATATATATATTTTTTTTTTTACTTTGAACGGAAGAATTTTCCTTTATTTTAACCTGTGCCCGATCAAAAATAGGCGAATTTGTTTTAAAATGCAAGTCCTCATTTTGTGACCAATTTTGTAAAAAAAAAAAAAAAATAATGACAAACTACGGAATTTTTTTTTGTTCATTTAAATCAAGGTAAAAAAAAAATCCAAAATGAAAATTCTCTAAGCTAATCGAAATACTTGGAGGGAAATTTTCTGCTATTTTTCATAAATATTTCCCATTTTTTAAAATTTTATTTTAAATAAAAGTACCTAAAGTAAGGTTAATTTTGTAATTAAAAAAAAACCAAATCCAAAAAAAATATTATTAAAAATATGTAATTTTCCTGTCACCAAAAAAAAAAAAATACTTTCAACCAAAGTAGCTATTTTTGTGGTTAGCCATCCCTTAAACATCTCTTTTTAAATATTATAGAATTTAGAGCTTCCCTTTCTTTTGGGAGAAAACTATAAAATGTTATAAAAAAATTCAATATGTTTTTAAAAAAAAAAAAGTTTAAAATTGAAAAAAAAAATTTTCATATTTAAATTTTATTGTTACTAATTAACATTTTTGATTAAATTTATTGATTAAACAGTCTGACGATTTTCAAATAAGATACTCTCATTATTTTGATTGGGTTTTGTACTCTTCATCTTAGTTGAAAATGATGAAAATCTTATGGCTCATCTCGTCCACCGTTTAACTACTAGGCAATATTTCTACTATAACTACTACTCATGTAACCTTATTCTACAAGTATTTAATATGAAAAATATAAATACTCTATTGAAGCAGATAAAAAATATTAAATATTTTTTTAAGACTAATTCAAAGAAAAAAAAATTACCTACAATTCCAAAAACAAACCAAAAACTGAACTAAAAATTGGAAAATCCTATAAAATCCAACAATCGACAATTCGTATTCGAGATGAATTAGAGGAGGTAGGCTCTGCATTAAATAAAAGTTAATAAAAAATAAAAATGGGGATGAAAAAAACGAAACTTCATAATTCGAATATGATTGTTCGTTCTTGTTTAAGGCCAGGCCAGTAAACGAAGCCTACATTCGTCTACAGCTGAGCGATTCCGTCGTTCCGGTAGCTGCTTTCCAATTACAACGAGGCATTCTCCATGTGGAGCTGCTAATGCACTTCCAATTCTATTTATGACTGCTGCAAGAATGTGACCACCGCTGCCGTTCAACTCGAATGAGAACAGTTTTTCTTCTTCTTCTAATTTTTTTTTATTTAGCAAATGAAATATTTTCAAAGATGGTGAAAAGAATGGCAAACAAATCACAGAGATGGAGCCCAGCTGCTTGACCAACCGTGAACTTTTTACGATCGCAAATATAACGTGACACCACCCACCCTAAAACATAATCTGAACTACGAAATAACATAGTTTTGTACGCGCACAGTTATTCCATTGGACTCTGGATTTGCATTTAACGAATTGAAATGCAAAAAAAAAAAATCCAAAACCAGAGAGTTGACCACTTCTGAGAGTAAAATTATTTTAGTTTGTTTTTTTTTAAAGACCCTATAATGATCTTTGTTTAAGAGACCAAAAATCAAATGAAAAGTAAAATGTTCAATTGATCTGAGCTGAGGTCTTAGAGGGAAGACCTTAGAGGGAATTTTTTTTGAAAAGTTTGAGGTCTTATAAAGCCCAAATGTAAGGCTCATCTAGAAGAATTTGTGATCTCAAATATTGAAATGAATTTGTTTTCCTAAAAAGTAGAATTTGAAAAAATATTTGAGGTCCTAAAAAGTAAACATTTATTGTTTGCTCATATTGATTATCATCTTTTATAAGTAAAGATCTTTAAGATTGAGGAAAAAAAAAACATTTCATATAGGGGATTATGTTTTTAAAAAACTAAAAAAGAAAATCTAAATTTTGAGGTCTGTCAAAGAAAATTGCAAATTTTCAAGCAGAATTTCTAATCTTAAATTTGAAAAAAGTTTGGGTTTCTGAATTTTTGGATCTGCTGCTGTTTGTTTTTGACTTGGGACCCTAAACCATTGAAAAAACTCAAAAATATATTATGAAAAAGCAGGATTAAACTAAATATTTAAGGTCCTAAAAAGTACAAATTCAATTTCTGCTCATATTAATATCAGCTTATACAAGTTAACACTGCTAAGGTTGAAAAAAAAAATTCCATGTTTGAGATTCTATTAAAGAATGTTAAAAAAATGTTAATTTAAAATTTTAAGGTCTCTCAAAATATGGTAGAATGTAACATTTTTTGCTCCTTCAAACTTGCATATTATTATTAAAAAAGATGTGTGGATCTTGGAATTAATTGAATCTGTTAGCTCATAAAGTGTGCATTTTAAGTTTTATGTTGTTTTTTTTTTTTAATTTGGGACCCCATATCAAATTAAAGCTTTTATTAAATAAAAAACAATTTTTTTCTCCCAAATTAAATAAATTTTAATTCTAAATTTGAAGGCCTCTCTAACAAAATTTCTGGCCTTATATTTTCAAACTAATAATAAGAAAAGAATTGGGGTCTCTGAATTATGCATTTCTGTTTAAATCGCAGGATTGCGACTGAACTCAATTAACAGTTTTTTTTAATTCCACCGATCGTTAGCATAAATTAAAAAGGTCTCCTAAACTTAACGAAATTTTATTTTATTAGTAAGATAGCTTAGCAGAATAACCGATTTCAAAATTGTAGAAATGAAAATTATTCTCTTTGCAAAAAAAAGAGGCCCCAAAAATGATATTTGAAGGTCCTTTTATATGCAAAAAATCTGAAAATTTCAAATTTGAGGTCATTTGAAACTATAGAAATTTTATTTTTAAAATTAGGCTCTGATAAAATAAAATTGAAGAAGGTCTTTGATTATAAAAGCAAATATACAAAATTTTACGATGAAATCAAAATTTAAAAAAAAAAATTAAAATTTTTATGGTCTCGAAAATGTATAGAAAAATTTTTTAAATATAGAAAAAGAGAAAAACTTGTCAAAAGAAACTCCAAGTCTTGGCGCCTTTCGTCTACGGCCGTTCAGCGCCAGTTGAGGAAACTCTCCGACCAACTTAACTCTTTGCTGTCACTCAACGGACTCTTGACGACCGATCGGCTATTGGTGATTCCTCGCTGGCCTTTAGATTAAAGCTCATGCAACATTTTATCAATGTATTAGTGAAAAGTGGAAAATCACTGAGTAGTAGGGAGAGCGATCGCGAGCAATGATTTTATTCTATTCTCTTTAGTCAAATTTGCTTGTTTTCGGCAAGTGCAATAGCTTTAGAGTTTACTCTACGGTTTTGTGGATAGGTTTGTCTGTATGCGAATTTGCTTACATTTCCGCGGATCCATTAATATCCACATGCATGTGTGTGTGAGTGTGGGGGAAATAAACATCCACCATTGCGATAGTAAAACATAGATCCGCATAGAAAAGAGAAAGAATATTTCTGATGCAATTGCACGCACTGCAACAACGTATTGGATGGAATTTATCACAGCGCGACGCAGTACTGTAACGTCACCGCATCTCATCTAAATAGAATTTTACACCTTTCCCGAAACACGGCCACCCACCACTACACTTATCTGCGTTGTCAAAAATCTCCTTTCTATTACCAAGTTTATTTTTTATTGTTTACTATTTATATAAAAACAAAATCAAATAAAATAAAAAGTATTCCTTTCTAACCTTAAAAATCAAGTTTGGCCAAACATTTCTAAAAATTAATTAATAATAAAAAACATAATTTGAAGAAAAGAAAAAAAACTTTAATTAAAATTTAAAAAATTTTCATAAAAATTGCTAAAATAAAACAACCAAAAAAAGTACAATTAAAAAAAAACACCAAATTTACTATTTTTAAAAATAGACCCGGAGGATATTTTTTATATTTTTTAGCTCTCTTTTGTATCATACTCGAACGTTGTTGCATTGCACATTTTTGTAGTTGAATTTTAGTTCGACAACATCAATTCTAGTGCGTTTTTTATTTATTTATCCAACACTGCCTCAGCGAAAGAAGAGTCTAACCGCACGCACGGTTTTGCTAACGCCTGATCCATAAATTCTTACTGACGCTTGCACGTTGCTAGCGTGCCCTTCTTCTTCCATTGAATTCAGGCTTTGCTCTATGCCTGATCAGCGAGGGATCGATCGACTGCTATCCGCGTGCGTGTGTACCATTTGAACGGCGCACGCGAGCCAATATTTCGTGCGTGTGAATCATCACGGTCAGCGCGTTAGCTAAGTTGTGCGGTATCGTTGCTGCGGTTGCAGCATTTTTCGTACGTTCCTCGTTTCGGGCAGCATCGTATCGCATTAATCGTAGACTGCTGCAACTGCATTCAAAAACGTCAATGTCGCAGCAGCGCAACCGCCGTTTCAATTTGTGATCATCGTCGTCGTCGTGCGCAGCAGTTGTTGTCAAAGTCAATGGAATCGAGACTCGTCGAGAATCGTCCGCCGAATTATTCAAGTTTTCCATTGAGTTTGCGCGATTTTCTTTTTTTTTTTTTTTTTTTGTTAATAAGTTTTCTCCATAATCACTTTTGAGAGTTTGTTTTTTTCCTTCTCTTTCGCTTTCTTCGCCTATATCTGACGACCTTTCACCGTTCAAATTTTTTTTATTTACTCTTCGTTGTTTGTTTTGTTTTTCGTTTATATTATTATTGTGTTTTTTTTTTTTAAATTAATTTTATTCCGATGCATCTTTGTCCTCGTTTTATTTTTCGTCAAAAATTTACATTTTATTAATTCGAGGTAATTTTTAATTAAAATAGGGAGAAAAAAACAAGAAATTTTATCCCAAAAAAAAAATTATAAAAAAAGAAAATAAGAAACGCGCCAATAGGCTAGGCGGCTGGCTTGGCTAGTTGGGGGCTAAGTAATAATAACCAAGAAAACAGATTGAGCAGAATAAAATGAGAAGGAGAGAGAGAGAGAGAGAAAAAAAAAGAACTCTGACAAGATAGAAAAATAGAAAATTTCGAAAGAGAAGAGAGAAAATCATCCAACTAAAATTGAGAAGAAAGGCAAAAAAAAAGCTCGCAAATAATTCTGGCAGCATAATACGTACGTCCACACATAGCCCATATGCATGGACGGACGTACGTACGTATCTACGTACATACGTACGTACGTATGAACTGCATTATTGCAATTGCATCGCGACCAGAGCAAATTCAAATCCCGTTGCGAAGATTTACCGGCATTTAGAATTTTTCACGTTCGCGAATCGCACATACTCCGATTTTTTTCTCCCTCAAATACGTTTCGTACGAGGTATAAAAATTAATTAATTAATAAAAAAATAAAATGAAAAAAAAAACAATAATAAACAAAACAAAAATTGTTTAAAAAGATTTTTTCTACGGTTTCGGAGGGTTTTATTTGTTATTATTTTATAATAAAATTGACAATTTGTTTTCGTGATTAATGGTGCATCGCCAAAAAGAGGCCAAACAGAAAAATTTCAAAAAGGAAAAATTTCGAAAATTGTGATTTTGTGAACAATTTTGGTTCTGAAAATACAAAAAATTCTATTACAATATTTTTAGTTAGACAAAAATGTTTTTTTTTCTTTTTTTTAAATCTTAACGGATAATTAGTTTTATTTGTAAATTTAAAAAAAAATTAGTTAAATAAAATGGAAAAATTTTTAGTTAAATAAAATGGATAAATTTAAAAAAAAATCTAATTTTTACTGTTTCTTTTTGCAATTATACAATTTTTCGAAATGTTGACAAAAACGAATTAAAAGTTTTTTTAAATATTTTCTTTAATTTCGAAAATTTATAATAGAATTTGATATATTGTATTTCTCTCTTTCTCTTTGAAAATATAATTTTTCATAATTTTTGATTGTGCATTTTTTCTTTTTAAAAATATTTCTAATTTGCATTAAAAGAATGGTTTTTTTTCAAATTAAATTAAAAATAACTTTTGAAGACATCTTTAAATTATCGTAAATTTAAATTTAAAAAAAATAGTTTTATTCTGTTTAATTTTTTAGAAATTTTTAAAGTTTCATTGAATTTTTTTGATGGCATTACCAATTTTAAAATACTTTTTTTTCATTTGCTATCAAAATGCACAAAAATTGAAATTTAATCTATTTGGATTTAATAAATATAAAAAGTAAATACACTTCTAACTGCTACCCCCCATCCCCCACCCTCTACTCATGAAAACTTACTTTTAAAAAACAAGAAAGGAAAAGAGAAAAAAAATTACTTACAAATTTTTTTTTTAAAGTATCAGCTTTGAAGTTTTTCATTTGGTTTTACTTTTAAAAAATTGCCATTTTTTATAAATTAAAAAAAAAGCAACCAATCTAATCATTCAGATATAAAAAAAAAACAATTATTCATAAAAATTGAATTAAATCGAAAAATTGTTTTTTTATTTTGGTTTAGAAAAATAATAAATGAGAAATTATGCAATTGTATCTGTGAATATTTACTGCAAAAAAAAAAAAACAAAAACAAAAACAAAAACAAAATTAACACAAAACTTTCATATCAAGTGCCATAATTACAACAACAAAAAATATTTTATAGTAAAAAAAAAAACAACCAAAAAACTGCTACATTTAAAAACAAAATATAAAAAAATAGGAAATTTTCATGGTAAAATCAGAAAGAAATTATTAAAATGCCATCGATTGTAGTGGTTAAAAAATACAAAAAAAGGAAATAAAAATAATTCAAATCAACAAATATAAAAATTGCTATAAATAAAAACTTCTTATAGTTTTAAAAAAAAAAAAATGAATACAAAAATTAAAAGAAAAAGAGTAAATAATAATAACTGAAAAACTCAGTTTTAATATTAAAATTATAAAAAAAAAAAATTAGAAAATAGAAAACCAAAAACAAACCAGAAATTTTAACATTAATAGTGATACCTTTAAGGGTATAAAATCTTTTTTTTTTTTTTTTTGTTAAAATATTATCAAAAAAAAATTACCATCGAAAAAATTATAGTTTTTTTTTTGTGTGTGGTGCAATACGTCCCGCGATTCTTAAATTTATTAATCAATTTTTAGTAAATGGTATGTGCAATATTATTTCCAATTATTATATTAATTCTAAAAATACTAAAATGATAAAAATTAACAAATTATCACAGATAATTTTTAATAAAATTTCCTTTCCAAAAAAAAAAATATGCAATTTTATTGCGCCATTGAAATTTTACCTAAAAAATCGAGAAAAAAAATTATACAATAGAAAAAAAAACCGTTTAAAAATATTATGTAAAAATAATTATTTTATAAAAAAAAAAAAAAATCCGAGGGAAAAATTATGCAATTTGTTTTCGTTGGGGAAATTTTATACTTAAAAGGAAATTAATTAATTTACCTTCAATATTTTTTCTTTCCAAACAAAAGAAAAGTTCTAATGGAAGAGAGAAAAGAGAATACACTTTATTATAGCGAAAATTAAAAAGAATTTATTCTATTCTAAAAAATTAAAAATCAAAATTCCATCGTTTTAACAGCTTTTAAAAATAATAATTAACATAAATTTAAATAAAATAAAGAGCAAAGAAAATTTTTTCTTAAAGTAAATAGAGAATTTTCTTTGTTCTCTTCATCTTTTACAGTTTTTTGATCTTTCTTTTAAGTTTTTCTCTCTTTTTTCTTTTCTTTTTTTTTGTATTTCTTTTGCCCTGCACTGTGCGCCGCCGTTTATCTTTTTCTGCCTCATTTGCGAATATATCAAATTTCGTCATATTATTGCTATGCTTTTAATTATTTATTAATTCTTATTAATATCAATACTATTATATAGAATCAATAGTAAAGGGTGTATTGTAATAATGAGGAATGTTGTCGATATTAATAAGTAAATAATAAATATTAAAACATAACAAAACGTATGATATCATATCGTATTATAACACCACAAATTCTTTGTCGAGTCGAAGTGTGCACTCTGAGAACTGTGGTTAAAAGAGCCTCTTGTTTGTGCGACGAGACGGGAGGAAGGGGCGGGCTATGTGGGTTATTCATTGATTGATTCGTGCGTTTTTTTATATAAATTGCATTTTTTCCTTTCGAAGAATTTATGCACCGAGAATTATTTTGAATGCACAAGAGAGAGGAAGAAAGAGAGAGAGAGAGTGAGGGAGGGAGAGAAAAAAGACTGTGATAGGAGAAAATGAAAACATCGGCATGTGGAAGGACGCAAAAATTAGAAGTAAAAGTTGATAGTCATATAGGAAAAGTTTTCTTTTTGAAGGAAAAAGTCTTCGAACCCCGTGACTGAATCCAAAACGACTGCCTCTTAGGCGCCCAAATCCCAATATGACTAAATCAGGGCACGCAAAAATATATTGGAAATATATAATCAAACAAAAATAAAAAAAAAATATTCAAGAAAATTATTTAAAGGTGCTCGAAAGGGGTGAATTCTTCCAAATTCCCATTTAGCAAAATAACAAAAATCCATCTTTTTTTTTTGAATTTCTTTCACTCTTTTTTACTTAGGCTCTTTTTTTATTTAATTATAATTTTTTTTAAAATCTTTATTAAAGTCTATATTCCATAATTGTTTGTGAGAAATATTTAAAAATAATAAAATTTTCTATAACTGAAGAAAATGAAGAAAAAACAATTTTTCTACTAAAGAAAAATAGTGAAAGAAAATCAATTTTCATTGTACAAAGGTAATGCAAATTTTAAAAATAAATTACAAGAAAAATTAAGTGATTTTTTTGTTTTGGTTTTTTGGAAATTTGAAATTAAAAAAAAAGGTTTGGTAAAGAAGTTTCCAAAAATAAAATAAAATTCCAAAACTTAAGGAGAAAAAGGAGAAAAAAACGAAAATATTTCGGAAAATTTACAAAAGAACAACTGAAAATTCAAAATATTCACAAAAAAAAGTCTCCACAATTAAGAGAAAAGTTTAAGAATATAAAATTAAAAGAAAAAAAACCTTTAACGCTACAATCGTAATTTAATTAATGAGTAAAAAGGAGAAAGAAAGAAAGCATATTAGGACAAAAAAAGAACAAAAGAAAAGAAAAATCGAAATGGAAAATTTAATTTGAGAAATGGTTAAGTATGAAAAGAGAAAGAAAAACAAATGAGCGAAACTATTTTGCTCAAAATGAGCAGGAGACTAATTCCAGTTCATGACTATGAGTAGAATGGGATGAACGGGAACAACAACAGAAGGAGTAAAAGAAACAGAATAATAGAGAATCATTAAACGTGCTCATCCAAGAAAGGAAAATCTCGAACACCGTTCGTACAAAAGGAAATTTCTCAAATTTTTAAATATGAAAAAATCAGTTTCAATCAAATGCAAAAATTTCAATTTAAAATGAAGAGAATCAGTACAGAAAAATATGAAAAAAGATACTTATTTACTAATAAACCATGGAAAATATTTTTTTTTTTCTTTATTATCTCTTTAAATATTTCGTAAAATTTTTTTTTTACCCACAGTTTACTAATATGGAAAGTTTAATAACAATTGCAACGACATCTAGAGATTTTTTGACATAACTATACGCTTAATCCCTTTGCACACATACTTTTGATTTTTAAATAAATTTCTCACAAACAATTATTATGACATAATTTCAATATTTGAAAATAACTATTTTAACTATAACTGATTTTTACTATCTGCGTAGGCAGACTACATTTTATAATATTTATTTTATTATTAAAAAAAAAATTTTGTTTAATATTGTTTTTTTTTGTTTGGGTTTTTAAAATAAATAATTCATGATTATCGACACCGAAATTTCCTGCATAAAATATTATCTCGAAAAGTCATTATTCATAATTTTTTATAGCCTCCAACTATGTGCTCATACTAAGGGAAGTCTAGACCATCTAAGATAAATGCATTAATTTTTGCAAACCGCATACTTTTCTAAACCGCAATGCCATTAGATTATTAACCGATTGATTATACACAATTATCATTATTTTTATTATTGTGATATATTAAAATATTTCCGAAAATCTTTGTATTACTAATTTTGGTTGAAAAAAAATAATAACAAAAGCAAAATGTTCTTAAAACCCAAAAAAAAAAAAAATTCTAATGAGACTGTGCATATTTTGTTCGAGTCTACTTTAAATTTTTTCGATTTTTTCTTGACTCACTCACTCAATTTTTGATCAAATTCTAGTAAAATAAAAATGATAAAATTATTTCCAATTATACTTTTGATTTAATCAGTTTACATTTCCCAAAATTTGTAAAGTGAAAATTCCAATTTCATACACTTTACATTTTTGAAAAAATTGCTTCTTTTTTTTCAAGGGAGATGTTCTTTTATTTCTAAAATTTTCTTATGTTATAACGTATTTACAATCGTATTGCCTCCTCTCCCTGCCACCTTTTTCTAAATCCTAAAACGATCCTTTTTGTATGAATGCTTTTTTTTAAAACACCATTAGCAAAAAAAAAATCTTATTCTAATTTTTTGTATAAATTTAATTTTTTCTATAGTTTTTATTAGAAATATTTCTCTTTTCACTTCATATTTAATTGGTAATTATTGACAAAAAAACAAACAATTTATTCTTAATATTTTATTAACATGGATAAGAATAAAATTAGAATTGACAAAAAAAAAAAACAATATATTAAAAAATTCTATATGCATGCTTATAGATACATATATTAGTTAAGAAGAGGGAAAAGAAATTAATGAGATGGCAGCACTTGTATCGATTCAATTATGCCTATCTAAGACCACTCTTCGTTTAAGGGATTAAAATAGGTGGCTGGTAGAATTTGCTTTTTATGATAAGTTAAATTTTTTTTTCAATAATTAATAAAGATTTTTGAATTCTTCCATTTTTATGTGCAAGCTTAGGAACCGCCAACTTCATTAAAAAAAAAAAAAAAAACCACCCTTACGGTACTACTATTTATTCTCAGCCACCCTACCCCTGTTCATATAATTGAAAAACCAACTCCAAAATTGTAAATCACCATAAACGCAAGTGATTATCAAAACGCACTGCTCTGAATTTAACGCATAAGTGATACGTTCGAACAGATGCGGTCAACAGCAACAGCAACAACAACGGTAACGGACGCGTCAACATCTGAACAGACGTAACCTCCTAACGTGATGTTTGGCACAAAAAAAAAACTAAAGATAAACAAAATGTAAAAGACGCGAAAAAAACCGATGATGCAACGTACGATTAACGAGAGCGGTTGCGGTACAGTGCGTTGCTGCGTTACTGCGCACAGCTAACTCGAACGGCACTAACCAACCTCAACCGAAATCAAATTGGCCGCGCAACGAGCGAAAATTTCTGTTTGCTTTCTTGCGGCGGTTTTTTTTTTTGTTGCCTTTTTGGCGGCGCGGCGGTTCGGTTATTTTTTCTGCCGTCATTTTTTTCTATCTTCATTTCTCTTATTTTCTTCTCTCCTTTCTGATTGGTTTTATTTTTGTTTTGTTCGATTTTTTTCGAACAATTCATTTTTTTCTTTCGTTCGCAGATCCACACTCTGTCTCTCTCTCTCTCTCTCTCTCTCTATCTATCTTTGTGCAGCTCATTTTGCCAATTCACCAACAATCGCCACTAAACCGTCAACACTAACCGCCTGCCGACTATCCACCCTCCGACCGACCGCTTGTATCAGAGTACATCGACTTTTGTTACTGCATTTTTCCACTTTATTGCTCTTCGTGGAGATTTTTTTTGCCGCACCATTTTTTCACCCCAGATTTTCGTCTCTTATTTCTTTCAGTCGTTCCTTTTTATTTTGAAGGTTGTTGACGTCTCTTGGCCTGAGTGGAGCATTGCTTTTGCTGTTCATAACATTTTCTCCACATTTATTCGTAATATAAGCTTTTTTTCTCTCTTCAACTCTGGCTTGCCCCCTTTCTCTGCGGAAATGGTTTCGCACATTTATGCTCAGTTCTGTAGTGGTTTTGTTGTTGTGTATTTTCCTATTAATATTTTTTACATGTTCTGACTCACCACTTATTGTGATCGCGTTCGTCTGACCCCAAAACACCCTCAAACTCCCGGAAGAGGAGAACATCTTCAATTGATTAGATGGCAAGCGCTGCACATCTTCCATGCCTAAAGCAACAGAAACAACAAAAGAGGCACTCCACCCGCCGCCTTTGAAAATGCTGATCTGCTCTTACCCCTCGTTGCATCTTTTGTGGTGTCCGAGAGTTAGTTTACAAACAATTTTGATATAATCGCTCGAAAAGGGGGAAAGAAATGAGGAGACATCGAGCTGATCTCGTCTCCTGTTGTCCTCCTCTTCCAATTATTTATTTTTGTGTGTTATTTTCATAGATTTTTTCTTGTCCTTGCGCATATTCGTTTACGTTATCGCATATCTTTTGGTATTTTTCATGGACTCTCCTCCGCGAAACGGACCAGATCAACAGTCTCAGTGGTATTCAACTGTTTGCCCCTCGATCACCTTAATAAAAACTATAGGCCCGCCGTTGTTTCGGCCTAGCATCGTTGCGCCAGTGCTAGCTTACGGCGTCTACCGCATTCGGACCACTAAGCTAAGATTTAGAGGATCGAAGACACTTCATCCCATAATTTTCTAACCGATCTCCGCAATCGTCTGTCTATTCGTTAGTTGATTAGTTGGCTTGCATTTGGAACGGTATCTTGTGTCAAAGGCAAACTTTTATATTGTAGCCCTAACCCCCAAATCTGGCCACTTTCGGTTCTTATTAGTTTGGTAATCAGTAAAGATCAGTGAACGCACAACATAACAATCACTCTTGATAAGCTACCATTAATACGAAGTCTTTGAGCATTTACTATCGTCGAATTTTTAGACTTAAAAAAAATATAAAAATTTTCTACCCCAAAAATATTTTCTTTTTCAAACTTTATTATTTCCGCCCCTTTTCGTCTCCTCTATGCCCACTTTTTCGTTGTGTACGAGTATTTATAGAAAAACTGACCTTACCTTCTGTACATTTTTATACAACCAATTATGACTCCTACACACGATCGTCTCACATTATTTTCAACAATCACCCCCTCCCTCTCCTGCCGTTTTTTTATATTCCACACAAAAAAGTGATTATAATTTTTCTGTTTATTTTGTTCATCAACTTTTGTGACGAATTTATTTTGTGCATTTTTCAGTTTTTGGTTCAAGGTCGGAAGTGAGCTTATATACGAGGGTGATATTTGCAAATTTTTTCTTGAATAATGAACGAAAACAGAAATTAAAATTGTTTTTTCTTTGTTGAGATTAATTTTTTTTTTGGCATTTTTTTATATTAATGAGAATTTAAAAAAAAAAACATGCATGGGATATGTGTCAGGAGTGTAGCCTTTGCCATCAACTGAATTTGTATTGTTTCGAGCTGTCATTAAATTAGTTGTTTAGCCAATCTAAGGGAGGGCTTTCGGTTTTTCTATATAATCTAAAACTAGGCGTTAAGGAAATTTTACAATTACAATCCATCGATTTTATTGGTAGTGAATTTTTCTGTTGTCTTTTCGTCGTTTTTTTTTTAAATTTAATAATTTATTTATTGCTTTAAGGGAGTACTCACCTTATTTTCTAACCTTTCATTTTAGTTTTTCGAATTTTCTTAATTCAATAAGATTACATTACGGCCAACGTAGAGCACCAATTTACTCAGTCCTCAAAGAAAACTATTTAAGTATAACCACTTAAAATGCTTTAAAAATGAAATTTTATTGACGCGTAAAACATTTCAATACAAAAATAAAATTAAGAGTATAACAGAAAAATCAAGACTTATTTAGAAAAAAAATCCAAGTTATATTTTGGGAGAGATAAGGGTAGTGAAATGGTAAATAAAACTACCAAATGAACAGGAAAAGGAAATTTTTCGTGTCTCCTATTTAGATGAAGAACAATTTTTTCAATTCTTTTGCGTTTTGTGTTTTTTTGTCCTCTTTTTGGAAATTTCGTTCGAGTATTTTGACGTCTTCTTCCCACTCTTCTTATTTTATTAGTGCTTTTCTTCAAATTTTCTTTAGATTTTTTTTTTTTATTTAATTTTTCGATCAATTTTTTATATTATCTTCAATTTTTTTCCGAATTTTTCCATTTTTGTAAATTTTATCTTCGATTTCTGTTGTTTTTGATCGATTTTTTCCAATTTTTTCTAATCGCGATTTTTTTTTCTAATTAATTTATATTTTTCAGATTTTTCCGATTTTTTCTCCAAGATTTCTTAAATTTTTTTACCTTTTCAATTTTTTTTTTCTAATAATTTTCTTGTTTTTTTAAATTTTTTACGAATTTCTTTTGGTGCCTTGCTATTTTTAATCAGTATTTTTCTTATTACAAAAAATTTTCCTATAGTTGTTTGGTTTTTTTTTAATTTAAAGATTTTTTCTATTTATTTCTGAAAAATTTCCGTTTATGATTATTTTACCAGTTTTTTTATTACTTCAAAAAAAAAAATTATCCAATATGTTTCAATTTGTTCGATTTTTTCCCAATTTTTTTCTCGATTTTTTCCAATTTGCGTCAATTATTTTCGATTTATTTTCGATTTGTTTCGATTTTTTCTTATTTTTTCCCCGATATATTTCAATATTTGTCGATTATTTAGAAAAGAGAAAAATATTTATTCATTTGGTAAAAAAAAAAAACATAAAAAATATTTATGTTTTTTTTTTACCAAATATTTCCAAGGTTTTTCGAATTTTTTTAAAAAATTTTTTTCGATATCTAAAAAATCCGTTCCCAAATATTGATTTTATTGAATTTTCTTGTTGAAAAAAAAACTTTTTTTATGTTTTTTAATTTGTTTTATAATAATTTTTTTTTATTTTTTAATCAGTTTTTCCCAACTTTTCCCGATATTTCCAGTTACGATTTTTTCTTAAATTTTAATTTATTTTTTTTTTGAAATTTTTCTAAAATCATTCTATTTCTGCCTTTTAGTGTTAAATACCCGACCATTTGTATCAATTTCTATAATAATAAATAACGATCATAGGCCAACCGAAAAAAAAAATGATATAAAATTAAAAGCTTTCGAAAATTCTAATTTTAAAAAAATTTCAAAAATAATCACTTATATTAAGTGAAAATAAAGAGAATTACTATATCTCAAAAAGAAAGTAACAGAAAATTATATTCTTTTGCATTTTTTCACCTCAATAATAACAACAACAAGATTGAGCATCAACAAACAAATAAACGCATACAGAAAAACGAGAGAAAAAAGAAACTTATAAACAGAGGAAATTTTTTTCAATGCATCTCGTCCAATGGTGCACTAACCTAGGACAAGGCGAAATAGTTCAATGCCTTTTTTAACGCATTAAAAATGTATTTTTACTCATCGCGGAAAAAAAATTGTAAACAAAAAAATGCAAATCGACGGGAGAAAAATTCTTTTCTAAATACAATCTTAACGAAAAGAATAAGACTGTAACAAGCTGAAGTAGCAACGTATGCGAGAGAGAGCCGATATAGAATAAGTAATGGGAAAACGAGAGAGCTAGGAGAAAAATGACCGAACAGTGAGAGAAAAACAAATTCAAAAGTTTTGTGCGTCTTATGGTATGTGTTTAAGTATACTCGTAAGTGCACATAGAAAATTGAAGTAAAAATTCTTCTTACAAAACCATCTGCCAATGCAAGTGTGTATGGGGGGTGGGGGCTGGCTTTGTATATAGTATGTATACAAAATTGTTTATAGAATTTATTTTATATTTAATATTTCTTTTATTATTAATTTCTTCTATTTATCTACACAAAAATGCGCTCGGAATGTAAAAACAAAATAGATATATGTTGCCTTCTGTTTATTTTTGATTATGTTATTATTAAATAGATAATCAAAAATAAACAGAAGGCAACACAACAAAAAAATATTATATTTCAAAAAAATAAACATGGTGGCATATGTGCAAAAAAAAAAATAATAACAATATTTGCAAGTTATCATAGGCTTGAGTGAATAAAGTCAACTTTCTGTCAATCGAAATGACAACCAACCTGCCAAAGAGAAAAAGAGAAAAGGACAAAAAGTCGAAGAGAAAAATAAATACGATAATCAACAAAAAGAGAGTCTAATATTTACGTGCATGCAAATGATCGTAAGAAAAACTCGTAAACAAAACCAAGTCACGCTAAGAGTTATCGAGTAAAAAGAAAAGAAAAAATATGAAAAATATTGCAAAAAAAATACTTAACAACAATAACAAAAAAAGTACGCAAAAGTGACTAAGAGAAACGTTGCGACACAAAAGTTTTACGTTTGTTGAATAAAATAAATCAATCAAGAAAAAGAAAACAAATCAAATTTTCACACACACAAAAAAAAGCTCAACAAAAATGCAGTTTAAAATAAACAAAAGCGATCATATTTCACGAAGAAAAACAAATAAAAATTATTATTTGCAATTGCTCGGACGGTTATATTGTAAAAGTGTCCAACCATCGCCAACTTCATAGACTGGATTATGAAAAAGGTTGGCATAGTGAGCAGTAGGGACGAAACTTAGATAAACATTCCATAAATAAAAATAACGATAATTGCCCTTTCTGTGAAAGAAAATTACTTGCAATAAAAAAATTAGACAAAATATAAATTATTAATTATAAATTATTCAAATTTAATAAAATTGAACGAAAGCAAAAAAAAAGTGTTCAATATTGTTTGTTTTGTCTGCCTTATGAGAGAAATATTGAAAAAGAAAAAGAACAAATTACCAACGAAATAATTTAACGAAATAAAAGAAGAATAGACGAAAACAGAAAAGGAAGGAAAATTTATAAAAAGAAATTTTCTCATTACGATAGGTTCTTATTGGTTTTCGTATTGACGGTTGATGGGCGGGGGCAGGATTGAAGGCGTGTGTATTAATAAAGTGATTCAATAAAATCCCTATACTATGGGACTTATTTACAAATTTTTCTTGTATTTAAATAAAATCAAAAAGAAAAGAAAGAAAAAAAACAGCAAAAACACTAACAACTAACATATTGTTTATATGTTATCCAAATAATATCTGCGCAAATCTTAAGCCTGCTGGAGTCTCCTAGTCCGATAAGAAAAAGACAAAATTATACAATAGTAAATTTTTTTTAAAACCTTTACAATATTATGGCAGTGATATATAATCAGAAATTCTGTTTCCAAAGCAACAACAACAACGGCAGCAGACGCACTTGTTTATCTTTCGTTATGGCATTTGGAGCGCTTTTGGTTGTTTGTGTTTTGGTCCATGCAGTTGAGATTGTTCAGTTGACTTGCACCCTTTTTAAAGGTGATGGCAAGAGGGATGATTTAGAGAACCAAATTTGGACTTGGTCGGTCGGTTGTGATGATTTCAACTTTATTTGCGATCAGAAAGTGTACTCAGAGAATTTACAGTTTTGGAGAGTTTTCTGGTTTGCTATCTTGTATCAATTCGAAAGAGTTTGGAGAGTTTAGACGAGAAGTTTCTATTATCTTTAATTTTTCTATTGATTGTTTAATTTTCCTCCATTCTTTCTCCTTTCCCCTTTCCAATCTTACACTCCTTTAAAAAATTCCTTAACATTTTTTTTGTTGTCTTGATTATTTGCCCCTATTATTGTTCACAATAAATAAAAACTCATTTAATGGCATTAAGAAAATAATTTTTTAATTTTTTTTAATATTTACCAAAAATTTTCGGGTTTATCGGCCTAGAAATAAAATCAAAAAAAAATGTAAATTGATTAAAAGTCAAAAGTGTAATGTTCTTTAGTTGTCGCTAAAAAAACCTAAATTATTATAGCTTTTGAGACTTTCCATTTTAGTAGAAATATTTAACCGAATGTGTGACCAATTTCTGTTTTGATTTTTCGAAAAAAAAAAATTCCACTTAACGAAAATTATTAAAATAAATAACGAAATTGAAACAAAAACGCGGATACTGAATGAAACCTAAATCAACGTTTGAACAATAACTGAACGAATAGTAAATGAGCAAAATGGTGTGCTGAGAATGACCTAATGTTAACAAGGATCTGAACCAACAAATCTGAACGAAGATTTTAGAAGTGAGCTTGCCGAATTCGAATAATTCGAAAATAAGTGAACGAACGTTTTAAGACGTACAATGGTGGATTAAAAGAACGCATAATGGCGGACCAAAAAAAAAAATTTAAAACCGAACGAAAATTGAAAAAGTCAGAATGGACAGAAACTCGAACAATGGCTAATTAAGGATCAGAGAGTGAAATTGAACGAATATTGAAAAATAATTGGATGAAAATTTGAGTGAACATTGAACGAAAATCGAATAAAAATTTAACAAAAATGAAACAAACAAAGAATGCGAGGTAAATGACTGAACGAATAGTAAATGAACTAATGTTATATTGACGAAATAAAATCTGAACAAACAATAAACGCAAAGGGGATGAAAACTTGAACAGTAAATAATTAAGGATCAAAGGACGAACAGAAACGAAGATTGAACGCTAATCGACCATAAATTGTACAACTTCTTTGAAGAACATTAATTTTTTGGGAATCTAATGAAAATTGAATAAAAGAAACAATGCAAGATTAAATGATTAGTAACATAAATCACTGAACGAAAAGCAAATAAAGAAAATCTTCTAAACGAAGTGTTAGTATAGAGTTAACGAAAACTGAACCAACAAATAATCAAGAATCAGAGAGTGAAATTGAATGAAGCTTGAACAAACGCCGAATAAAGATTGAACAAAGATTGATTAGGAATTGGCCGAAAAGTGACTAAAAAATCGATTGGGGAAAAAAGTTCTGAACGTAGAATAAGTACAGTAGAATTAGAGAGTGCGAAATTAGTGAAAATTGAACGAAAACTGAACGAAACTTAAATAAATGACCAAACGAAGGCTAAATGATTGAGAACCGAAAAACCAATTATGGCCGACCGATCGATGAGAAGAAATTAGAAGAAAAAATCTATAAAAAACACTTCAAAAAATTAAAAAAACAAAAGTAAAGGCGCTTGTACAGTAACAAGGCGAATAAATTTTATTTAAGACGATTGCATCGAGGCGCATTTTGTTTGTTTATATACGCAGCTGCATCTAAAATTTGTTTATGACATTTTCGCCTTCAATTTGTTCTTATCCCTCGGCACCGGCTCCACCAACCATTTCGCAATTCCGATATTCGCTTGAAAAAATATATAATCGCATGTATTCGATTTCTATTATTTACGGAACATGTTACATCTGCTAATCGTTAAATGCACCAGCAAATAAAAACCGTACACTTTTTGGCATATTTCAGTGCCATATTGTCCGCCATTACTAAACGCCATAAATTTCCCCAACAGGTTTCGTACCAGAACAGCAAAAAAAAAATTCTTCTGCTTCGCTCCTTCTTCTAAGAATGAATTTTTGCCCCTTTTGTTTTTATGAATATTTTCTTTTCTAAAAAAAAAATAACCCCCAAGAAAACAGTTTACGAAATGTTCAATTTACCCACGTTAAATATTTTGGCATGTCTTGTAGGTTGGGAGAAAAGAAAACATTTTTAATAGTAGAATTTTATTGCGAAGACGTAAAAAAACCTGCCTACGTTTTAGTGCATCTTTGATAGCATATTTTTGAATAACTGTATTCGCTTATATGGGATTCGAATGATTCCAGCCCGAGTTACCTGCCCACCCACACTATCCAAACTATTAGGATTATTAGAGGACACAATCTGGCACCGAAGAGTACCATGAGTGCGAATAGAATTTTCACCGACCACTTAGGTTGCGATAGAATTTCCACTAGAAAAGGCCGATTAATAATGACTTTATGTACACGTAGGTGTGTAGGTTCTCATGCAGGTATGCATGTTCGAAGGTAACTAGAATCGAAGGTACTATTTTACTTGAATCGTTACCGTTTAGTTTTGGTTTTTTTTTTGTTTATTTCTATTCATTCAGTCATTTTATATTCGCTTTTATTCATTAAACGAAGAATGGTGTGTACGGGAACTTGGCGTTTTGCTCTAAAGCGCATTTTGAAATGAGCGCATTTGTAAAGAAGTAGAAAAAAAAATGGTTTTTTTTTTGCAATCAAGAATATAAAAATGAATAAATAAAATTAGGAGAATAGAAAATGTCTGAACCGGATTTTTAGTATTTTAATTTCTTAGAAGATAATCTTAGGCTCTGTAAAGATGCCCGCAAGTGGCAGTAGGAATTTTTGTGCAAAGATGGAGAGGAGAGTCTCTAGAAGCACTGCAATCAACAAGAAAATTATTATCAACTACAAAAAAAAAAAAAAAAATAGAAACCGAAGAAGATGTTTTTTTTCTCATCAAAATATTTTTAATTAATTCAAGTTGAACATTTCACAAATAAGCGAATCAAAAATAAAAAAAAAAACCAAAAACAAACTATTTTTTCTCATCTCTTTAAGCTTTTTGTCTTATGCACATTGAAATGAACTTGGAAATTTGCGCAATCGTTTCGCCATTTGATGATCGTCTATCGCAACCCGTCTATGCGTCTATCGCGTCTCTCTTCTAATTGGTATCTTCTCAATTGGGTCGTGCTCTCTTTATCTAACAGCTTTCGGACAGTACTTAAACTCCTTCGCAATATCTATCACATTTATTCTCTCCGTCCCTTTCGGACGCTTGCTCTCTTTTTCTAAATTAACAATTAGCTGATTGGCTACATTATTGCCCAGGCAATGGGCATGATTGCAATTGTGTCGTTTTGTTGTCGATGCTGTTGATCCAAGAGTTGTTAGAGGTTAAAAATGTCGATTCAATTTTTCTATATTGATAAATTTATTCAGAATTTTTTTCTCTCTCTCTGTCATTTTGGTTTGTTTTGTTTTTTAGCATTTCTACTCGTACCGCTTTGAATCTCTTTTTTAAATTTTCATATGTTTTTCTCTCCTCTCGATCGAAAGCGGGGGGGGGGGGGGTCTCTTTTCTCATAAAAAACTTATTATAATATTTTTCTATTACTTGCTTAATTTTTATTTCGTCGATCGTTTGCGGTTTTTCACATCAACGCCTCTCCCCCCCCCTTACTTCCGTCACTTTATCCTCACTTTTTTCAAAAAAAAAAGGAATAATTGGACCAAAACGCACAGATAATATATTAAAATCGAATAAAGATTCGATTTTTAGAATTTTGTAAAATAGTAAAAATTTAATTATTTTATGAATAAATTACCTAGCAGTTTTTTTTTTTAAATTTTTCTCTATACAATACGGGAAAAAGCCCAAATTCTATTTGCAATTCGAAATGGGAAAAAAATTAAAAGCGGTCATAGAAAATTTATAAAATTATTTTTAATGGTTTTTTGTTGTTGTTTTCTTTTAACAGGTTTTTGGATTCCTTTCGATCTTGTTGAAGAATAAATTTATAGAAAAAATTTACTATTGAACACTTTTTCAAAAATACCATATGCAGAATCAATGAAAATTCTGCATTAAAAAATTATCATCCCTTTTACTTATTGTTAGAAAAAGAATCATTTTGTCTTGTAACTTGGGGGTCTCTAAATTGACAAACAAAAGAAAAATTTACTATTTAAAAATAAGAACATGGCCCCCACCCACATTGTAACTATTTTAAATTAAGACTTTTTTTAAACTTTGAAAATAATTTGAAACGAAAAGAAGAGATTTATTTTGAACAAAAAACTGCCGAAAAACATTCTTAATTTAAAATAGTTACAATGTGGGTGGGGGCCATGTTGAAAGGTCAAGAGGCAAAATGAGAAGAGCACAACAATTACTTAAAAAACAAAATGTTCAATTACCAACTAGATTCTGCTGAAAAACTTAAAAAAAAAAAACATCCTCAAAAAAATATAAAATTTAAAATATTTAAAAAAAAAATATTTTTATTCGAATGCTTTTAAATGGAAATATGTGAAAAATTACTTTTAGTTAATAATAGTAATGAGGTATAAAAATGGGAAGTGCACAAAAATTATTTAAAATACCAAAAATTTTCAATTCCCACAACAACAAAAAGAAACTTAAAAAAAAAAACTAAAAAGTGTTTTCATAAATAAAATGGGAAATTTTAAAAATAAACCAAAAACGTAAATCGGGCAAAGTCGGGCGTATCCAATTTTTAACAAATAGAAAAATTCACTAGCAAAAAAGAAACAAACAGCACTGACACAAAAAAAAGAGAACAAAATTCAAATTGGCCAATAGAAAATTGCGAGTGCACAAGTGTGTTTGGATGCATGTGTTCGCTGCCTCTTGTTGGAAAAATTATTCCTCGTCTAACAGTATGCGAAAAGAGAAAAGAAAAAATCAACATCAGAAAAAAAAGGGAAAAATAATTGCGGAGAGAAGAAAATATAGCAAAAACAAAACAAGTGCACGAGAGAGGAAAAAACAGACATCGGCTGCAATAGAGAAGGAAAAGAAAAAAAGACGAAAAGAAAATGCACGACGAACTATTCGGACGTCTTTTTAAAAAGCTCTCCGACTGCGTTCGAGCGAATGCAGTTTTGGTTCGGTGCAAGTGGGCAGAAAGAACAGTTATGCCCGTTAGGAAATGAAATTTCGTAAGACAAGCCAAAAGCACCAAAAAAAAAAAAAAATGAAAAGAAAAAAGAATCAATAAACTAGACAAAAAAAATCATATTGTGTATAAATAAATATTAATAATAAGAAAAATCCGAAAAGGAGTAAAAATTGGAAACGACGAAAACGAAGAAAATAGTTACGAATTCGGAAAGTAGAGAAATTGCACGAAAAATTCAGCGACCCAAACACACGCAATTCGAATGGGAACGTGAGCAGTGCAAAATTACGAGGCGTAACAGTGTTTTTTGTGTGTTTCTTGTCTTCTCTGACGTTGTTGCGTTAATGTCTTTTCTCCCGTTTTCCGATTTTCTTTTCGACAGCATTTTTTCTCTCTGTTGCTTTTCCATTGGGCCATATCACGAAAGAAACAAATTCGTTTGGCTCCATTTTGTTTATTTGAAAGCAAAATAGAAATTGTTTTTTTTTCTTTGTGGTCTCTTGTCTTTGTCATTTTTTTCTGGTGGTGGTTTTTTCTAAATTGAAATGTTTCTGTTGGTTAATTTGGAATGTGACAAAAAATAGAGAGAAGAGAAAATAATAGAAGGCAAGTGAAACAGAGAAAGAAGGCTGGTCGAAGTGACCGGAAAAGAAAGGATTTTGCAGTGGTTGGGGAAGAGAAAGGGGGACTAGAATGGAGAAAAAAATTTCCAGACGCAAATGACGCAAACAACAAACCAACGGAGAAAAGTATAGGAAATGCGCAAAAGAGTATTTTCGTAAGCAAATATTTTCCCATAAATTCTGGTTTTTTGATAAAACTTTAATTAAAAATGAATTGAAAATTTTATAAAAGATTTATTTCAAATCGATTGAGGAGAATTTAAAAAAAAAAATTTTTTTTTCTTAGGATTTATTTAAAGAAAAAATCAAATTTCTTTGTTTTTTTCTCGCCTTAACTGCCATTTTTCTTCTTTCTTTTGCTGCCATTTTTCTTTTTTTTCTGTGTATGTGTGCGTAACCGTTAAAAGTTTTTATTTACTTTATGGAAGTTTTCTTAATAAAATCATTTGTTTTTTTTTACAATTTTAATTTTTCTCTCCCGCTGGAATTGGCATTTTTTCTCTCTTTTATTCCAAATAAGAAAGATACCATATATTAAAAATGGAGTTTTTCTATTCAAAATATTTACCAACATTTTTTAAAGGTATTTATTCTGCTTTTTAGCTTTGTGTAGATGGGGATTTAAAAAATAAAAAATAAACTATATTTTTTGGACTACAAAAGAATTTTGATTAATTCAAATAAAAAAAAACTAATTATAGAAAAAAAACCTTATGGTGACCCACGATTACTTATTAGGAAGAGAGATTCTTTTAAAAATTTCCATATATTCGATTGCATATTTCTCTAAGCGCAGATATCCCTCCTCCTGCTTTTCAAAAAAAAAATTTTACTGTTTTTGAAGGTTTTTTTTTACTTTATTCTCTTTACTGAAATTTCCCAATAACTTTTTAGTTAATTTTATACTAAATTAAAGAATTCAAATTGCATTCTGATCCCTCAAAAATAATATTTTTTTCTCCAACAAAAAAAAAAAACAAATACAAAATTTAATGTTAAGAAGAAAAGTTTTTAATAGAAAACTTTAGAAAATTTTTACACAACTGTCGACAAGGAAAATTAAAAAAAAAATGTTCTCCCAAATTTTTTAAATGTTTTTCTTTTTGGCTAGGGAGATTTTCCATAATTTTTTTTAGAAGTTTTTTTGAAAATAAAATTTTTGTTAAAAGTTTTTTATTTTTTCATAAATTTTTAGAATGAAAAAATAATATTTTAATTAAATTGACAATAAATTTTCTTTAATATTTTTCATCAAGTTTTTGTAGAATTTTTCAATAAACTTTTAAAGTGCATTTATCAGAAATTTTTAATAAAGTTTTTGTAGAAATTTCCAGGAAGTTTTCTTTAATAAGATTTAAAATATTTTTCTTTTGCTCTTTTCTTTTAATAAATCCTAAGAAAAATATTTTTTCTAAAAAAATTCTCCCCAATCGATATTAAATAAATCATTTATTAAGATTTTCAATAAAGTTTTTCTTTTCAAAATATTTTCAATTAAATTTTTATCAAAATTAACTAGAAAATTATTAATTTGATTTCTTTTTTTAATTGAAATTTTATTATTGTATATTTTTTGTTGTCAAAGAGTTAATACTAAAAAATCGTTCATAATAGATATTTTGTTTATTTACTTTTAGTATTTAAATTTTTTTTAAATATGTTATTGATTATTATAAAAAATAAAAACTTTGAAAATTTGCAAATATTCACAAGGTAAAATTTTTAACAAAAATCAAATAAAACTTTATTTAATTTTCATTTTAAGATTTTTTCAAATGCATTTGGTACGTAATTTTGTTTTAAAATAATATTTGCAAATAATAAATTTTCAATAAAAACTTGAAGAAATTCTGAAGGATATATTGCATTTCATTGAAATCTTAAGAAATATATTTTCTAATTGTAGTCATTAATAATTTTCCGCTTTTAAAATCATCCCACAAATATAAAATTGACAGAGAAAATCATTTTGGATGATTTTCTCGAATACACATAATTTTAATCGAAAAAATGCAAATAAACAAAATGAGTTCATATCAAAAATGCTAAAATCGAAAATCGTCTTCAATTTTCTTCTATAATAATTTTTAACGGTGTTCATTATCGTCACAATCAACTGCAACCATCCTCACACACCTCTAACGCCCACGCTATGCACTGTCATTAGCTTAGCTAGCTGGACACAAAATCTTTTAGTAAAATAATCATTGGAAATTTGCATTTTTCAAATGAAATTTCCAATGATTATTTTTCTAAAAAATTCACCCATTTTTCTGTTTGGCAAAAATAGCAAATCAATGTGGAGATATAAGCCAGAAGCCAGATTATAGAAAGTTAAGCAGCAAAAAAAAACAAGAAAAGAAATAATGAAAAATTTACAAAAAAAAACACATTCAAAATGGCGAATGCCAATTAATAGTGAGTGGATAGCAAATTACGCTGCGTCATGAAAATAAATTTTCTTTTTGAAAATATCATCAGAAATAATTTTTCTTAACAAAAAAAAAGAACAAAGTGAAAAATGCTATTAGAAATTGTAGAAAAAAAAACAACAAATTTTCCATAAACTCATAACAGGACATATTAAAATAAAAAAAATTCTCTGAAATAGACTCCTTGATGTGACCATGACAAAATGGCGGTCAAAACGCCTTCTACAGGAGGAGGACGCACGACGCCATATCGAAAGAGGCAGAGTGTAAGCGGGAGGAAAACCCCCTAAGAAAGTAGGGAGTTGCGCATTTTCTTCTTTGCACATTGTTGATAGTAAGAATACTGAAAATTTAAAAATAAATTTTTCGCAATAAACTGCATTTTTGCACATGCACACACACACACCTACATACGCTATTGTGGCTGCTGCAATTCGAATTGTCGCTGATACCGCTCCGGCAGCTGTAGTCGCCGCATGTGTGGTAGTCACTCCATCGAGCCGTTGCGTCGCTGCCACTGCGCTACTCTTGTGCTACCACAACTGCAGCTGCTGTCACCGATTTTTTTCCTATTCTCTCTCGTTTTTTTTTTTTGGACCACACTTCTCTTGTTGCTATTCGAAATCAAAAATGCTCAATGCTAAATGCAGATGCAAGTGAAAATTTTGTTATTTTTAGATTTTTTTAAAAATAAACTCCGAATCTCCTCGAATCCTTCAACAATCCGTCCCGTCTGTCCATCTCTCATTTTACCCCTAAAAAAATAAAAGGAAACATTTTTTCAAAGGAAAAAACAAAAACAAAAAAAAAACATTCGAAAAACAGAGCGAATACTCAAAACACTTACAATTTCTGGTAAAAATAGCAAAAATTGCCAGCGCAAAACAGAAAAACTTTCGAATTTTCGCACACACACACGAAAATTGTTTATTTTTTCTTAATTTTTGAGCGGAGGGGTGGCGGGGAGGCCTAGTGGTGTGGTGGACCGGTTACCAAAGTTGCGAATTACTATTTTTCAGCTCTTTCAGTATTTTGGGGTATTTCTCCCATTTTTTTTTTTTTTAATTTTTACTTCCAATTTAAACAGCAACATTTTTACTCTTAAAGTAGAAATGAAGGAGATGAATTATTTGATGAAAAGGGTACTGCGGTTGACCCAGCAGCGATTTTGTGTAAATTTTGGCAAAATCCGATAAACAAAAATGAAGATTTTAAAGAAAACAAAACTATTTTCGACCTTTTATATTGGGAACAGCTGTGGAAATTCAAAAATGCATTATGATAGCGAGGAAAATGTTTGAATCCATTTTGTAATTATTTTCAAATGTAAAAGTTACATTTTTGCAATGGAATTTTTCATAGTTTTTTTGTTGTTTGTAGCTATTTTGGTTTGGAGGAAAAAAAATCTTCTAAACTTTTTTTTCTATATTACTCAAAATTAGTGGCTTTCTTTTATTATTTTTTTTGTTTTTAATGAGAAGTGAATCTATTTGATATTTAAAAAAAAGAATTATATTTTTTTTTAAAATTCAACTATGCAAATATAGTAAATTTGAAAAATTACGGGCAAAAAATATATTTTTAACTAAAAACTAGCAGCAGTACAGCTTTTTCATATATATATATTTGATTGGAGAGAAAAAAAACCTTCTCCCCACTTTTAAGAAGAATACCAACAAAACACAATAAATGTCCTATTTTTAAAAAAATTATTGAAAAAAAATTTCTTACTCAATTTTATTCAAAAATATTATTTAATAAGACGAACAATTTCGTTTAGAAACAATATTATACATACGATGTATTTTTTTTACCCTCTTCGACTTATTTTCGTTTTCCCTCTTTGACAAGGAAAAAATGTTACTTTTAAAAAATGAATATATTTCCAAAAGAAAAATTTGCTCACAAGCAATTTCATTAAAAAATTGCAAATTTTTGTATATCTCTTCGAATATCCAAGACCATACAACCACCCCCCCCCCACCATCCTTCAAATACAAAAATTTTGAGAAAAAAATTACTCCACAAAAAATGATTTAAAAAATTTCTTCTTTTCTCAAATTGATTTTTTCTGTCTTAACAAATATTGCGTCAATATCAGTTCTAATTTTAAATTTCAAAAATATTACTTTTATAATAGTAAGAAAAAAAATAAAAATCTTTATAGCCACTCACTTTAAGTAAAAAAAACTTACTTAAAAAAAACCTTTAACAACAATAAAAGACAATATTTAAATCATTTTTTTTAAATAAATAAATCAGTTTAAAAACATATTTTTGCAAAAAAAATATTTAAAAAAAAAGAATTAAAAAGAAAAATTAATAATTAAAAAAAAAACGATTCCAAATTTCCCAATGAAGAAAAAAAAGTCCAGTGGCATTTCTCTTTTGCCTTGCCGTAGATAAACTCTTAGAAATTTTACAATAAAAAAAACCTACAAATAATTCTTCTCGTTTTACTCTTTTTAATCAATTTCATTCCATTTTCCAATTTTCATAATTAAACAGATCATATTTTGTCTTACTCCCACTGCACTGTAAAGCGCTCATACATTTTTTCCTCCATCTCCTCAAACATTTAATCAGATTGAAAATGGAGAGAGGCCAAATGAGTGCTTTCCTCTCGTTAGATAGTCACCGAAAGAGCTTTAACAGATAGAAGAGAACCAAATAGCCAAACATGAGAATGGAAAAGAAAAATGAAGAAAAACTACAACACCTCTTTTCAAATATTAAGCGTTGGTTAGAAAAAACAATAGAGTATCCTTGGTTTTTGGGGGGTGGGAGGGAGAAGAAGATAAAAGTAGACAAAAAAAGGGGTTGTTAGAAAAGTGGACAAAAAGTAGAGGCACTCGTAGGAATAGTTGTACTAGAAAGAAGTCGATACGATACAATACATACTCGTGTACATACACATGCGTGTATGTTCCCAGCAGTCAATAAGTTTCTACGAGTAATAAAAATTGCTTAGGAATATTATTCCGGTGAAGAGTCCGCAGGGAATATTAAATAATATTTTCATGTGAGAATGTGTGTGAGTTTTCATTTAGTATTAACCACATTAATACCCCTCTCTCTCCCACAACCAGTCGATTATAATCGAACCGGAAGTGTTTTTCGCTGGCAAATGTTTTACGAGTACTTAATCGAAAAGTGTAAATAAAAAGGATGCCCGGTGTGATAAGAAGAAATAAAAGTGAAAAGGGGCAGAATTATGAAAATATCTTCTTTGGCAAGAGTAATAAGAGGATCAACAAAAAACCAAAATAATAACTCTTGAGCAACAGGACATTTATTTGGTGACACCTTAAAGGCACCCTTCTCAGGCAACTTATTCCACTAGCTGGTTTCAAACTCAAGACATCTCGGTGTCGCTAAATCGATGGCACACAGCATCTTATCCTTTTATTTCCGGCTTTCCTTTTTTAGTTTTTTTTTTCTTCTTTTCCTTACCATTTTTCCATACCAAGAATATTTTCTTTATATTTTTTTTATTGAATTTTCTTTATTTTTTTCCCATTCTTTAATTTTTTTAAACATTATTTTCCTTTTTATCTCTTTATTAAATTTTCCTATTTTCATCTTTTCCCATTTCCATGCTTCTTCTTACTTCTAGATTCCTTTTTTTCTTCTTACTTTCACATAGAATACATTTGTTTTTCGGTTCATCCTATTCAGAGACATAAAAATTCATCATTTACCCCCGAATTTATATTGTTCTAATCCTTTTCCCATGAACCTTTTCATTTCTTTTCCATTTTCCACTTTGGATAAATTAGAGTTTCCTTTATATTTTCTTTTTTATATTTTCTTTTATTTCATCATATCCTTAATAAAATACCTTAATTTAAGTTAAATTTTCTACTCTTTCACTTTATTCCATAAGAAGTGAATTTATCTATTTCTCCTAACATGATTAGATTAATTCATCTTTAATTTTAACTGGAAAATTCTATGAGCAACTAGTAAGATTTACAGAGATCCCCCCACAAGTACTGAATCTATAAGAAAAATTGTAATCAAATCAACAAAAGAAGAAAAAAACAATGCTGCTTTGGAGGCATTTAAACTCTACAGCCTACGATCAACATGGTCGTATGTAAAAATCAATTTCCTTATGGGAGTGTGTACGGAAATTATAAAAGCGGCTAAGCGAGCGGGCAGATAGATCAGCCCAAGTGCATACACACATGCCCCTCTAAGAGTTCTTATTTATTTTCATGTGCATAAATGCATTCAAGTGCACGGACACACATTGACAGCGAACATCGACTTTGGTTTAAAAAAATTATATTGTACGAAACTGCGAATACGTTGTGCCATAAAAGTTATTAGACGACGGTCTATGTTAGTCTCGCAAAAGCAAACTGAATCTTAGGCCCAAAAAGTCTTCCATAAACTTGAATGGATGGATGGGATGCACTTAAACTTCAACATGAACACGAGTACTTGTACATGAATTCATGCTGTGCACACAAAACGTCAGAAATTTACAAAGTGCACATCGGAAAAGGTTTGTTAGAAAAGGCACATCTTATGAGCTCCAAAGTAATGTAATTAAAAAAAAAAATGAATCGAAAACTGAGGAAAAAATATATTGATCTATGTAGAGGGCAGATAGACAGGTTTATAGTACCGAAACGGAGGGAAAGGGGATCATTTAGCGAATAGCATCTTTCGAGTTAGTTTTATCTCAGCGCAATAGGAAACTGCAAATGAAAAATGCGCGCCATCGTTTTTGTCTGATCTCTGTTTTTTCTTTTTGGTCTACTTTTCTATTTAGACGCCCCCATAAAAATTTACATTAGGCGTACTCATTTTGAAATTATATGCAAAGAGATTCGAACAAAATAGACTCAAATCTTATACATAATTTTTGTTGAAGTAATATTAATTTGAACAAAAGAAAATTCATACAAAAAATTTCGATTAAATCATCTTCACACTCGCACATTTATTACAGTTTTAATATTGTAAAAATTTAATCTTAGTTACTTATGGAAATAATTCTCTTCTTCTTCATCCTACCTTTGAAAAGGGACTTAGAAAGACAAAAATTTCATCTTAAAAAAATGTACTCTCTTCTTTTCAGAATTATTCCTACAGCAAATATGCTTACTTGAATTTTTTTAATAAATTAACCATTTTGGACTTAGAAAGACAAAACTCTCAAAGTATTAAAGTACGTCATCTTTCAAACCTTTTATTAGGCTAAAAAAAACATTTATTGTGGGTTTTTTTGTGAATTCTCCATTTTGGACTAAGAACCTCAAAAGTATCAAAATCTTTTATCAGAGCTTCTTGGTTAAAAATTAATAAAAAATTTCAGAAATGTTGGTTCTTTTAGTTTCTTAGTCCAAAATGTAAATAAATCGAAGATATTTCAATTTTATGTATTTTGCAAATTTGTTTTTTTTTTTTTTTTGAATTTAGGACCAAATATTCCATATAAGCAAGCGTCTAAATATTGTATTAGTATTTATTCAATATTTAAAAATAAAGGAAAATATTTCAGAAATTTTTGGTATTTTTTTAAAAATTTCTAAGCCACAAAAATACTTATTTAAAAAAAGAATATTTAGTAAATTGTAAAAAAATTGTATTTTTAAATATGTTTAAAAATTTATTTTGAATCTCAAAACTATCTCAATCCATTCATCAGAGCTTTATTTTAAAAAATTGAAGAAATTATATCGATAAATTTTTGGTTTTTATTCAATTTCTAAGCCCCAAAAAGGCTTATTCAAAATCAATTTAAATTTTTTAAATTAATAAGAAATTATGCAATTTGGATTAAGAATGTCAAAACTATTGAAATCTTTTATCAGAAGTTAAAAATTTGGGGAAATATTTTGATAAATGTTGGTTTTTGTTAAGTTTCTTTGCGTAGAAAAAAAATTATCCGAAAAAATTTCAATATTTTCATATATTGTTAAATTACCCATTTTGGACTTACACCCTCACAAGTGTTACTCTCAAGCGTTCATCAGAGGTTCATATTTAAAAATATAAAAGAATATTTGAGAAATTCTAGTTTTTGTTAGAATTCTAAGCACAGAAAGGCTTAATCAAAAAAATTTCAAGTTTACATTTTTTGTCAAATTGTTTTTTTAGACTTAGCAACTCAAAAGAAACTAATAATTTTATCACAAGTTACGAAAAATATTTTCCAAAATGCTGGTTTTTGTTAAATTTGTCAGCCAAAAAAAAATCCATCTAAAATTTTCTTAATTTTTACATTTTTTTAAAAAATAATGCTCATTTTGGGCTTACAACCTTAGAAGTTTTAAATAATTTCATCGAAAGTCAAAAACTGAGGAAAATATTTTGAAATCCCCAAAAAAAACCTATCTTTGTCAAATAAAAACCTCAAAACCTTCTGTTTAGTAAAACTTTTACAGATCGTTACATTGAAACATCTGCAAAAATATTGTATTCGAAGTAACAAATTTAATTTTCAGAAAAATAAAATGGAATAAAATATGTTTATTGGGGTAGGAAAAACTGAATCCACTTTATAAGAAAGAAAAGCAAAACCTATCACGAATCTCTCATTAAATGTAAAAGTAAAATAGAAAACAAATAATAAAAGGCTAAGCCAATAGTGAAAAATGATCGCAAAACATTCTATTTTTAACAAGAACAGAATTGGAATCCCATTTTCATAATTTCATGCACGTGCCCAGCATCCAAACGTATGAGCTATTTTAGGGTAAATATATTTTTTTCTATTATAAACTAATATTTTTTAAGAGCTTGTGAAATAGAAAAAAAATCTGCAACAATTTATGTACTCGAAAGAAAAGCAACAATTCTCAATTCTGATAGCACGAAAACTTGTTTAAGCAAATTTCATGTTTTTCATTTAAGTGCATTCCTTTTAAGATGCATTTTTATTAATAAAAAAGAATGAAGAAAAAATAGAAAAAAAAAATCTCATTCAATGTCTGGGTAATAAATTGAAAGCAGGAATCATTTGATTAATGAAGGAAGTACTCTAAGATGGATAGATGAAGTACGAGTACCTTAAGAAGATTGCAAAGTCGATAAAACCTTAGTGATCATAGAAAAAGAACATGTAGAAGGAGAACGAAAAAAATATTTAAAGAACGAATCAAGAAAAACTCGTGGAGAATCAACAATAATCCATCATCCAATTGTTGGTTGGTAAACTGCAAAGTTCGATTAATTTCATTTGATTGCAACTGTTTAACTACAATATCCAGCATCCAAATGCGTTTTCAATTTTAGTGCAATAATTTCTAAAAGAATTCGCATCATCTCGAAAGGCTTACACATAAATACCATAATCCGGCAAATGTGTTCAGTCGTACTTTCTTCTATTCATACACTGACGAGCGTTACCAAGTCTTCTAATTCCAAACAAACTAGAAACTAAAAAATCACGAATAACTAAATGTTGCTGTAGTAAATTTTTTGCAAAAAAATCCTAGTTTTCAACTTGGACTTAAAAATCAGTTGAAAAATATAAAAACAATCATTTTAAAATTGAACAAATGCACAGACACATAGAGAGATAGGGAGAGAAAGAGAGAGACAGAGAGAGATAAAAAATACCAATTTTAACAAGATCGGTAAAAATGTCCAACGAAAAAAAAACGGGGTAGGCGATTGTATAAAACAAAATAAAAACACCAAAAACAAACTACCTCCATTTATGTTAATATGCTTCAAAGAAATCAAAGAGTATTCTTAGAAAAAAAAATTACAAAAAAACATAAGAGAAAAAAATAAAGCAATAACAACGAAGGCCTATCAAATGCAATAATGCAATTTTCTTATATGGCTGCCCATATGGATGCATGCGAGGAGAGTCCAAGTAATCAGGTACCCGCTCTTAACGGGGTACTAGATTGCATTTTTTTTTTTTATTATTATTATTCTATAAATACACAACAACAACAACAACAACAACAAAAAACCAACCAATTGCATCTATAAAATTGGATAATAATAATAAAAATAAAAAAAACTACTCCAAAGATGGAGATAGAAATGGAGAATTATTGAGAGTTTCAAAGAACAAGCAAAAGATGCCCTCAAAGAATAACACAAGTTGTGTAAGATTAAAAACGGAAAATTTGTAGAAAGCAAGAAAAAATTCGACTCTTAAAATAGAATAATATATTCATAGGGTAGATAGTGTTTTGCTTTAGAAGATACAAAGATTAGGGTTGGTGGAAGGGGAGGGGGGGGGGTGTATAAACAGGAAGAATACCAAATAATTTTTGATCAGTTCCATTGAATAGTAAATACGGAAAAGCTATACTGGCATTTGATCATTTACCAAAAAATAGGGATATATTTTCTAGTAGTTTTCTTTTCAATTATAAATAAAGCAATTATTCAAAATCTCAACAAATACTGACTATCCGTTATTTATATGCTCGGATAAGAAATATAATATATCCGCGTCAGATACCATATGAATTAAAATTACTGAATTATAAAAATTCTCAAGAAGAACTTATTATCCTGATATGAAAATTCGATTATCCGTCAATTCAAGTAATGTTTGAATAATTTTATTCTAATACTTATAAGGTAATCCTTTGATTTTATAATTTATAGGGGCTAATTTGATAATTCGCTTGCTTTACATGTTCGGATGGTATATATATCCACGTCGATATGATAAAAATTACGAAAGTACAAAAATTCATAAGAACAAATTATTATCATGGCATGAGCATTTGATTATCCGTCAATTTTAGAAGTTTTGGGTACATTTTTTTGCAAAATTTATTTTACAAATAACTAACAGGTTATATAATAAATAAATCCGCGTTAATATAATAAAATTGGATAATATATGTAAATTTCCAAGAACGAATCATCTTTCTGCTATAAAAATCGATTATCCGCAAATTTTAGTAATTACGGGTACATTTTTGCATAAGGAATGAATTAAATAATTTCGCGTAAAAAATAATCAAAAAATAATATTATGGCCATTTTGAGGATCTAATTTCATTATCCGCTTTGCTTTACATGTTCGGATAGTAAATATATCCACGTCGATATGATAAAAAGTACTAAAGTATAAAAATTCTTAAGGAAAAATTATTATCCTGGTACGAGTATGAGCATTTGATTATTCGTTAATTTTAGTAATTTTGGATACATTTTGTTTAAAAAGAAAAATTCATTATTACTATTATGATAATTTTAAGTATATTAATTGATTATCCGACTTGATTTATATCCTCTTAGAAGAGTTTCAAGAAGAAATTGTTATCCTGCCATGAAAATTTGATCCTCTTTCGATTTTAGTAATCCTGATCTAACTTTTTTGAAAACAATTTTGTAAGTTATTTCGGATAACAAATTATCAATCAAAAATAATATGATAATCTTTTAATTATATATTTTTTAGGGTCTAATTTGATTATACGCTTTAATTTATATGGTCGGATAATAAAAAGTGTAGATTTTTTAATAATTGTTATGCCCATTAATATTTATTTAATTATTCGTCCATTTAAATATATTTTAAGAGCTATAAAAATTGTTGAATATTATAAAATTTTTTATAAATATTCAGTATCCCTCAACTATATTATTAGTAAACAGAAAATATCCACCTTTAAGTTACTATATTAAGAAAAATAATGAGCAAATGTTATCGAAATATTAAAAGGAGACTATTTTACAATGTATATAAAATGCAGATAATCAATTTAACACCATCTATCCTAATAGATCAGTCATCTGCAAATATTAATTATTATTTTTCCCAACGGATAAAAAATATTTTGACAAATGTTCATTATCAAACAATTGATTATACAAAATCCTTTATATGTCATTTCATGAAAAATATGTAAACATTCTTGTACACCTTTCAGTTTGAATATTTACAAAAAATAACTCAAAATTAGACTATCCTGATAATTTTTATAAAATGCGGATAATCAATTTTATACTATTTACCCTAAAAAACTATTATCCGTAGGCATTTATTTATATGGATAACAAAAATTTAGCAATACCTTAAAATTGATCACTTGGAAAATAATTCATTTTTTCGGATAACGTCATTTTTCCCAACGGATAAAAACAATTTTATCATAATTTCATACATTTTTCATTAAAAACTGCAATAAATAAATTTTTTCTATTTTAATTTCATGAAAAATATTGTAAAAAATTCTTGGGAAACAAGTTTTCCTATAAAAAAAAAATTAATTCAATACATGAACGTGTATTGTTAAGAATATGTCTTGGATAATACAGGGAATTCAAATTAAAAACAAAAAATCAAAACTATTTCTGCATGCAATAAATATGAACAACTAACTATACGCATAACTAAAATATTTCCAATAAAACACATCAACTCGTACAGAATCAATTCCGAAAGGAAGAAAAACTTGTGAGAACTTCTTCTCAAGGCGCACACGTACATAATCCATAATTCGTAATAACACAAAAAGTCCCTGAGTGGGTGTTTCTCCTGGTGGATCAGAAGAAAGGTGCAGCTAGTTATACAAGGTAAACAGGAAGAAATTTCACTCAACATAGAACCAAATTGACTGCTGCAATAATCCATACCACCGCCAACCACCCCGTCCAATACACAAAATCGTTTCTCGTCGGAAGGTCTTTGCTATCTTCTAGTATTGTAGTTTCATTTTTGTCTCTCCCACTATCAGAGAATAAACAGAATGCAATAGAAAAAAGGTGTTCTCTTTCTTTATTTTTAAACAATTTTTCTCTTACAAGCAAATGCGATAAAAAATAAGTTCGAGGAGGTACAAAAAAAACTCCATACGAAAATGAAATGGAACGAATGACAAATTTAAAAAAATAACTTGTCAGAGTGAACTTTTATGCGCATGTTCGGTTTTTGCTTTTAGTGTCCGTCCAACTACTTTTGGTGTTGGACATAAAAGGAGGAGCATAGAAATTCCATTTGGCATAGAAAAATAATAACAGATTCGCGCAAAGAAAAAATTCATCAACCAACGAATGCCGCCGCCACCGTCACCGTCAACGCCACCATCACCTCCGTGTCCTCTTCGGATTCTTTTGTTCGAAAATAGCCTGGAATGGTCCAGTGCAGCAATAGTCTAAGAAGTGCATTACATTCAATTTATTTTCTATCTAAATATTAAGTGAGCATTTTTATGGATAGAGAGGTAAGGGACTAGATTGGACAGACTTGGAAATATATGAAAGGATGAAGATGGAACGTTCTTTATGCATCGCACATTGACGATATTACAGTAAATGGAAAGCTGAAGAAGAGAAAAAACCTCTTTGAATTCTATAAAGCGAACGCAATAAATTCAAATGTAAAAGGAACCACTTTTCTTATTCTGTCATCGTTCGTCTCCACCTTCATCGCATTTTTGTGTCCAGCCCATGCATGACCTACCATAAGGCAGAAAAACTTATGAACCAACATCGCCATCAGTACCATTACATGACCTACGATAAAGCATAAAAAACTAGGAAACGCATTCTTCACAAATCGAACAACCTGCAAAGTATAAGTTGTGGTCAACTCAAAGGTATACTGCCAAGACCTAGAAGATTCGCACTGCTATGGACAACAACAACAAGCTGTAACTTGCCTGTAGGCACCTTCGGCAGACATGTGATAATCTTCATCTGGACCCAATTACCTGCCACACCATCGACTCTGATTCTAATTCTTTAGTCTAACTGACCTCCGTAGGTATGCTGCGTTCTAGGTAACTGGTGCCTATAGCCTGCCGTTCAACCACATAAGCTCACCACAGCTCCATTACAAGCATACGAGCTGCTTAATAATGGCTAGGCGAGTTGGACATAAACTGAATAATGCCTGGTTACCTTTTACAATATCTGAACGGACGGCTTTATATTTCTGATAACTTAGACGGGGGAGGAAAGGGGAAGGCGCCACCATACAACCAAACTCACCAAAGTTTAATACCCTCCTTAAAAATAACTCAAGTTCATCTATATTGGTACATCCTAGCCCCAGTATCCATTTTTAGTTTTAATTCGAATATTTTCTCTTTTTATTAGTTTAACTAGGCTTTAGTCTGCCCACCTTCGATATAATGACCCCGGCAGGGATGTCTTTATAAAATCGGTGTAGAAAGGAGAAGAGCAAGTGAATGTTGATGTGTATGCATGTACGGAGATATTTATTAACAAAAAGAGTTGCAGTATTTGTGTTATGCGAACTTTTCATGGATTTTGGTACCTCATCGTTATCGTAGGTCCCTATTCGGTCTCTTCTTCTTGTTTTTCTTTTATTATTATTATTATTATTATTATTATTTGGTTGTAGAACATTTTAGACATATTCTTGTTCTTTATTTGTGTTGTTATTGAATTTCTCATTTATCTGAGGTCTAAAGTAGAGGAGGAGGTACATACGTCCGTCTTATACGTGCGATTATTTTTATCTATAGGTAGGCATCAGCCACAGTTGTTTGCCTTTCAAGTTAATTGGAGTTTGGTTTTTCATATCCATTTCGGTACTCTCTGTCAGTGTCAGCGTTTTGTTTGCAGTTGCTGTCAGCATTTTTAATACCGTTCGAGTCAATGGTCTTTTTGACGTCAGCAATAACTTGGATTTACTATCACCGTCGGCAATATGATTTTTTCTAACATTCAAATCAAAGTTTTACTTACTGTTAGCATCGGCCTTCTTTTCATTAATAGCATCAGCATTTTCTATAGTATTGACAACTCCATTTTTTTTTTTTTTTCGAAGACGTAAATTCGAAGGGTCCTAATCCCGATCGGTGTCAGCATTTTCTTACTGCTACGATGAAAAGTTTGGTCACCGTTGGCATCTTACAAATCATCTTGAATATTTTTTATTTTTTTATTTTTTTTTATTTTTGACAGATTACTTAAGTATCATTTTTATAATTTCTTTCCCTCATAGAACCAAAGCTTCAGAAATCCTCCCTCTAATCCCCATTAATTCTTGTTTATTTTAACGATGCCATAAAAAACCTCGAATATTATTAAAATCAACATCCAAAAAGAGTGGATTGTCCCAATTACTACTTCATAAAATGTCTACTTCAATTCATGATTTATTACTAGTTTATTTTAACGATGCCATAAAAACCTCGAATATTATTAAAATCAGCATCCAAAAAGAGTGGATTGTCCCAATTACTACTTAGAATCTTTGCAAAAATTTAAAACAGAAAACGTTGAAAAATAATAGAAATAAAATTGATCAAGAATATGAAATTTTCCATTTTATTTATTCTTTATTGATCCAGACACTCTTCCGAACGCAATAGAAGATATACTTATTGTGTACGTTTGAGTGCAAACATTTTCTATTTGAGACCTCGGCCATTTTATGCACTCTTTTTTCCAATTAGATTCGATTAGGATTCTGCGTACATAAAATGCTAACAATTTATAATTTTCATTTTTATTTATTAAAAGCCTAGCCCATTTTTGAACCCATATTGGCATTGATTGAAAGAATTATTGTAGATTGAATTCTGTGCTTTTGTGTGTCTGAATGGTGATCTCAACCTTTATGCAAACTATATTTTAATGCCAACAATATACCAAAAATTCTCAAAATAATCTTAAAATAAAATCAAAAATTAATGATAAATTTGGGGAAAAGATTTATTATACAATAGTACCATTGCCTGCTATGTCTCAGGCGACGCAAATTTATTTAAATGAAAATAGTTTAATTGTGGAAAATTATGATAAGATATTTACAAAAAACCAGAAAATACCAATAAATCAAATATGTCAGCCTAGACCTCTAATGAAAAATGTCAGAAGACTTTGGCTTCTGTCAAATCGAAATACTTCACAGAATTAGCAGGAACATGGCCTTCATAGATCTTAAAATTTTCTACCAAAAAATAAAGACTACTTAAACTCTACGGTTAAAAGCGTGACTTCCACAGACCTTAAAATTCTAACACAGATAAAGACTGTCCAGACTTTATGGTCAAAAGCGTTGAGCTCGCAAATTTTCCAAAAAAAATTCCCACAAAGAAACTTTACAGACAAATCCTAAAATTTTCTACCAAAAAATAAAGACTATTCAAACTTTACGGTTAAAAGCGTGACTTCCACAGACCTTAAAATTGTCTACCATAAATAAAGACTGTCCAGACTTTATGGTCTCAAGCGTACTTTTCAAGGAGCTTAAAATTCGCGAACAAAATGTAAGATTTTTAAGACCTTCATGGACAGACACACCTTAAAATTTCCCCCCAAAAATGGGTGCTATACATACGTTATGGTAAAATCGTAGCGTTTAAGGACCCTAAAATTCTTTACCAAAAATAAAGACTGTTCAGACTACAAATTTTCAAAAATCAATGCCCACAAATTATAATAAGCATAATGGCTTTTCTGGCCACAATCGTTTTCCAATATAAACAGAGAAAGGACGGACTTTTCAGAAAAAAAATACTGCCTTCAATTGAAATTTCAAACCCAGTTTAACGTTCATCCTACTACTTATCAAATATCAAATCCAAATCCTTTCAACCCCTAATTTCCCTCTTACCTAATCGTTAAATAGCAACTATAAGAAAAACGCTCATTGAAGTCATTTCCAACAACTTATCTCATGGGGGAGTTGAGACTTTAAATCGAATTTCTATTCTGTTGTGTGATGATTTCGGATTCGTTGACCACCTGTTGTCCATTGTCAGATTGTATAGCAAGAATCAGAAGAAAACCAAAATGGCAACAAAAAATGGCTACAGAAAAAAGTTGGAATTTCAAGCATTGAAGTGCATCTCAACTTTGCCGATTAGTTGACAGGATTTCGATTAGTACCAGATGGATAAGATGGAAAAAAACCTACCAACTAAGAAATTGTAATTCACAGCACGTCGGACACGTATCGCGGCAAAAGGAGAGAAAGAGCATCGCGAATTCATTAAGTTCGCTCACGTTCTGATCTCATATCCACGCGGCCGCCATCCACTGAAGATGCGGCGTACAAAAGCGGTTGAATTTCTTGCCAGTTTTTTCTTAAACTCACATTGACTCCGTCAACTGTTGGTGAATATGTGTGCGTAAACCGAAAACTGCAGCATTGACCGACATCCATTGGCGATTATGAATCGAACATTTTGAGACTCGACGCATTAAATGGAAAAATTTTCCAATTTCACGATCTACACTCACTCCTCAGTAATGGCTTGTGGTTGGCTTTTTATCATTGCCTTGCCGGCTTCCATAACTGCTGCACCAATACTCGTAAAGCACACGAAATTTAGTCCTCAATTATAAATTCCAACACCAACTTTACCATCGAGACTGCAGGACTTTGAGCCCAACGATAACAATAGTAAAGGGGAGAGTGATTAGAAGTGCCAGAAAAACCATCCAGAATGATGTGCACATAACGACAATGCCAATCCCCCCCCCCCCACACACACACCCGAATTGCGTATTCACCGTTGAAACGCGTCGCATTTCGTTCACGTGCGTCATACAAATCACGACGCGTCACGGTAAACACGAACGTATGATGATGCGCGTCGATGTGTCCATTATGATGATGGGCTTCGACATCTCAATTTGTTTCGTTTCCAGTAACGAAAAAAAAACGCCAACAAAAGACAGACCAACACCACAACCAGAGTAAAAAACAGAACTTAAACCAGAATTTAAGTGACTCTAAACAAAAAAGCGAACGCAACACGAATCGTTGTGAATAAATTGTCGATGCTTCTTTGGATATACCCCCTGTGTTCCTGCCTGTTATGCCGGTTCGCAATGTTCTTCGCCTTCGCCTTCTCGTTGGGCTCATGTATGAAAAGTCATTTTTCTTTCGGTGAGCCTAGGATGATGGCCACTACTTGCACTGCCACATTATCACTTAAAAGCGGCAACAAAAAGCGAGCGAATCTTTTATCAGAAATGCCGCCGACCTCATCAAACATCGATAACAGCGGTTCCGTCTATTAATTGTAAAAGCATACGCTTCGGGTGTTCGAACAAGCTTGGTGCGCATATATTACGCAAGGGCGTCCCCACAAAAACGTATCTCCACATTCGCAGATCATTCGATCCTCTTTCGATTCGAAACCTGGCAGCCCCGTCCACTGTAATAACGAGTATGACGTGCTCAATTGAGGAGCTCCATCAGGCTTATGGAACTCTGACTGACATTGAAAAGGCGTTAAATAGAAGCGCGACTTTTCCATTTTTTTCTCTCGTTTCCCGGTTTTTATCCTTCGATACTATCGCCCGATAGGAATGAAACACACCAGATTGAGGAGCGTGTCAGGTATTCCGGCAGCTGATTAATCGTACGGAGCCTTGTACTTGATCAGCCGAGTGCGTACATGGCAATAATTTGAGCAAAAAAATGTTCAATAAATTCAGCTGGAAGAGCCGTTTTGTGATGAAGAGGATCGCACAGCAGGAAGACAATTCTTCAATGCGGCATACTGTGAATGTGGCGCGATGCAATGCGTTCTAAGGCCTTATGCGATGCGTCGTGGGTAAATGCCGATTCAATGCAATGCGACGGTCCACACAACCGTCATCATCAGACCGTCACATTCGCGGTCTCAATGTCACGCACCAGAACAATTTTTTGCGATAACAAACAAAAACGAAACGACAACTCCGACATTGTTCGAATATTTCTCATCGCATGCGTGTGTCCAAATACAGAACGTGCTACGTATGATTACCGATTACCTTTGTCAATACCGAAGTGCTTTGAAATTTTAGAGAGCATTCCCCACGCCTGTTCAGATCGCACTTCACCTCTAATTGGCCCGCGAAGAATGGCCAACAAAACTGGTGCACTGGTGCGCGCAATCAGGAATTGTACTTGCACTTGCCCTCAAATAGTTCATCGTGGCCGCCTATGATGCGATTATACTATAGATAGCCCCGTTGGAAGCTGACCAGATTTTTAAGCATCGGGGGGATTTGAAGTGTTGCGGACATGCTGGTATGCGGAATCCACCGAGAGCGACAAGTTCAGATAGTTTAGCTGCTCAACATACTATCGGTCTATTGGCGGGGTCTGTTTCATTAAGTACTAATCGGTGTTGATGCAGTCCAACTGTCCGATGTGGAGGTGGACGTGTTACGAAGCGTAACCACATGACATGCCTACATTACGAGTTGCAATGTGCTGGCCGCAAAATAACTTACACAATCAATAGTTCGTACAGCAATCACGAGGATTTAGATGATTTCGCCGTCCTCGATAAAGCAGCTTCACTATCATCCCGGCGATACTAGCAACCCTATTTCTATGTGCATATAAAATTGCATTAAAATTTCTACTTGCTGCACCTCTGAACTCAGCCAACTAAGAATCGAAGTCATCGGCACGATGAATATTTCTCGAAGTGAATTTTAAGCATGAGCAGTCCCTACGAACCCACAGGAATTCCTTCTAGTTAGACTTAATAAGGAAGGAACCATCTCTGTCAGCACTGCTTCCAAGACGGTTTATATCCCGTGTAGTAGTTATCGGCTAGTAACTTAGTTACATGCGGCCAGTTATTAACTTAGCTAGTTAGTTAGTTAGTCAGTTAACAGGGACTCATTGGTGTATTCGGTATTCCGATGGAGTTTAACTCACCGGCTAACTCGGTTAATCTATATTTTATCGAAGCTTTTTTTCTTAACCTCTGAGATAATTCCAGGCGTAAAGAGTATTGCATGCCAACACCACATTCCAAACCATCCGAAGTGATGTGATTGCTGAGTTTTTCTTCCATTTCAACGTCTTCTTTTTCCAGTCCAGTAAAATATTTTGTCATTTATTTGAGTACCTAAAACGTACAGGAGAGGAGAGAGAAAAATTGAAAATTTTGTTTTTGCCATCAACGATATTTCTTTGTTTAATCTTAATGGAATTACAAAATTCTTTCACAGCAGCCAAGAAACTGACCAAAGTGCATATTGTAAATTTAATTATTCACAACTACTCCTATTCCTACGCTGTTGTCATTACTAATACTACTAATACGATTGATATTGCCACGACACTAACGCCACCTATTGGATTCTAAGGACCTCAAACTTAGAATATCGTATTTCATATATATCACTTTTTTATGGTTGTTCATCTTATTCCAATGTACAATAAAGTACTAACCACCCAGTCTTCCGTAACATAGATAAGGCGTTACCAGTCATGGAGCAAGAGCTTCTAACTATCACCCGCCTTAACTGCACAGATACGATAGGCTCGTTAGCTGCTAAGATATGGCAAGCAACCATGACCATGACAAAAAGGCCAATGCTGATGCAGTGGAACAGGGCCCACCTCCAATTCCATTAGCTGTGACCATAAACGATGTTGGGGAAAAGGGACGGGGTTCATATTTATGTGCGCTTTTTATCAGAGCCCTTTTTTAAAGCTTAAGTTATTCGCTACAAAGCATATTCATTCTGAACGGTGTATCTCCTCGATTTGGAATTTCGAAATATTTTTACTTTTCCATTAATTTTTTTTGTGTTTTTCCAATCTATCTAGCCTAGGAATTTTTATCGCCATCAACGTACGAGAAACTACAACTTCACTTATCTAAGATTTCGATTTTAATTAATTTCTAGTTAATTGCAAATGGCCAGTTAGATTGGAGGACATTATTTTCGAAATAAGTGTAAAAATTCTAATCGATCGTTTTTGCGCCATCAACTGTAAGTGGTCAAATTGATTTATTTAATTCTCTTTCAAAATTTTTATATAGTCCAACCACTTTGCTATATTTTTTTGCTATTTTCTACTGATTATCGTATGCTTATCGAGAGGTAGTCATTCAATTGAATCAGAAATTTTCATTTTCGAAGATAGCATCAATAACAATATTTTTGCGTGGGCTCAATATTTCGTGATCTGATAAAGCCGGAATTGTAGATAGTATTTTTTTTGTTTTTATAAATATATTCGGTTTACATGATAAAATACTATCAGAATTTTACAAAAAAAAACTAAGAATATTTTGTTGATATTACTTTGAATTACTGCTTCTTATATTGGAGATAATTGAACGCCATCTGGCAGATTTGGGTTTTGTCTGTTGGTAATTAAATGCCATCTGGTGTAAATATCATGTTATAAATGTAAAAAACGGGAATTTTTGATAAGAAAATCATAATATATCGGAAACTTGAAAAAAAATTATTAATAGTTTAAGATTTCCAATAGATGGCGTTGACTCAGAATTCAAAAGTAGGTAAGTGGAAGCCATCTGGTGTTAGTTTTGTGTTTCAAATATAATGAAAACGAATTAGATAATTTATTCATAGTCGAAAATTGCCAATAGATGGCGTTCAAAAAACTAAATAATTTTTTTTTGGCATTTTTCCTTTTGATAATTGCATGCCATCTGGTGTAAGTTTCATGATATAAATACAACAACAAGAGAATTTTTAAACAGAAAATCATAAAGAATAGGAAAATATAGTAAGAAAATTTATTCATAGTCGAAAATTGTCAATAGATGGCGTTCTCTTTGAATTTAAAAGAAAACCCCTAATCAAAAATTTGAAAAGAATAAAAATATTTAATTAGAAATCAGCCAAAAATCATCAACGATTTTCCGATTTAAGTATCTAAGAAAGAAAGAATTTATTGATCGACTGGCGGATTATCTTCAAAAGTGGACTTTCATTATTTGTTCTTATTTTACGACTTTTGTTTTATTTTAATCCAAACAAAAAAGTGAATATTTAATCAAATTAAAAAAAAGAAATTTTATTCAAGTTTTGATATTTTTTTCAAATATATTGTTTTGTTTAAGTGTACTTGACTTATTGTTATTGAGTTTTTTTTAAAGCCTTTGAAGGTCCTAGTTTTATATTAAAAAATTTGTGCAGTAGAAAATTGTCCAGAGTGAGAAGTTATTTGTTTTCATTTTCAATTTTAACACATTTCATTTACTCAGCAGCTAACACGAAAAAAAAACTGATTGTTTTAACACTAACTCTTTGCCAATCAAAATTCCTCAAAAATTAAAAGAACAAAAAAATAAAAAAAACCAACAAAAGTAAATAATGAAAAAAAAATTAATGAACGTTTGTTTTTTTGCTGTCTATTTTTTGATCGGATTACAGCTTTTTATGCACAAAAGCGCCATGCAGCAAATTCAACATATGCCACGTGTAGGTTTGGGTGCTGGAATGAGTGCCGAAGTAAAGCCACATCAATGCCAGCAATGCCTAAAGAGCTTCTCTAGTAATCATCAACTGGTTCAGCATATACGCGTCCACACTGGCGAAAAGCCTTATAAGTGTTCATATTGTGACCGGAGATTTAAGCAATTATCACACGTTCAACAACACACGCGTTTGCATACAGGTGAGTTGAGATTTTCGTATTTGTTTTTTTTTTTTTACCTTCTATTCATTAAAAAATCTTTTCATATAAATTTAAGTTGGTTAGATTTTATAAATCAAAACTCATGTATTGTTCGAACTAGACAAAACGACAGCATATTTAGAGATAATTCCACTAGATGTCCTTCAATGCAATTTCAACGTCGTTTGTTAGTATTCAAAAATGAATTGAAAAAAAAACGAATGTTTTTGGAATGAACATTCAAATTTAATAACAATTAACGGCAGACATTCATATCACTACATAGATGGAGTGACTGTATCTTGCGCTCATCGACCACAGTTTGACTGTTTTTCTTGCAGCGCCACCACAGCCATTTTGCTTAACGACTTCCATATGAACTTAAAACAAAACAGCTATGATATAGTAAAGATCTCTCAGTAGCTCTAGGACGTGTACTTTTTGAAAATAATAATGCTTTTTTCGACAAACCTTTCGCAATTTTCTTAAATAAACATTTGTGTATAATTGATTATCCAATTTATGCTTTGTAAACTAAAATGAAATAAAACACTTTTAAAATTTAGAATTGGATAGAAATTATAATGTTTTATATTTTTGAAGTATTGCCATCATGTGTAAAAATATAACCATATTCAAATAATACTATGAGATTTCTTGCAGGATTTGATCCTTTTGAGATAATTTTTGATAATTTTTTCGCATACTTGGCGCTGTAATTCAGTCATTACTTAATGGATGTTGATTTATAAATGTGTTAAAATTTGGTAATTATCTGCGTCAATAGATTTATTTATATAAATTAATACTAAAAAGGCCAACAACTTCAAATAGCACAATCTCGGACGACGATTGACATCATCAAATTTTTAATTTAGGCGTCTTGAGAAATTTTCCAAAAAAATACCGACCAATGACAAAATTTCAGATCAAAATGCACATCAGAAAATTACTTTTTTCTTATACAAAAGCTTTCTCACAGTTATTTGTGGGTTTTTAGAGCCTCATCGCTCGGGAAAATGATTTCCTCTTAAAGTGACTACGTCAGAATTGCTACCTTCAAGAAAGCTTTTATAATTTTATCAAAATTTATTATATAGAATGGTAAAGTTCACTTTGAATAACTAACTGTCTTCAATAATATATATAATAAATTATTGTAAAATAAAAAGTCTACACTTTTTAAACTACCAAATGGATAATCCTGTATTTTTACCATCTTGCAAATGGAAGAGATTCAACAACAAAAAATTGGTGTAAAAGCATAGAAACTTTGAAGTTATTTTCTCAAATGTTAATCCTCCAAAAATAAGCGATACAATAAAACAATTTTCATAATTTATTAATTACCTTGTGTGTTATTTTAGTAAATTTTATTATATTTAAATTAATTTAATAATCGAAAAAATAATGCGATTTCGAAAAAAGAAAAATCCAATTTGTTCAAGCAAAAAATTATGGCAAAGTAGACTTATTTTTAGGTCTACCAGTAAGCTGAACATTTTTAACAATATCATTAAAACAATTTTGAATAGTTTTATTTTTATAGAAGATTTTTCTTCAATAAAAATAAAACTTTTCAAAAAAAAGTCCAACAGCATCAAATCAAAAATTTCAACAGCATCAAAGCAAAAATTTGTCAGTGTATGTGGCTTATAGCATCAATTTGTTAAATCTTTAAGTTTGAGCTAAAAAATGTCGAATATCATACGGTCATAGCGCTCCTTTTATTTTCAAAAGAATACAAACCAAAACTATCAATTTTCGCGCGCGGACACAATGGCTCATACAGCAATTTTACTTATTTTTCGCTACGACCTAGTCGTGGCTTTTTTCAGCACACAATTATACTATTTATAAATATATGAAGTCCTTTTAAAAATCTTCCTGCTCATATATAAAAATATGGTAAAATTACAAATTGCTTATAATCTCAACAAATTCCCATTTAACATAGTCTTTTTATCATCGTCGCTAATGAAAACATTTTACATAAATTCACTTTTGATCACTGACCAATTACGTTTATTTACACACTTCCGGTGCTGACAACAATTCACTGAAAATAAACAAATATGAAACTTTATACTTACTGGTGGTGAGCAGATAGAAGTAAAAAATCGGAAAATGGCTAAAAAAAAGCAACAAAAAAAATCCTAGTCTGGGTGAAAAAAAAACGTTTGGAAAAATTGTCTCCACTGAAAAAATGCGTTAAAGCTGAAAAAGCTTCTCCGGAAAAGCCTAAGGACTCACATAGTCGCCATATGAGCGTATTGCCGGTATTCGTTCTTGTTTCGTTTAATTTTTGTTGGTCTGTTTTTGTTTTTGTCCTTGACTAAACTGACGAACTTGTACGTTGAAAATGTACCACGAGCAACAGATACTTTTCACCGCGAACACGGAAGTTAATACACCCACACACAGACGAACGATAAGTTGTTTTTTTTTTAATTTTGTCTCAAACAAACCAGGCAATTGATTTTCCATCGGCTCAGTCCTGTTAATCCCTTAATACGAAAGAGAAATTATTGCCGAAATGACCACCATAACAACTCTTAATTAGTAACCCGTTTTTTATTTTATCGATTGTACATTCTTACCTACACCCCTTCTGTCCTTGTGCCCGATAACAATATGTCCTCTGTTATTGCTCTAATTTTTGGTTTAGTTTTTGTTTTCGTGCAAAAAAAATGTTTCCCATCGACTTGAAGGCAAATTGTTGAGGTCCTTTTCAGCTTTAATCCATTTTGTGAATTAATTTTTCCCTTTTGAATTTTTTTTTTTTGCCGTAAAGTTCTATCCATTTATGTACAAAATTTCATTTTTTAGTTCCTTTTCTCAGCGCCCAAAAAAAATTTTAATAACATTTTACGATAACTTCTATTGTAAAGCGGCTAGCTTGGAAAAAATCGGTCGATAAGAAAAAACTCTCCATTATCGCAATTATGTCTAAGACTACACATACACGCACATATCCATAGGTGCACTAAAATGAAAGGATCGAATTATGTTCATCAATATTTTAACATTTAAACATTTAACAAACTAAAAAAAAATAACAAAAACCCACACAAAAATTCTGAAAAAATTTAACCTCAAAAGTTTCAGTGACTTTTTTTTTGTATTTTAAATGAGATTTTTTTCAAACTTTTAACTCCTCGCAATTTACGATTGGATATTTGATTTTTTTTCTTTATTCTCCGTTGGAGTTTTTCCCGACAACTTTTCAGGATATTGTGCTATTTTCCTTTCATCCCTTTTTTTGTTGTTGTGGTTTTGATTTGTCGCTAGAGTTGCCAGCCAGACATCGAATTTTTAAGGGTTTTTATTTTTATTACCTTAGAAAAAAACGTTTTTCCCAATTAACTCATCAGCTTAAGTCTGATGGCAATTGAGTGAATTTTGTTTGAAATTTGGTTTGTTTCTTGTCTAGTAAATCGTGATTTTTTTTATTTTTTCAATTTGTTTTTAGCGAATTTTTTTTGCATAACAGAAAAAAAATCAACAACGATAAAATGCCTAATAAACTGGTCATCAGATTACGTATCCTTTTTCGTTAAATTTCAATCGATTTGTTTATGTTTACATAAGACTGTGCCTGAAAGAGGAAAAAAGAATAAAAAAATGAAAACATATCCTTTAATAGAGTTTGTAAGGATGGATAAAAAATCCTGTTCATAGAAGAACTACTTTAAGGAAATTATTTTAGAAAAAACCTTATTTTCAGAAGGTCCTGTTAGGAAATTAGAAAGAAAAAATCTCCCCTTCGCCAAGTAGTAATAAAAATTTTCCTCATATATGAATAATGCTCAACAAAGCCCAATGGAATTTATGATGAAAAAAAATTACCAAAAATAGAATAAATAAATTAAGAACGAAGCTCATATTATCAACTTGGATAATATTTGATAAACAATGGACAGTCCACACCAAACTGATGAGTAACAAATTCATATAATCTCTTTAAGGATTAAATGATAAAAGTAAAAAGGGCAAAAAATCACAAACGGGTATGTATGGGATCATCACCCCTCTCCCCCTTAAAAATAATATAATTCAAATTAGTAACTTTTTCAGATAAAAGTTTATTCGAAAAGTTTGATTAAATTTTTATATGGCCTCCGAAACTGTTGACTTTATTTTAAAATTATTTTCATATTTTTAATGCTTATAGCAATTCAACTCTAAGGATTTAAAATGATATCCTTTTTACTAAAATTGGCATATTTGATTTTTCACCAATGTTCTTTTTTGCTACATTTATTCTGTAAAAGGTTTGTTTCAAATTTAAATACTGAAAAAAAGGATATTCCACAAAGTCCTGTTAAATTTTTTTTTTTTAATATTTCAATTTAAAAATAGTTTCCTGAAAACATTTATCATTCTTCTTTTAAAGTTTGTCGAGTTCCAAAATTTTCCAATTTAATTTTTTCAGAGTCCATTTTATTTATATTTTCTAAGATTAAAAATGAGAAAAATACCAACAAGAAAAAAATCGTATCGATATCCTTTTTGCATTTTCTTTTAATTTGTAAAACCTTAACTGAAAATGGATAATTCTTTATAATTATTTAAAATAAGAGTAAGAAGAAAAGCAAATCGAAAATTAATGAGTAGCGAAGATAAAATAAACACAACGACAAAATTTTAATCCACTTAATTTCGATCAATTGACCGATGGCAGAGTCCATTTTATTCAATCGCTCACCTGACACCAATCCAATTACCGATGCTGAGAAAGTCAACAAAATGCCCACAAATTTGCTTCATGTTAAACGAGACGAGACATTCCATTTCAGTTTCAACATTCCCGATCCGATTATTGAATCCTTACCAGTTTTTGTTCCGAATCGCTCTGACACGATATCGTATCAACATTTAGCATTTATCAGCGACCATGGTAGCCATCATCACAATTCCCATCTGCACTCATCGTTATTGCCCTCCAAAATGTTAAAATTTGTTTGCATTCCTACCAGTCAACATACACTCCAGCTACACCTACAATTACCACCTGTGTTCCTGTCCTGTTTAAGTAGAATTGTTGCTTTTTAATCGCTATCCAGTGACTTCATCATCCCTCTATCCTCAATTCATTCTTGATACTCTATACTCTGCGTTCGAAACTAAATCGTCGTCGCTCCATTAACACCACTTTTTATGTTATAAATTTTTTTCCTATTCGGGTATCCTTAACGGCGTGAATATTTCCCTGTTCAAACCTCCCCTTCCATGGCAATTTTTGCCAACAGATTTCATCACCTTTTTGATTACTTAACATAGTCAATTTTTAACAGCACCAATCCAATTGTCCACCATCCCGGCTTCCCCCAACCGCGTTGAACCCTTTCGTTTATGCAGCTCGCTCGTTAAAGAAAGAGAACGGACTGAACAAATTCCATCCACCATCATTTAGATTTTCCCATCTGGCAATGGTAAATGGTAAAAAGCTTAAACACTTAATTACTTCAAAGCCGTTCTCGTATTTTTTCCCGACAGCCAAACCACCCGGAATCCTTTGCTTCTATCAGCAACGCTCCTTTGGCCATCCGACATTACTTTTCGTGAATTTTTCTTGTGACGAGTTCCCTTTCCTTTTGCAGCTTTGCAGTTGACTTCCAGCTTTCTGATAAGCGCCCCGTCACTTCCTTTGAGTAGCCAAATGGATTGTGCTCGAAGGGATGGAAGATAAAAAATTTCCACAAAGAATAACAGCAAAATGCAACCACGATAAGGCAACAGTAGCGACATGATGATATTATGGGAATGTCCAGGATGACATGAGAATGATGCCGTTAGCCGGCAGACAGCAGCTACCGTAAGGGATGAGAAAGAAAATTACAAGCAGTGGAAAAATGCTTCCAATGAACACCTCGTCTAATAGTGTAATAATGTCTGACATTATAATTGCGAGCAGTTAAAAGCACGAATGAACTCTGGTTTCGTTGTCCTTCCTTTGCTAAGCACAAAACCAACAGAAGACAGAGGAAAAAAAATCTGAAAAACAAAACAGGACAGAAAAAAATACAGGAAAAAAGAATACAGAAAAATATTCTGCAGTACGTTGTCATCTCCTATCTCGGGTTCATCGGTGCACTCTTCTGGTTTCGCGACGTTCCTTCTACGTTCAGTTGAAGGGAAATCCTTTCGGCCATTACCAAGAATGCCGTTAATATTCGTCCTTTTCAGGTGTAAATTAAAAGCGCATTTTTTCTTCCCTAATACATACTTCTCTCTGACTTTTCATGTTCGAATCCACTTACATTTCCCATAATGATCCTTTCTATTTATTTAATTTTGTTCAGCTTTCTTTTACATTATCCTTTTTGTTTTTCTATTAAATTTTTTCTTCCGTTCTTTCTTTTTACACCAAAAGCAATATTTTTCTCTTTAAATGTGATGTTACAATAGTTTTTTTTCTCCATCGTTTAATTGTTAATTTTTTGTTTTTCGTTTTGGCCTTGTTATCCTTTTTAACTAAACTGCATCCTTTCATATTAGCTTATACAAGTAAGTACAGTTAATGAAATTGTATAGAAAAAAAAACTACCGAGGAGAGAAATAAAAAATCCCAACAAGAGCTTATAGCTGGCACAGTTGCGAGAATTTTCCCTGAATCCTTCTGCAGGACCTTCTGCTCATTGGCCTTTTACAGATTTACCATTTCATTTATGAATAGAATATTATCGGATTGGTAAAAGGCTATATGGAAAAGAATGTGCAAAACATTTTATGAAATCTTTTTTTACTACCCTTCCTTCATCATTCCTCCTGCCTTTTGCCACGAATAACTATGAAAACAGTGCAAGTGTGCTTGTACTTCTTCACATTTTCCAATGTCCTTTGGAGTGCGACTTTTTACTCTGTTGAACCTAAAGCTTTTGATCCTTGGAAATCTGTTGCTTCTCATATACCCTATACCAAATGCTCTCAAACCGATTAACGGAAAGCTGTTGCTGCAGGTTGCCATGTACTCCTGCAGTAGCCAGTCAGGAATCTTGTTTCACTTTAACCGTCAACTGACTGCTATTAAGTACACGAGCACACAATAGGACTAAGCCACTTAGCTTTTTTCTTAGCTTACTTTTCCAAACCTTTGATAGACTTTGCCTTTGTTTCTTTCTTTTTGGTACACTCTCTGTAAACATAACACTCAGCATGGAGTGCAATTTATTCTTGTTTACATTACGATTTCTGACTAGAGTTTCCTCTTAAAATTGCACACTATTTTCATCCGGTGCAGTTAATCATCAAAATAGAATAGCATTTAATAAAACCGACTACACCATCACTCTTGTTTAAGGATATTTTCAATATTAATAACATTGATAAGATTATATTCGAATGGAATTTTTTGAAATTTTCATTTTATATATTACATGGTAAGTCCTTATTTAAATTGAAAGGCTCCATGAAGGCGGACTAAAATTTTTTGAACCTCATCATTTACCAATTTCTTGAGGAGTTTTGAGCCTCTTTATTTGCTTGTATTTGATAAATTCTTGATCCCTTCCAGAAAATGCATTTTTCAGGCTCTTTATTTGCTTATAGATTACAAAGTGTTAATGCCTGCTTATTTTTTTCCTGTCTCAGACAGTTTTGAGCTGATACTTAATAAAAATTTAACAACTTTAGATTGTGGAAGCTTGAAAGATTTTGAGCCCTTTTATTCTCTCAAAAACCAATACAGTTACTTCGTTTGCATGTATTTTTGAGCCTTTTTATTTGCTCTGAACTTTTGACTAAGTATGATAAATTTGAGCTTTTCTCAATTTTATTCCCTTGTTCCTTAAGGACATTAGAACTCTTCCCACTCTATACATTTTTGAGCATAATTGTTAGATCATGGCTTAAGAATTTATCAACCTTATTCACCTACTTCTACTATATATATTTTTGAGCATTTTTATTTGCTCATAGCTTTGAAAATTTTTGACTTAACATGAGAAATTTTGAGTTTCTTTATTTTTTGGTATCTTAGATACCCAATCAACTTTCCTCCTTCTCTTTCCATTTTTGAGCAATATTCTTAGCTTATGGTTTAAGAATTTTTTAGGCCCTATTCAACTATTTCTATTACAATGATATTTGAGCCTTTTTAGCTACTCAAAACTTTTGACTAAGTATCTCAGAAAGATTTTGAGCTTCCTTAATAGTTTTGGAACTCTTCCCACTCTATACACTTTTGATCATATTTTTTCGCTCATTACTTAAGGATATTACAAACTTATTGAACTACTTCTGCTACAAATGTTTTTGAGCCCATCCTTTTTACTTATAGCTTCAAAATTTGTTGGCTTTACAAAAACAATTTTGAGCCATTTTCAACAATTCTTACTTTAGATTTTTTGATATTCTTCTTTCCCTCAAAACTTAGAAAATGTTTGCGCCTCTCTTGTAGCTTATAATTTTTCTAAATTCTTTATTTTCTGACTACTTTGCGAAAATTTGCGACTCTTTATTTTGTCATAGTAAAGGGATTTGTGAACACATATTCAACAACTCCTGCTCTAGAGGTTTTTGAGACTTTTATTTTCCACAAGGCTTAGAAAATTTTTGAGTCTATGTTTTGGCTTACAATTTTTTTGAGCCTCGTAATTTTCTTACTGTTTAGAGAAATGTTGAGACCCTCTTTTTTTTTAATTTTAGTAGGAAATTTTTTTAGAGATTTTTGACCCTCTAAAATTTCAAGATTTTTGACCCTCTCTTTTTGCTCACATAACCTCTCTTTCGAATTTAAGCTTTTTTGGGTCAATTTTTTTTCTCCTTCATTGTAAAAATTTTATAAAATTTTATTATTTTTATTTGCTCGGGACTAAGACATTTCTGAGCCACTTTATAGCTATTTTTGAGCCTTTCTATTTTCTGCTCCATTGTAATTACTTGAAAATTTATAAGTTCCCTTTAAATATAATATATCATATAAAATCTATTTTTTTTTTAGCTTCTGTTCTCAGAATTCATTCATTTTTGGCTAAGCACTTTAAATAATAATTTTGAACTTTTCTAACACTATTTCAGAAATTAGATCAGAAAACTTTTGTATAAGAAAATTATGCGAAAAAAAATTTGTTTTTTTTTGCAATATAGAAAAAAAGGCAATAAAGAAAGACTTAAACAAAATGAAAACTTTTGCACAATTAACCAATCGTGAATTGAAAAAGTGGAAAAACAATCCAACTGAATTACGTCACAAAATACTAGACGGCAGAAAAGAAGAACGAATCCATAAAAATTCATCCCTTAATAACTGAACAGATTCGTATTAAAAATTCTATGCAAGATATGAACGGGGTTGGAAAATGCTGGTTTTGTTATGCGTTCATTTAAAATTTCGTATTCAGTTGCCCTCTTCAAGGAATTTTTCTTCGACATTAACTTTTTCAACTTGATTTGTTCGCGTCTCGTCTGTGGCATTAATCAGAAATTCATCCCCATTTTTTTCCGTAGCGACCTTAAACCTTGACCATCGTGTTATTTTCCTTACTCTTAAATTTCAACCCCAAATGGAAAAATAAACGTTATCATTTTTATTTTTCGCCTTTTATTATTCTTCAAACATTTTTCCTCTTCACAACGAAAAGTTTAGTTCATTTTTTTGAATATTTTTCATGAATATTTTCTAATTCTTTCTATCATGCCTATTGGATTGCCATTTTATGTTCGTTTGTTATTATTTTCATAATATTTTTATGTGATAAAATTAGTCAGGAAAATTATTCTCGTCCAAACAAAATTGTCATATTTATTTTTTAAATTATTGAAAATGGTTTTTTTTATTTGTGTTTTCATTCCAGTTGATAAGATTCTTTTTATATCATACATTTTCGTAATCCCTTTTAAAAGAAGGTCAATTTTCTTCCACTATAAATTTGAAAAAGTTTCAGTATTTTTGCATTTATATATGTTTTGAAACTAAAAATTCGTCAAAATAAGTTTGAACTCTATGTTACCATAAATTTTAAGAGTTTTGCAATCATTGAAGAGCCCTAAATTTACATTATCAATTTTTAAGACCCTCAGTTTAAGAAAATATTTTTAAATATTCTGTTACGTGTTAAGCGTTTAAATTTTTTTATAGTCTCTTAAGGATCTATTATATATTAAGAGGTCTTTGAACTCCTTTGCTTATATATGTAATTTTTAAGGACCCTCAGTTAAAGTGAAATTGCTAAGATAGTCTTTTGCATATTTTATATTTAACAATTGCTTCCGGAATGTCATGAGGTCTTTAAAAAATTTTCACTATACGACCTATTTTTAAGACCTCATTTATAGTATGTATATAGCAAGATTTCGAATATATTTTAGAATGCATTCAGTTAATAATATTTTGTAAGGTCTACTTTCATATCATTAGTCATTGAGACCCTATGTTTTTTTTTTTGTTTGTTTAAAAACATATCTGGTAGGTTTTCTGTCATTTCTTTAGTTTTTGTGCATACTATTCAAATGTAATTACTCCCATTTACATATATAGGTATTAAAACCATTTTTCTTGTGTATGTAATTTTAACGAATCTCAGTTTAAGAAAAATGATTAAAATTTTTTCTCACATTTTTCATTTTTAAGAATTGTTTATGGACTAAGAAACTATTTACTATCGCTTATTTTTTGGACGCTCCGCTGTGGTGTATAGTAATATTTTTAAGACTTTCTGTCATGTATTTGATCTATAAAATTTTTTAAATTCTGTAAAGTTCCAATTATATTTTGAGGTTTAAAAACCGCGTCTTTCATATAATTTCTTATTGAGACCCTAAGTTTCAATCAAATTCTGAAAGATTTTCAATCAAACCCAAAGTTTATGAGTATTTAAAAAAAAATCTAAGCTCCTTTCCCAATTTAAGTCCTTACCAATTAGGACCCCTAATCAGCCAGATACTTAGTATCAGTAAAATGTACTAAAATTATTTACATACTGAATTCTTGAGACCAATTTCTCTTAGATTATCACTTTCTAATCGGTTTTGAATTCTTTAAAAATGTAAGACCCTGTTTATAATAAAAGCAAAAAATTTTAATTGTTTAAAACGATGTTTCTAACAAAATGTAAATAACAGTTCGGCTGAAAAGTTTATAAGGTAACACAGTAAAAATATTTTTTTTTGCAAAATTCATTTTTATTATTCAACATAGTTGCCTTCGAGGGTGATACAGCGATTATAGCGATCTTCCAACTTTTCGATACCATTTTTATAGTACTCTTTCGGTTTTGCCTCAAAATAGGCCTCAATTTCATCATCGGTCTTAAATTTCTTGCCAGCGAGCATTCTCTTGAGGTCTGCAAACAGGAAAAAGTCGCTGGGGGCCAGATCTGGAGAATACGGTGGATGGGGAAGCAATTCGTAGCCCAATTCATTGAGTTTGACCATTGTTTTCATCGACTTGTGACACGGTGCATTGTCTTGGTGAAACAACACTTTTTTCTTCTTCAAATGAGGCCGTTTCTTAGCGATTTCTTTCTTCAAACGATCCAATAACGCTATATAATAATCGCTGTTGATCGTCTGTCCCTTCTGGAGATAGTCAATGAATATTATACCATGCGCATCCCAAAATACAGACGCCATCACCTTGCCAGCCGACTGTTGCGTCTTTCCACGCTTTGGATTCGGTTCGTCGCTCGCTCTCCACTCTGCCGACTGCCGATTGGACTCTGGAGTGTGGTGACGGAGCCATGTTTCATCCATTGTCACATATCGACGCAAAAATTCGGGTTTATTGCGCTTGAACAGCTCCAAACACGTTGTTGTTTTTGGTCCACAGTGAGCTCACGCGGCACCCATTTTGCACACAGCTTTCGCATGCCCAAATATTCATGCACGATATGTCCAACACGCTCTTTCGATATCTTCAGAGTCTCAGCTATCTCGCTCAACTTCACTTTACGGTCATTTAAAATTATTTTGTGGATTTTTTTGATGTTTTCTGCCGTAACCACCTCTTTTGGGCGTCCACTGCGTTCTGCATCAACTAAGCTCGTACGACCAGTTCGAAATTGACGAAACCAATATTCCACAGTTGAAATAGCTGGAGCAGAGTCCGGATAACGTTTGTCAAACCATACTTTGGTTTCCACTGTATTTTTTTTTCATCAAAAAGCAATGCTTTATCAATACACGAAATTCGTCTTTATCCATTTTTTTTTTCAATAACAAAAGTTGCTTCACTCAAAATGCTATATCTCACGAACCAATCGACCGATTGCTGTCAAATTTTGACAGGAATCATTTGAAGCATGCGCCAGAAGAGGCGCCATCTAGACGTCAACCTTATAAACTTTTCAGCCGAACTGTTATATTTATTTTCATATCCTTAAGAATTAAAATTTATTGGGTAACTCAGCTCATATTTTAAATTGTTGAAAATATAAATAATAATGAAAACTTTAACAATGTCCTTTTTAATTTTTTGTTTGTTTGTATTCATAAGGACGGTTTTTAAACTTCACAAATTATTTAGGTAACAAAAAATATTTAACTATTACAGACTTTATAAAAAGAGTCCTTTTTATAGTGATTAGTATAATTTTATCCTACCAAAAATATTAATTATTAAATAGATTATTAATAAAAATTCAAAGAAAAAGAAGATATACACATACAATTTTCATCACTAACATAAAAATATCCAAAGTACCATAAAAATTTATACGCTACCATAATTTATAGAAGACTTCCAATATTTCTTCTGTTATTTTTTATTCATTTTCATATAAAAGCATACGAAAAAATTATCTAAATAATTCGTTATCCTTTTTGTTCCTCTCTAAGCGACTAATAATAATAATGCCAGAAAAAAAAACAAATAATTTCCAAGTGCTAGAATTAAGAGTACCATCCAGTCTTAAAGTAGTAAAATAATAATAATTTTGTGACAAGATTCATCACCACCACTTTTGCTGTGCGATAAATTTGGAACGAAATTTTCATTTTGTATTGGGATGACGATGATACCATAGAATGACTTGGCTTGTCGCATGTGTACGCATTTGCCACTTTATGGAATTTTTCCATTTGTCCAAAAAGAAATTAACTCAGCTGTCGTTGGTACTTTCTCATTTTTCCTAGTTTACTTTTGGTTGTTCCTTTTTTTTGCTTACCAAAAGCGTGCGAATAAACACTTAACAGAAAAATAAAGTGTCCCACGAGTCTTAAAATATCCAGAAAAATTAAAGACACAAAAAATATCCCAAAAACAATAATAATAATAATAAAACAGACCAAAAGGCAAAAGGGTTCTAACAAAAACTTCTAGAAAATTAGATGAAGGATAGAGAATACGGGATAGGGTATCTGAAGATAAACGCGTACATACTGAATATTTGTATTTGTTGATAAAGAAATGAGAACAACTGCTAAAAGCCAAGACAAAATAAGCATAAAATGCAAAAACAACATTAAGGATAAAAATACTTAAAGAAAAAAACATTTGGGACTCGGCAACAGTTAACTTAAAAGTGAATTTTCATCTTCATTAGAACACAAGTTCTAATAATCATCCCCTTAGATTATTAACTCTCACTTGTTTTCCCCCTTTACCGACACTATGGCGTATTTTTTATCGGCTATCATTTTTCCTAACAGCAAAAAGCTGGAAAAAACACATTTATTTATTTACTTTCTAAACCCAACCAGTCTTTATAACTCTAGCCTTGTTCATAATTCACATACCCATAAAGTTACCCCTTTCATCCATAACTGTAATACCTTCAAAGATAGGCTTGCCTATGATGGACATTTGGGGTTATTATTTGTACAAGTATTCAAGTATGTCTGTACGTGGTATTAAAACAAAAACAAAATACAACTAAACAAATACGAGTACAAATACCAATAATAATAATAATAATAACACAAACCCCCAGTACCATATCGTTTTCTTCATTCCCCAGCAATACTCGTACTTAGTTCATCGAAAATAAATTTGATGGTTGCGACTTTTTCTATTCTTAAAATAAATTTTCTTGATTATTTACTGTATTAAATTTAAGTAAAGATTCAACAAAATATTTACAAAAGTTGATCTCTAGAAATATATAATAAAAAATTATTTTAAAAATATCTCAAAATAATGGATTGAAAAAAACTAAAACGTTTAATTACTAACCCCATTCCACTCTGCCACGAAAATCATAAAACAAAACTGAATAGAGAATATAGTACGGCAAAATTAAAAAAAGAAGAAGAACAAATTTAGAAAATGTTATGATGTAAAAAAAAGACAAAACTGTTTAAAAAAAAGTTGAAGACGGAGAAAAAAAAAGGGTTGACAGCAAATTTATTTAATATTAACGAGAAAAATATGTGCTGCACGAAAAGTAGTAGCCCCTACCCAACGATGAACATTATGTCGCCTACTTTTTAATAATATAACGACTCGATCCTTGCTTTTAGTATAAACCACCCCCGCTCGCTCCTTAGAAACGTTCATTTCAATATTGTCTTAATTGCATAAGGTGCCTTCTGCTTGCTTGAACATTTTTTTTCGCATGTTTTTTTTTTCGTTTTTAATGTTTTACCTCATTTTGTTGACTAAACCCTTTTCCCATGCTCCATTCTTCATACTCCGTTTTGAGAGACTCCATATCATCGCAGAATATTTCTTCTTCGTGCACTGAAAAAAATGAAAAAAAAATGTCCTCTCCTCCCATCCAGTCTATCAAATCCTTTTAAAATGAGTTTTTTTGTTTGTTGCCTCAAACACATTAGAAGAGATTTTTTAAGAAAGGGTGGTATTATATCGGGGCAAAAAAATGAATACTGACAAAAATAGACCTTCTTGTTCATAACAAAATATTTAAAAAAAAGCACGACTTCTTAACTTGTTATTATAAGGACAAATTTTTCTGAAACAAATACGATGAACAAAAAATTTAAAAAAAATTAAAAAATTCATAAACATCCAAACTGAAAAGTGTAACAAATTTCTACGAAAAAGAAAAAAAAAATCTGAAAACAAAAAGAAGATTTGTAATAAAAATTCATAAGGAAACTTAATTTAGCATCCTTGGAAAAGAATGAAAATACAAGCAGAAAAAAATGCCCGCTCGCATCCTCTTGGTAGAGCCATTATATCCGGTGTAAATTCTATAGATTTGCCAAGGACGTGAATCTAACTAAGCAAGGACAAGAATGCAAGGAAAAAAAGGAAGAAAAAAAACGAGCAAGGAAAGAAACAAAAATAATCACACACTTAAAAAAAGAAAGCCGAAAGAAAATTTTACCGAAAAAAAAATTAACGCCAACAAATAATGGAGGAGGTGTCCTGTTTTTGTTTGTTTGTTTGCCTTTATTTTCCCTGTGATAATTTTTTGGATAAGTTCTCTTTTCTTGGTTTTGGCTGGTAATTTTCAAGAGTATTGGACAAAAGGGATGAGGACGTCTAGTTATTTGGGGGCTGCGATTTTTTTCCTCTTTTGCAACAAATAAAAAATGCCTTCATCCAACAACCCCACTCGTATTGGGTAAATGGCAACAAGGAACGAAAAACGACGAACTATCCTCAACGGGAGATGTTGACAATTCCTTTGGGGCATAGCACTTATATTTATGGGAAGATTTATTGGCGAGGACATCGCCCATCAATATTATTAATAGCACATTCTTTTAGGATCAGTTTTCTTTCAACAATAAACTTTTTTTAGATGATTTCTTCCACATTCACTTTTTTCAACTCATTCACCACCTTCTTCTCTGTCTTTAAGTCCTTGTTTTTCTATTGGTTTTTTTTTGCAATATTTCGAAGAATTCCAACAATAAATCATCAGCATTTTATTATTCGTAAATTTTTAAAATGACCAATTTTTATAAAAAAATTTTCTACATTAAAAATTTCCATTTTATTTTGCAAAGACAAGAAAAGATTTTTTAAGAGTTTTTGTTTTTTCGATAAAACAAAAATACAATTTGGTGTATAACTTAAAAATGCGGGATTTTTGGCAAACTTTGAGTGTTTATTTTGAAAAATTGTTACAATATATTTTATACAAAGTATTGTCCATCGGAAGCCACTACTTTTTCCCATCTTTCTGGCAACATATGAATTCCGCGCCAAAAAACCTGCTCCCGTTTTGAGGCCAAGAATGAATCGAGCCAATTTTTGATGCCCTGTTCTAAAGTGAAGCGTATTCCCGTGAGGGCGTTTTGCAAGGATCTAAACAAATGGTAGTCGGACGGGGCAAGGTCTGGGCTATAAGGCGGGTGAGGCAAAACTTCCCAGCCACTGTTTTCTAAATAATTTTTAACCGGTCTTGCAACATGAGGCCGAGCGTTGTCATGATGGAAAATTATGGCTTCGTGTCTGGTCGCATATTCCGGGCGTTTTTCGGCCAATGCTCGCTTCAAACGGATTAATTGTGTTTGGTAGAGGTCGCCTGTGATCGTCTGGACCGATTTCAATAGCTCATAATAGATCACACCCTTCTGATCCCACCAAATACAGAGCATTACCTTGGCACCATGGATATTTGGCTTTGGCGTTGATTTGGCTGGTTGGCCGGGCTTCACATACGATTTTTTGCGCTTTGGGTTGTCGTAATGAATCCATTTTTCGTCGCCAGTAATGATTCGATTCAAAACCGACTTCTTTTTCTGCCGTTCAAGCAGCATTTCGGACATGCAAAATCGCCTTTCAACGTCTCTCGGCTTCAATTCATATGGGACCCAATTTCCTTGCTTTTGGATGAATCCTGCTGCTTTCAAACGTTTTGAAATGGCTGCTTGAGTGACTTCCAATGATTTCGCAATTTCTTCTTGAGTTCGACAACAGTCTTCGTCGAGTAATGCCTCCAAATCTTCATCTTCAAACTTTTTTGGCTGACCTGGTCGTTCTTTGTCTTCCGTGTCAAAATTACCACTTCTGAACCGCACAAACCATCTCTCGCATGTTGAAATCGATGGAACATATTCAGGATAAGCTTCGGTGAGCAATCGATGTGCTTCAGCAGCACTTTTTTTCAAATTGAAGAAGTAAATCAACACTTCCCGCAAATGAGACTTTTTTGGTACGAAATTCGACATTTTTAAAGCAAAAAAAAACTTTGTTGTTTACACTATTTCGTTCAATGACTAATCGAGAATGAATGACAGATGTTTAACCTCCAAAATGCCATATGAGCTAATAATAACACAAACCATGTGTAAAAGCTATGCCATCTGTTGTCAATCCCGCATTTTTAAGTTATACACCAATATAAATTTGAATATTCCAAAAAAGAGCTTCATTACAAGACAAGAGCTTTTCCCTTTCCACTCGTTGAAGATTACTTGCTGTTTTAAGCAATTTTCTTTAATTTAAATGGAGTTTAGTTATTCCAGTAAGTTTTTTTAAATTGTTTATTTAGTTTAAAAAATGTATGGTTACTTTCCAATTCCAAATATACAAAAATAAAAAAATTTACACTTTGACAGTTACATTATCAACAAAAAAAAACCAAGTTAGTATTAATAGATAATTTTATTTAAAAAAAAAAAAAGAAACGCCTTTTAAAAAAGCCACATTTTTTTTCATTTATAATAAAAAATTATAAAAATAATGAAAATAATTTCAAAAATTCTTCAGATTTTTCCCTTCTGAAATTCTCAGAAATATTTATGCTTTCAACATCTTTAAAATTTTCATATTAAAATTTCTCTCTCTCAAAAAAAAATATATAATTATTTATAAATAATTTGTTAAGTTCTAATAAAATAAAAGAAAAAATCATAAAAATCATATGTTGTAAAAAAAATGTATACAAATATTGCTGGTGTAAGTGAAGTCAACAGAAAGGAAAGAAAAGAAAGTTAACGAATGAAAGTTAACGAATGTAATGTTGAGGCCGTAGGGAAGCGGAAGTAAGCAGTAGTTTTGAAGAGTAAAAAAATTGAATGGATAACATTCGGAACAGGCAACGATCAAATATCTCCGAAACTAAAGCCAATTTTCCCATAAAAATTATATAAATTTTACGCTGAACTTTTTAATTTCTTATAATTTTTTCGAATTCAACTTCTCTGAAATTTTCTTTTCTTAACTGCCTACATAATGATATAATAATTAATGAATTTAAAAGCAATTATAAATAAAAATAAATCTCCTAAAAAATATGTACTGTATTATACTTAATGGTATATTAATTTTTTTTTCTTTACCCCACATGAAGACGTATCATACTACTAGACAAAACTAATTCTACTACAATCGAGACAGAACTATCCACTCCCTTACGAATTAGTTTTCTCTTAAGGGCAATCAATCATAACTTCCAAAGTTGCCAAATTTAATCAAACTCTTTCTAAAACACGGTCTATAATCTGATTATCTTCAATATACTCCAAAAATTTTGTAAAAGAGCAATAGTATTCTACCAAATGCTACTTGATATAGTTCCATTCTTCTAACAACATATTTCCCAATCCTCTGGAAATTGGTCATTATAAAAATTAATAGGGCAGTTTATTGGTTATTCCAAAGCTAAATAAACCAATAAACTTTCCCACTTCCTACAAACCGATAAATTTCCTTCCAATCCTTTCGAAAATCTTTGAAAAAAGACATCCTCTTTCGCTTACATCTCCTACTCTAATCTTCAGAAAGAAGAGAGTACTGTCCCGGTGCATTTCTGGGCCTACTCTGGAAACTCAATTTTCTAGTCCTAAAATCATTCTTTAATAAGTTGCACTTCCAAGTAAACGAATCCAATAAACTCTCCAATATTTCTCTGATATTGAGACTGGTGTTCCACACGGAAGTATACTTAGACCCACCATCTACAACATTTTTAAATCCGATATATCAATCGGTTCCAAATCTAAGCCATCCAAAACTAGTTTGGTAAGTGCAGAATAAAAGTTAAAGAACGTAAAACTACCTCCGTAACTTATACACTCCAAATGGTAGAGCAATACCACAACACACCACAGATTGGTATCTAGGAATGGACTGCGACAAACATTTAACATGGAACCATTACACTAAACTTAAAAGACAAGAGCTAAACAGACGATAATGCCAACTAACAGCAAGATACTTTTATATAATGTCCTGCAGAAACCTATTTGGACTTATGAGCTAGAACTCTGGTGGCTCACCAAACCTTCCAATTCCCGTAGAATCTAATTTCGGCAGTTAAAAATACTCCGTAAGAATGTCGACGTTCGCTTTTATGTTCGTAATAGTCTTATTCATCGTAATCTTGAACTCCCATATCTCAGTGATGTGACTGTGTCTCGTCATAAAAAGTTACATACTAATCCCCTTAATCGGGAGCTATCCTCCACTTCCTTCTCTAAATATACCCATCAAAGACTGATCCCACAATTTGATGAAATACTAAAACTTTCCAGAAGTGGTCTACGCATCTTGGCGAACTCGAGGTTTTGAGCCGGCGTAGCAGTACCTATGAATTTAAAAGGATCTTTACAGCACTGTCTTGAGTGGGGAGTCTTTAAACAAAACGGAAATAAGGTGCCTTTGGCTGAAACGTGGTGAATTTGGTTTAATACCTATATCGCGGGTACAGTCTTAGGACTGCACAAGATGGAAGAACAAAGGTATGTGGTGAAATAAGGGGAGAGGACTACAGGTTTAGACCGCTGACCGTTGGAATTTTACGGTTGGATTAGTTTGATTATTTGACTGCTTCAAGCATGGAAGGTATAAAGATGAGATGGTAAGGATGGGTTTTTGAGGCCGCATCTCATAGAGGGAACCGAGGTATGAGATATGAGGATTAAGTGTTGCTTGCATAAGGTAGGTTAAGCAGGAAGCCAGAGAGGAAATTGAAGAGAAAGATGGATTTGTGCGTGCTGGGTACGATCACCTGGACCTGGATCTCGTCAGCTTGGCTGATCTTTTTTGCGCGTTGACTGGGTGTATCGAAATCCCTATGGTCGTAGGTGACCCGTGTTATTAACTTTAATGACAAGTATCCCTACGTTAAATAACAGAATTATTGTTACACAAATGAACATGCGAGCAAGAGAAATTTCGGCGAAGGTTAACTCCCCATAACCCTTCACCTTAATTAATACTATTATCTGAGTCTGCTTGTTACGAGTACTATGTGTATGTTGTAAAAATTAAAATGTAAAATTTTTTTTTTTTAAATATTAACCCATAAAATTATAACTAAAAGATTGTCACTCAAATGTGTCGTAGATTAATTTTTGTATCAATATTAAATCGTAATTTATTAACCAAGTAAGTAAATGAGCATTTCGAAAATATGTCAATAGTCAATAGAAAAATTTCAATAAAAGAAAATTGAACAAAACAAACAAATTTACAGAAATAATAATGAGAAATTTTTATTTTTACAATAATTTGTAACAACAAAACAAACTAGAAATAAAATTTCCAATTGTTAAGTGAACTTAATATTCGCATTAAGAAATGACCTTAATTTAATGGCAATTTTCTACTCGCATTCTTTTTTCTCTACGACTCCCTGTTACTCACTCGCTCGAACGCATTTGCATTGCGTAGTTGCATATCGACTCTTTTTTTTCTTATTGAGTCAAAACTGTCAAATCAATAATGAGAGAAAAAGACGCGAAACTATTCTTTCCTTAATTGTGGAAAAAGACGGATACACGATTGAGAAGAAATTTCCTTCTTTCACTGCGATTTTGTGAAGCGCTCTCGTCCACTACCATCTCATTCGCTCGCTCTCTAAGCAAAAGCCATTCGTTCATTCTTCGGGATTATTTTGCGCAATTAACTGACAATGAGTGAAAATGGCGAAAGTGGAACACGCCAATCGCATCATCGTTGTGCATTTCATACACTTAAAAAAATTGTTACTATTTTTAAAATTATTTATCATCAAAGAAAAAGAAAATAATTAAATGACCCAGAGTTTGCCTATTTTATAAGAGAATCATTTCAAAATTAAGAAATTAAAGTTTTCAAGTGGGAAAACACACACATCGACAAAATGCAATAAGAGAATGAGTACGAGAGCAAATCGAAAATAAAAGAAAACCCAGCAACAGCTCTGAAAAAGTCATAATCCGCCATTTATTTGAGTTTAAAAATAAAAAGTTGAATTGAAAAAAAGACCTTCTCACGATCTTGTATACAGTTTAGAGTATTTGTATTTTGCACAACAAAAACGATTGCGTTAAATGGTAAAAATAATAATAATAAAATTCAAATTCAAATTTAAAAAAAAAAATAAAAAATTAATAAAAATATTAAAATCAATTTTGCACATATTGCCGATGATGGTCAGTCATGGGAAATATTGTATTTTCTTGCGCGACGCTCATTTCCAATAAATTGAATGGAATTTTTGTCTTCTTCTTCTTCTTCTTCTTTTTCTTTTGATTATTTTTCTTATCCTCGGTTTTTGGTTAGTCTATTTAGCAACATTTTATTTTAAATTTATTTTCGATTGATTTTTATTTACTCGTAATATTTATCAAAGCTCGGATTAGTAACAGGTATCAGGTGTCAGGCATCATTAGGTCTTAGTATTTGTATTATTTGGAATTTTTTTTTTATTATGGCTATAAATTTGACCAATTTTTATTATTGTACATTTTTTCTTTGTTTATTAATTTTGATATTTGAAATAAATTTGCAAACTAAAAATATCCAAGAAAACGGCGGACTGCATTATTATTATTATTATTATTATTATTATTATTATTATTTGGTTTGAAAAACGTGTCAAGGTGAAGAATAGAGTAAATTTTTGCATCCCACACAATTTGTTGACGTAATTTTGTTGTTGTTGCTGTTCTTTATTATTTTTCTTATTGAAATTTTTAGCATTTCGAGATTGTAGAACGGATGCAGATACCCATGATGTTCTGTTTCTTACTAAAATTGTATCCATCTTATCGCTTTGGCTGATTATATTATTGCAGTTATTACTGACATAGCTGGGTCAGTTAGTACCAGTTGCTGTCAGTTTTGTAACTGACTACCACGAATGTGGCAACTTCTAATGGTCATACTGTATTGGCATATTATTGTAGTCGTTTGTGATTAATTTAATATTACTACAAATACTAATAGTAGACTATCACAGTCGCTATTATTATTACTAAATTGTTAAAAATACTCAGTCTGATATGCACAAGCCACTACTATTATTGATACTAAACCAGTTGTTGTTGATCAGACTCTGTTAGTTGTATTGGCACCACTTCAATTGAAGACTGTCCAAAATATTCGACTAGAATACATATCATACACATAGACTTTTAGCTATCAACTTAATCGATACTCTTTATTATTATTGAAATTATATTTTTTCTAATATTATAAAGTCGGTTAAGTTTTTATTTTAAATAAGAAAATTTTCTTCACCAATAAGTAAAATTAACATACGAGTATATGGGGCTCCAAAAAATCTCAACTAACGGTGAAAAATACATTGTGCGTCCCCGACAATGTGACTGTGTTGCGTGTATTTTTTGAAAATTAAAAAAAGTTGAGACCGTTACCGTCAATTCTGAGCATCATAGCAGTATGATAACCAATTTTTTTTTTATCTTAATTTAAAGATGTTAATATAAGCCATATGTTATTCTTAAAGTCACACACATCACACCAAATTTTATCCTTGTTTGTGGAAAATTTCCCAAGATGCATGATTTCGTAAAAAATTACCAGGATGCGATTTGACAACGTTAGATGTTTTTTTGGTCTATATAGAAAATTTAGTTTACGAAAAAAAAACAATGTCAAAATTAGGAGTAATAGAACCCAAAATCCATTAAGTAATGGCCAAATTATAGCACAAATTATGCAAAAAAAAAAGTTTAAAAATATCACACCAAAACGATCGAGTCCCGTAAGAGATTTAATAGCTATTATCATATTTTAAACTAAATGGCAAAATCTGCGCAATATAATATTGTAATATGAAATTTGATTTAAAATTTGCATTAAAAGTTTACTTTATTGAATTTTACTTTCTATAGCATAAATTGGAAAATCCTTTACTATTTTTATCAGTTAAAAATTTGATTCTTAACCGAATCTTATAATAATAAATTTTGCAGTTTTATCTACTTTTTTAATAGCAAAGTATCTTAAGTGTTCTTTCTTTCTCTTATTTATAAATTCCAAAAAATACCCGAACGATTTTTTCTTATACATAAATTACTGCATTTTATTTTTTCGTCCTTTTTCTTGTTGTTATCTTGCAACGTTTTTCATTTTTCTACTATGGCATATATATTTTTTTTTTATCCTTTATTTTATATTATTTTATTTTTATTTTTTTTTGTTCTACGAGTATTGGAACAATTGCATTTTATAATGACAGGTGAATCATAACCAATCGTCGTAAACAAGTATCACCTGTGATCAACTGTGACCATTTTTGAATTTATTCAAGTGAATAGAATAAGAACACCGTAAAAATGAAGGTGAATAAATTATAAACAATTTTACTTGCAAAAAAGAAGAAAAGGTAAAAATTCAATTGTACACGTACATAAAATATTTCTATAGTTTGATTTAGATGACGTCAATTGGCAATTGTTTTTGGAACACATTGACTTATTTTGAGTTGATGGGGACAAACAGTTCACCTTGAAATTGTCATAACATGAACTCGTTTGTTTGTTGTTTTTGTTTTAGTGGAAATATTCACAGTTGATTTGTTTAGTATGGAAAAAAGAGAATTGGAGCAAGGATAATGTGTCCTGATAATAGGAGAATTGGGTGTAGACGAGAGTGTGTTCCACCCCAACTTGTTTACTTTCACATTTAACAAGTATTTACTGATGATCTTTTTTTATTTCTATAATAATTAAAATCCTTTGATTTGTTTTATAAAAATTTCAGATAGACCCTCATTTACCATAAGGAGTTTTTCCAATTTGTTGCTTGGGATAAAAAGCAACCCTTATTGAAATTTTTTCTAATATCTAAAAACATTCAAGGATATTTTTTAAGAATAAATATAAACCAAAATATGAAGAAATAATTTTTTTTTAAGAAGAATCCATAAATAATGATAAATTTACTATAAGAATAATTTGACGAAAATTGAAGAATTTTAAAAGGATTTTAAAAAACAAACAAGAGCAAAGAATAGACAATTTTTAAAGCTGTTGAATATCTAACCCAAATTTGGGGGAGCAATTCTGGGCATTTTCTAAAGCCAGTGGAAATCCGTGAATCATCTAAAAGGATATTGGATATGCCAGATCCTTCACGGACAAAATTCAATCGTCCTCTATCGCACCGTACCGTATCGCCATTGCCTCGCATACCATCGCATCGGAATCGTTCCGCGCCTTGCTGCTCCTTTCCCGGACATTATTGGAAGGCCAATTACATCAATTTGAATAATTAATCGGCCCAAACAGGATTGCAAATTAGTTTGGAATTATTTTTAAACAAATGATTTGCGGCCGACTAAACAAAACTCGAAATAATTACAATTTGATGGGTTAAATTGCCACCCGATGCTAATTATTCAGTTATTTTTTTTGGTTTTTAATTATTTTTGTTTTGTTTTGATGGTACAAAAATTTATTTTTTTCTAGCTTATTTTTATATAAAAATATTTGGAATTTTTATTATCCTTTCCATTTAGTTAACACACTTATTTAAACAATACAAATTCCAAATTTTAAAAATAAGGAACCATTTTTAATTATTGTTCAGATTTTATTCAAAATAAATCCCATCTTTTTTGAAGATCCCATTAAATTATTAGTTTCATTTTTTTTTATTAAATTTTTTTTCACAAATTATAATTTCGTTTTTAAGGATTTAGTTTATATTTGGTTTTAATTTTTTTAGGTTCTATTTTGATGTTGATGAACCGGGAGGGGGGGAGGCGGCAGTGTAGTTAATTCTGCTCAATAATAATCGTAATTTTTACATCCTTTTTTCGTTAGGTTGATATTTTTTTAATTTATTTTATTATAGTATATTTATTTTATTATAATTTTAAAAAAAATCCATTATCTCATTTCAACCAATTCTATTTTTGGTTGTATTTTTTAGAAGTTAGTAAAGTTTATTCATTTTACAGTTTGGAAAGTAAAGTATTAATATTTTCTATTTTTAATAATAAAAACTATTATAAAAGATTAAATGATAATAAATTATTTACTAAGAAATAATTTACAAATATTGCTAAGAAGTTTTTAAAAAGTAGTGGTTTTGGCGTACTACAAATTTTCTTCAAAGAGGAGGTATATTTTTTGTCCGGTAGATATCTCAATAAATAAAATTATCATAAATAAAGCTCTTAAAATTAATAAATAATTATGGAGAAACTATTGTATCTATAAAATGTTTCGTCTGAAACTGTTTCTTTGAAAATTAATGCCATAAATTCTGAGCACTATTGTCCCATAGTAACTACATTTTTCTGATCTAAACTTAAAGATTTTAATATTCACAATATATGGTATAATTTTAACGTATTAACATATGGTTTATTTTTTCGAGATATGATTATGTAGATTAACCTCCAAGATCGTGCAATTTGATGCCTTTGGATATTTTTTGTAAAGCCAAGTACAAAATTTTGGTTACATGAAAAATTTTTAAACATTAAAAATTTTAATATCATCTCTTTGGGAGCATCCTTTTTTCATTATTATTATTTTTTTGGAGAGGTTGAGGAGATGATGTATCTCAATTAAAAGAATTAAAAACGTTTTACTATTTATGTCACTAAAATTATATTGTTTATATCCATTTCTAAAAAAAAACCTTTCAATTTTTAAATTATTTTTTTTCGTTACAATAAAATCTAAAATTTTCGAATAAATATAAGAGAAACTTAAAAAAAAATTGGCAATATTTCTTGTTACAAGCCGTTTGCCATAAAAAATTACTTTCAAAAACGAAAAAAAATCTTATAGTAAAAAGGATTCAGAGGAAAGTGAGAAAAAAAAATACAATCTAAACTGGATTAATGCCTACTATAAGTCTTCATGATATTATAAGAAAAAGGGAATTTTTTTCAGACAACAAATAAAAAGTAATATTTTTTTATGAAATCATTTTTTTTTCTCTGTAAAAACGGAATCACTAAATTATGACTTGCTGTGCCTAATTAAGTCCAATCAGGTGTAAATTTACTTGGAAAGAATGAGCTTAATGAGCTTGAATAATACGAATAGGCTGCGTTAATGGTAACTCGTCGGGGAACACCCTGTCTGACCGGTAATAGCAGATGCCACCCATTCCATTATGCTAAAACCCGTTTTTTTAACCATCGTCCTTTTTGCAGGATTTTCTCAAATCAAAACTGTTATAAACCTATTCGAGTGCTAAAGTTTTTTTTTCCAATCTCCAGTTTTTGTTGTCTCGTTCTGTTTTTACATCAATATTTTCATGAAACTTTCTTGTGCAGTTTGCTCTTTCCCAACAGTAAATACCTTTAACATTATGAATAGGTACCAACTAGTTGTTTTTTTTTTAAATTTTTCTTAAAGAAATTTCAACGTTTTTCCATAAATTTTTCTCTTCTTCCAATATTAACAACAAAGGAAAAATATGCCATTTCCAAAAGAATAAGAAGAAAAAAAAGTGGTAGAAAATGAAGCAAAACAAAAACCACTTCTATTCATTTTATGAATACTCCATTTATAATTACTAATTTTGTAGTGTAGAGCAGAAAAAAAAACCAATTCGCCAGAATAAAAAGGCAGAAATTCAAGCTAGACCTAACATAACTAAATGCAAAAGGATAAAAAGAAATGGCAAAAGGATACGAGAATTCGTTACATTTCAAATTAATACGCACTGTGATTATTTTTTAAGATAATCATTTCGACAATGATGGGCAATGATAATAATGTCCGTGGAAGGGTAGTTTAGTGAGGCTAGTGAAAGGGTTGATAGATGGTTATGGAAAATACTGATGGTGGCTACAGTATTGCAGTGATGATTAATTGAAAAGCTGGTTCAGGAGCGAAAGAGGCCAAAGGGGGTGAATACAAAAATTGAATAACGGTACAAAAGGAGCTGGTAAAAAAAAAATACAACACCGAATTCAATCAAGATTAGAAAAGAAATAAGGATATTCCCCGTTCAGTCATAAAGGAAGAATCATTCAAATAAAAATTCCCTTAATTCAAGAATCCAAAAACCAGTTTAAGATTTTTTTACAGCAGAAACGGACAGAAAGCACCGAAAAAAAAGATTGGAAAAAAAACTTACGAAAAAAGAAAATCCTTTTTTCCAACCCCTATTTTTTGGCTCATTTCTAACTGGAGTTTGGTTATCAATTCATTTTGGAAATTTGGATTTTTATTTCTCACTCTACAGCCTTTATCGGACCGTTCCCCCTTTTACTCTTAATTTTATCCTTTTCCATTCAGTTAAGGAGACCAAAGGATGAAAGACGATATAATAAAACGGAAAAAACTTGTTAATCTATTCGTATTTCTAGTATTTTATTGGATCTAATTCGTTTTGGTTTTTATTAAAATCGCATAGACAAAATAAAAATGAGCATTCAAAGGCAGAAAAAAAAATTTTAAGACAAAAAAAAACGCATCCATCTGAGATTCGAAAGGATTTGAGAGTATCCGATGAGGATGGACGTCTACTTTTGGTTATTGTTGGCCTTTTTTTCTTGTTCTTTCCTGTTTCTTTATTTTTCGTCATTTTTTGTTGTTGTTTTGTTTTGATATTATTTATTCTGTTATTGTTACCACTTGAGAAAAGGTAGCAATTTAGTTAAGGTTTCAATTTGTGTTCATTTTATTTTTTTATTATTTTGCCTTAAACGAAAGGAACGAACGATTTTAGTCCTTCGCGGTTCATACCAACATCAACTTCGGCAAAGTTTTCATATCAGTAGAAAAAATTTAATAAATACCAAAATTTGGTTAGACAATTCGTTATAATAGAATGGACTCGTTAGATTAGTAAATGAAAATAGTTAATGTTGAGGGAGACCTTTTTAAAAAGAATCCGAAAAGATACCAGATAAGAAATAAAGAGCATAAAAATTTAATGTGATATTAGTTGGATATTAAATAAAAAAAGGGCAGTATTGATGGTGAAGGAGAGGAAGGGGGAAGGACTTTGGTTTAAATGAAACAAAAAGAAAACCTTTGGGCTAAAATTTTGGTTTACAATTGTTGAATTAAATTTTAAAGGAAAATTCCAGTCAAATAGTATGGGTGGATAGAAGGGGTTATAAATTTGTACAAATTTTAATATTTGGATTTATATTGAAAATATCCTTTTCAATTAAGAAAAAAAACAGTGCCAAAAAAAAAGAAAATTTAAATATTTTTTTTTAAACTGAAGAATTTATCAACGCTTTTGACACGTAAAACAAACGATACTGACAAGGGAAGGGGAAATCAAAAAAATTAATCCTTTTAAATGGATATCTTATTGTAGTATATAAGTGCACATATATTTACTATTACATACACACTACCAAGAATCTCATAGAAGTTAATAATCTGTTCATTATGAATAAGGGATAGCTGCTGTGATAGTTTAACCCAAAGGATATAACAGGAAATGTTTTTATGATATTAAAATAAACCTACAAGAAATATGAAAGAGGCACAAAAAAACAATATCAATATAAAAAAGGGAAAAAACTCCAAATCATTTTAATCTTGATTCGAATTGTGCGATTCTCCTTGCCACTTAAGGAAAAGTGGTTGGAAAATTTTCGAAGTGTAATAAAAATGCTCATTAGAAAAAGAATCGGGAAAAAACTTGTGGATGATTGCTCAACTATATCCTAGTTACTGCAGTAGGTTTTCTCATCAAATTGAAAAAAAAAAAAACAAAAAAAAACTCGGTACAATCAACAAAAAAAAAATTATTTCAAATTGATTTCCTTTTATAATTATCCTTTTTATCACCTACATTTTTTGTTCTTAGCTGTTGTATGATTTCTTATTTTTTAATTGATTTTTCAAATAAAATCTAAAGTTGCTTTAAAAAAAAGTTCAATTGAACTAGAAATTATTAAAATTTAAATAAAAAATGTTCGATAGAAAACTTAATAAAAGGAAATTAAGTTGAAAACTCAAAAATTATATCAAGATATTTTGAGAAAATGCAAGGAGGTGGGTAAAAAAATATTATTATCCTTTGTGAATACGTAAGAGAAATTTTTTGTCCATTTCAAAATATGAAGAAGTCAATCTATAATATTATTAAGATAAGTAAGCTTTTATTTTTCGTAGGATTGAAATATGTTTAAATTTTTTGTTGAAAAGGACCTTTTTTTAAAGGGACCTTTTTCTTAGAAGGACCATAGCTTATTAAGTAAATCATCGCAAGGTTCATAGAAAATGTTTCTAAATTTTTTTCATTTAGTAGATGCGAAAAATAAGTAATGACTTTATTGCAAGGACCTTTTTTGTAAAAATCCGTAAGTATATTTTTTCCAAAAATTTTTCTTCCTAATTTGATGAGTGGACGAATACCACCAAAAAAACACAGATTCTGTGATATGAAAAAAAAACCAATCAATGGACTTTAAAATATGAACGAAAAAAAGGACCTAATAATATGCTAAAGTTTTCCTGTTGTGAAGAAAAAAAATATACACAAAAAAGCCCATTTTTCATTGTTATTTTATTATCAAAGAATATTTTCATCAGACAAAGTCCTTTTTAAAAAAAAAATTATAGATAGAAAAATATTTTACTTTAAAAAAAGAACTTTATCATATTGTGAGGTACTTATTTTGTAAAAGTTTTTTATTTTTTGCTTAAAGAAAAAGTTCATTTCTTTTTTCAACAGTAATAAAAATATCAACCAAAAAAATATATATACTTCAAAACATGTCAAAGTCCATATTTAGAAAGAACAAATATTTGTGAAAGAGAAAAGTCCTTAATTGGATTTGCAAAATACAAAAAATATGAAATAAACGCTATAAAAATATTTTTTTGAAATAGTATAATATAAAATAAGAATAGAAAATATTAAGAGAAAAAAATTGTATAAAATTATCATGGACACTATTCAGAATTTAACAGATTTGCTTATATAGTAATGTCCTTTTTTTACAATATAAAAATAAATGTTGCAGTGGAAAACTACTGCTTTAGTGATATTCAGAAAATATAATTTCATTGGCATTAAAATTTATTTGCATTTTTTGTTCTGAGCTGGTTTTAATGTAAAAGGATGCTTAAGTAATGGTGCAGGATGAATGTCTCTAAGTTAAAATGATTTTCTTCATCAAGTAGACAAAATGATCTAGAAAATGATGCATTATAAAATTTTAATGTGTTTCAAAAAATTTCATTGATTTTTCCATCGCCATTTTTTTTTTTGTCTACCAAAAAATCAATAAAAAGACTCACTTACTATAAACAACAGCACATAAATAAAAACGGAAATTTTTTTATAGTAAGGTAAAATTGCTGGTACATCAAACGTTCAATAAGAATACGCATTTACGAATAGAATATGAAGGAAGTGAGAGAATTGGAGAGGCGATAGAGAGAGAGAGCAGGTGGAAGAAAAAAGGGTTCAAATACAAATTTGGATTCATAGCAAGCTTGTGAGGATAATGTTTGCTTCTCATGCAATCCTTAGATAATAAAACATCATAATTATTGCACACGAACAAACGCAATGCCATACAGGATTTATGAACAAAACGGCGGATAGTATACGATGGCGATCACTTTTAATGAAAAATTATCTACTCCAAAAAAAAAGAAACCTTTTAGAATTCCTATCGTCCTTATGCCCGCTAAAATAACTTTTTTCCATGTGCGTTCTCATCATCTTTTATTAAAGAGCTCTCATATTTATGTTATGTCATTTTCTCTCGCCTTATGGCCTCTCTACCTCAATGCCACCCCTCAAACTCTTTCTTCACCTCACATTTCCTGTAATTGTTCCTTTTTTGAATAATTCCTATTATCGCTACAATACTAAACTGTCATATTTCTTTTTAGCTAATTGATTTTATGAAAAATTACCATTTGACATTATCTAATTGGAAACGTACGCAATATGCAATAATTTTTAGGTATTTTCACGAGTAGCTATGGTATTCCCACCAAAACTGGTATTCCTTTTCTTTCTTTGTTTTCTTTGTTGTTGTTTCTTAAGAATTTTGTCAATTTATCTTTATTTTTTTAATTCGATTTTTCTTCTTTAAACATTTTCTTTCAAATTTTAATTATTATTTTTTAATGTCCATTTTTTGTAATTATTGTATTGAAATGTTAATTTTTGCATGAATCCTGGCTATATTACTAGCTGGATTCGAACTCAAGATTACTGCGTAATTGTCAGATTTATTAATTTGTATGTTGGCTTAAATCAAAATAAAATGAAAGCACGAGTCAAAAGGAAAAAAAAAATTTTATACAATACTAAAAATTAAAAAATCCAAAAAATGGGTCTAAATTTTTTTTAAAGAAAAGGTCTAAATTTTTGATCAATTTGTGATAGAAATTTTAACCTGAAATTCCGGTTCATAAATATGAACCAATATTTTGTACGAAACTTTTGGCCTAAAATTTTGGTATAAAATTATTGAATCAAATTTTGGACTAATATGTATAACTGAAATTTGGACAAAAAGTGTGAGTTAAAATTTTAAATAAAACTTTTAATTAACAATTTCATTAAAGAATGTTTTAAAAAATATTTAACATTCAAATTGTTGTCTAAAATTTTGAATTTTAATTATTTATTGAAATTTTCGAACTAATATTTTGGACTGAAAATTTAGGCTTAAACTGTTAATTGAAATTTTACACGAAAACCTTGGACAAAAATTGAAGGCAAAAATTTTAGATTTGGAAGTAAACTTTTGGTCGAAAATTTTGAACTAAGATTTTAACGTAAAAATGTTGATATAATATTGTTGAATAAAATTTAGAGTGCAATTTTCGATCAAACTTTGGTCACGTATTTGGACGGACATTTATGTTTTAGATTATAATGAAAGTAAATTTTGACTAATACGAGTATTTTGAAGTGAAATTCGTACTTAAACTGTAAATTGCAATTTAACACAAAAACGTTGGACTAACATTTAAGGCGAACTTTTACTTTTTGAAAAAAAAAATATTTTGATAAACATTTCAGACTAAAATTTTGGACTTAAATTTGGTATAAAAATTTCGGTCAACACAATTTTGGAAACGCAAAAATTTCGACTAAAATTTTGTGTAAAATATTAGTCCAATATTTACAAATAAAATTTGGATTAAAATTTTGGTCTAAAATGTTTGACTGGAATTTTTCTCTAAGACTGCGAACTGATACGTTTTGGATTAAAATTTTGATATAAAATTTTGGACTAAAGTTTTGAACTGAAATTTTAGACCAATTTTTTGGTCTAAAATTTCGGCCTAAAACTTTAATTTGAAATTTTGACCGAAATGTTTCGATACAATTTTTGGCAAAAATTTACAAACATTTTGGGTTAACATTTTTGTCTAAAATTATACACTGAAATTATCGTCTAAAATTTTTGTCTAAGATCCAGAATTTCGATTAAATTGTTTTTCGTGACTAATAAATAGCATATAATATAACCTATTATTATTAGTATTATTAAAAATAGGACTCAATAATCTTACATGGTCAAAAATCAAAATTAATCGAATCGGCAATAATGTGAGAATTTTTTTGGTTTTTCAAATTTCATTTGTGATTAAATGAGAATTTTCAGAGAATTTCATCCCCCATTTTACCTACAATTGTCTAATTGAAATTCAAATTCAAATAAAGCAATTTGCACCAGTCTATTTACATTTCTGTTTACTTATGATAATAGCATGAACAAAAAAAAAAACAAAAGCAAAAGAAAACCACCAATAAAAATCCAACAAAATTTACGATACATAAACCGCTCGAATTGGATATGGTTTTTTGTTGTTGGGGTAAATAATGAAGCTAATAATCGTATCCATAAAAAAAACCAGCTAATTCTACCTTCCCCCATATTTGCAGAGTCTAACCATTACCCTGTATTTGAAGAGTCCACAATCTTAAATGGTAAATAAATATGTGAGTAAAAATTAAATTGCCCGAAAATTGCGTAAAACGAACAAAACAAATTGTTGTCATTTGTTATTTTTTCGCATTTTCTTCTTTGACTACTGTTTAGTCTTTCACGTTTTTTTATTTTTTTTTATATCTTCCAACAATACTAAATAAATAAAAAAAATTGGGGGAAAAAACTGCCCACACCCTTTTCACAATAAAATCTGAACAAAATAAAAACAATTATAATAAAAATGAATAAATAAATACCTATTAAGGAGGGAAAAAAATTAATAATGGCACGGAAATGGTCAAAAAATAAAAGGAAATATCACATTCCACCCTCTCTCAGGTCCATATAGTATCATAAAAGGGGAGGAGGAAGTGGGACAGGTCGGTAAGATTAATCCGTTTTTGTCCAAAATACAAACAATTTTTCAAACAAGTAAAAGGCTAACAAAATCGTTTTGTTGGTTTTTTTTTCTTGGAATGATCCTAAGCGAAACGGAGCGTTAACAATATGCGGTGGGGAATTCAGTGTGGTACCTAGGGAAAAAAATTTTGCTCCCAGCAATCATCACATCGTTATCCGGCAGTTACTGGGACTAATGGAGTTACCGGATAAATGGGAAAAAAAGTGTGGAAAATGAGAGGACGAAAAAAAATTGCAAGGAAAATCAACATTCACAGGCGGCCGAAACAAGCACCCAGCTATACAGGCAACCACCCATCATCAGGCCAGCCAGCCATCGGGCCAGCCGTCCGGCCAGACGAGGCGCACTTTATTCCGATTGGATGGTCTGCGGCACGGTGCGTTGCGTCACGTTGCTGTGCTGCTGCGGTGTCAACTGATTTGCATTTTTCTCACGTTCGCTTTTCGGGCACGCTTCCCTCGATTCCGATTAAAAGATTTCTTTGCCGGTTTATCGCTTCTGGAAATCCGTTAAATGATTTCATTTTGTAATTTTTCATTATTTTTTCTCCCCATTCCAGCCTTTCTGGTTTTTTTATTTTCCCATTTTAATTTTTTTTCTTCTTTGATTGTGGAGCATTTTTGTTGCATTACATTTCACTCAATATCATATCTAAATTGGCTCACTACTCTTTTTATCTCACTCACTCTCTTGCTCGCTCTTTCGCTGTGCTTTGTTTTTTTTGTGTGGAAGTTTTCTTGTTAATTTTTGTTAATTTCATATTTTTGTTGCATTAAATTTCTCTTGTCCTTAGTTACTCTCCCGATCTCGGTTACAATTTTCTCTCTCTTTTTTTTGAAAATTTTCTCCCCAATTTTTGATAATTTTTTTTCCATTTTGGATTATCTTCAGGAGAGAAAGTGGAGCAATTCTCTGTTATTTCTTATCAAGGTTGACTTTTTTGAATCTGTATCTCTTACTCTCTCACTCTATCGCTCTCTCACTCTCTCACGTTCCATTTCGCTTTTCTTTATTTTTTTTTATGGTAATTTTCTCGCAAATGGTTGCTAATTTTTTTTTCTTTATTACTTTTTGGGAAGGAAGTTGGACATTTTTGTGACATTGCCTCTCAATTTCTTATTAAGCTCTATCTCTTTCATCTATCTCACACCCGCTCTCTGTTTCGCTTTTCTCTATTTTTTTTTTGTGGAAGTTTTCACGCTAATTTTGTTATAATAGATTTTTTTTTATTACCTTCTTAAGCGGAATTTAGGCATTTTTCTTACATTAAATTTCTCTCAACTTTTTGTCAATGTTGGCTTCCTTTTTACTCACTCTCTCTCTCTCACTGTCGGTTACAATTTTCTCTTTCTCATTTTTGGAAATTTTTTCTTTTTATGTTACCTTCTGGGGAGGAATTTTGGCCATTTTTCTGTAGTTTTTATTAAGGTTTACCTTTATTTTATCTGTCTCCCTCAATCTTGCTCGCTCTCTTGCTCCCTCAAAATCTCGCTTACTCTTTCGCTTTGCTCTTTTTTTAATGGAAACAATCTTGCTAATGTTTGGTAAATTATTTTTTTCACATTATCATCTTAAGTAGAAGCTGCACATTTTTATGACATTATAATTCTCTCAATTTCTTATCAAGATTTTATGTATTCCCTCTCTCTCTCTCAATCAATTTTCTTTGTTTTCTAAAAACGAAATGTTCATAATTAATTTTTGATAAATATTTCTTTTTGGAATTACTTTCTGAGGTGGAATTTGGGAATTGTTTTTGTTATTTTGTTCAAATCATTTTTATCAGTTACTCTCCATCTTTAGTCCAGCAAGTTTTTTTTATCAACGCCTATCTTAAATTCCTTTATTTTATTGCCCATAGATATTTAATTTTTTTTATCGCCACTCTTCTACTATTAATTTTTCTTAATTTTTCTCTCTTTTTTATTGAAGCAATTTTCATCTCTCAATTTTTTTTTATCGTTTTTTAGTAGTTTTTCCTAATTTTTTTATTCTTTATCTTCTCAAATTTGCTGTTAATTCATGTCCATTTCCTTCTCAGGTCTTTTTACACTTTCTTCTATCATATTTTGAATTTTTCTCTTTTTTTTGTAGAAAACTTCTCCCAATTTTATTACCAATCCTTTTTTTGGTGTTTCTCCTCTCCTTTTTGTTCCTATAGCTATTTAACAAACGCTCACACAATTATTTTATTTATTTGTTAGGAATATTTAAGGAATTATTATTTAAGATTTTATTAGAAAATTGTCATTATTTATTTTTCAATAATAATTATGAGTTTTTTTTTTTGTAAATAAGTTGGATTTGGTTTTTCCATTTTCGTTAGTGTTTGATTAAAAGGTAATGTTAAAAAGATACCTAATTTTCTTTTAAGGAAAATAAGCCATAAAAATTAAATCGAATTAAAAAATATGAAATGAGGATAAATTTTAATAGAGTGGATAGTAAAGAGTTGTCCACTTGGTGCTAAATAGAAGATAAATTTAGTCAATTATTTGTAAAAACTAACAAAATCAAATAGCTACCATAAGACTTTTTGAAGGCCTCCATCGTTTTCAGGTAATTCGGTTGTTACTTTAATTTGAAAATACTCTCAAATTTAATGCTTGTCTGCATAAATACGATATTTTGCGTAATTTTACAAGAAAAATACTAATTTCTCTAGATTTTTATGGAAAAATATTCTGTTTAGTGAATTTTGACCATTAATCGAAAAATAAAAAACAATGCTTCTTACATTTTTACAGGATAATAAAATTAGGTTAATTATCATTATGTTAATTATTATTTATTGTAAAATATCAATCTATGGTTAATCGAACTGAAAGGGTCCAAAATGTTCTGAATTGAAACGAGAAATAAACACTAAATCGACCTACCTTGTTCGATCGCCTTTGTTCAATTTTACAAAAATAAAAGGACATTTCCACTTTGTTCAATTTTGCTAAAGTTCAATTTTCACTACTTAAAAAAAAGGAATTTTGATTATTTATTTATGTTAATATTTGATAACAAATAACAACAAAAAACGGATATACTTTGTTTAATATTAGGATAGCTCCCCTTATCCTTTTTATTTATTTATTAATTCTGGTTGGTTTTTATTTTCTAAATAGATGAAAACAAAAATATTTTTATACCAATTTCGTTCCCTCAAATTAAGTTTGATTTTTATCCGTTTTTATACATAGTAAACAATCAAAGTTATAAATTAATAAATAATGAGGCAGATTCAAAACGCCCTACTTTTTATCAAATAAATCATACCAAAAGTAGTGCAATAAATTGATCGTATTGAATTTTTCTATTAAAAATGTTTTTTTTTAAAAGAAAGTTGAAAAAAAAGGATATAAAAATAAAGTCTTTTCTAAAACAATTAAGAAAAATAATATTCCCCTTCGACAAAGAATTTAAACTTAAAACATCAACAACAAAAAATCGATTGACTATAAGCTAGTCGAAGGATAATAAAAAGGACCAACAAAAAAACTGAGAATTTAAAATAAAATAGAATAGAAAAAACTTGGAATTTTTGTAATATTAAAAAAAGTAATTTTCTATCATAACTGTTGCTGTTACAGTGACTTGCTCCCCCCATAAATGGTCAAATGGCCAACAATAGTAAAACCGATTTCATTATTTGTTCGAGTCCAGAGGGTGAAAATTGACCCATTCCAATATTCCAAGATTCGATTCACAATTTGACTTACGATTATATCCTTTTTCATTTGCTGTCGAATATATTCTTCATCGGCTATTATATTAATTGGAATTCATCTACAATGTCCAGTTGAGTAAGTAGCCATTTATGAATGAACAAATGGATGTACTTTAGAACAAAAATAAAAATAAGGACGAACAAGAAACAAACAAACAAACAAAAAACAAATATAGAAAATATTCTAACACAACTTATGCTCCGAACAATGAAATTGGTTTTTTTTCTTCCTGTTTTTATTGCCAGAGTTTTTTTTCGCTTTTTCATTAGTATAATTTTTAATTGAAATTTTTCAACTTCTTTTTTTTACAAGCAGGAAACGGCCAAGGGATATAAATTTCTTATATTGAACAATTTACTCTTCCCTAAATAATATTGGGAAAAAAATTTCCAACTAATCAATTTTGTTATACAACAAAGAAAAAGGATATTAACAATAAACGAAATATTTTTCTAATATTTTTTTTTATTATTATTTTTTAACTTTGAATTTTTTTTTTCATAGATTATCGAATTAGAAGTAGAAATCCAAAAAAAATTGAGTACTTTTTTCAACTAATCAATTTTATCAGGACTTAGATTTAGGGGTGGTGGGGGGGGGGTGGTGTGTGGTTTAGTATATATGGTGATAACTTTTTCTATAAAAATAAGTTTTTTTATGCATAGGAAAATGTTAATAAAAAATTTTCGAAAATTTTCGTTAAATTCAATTTCCAAAGAAACATTCAATTTTTGTAAAATATTAAAAAAAATATCCTTAAAATTTTTTTCTAAAAATAATATAATTTCAGAATAAATAGTTGATAAAAAAAAATCAACAAAAAAATTACAAATAAATAACAATCCCATACATGGTTTCATATAATCATCCCCAAAATGTTTCCTGGCCACCCGGGATAAATGCATCTGCCTTAAGCTCTAAGCTTAAGACAATCTATTTAAGGTTTTTTTTACTTTTTAATTAAAAAAAAATAAATTTAGAAACAAAACAATTAAAAATGTTGCGTTCCCAAAAAAAAAATGATTTTAAATTTTTTAATTTCGACTTGAAATGCAAATTAGGAAAAAAGGACTTTAACAATCGGAATATATCATTTTATATGTCTCCACATCGTTTCCAAGGATAATATTATTTTTTCTAAATAAAAAAAAATATGCTCAACTGTTTATAAAGTAAAATTGAAAGTGTTTCAAGTGCCGCAAAAGAATTTCTGAATTGAAATGGCAACCAACAATCTTCTGGATGTGAAATTAAATAAATGTTCGCTCATATCCTGGACGATAGCGAATGAAGGACAATTTTTTTCATAATTTTTACTTACTAGCTGTCCATCTTGAATGAATGGCTTCAAACGAATTGTAATTAATAAGATGACTGGATTTTTTTAAAATCTCAACTCACCACCGCCACCCTTCCGCATGCTTGTTCCTTTTTCTTGGTATTTCAGATACCCTTCCTTAAATGTTGATTTTTTCTTTGAGGTACTTTTTAACTTTTAATTTGTAATGAATCCGTAGAGATCAACCCTTCACGGTACTGACTATTCTGGGCAGTTGCCACTACTTGAACGAAGGACTGTTATTCCTTACAGCTTTAAAAGATTTTCTTTAAAAAGTATGTCTTTTTTTGTATTCTTAAAATTCCTTCTTTTCCTGCAAATCCTCTTCGCTTTAGAATAATAATTTTTCTTAAGAATAAATACTTTCAGATTAAAAAGGGATTTTTTTGTTGTTGGTAAATTTCACTTTTTTCAAGGACTTATTATTCTACTTACGTAGTATCGCTAAAGGATTAAAGTTTTGGTACGAGATAATCTTTAATTTTATGCATTGAACTCTTAAAGAGCATTGAAAAATTTTCGGTTTTTTTTATTTTTTGTCCAATGTACCTGTTGCTTATTATTGCTGAAGGAGTAGTTTCTTCAAGTCCTTGGCTACGTTAAGTGTTGCGTTTCTATTATAGTTACTTATGACGTGGAGTGTGCTCCTTAATACAACCTTAACTTGAACTGATACTTTAGAAGTACTTGAGATTAAAATATAGAAAATGTTTAAAAATTCTTTTCTTGTTCATTCCTTTTAAGACCATGAAAAGTTTCAAATATTTTCAATAATCCTTCGAATTTACCGGTAGTCTTTTTATGCGAAAAATTAATAGTTGTTTTGTTAAATGGTTTTTTCTTCTTCTTATATTTATTTGAATTAAATAAAAAATTTTAATTAAAAACATATTTTATATTTCATATTAAAATTATTTCGAAAACATTCAAATAAATGAAATTTTATCCAATGTGAAATACTAATTTGAGAAAGGATAATTTTCATTCCATAAAAAAATATATATGAGCAAACAATGAATTGTGTGGATTTATCTTCAGTTCTTAGCTGACTCCACTTGGAATTTTGAAATTAATATAAAAAAGACGAAAATTTAAATGATAAATTTTATAAAAAAGGAAAATCTCGATTATTTGGTCTGAACAATTCTAGTAGAACCATTCCTAGTAAAAGTGATTTGAGCAGCCATCACCAAAAATATAGGTTTGTCTAAAAGTAAATTAAAAATGTATGTAAGACTGGTGAATAGTTTGTATTTAAAAGAAAGGGAGCATAAAAAATATCAGCAGCACAAAATTAGTGTAAGTTTTTGATCAGCCGTCAGCAAAAACAATTTTTTTTAGACCAAAGAAGTTCAGAATTTTTATATGTAAATCAGGTAAAAATTTCCGTTTAAAAAGTCACTGTAAAACACGTACTGATGATGAGATTTTGCTCAACTGTCAACAAAATAATATGCTCTAATTCATACCAGTTAAGAATTTACGTTAAAATTTTGAACACTTTTTAAAGAAGAAAATAGAGTATAATTAATTTTTAAACAAAATACCAACAGTTTGGGAATTTGCTCAGTCGTCAACAAAAACTTTGTCTTATCACAAATAATTTCGGAGTTTATATAAAAACTCACGACTTCTTGTTATAAAATAATATAAAAACACAAAAGTCTTTCAGAAAATGATATCAGTACATACTTGAGTCTTGCTCAGCCCCCAACAACAAAAATTGTATTAATCCAAACAACTTAACAATTATTACAAGAAGTCGATTACTTTTCATTGAAACCATAATAGAATAAACACTTTTTAAAAAATGTTACAAGCACATACTTAACATGAATTTTGCTCAGCTCTTAGCAAATCAGTAAATTTCTATCCAAACAATTTTACAATTTAAATAGTTCACATTTTATGTTACATATTATCTACTTTTTCTGGAAAAGAAAGAACTATAAATACTTTAAATAAACGAGTTGTGCTCAGGCGTCAGCAAAAGAAATTTGTAAGTATAAAAAAGTTCGGGATTTATAAAACAAAAGTCAAATATTTTTTATAGAAATAGAAAACATCTATAAATAATAAGGATTTTGCTTAGCTCTCAGCAAAAAAATAAACTTGAATCTAAATATTCTAAGCCTTGAATTTTTAAAAAAGAGTACAAATATCTTTAAAAAATTCTACCAGCACCTGTTTAGTTTAAGTTTTGCTCAGCCGTAAACAAAAAAATGTTCGGTCTAAACAAGCTCAAAATTGATATAAAAAGTCAAATAAATTTTATAGAAAAGAAAAGAGTATTTTTTGAAAAAATTCCAGTAACACGAACTTGGTACATATTATAGCTCAGTTGTCTGCCAAAAATTAGTTTTAGTTCAAATAATTTGAGAATTTATAAAAAAAAGTCGAATATTATCTAAAAAAAACCGAAAAAGTGTAAATACCTAAAAAAATACTAACCTGCATATCCTTCGTAACAGTTTTGCTCAGTAGTCGGCAAAACTGCTCTGCTCAACAGTATTAATCCACTTATTTCGGAATTTATACACTTATTTAATTAGATTAAGATTTCCAATGCATAAAAAAAGAAAACTTATTCCTCAAAAAATACCATCTTGTACATATTTTTGCTTAATTATGAGTAAAAAAAACGTTTTGTTAGAAAAAACAAACAAAATTCAAAATTAGTATCAAATTTATTGTTAATTAAATTAACAAAATGAAACAAAGCAAATTTTGTTTAAAAAGTTTTAAATAAGTTTTCAATATAATTTTTTTAAAAGATTTTTGCTCTATTAACAGCAAAAGATTTTTTTCATATGCCCATAGTTTCAATTCAACAACAACAACAAAAACTATTTAAATGCAATTTTTTCTTACTCATAAACATTTATACAATTCGCTGCTATTTTACTCCATAGTAAGCAAAAAAATAATCTTCATAAAAGCTTTTAAATTATGAAAATAACATATTTTCCTTTAATATAGGGAAAGAAAAACAAAAATGTGTTGAATATAATGTAATGAAAATTTATAAAAAGTTACTTGATTATGAGCAATAATCATAAGAGTAGTAGCCTGACAGATCTTTTTATTATTTCTAGAGTTATAAAAAAATACAAATTTTTAAAAACTTATTAGAAAAATGCAAAAAATTGTATAATTAAAATCTGAACATTTTTCTTGTAGTTTCTTGGAGTTTCTTTTTAATGGCATCATTTCTCTTAATTCAATATGAAAATTTCCCCAAAAAAAATTACTTTCTTTACAAACCAAGAGTCAAATATGTGCTCCTGCACAAAAAACAACAAAATTCTCACATTATTAGAAAGTATGCACATTATTGCCTGGAAATGATTTTAATTAATTCCCGTACCAACCAACAACAAAATTGCATTATGCATTTTTCTCCGATGAAAAAACCAAAAAACAAAAAACCAAAAACGCGAAAATGCAGAGTACAACTAACCAGAAACTACAATATTTTAGAAATAAAAAAAAATTATTTTTTGTACACAAAATATGTTTAACTAAATAACGAACAGAATTAATGCTATGTCTACACGGCAGTGTTGTGGAGAGTGTGTTAAAAAATTGATTGCCATATTTTACAATTCAAAATGCAATTTTTCCTAAAGCATACGATTTCCAGTGCAAAGAAATTAATTCTCTCTCTCCCTACTCCTTTGCAATATAATCCGTTGCGCTAGGTTGCAATACGTTGACTTACATGGCTTGTTGCATGTTGTCTTATTCGGGCTTGTTTATTATTATTAAAAAGGCATACAAGAAAATTTTTCTATTTCACTATTCAATCGGGCAATTTTTCTTCTTTTTCTTGTTTTTCTTCTTATTCCTTTTTTAATATATTTTTTGCTGCAGTTTTATTGCAATTTAAAATGTTTGCCTAAAGTGATCATAAAGCAATACGAAAAGAACACGTATCGGTCTGCAGGCTGTAATAAGATCTAAGAATGAAATTAGAAAATTTGACGGTGCACTTGAGAAATGTTTGCCGTAGCTTAGAAAAGCCGCCATTTAAAGCGTAGGTCTTATTTGTAGAATAATATAGAGAAACTCACTTTCTGCTAACAAATTTGGTCCTCTTGCTCCGCCAAGAACATGAATCGAACGATGCTTGTTAACAAGAACTACTCAAATTTACCGCCAACTTTGTGAATTTGTTGCTCTTTGCAACAACAAAAATCAATCGTTTTACATTGTCGTCTTTATAGTTAGTGGCTGTTACTCTAACCCCCCCTCTGTTTACCTACCTACCACCACCATCTATATCCTTAAAATATATCGAATTTTTTCTTTCTCTCTCTCTCTCCCTCTTTCTTAGCTGTCCATCTTTTTTCATTATTATTATAAAATATTTTCGTTTATTATTGTTATTCTTACAAGTACTTCTTAGATACTCTTTATTATTAAACAAAATGTATACCGTCCCCGTTAGAATCCATCCTAGACTGTTCGTTTCACCATTTACCAATAATACGATCACCATCGGCATTCTCATTTATAGGTTCAGTTCCGTGTTTTTATAATATTTTCCATTTGAGTTAATAAAAATTCAACCTTTCATATTTATTATACGCTCTTAGCTCAGCATTATCTGTCAGAAGAACTACTCTTCTAAACTACCATTTATGCATGCGTATACGTGTATGATATAAAAAGAAAAAAATATTTTATGAGTTGAAAGACAACTACTATTGAAAATATTGGAGCATAAAATTTACTATTAGATTCGAAGCCATAATAATTTTATGGAGAATCTCCGATAACCGTGAACATAACACAACAGCTCAAACACGATCATTTCACATACTCTAATGATGATCAACAGTTGTACACTTTCATATTGTCTGTTTGTTTGTTTAGTTTTCTAGAACTCCATAAAAACCGATTTACAATGTTGTGTACAGTTAGCCTATCGAAATATGCCAATTTTTTTATTATTTAAAAAGAGTCCATACGAAAAAAAAAAGTCTTACCAGATCAAACTTTTTTCCGATCGTTCAAAGCATGCAAAAACACCTCAAAAATGGTTCGTGTCTAGTCTAGTTCGTGACATTAATCATTAGCAAAGATACAAAATGGCGCACAAAACAAAAATCATAAAGTTATCTGAATATTAGCCTCCGATTTTCTTTAATAATAATAATTATTCGCGGGAAAAAAAACAGTAACATAGATTTTCATTTAATTTGCAATAGTTTTTCTTCGTTTCAACTTATTTCCCATTTAATTTCCTTATTATTTTTTGCCTCCAGCAGTCAACTTTGAATTTATTACAGTTAAACTGAAAATTATAGTAGCTGTTTAGTTTTCTTTTTGCCATCGTCGGCTATTAAAGCGTTACTTTTAATAGTGTTGATTTTTTTTAAATTCCTCGTTTTAATCGACTTGTTAATTGTTTTTTTTTTTTTAAAATTAAAATTAATTAATTTTAATTTTTGATAGGTTAGAATTCCGATTCTGCAATAAAATGATTCTAGAAGAATTTCTCAATTTATATATTTAAGTGATCATCTTTTTTTAAATGAATTGAAAAATGAATTTCTTAATTTCAATCAAAAAAATAAACGAATATGGCGGGAAAAAGGGGTGGGTGAAATAAGAAACAATTTATGTAAATATTTTTATTGTAAATTCGGATAATGATGGTGAGTTCTGCTATTTATCAGGATATAGTGAAAACTATTTAAGAAAAAAAAAATACCAAATAGGAGGGAGAGACGCCCGGATTTATGCAAATGTCCTTGTGTTTTTTTTGCGTAATAAATCCAAAATTTGTCACTTTCTGTAGCTTTTTGTATTACGAGTATCTTATTAAAATTGAATATAGTCCAAAATAAAATCTTCGACAAGACAGTCAGTTATCATAGGGCCGTAGCGTTCAGAATTGACGGTGACAATGTGTTCATCTTCAATAACATCTTTAGACTAAATTTTGTACCAGACAGTGACTTTTTGGGGATACAATATATTTTCTACAATTTTCTATAGGTTTTTCGTGTTCTGCATTTGAAATAATGCTTACTAATGTATTAACTGAGCAAGAAATAAGCCTCATCAGATGAAGGAAATTTCGTTTTTCGTGGCTATGGCAGAACTATCACTTTTGTAAATTTTAGAATTTTTTCACACTCTATTTAGTAATTAAATTATTATATCTACAATATATATAATGGTAAAATTATGTCTATATAATTTGAAAGAAATTAAAAATAAGAAAATATCCTTTAATATAAGAAATAAACATGCTTAAAAGTACTATCCTTAAAAGTTTGAATAAAATCAACCTTATATTTTTTAACTATTGTATCAAAAATATTTGCAGTAATCTAATTGTAACTTGGTTATAATTTTTATTTACTATAAATTTTCTGTGAAAATTAATGAGATCGTTAAAACTGAAAAGATGTCCTTTGTGTGTAAACATAATTTTTTCATATTTTAATTATTTTTCAAGAGGATATACTCAAAACAAAGATTCCATTTGTATTTTTACTATAATTAATTACCCATAAGAAGATTTGTTAAGATATAGTTTTAGAGAGAGGAGATAGGATAATTTAAAGGAAAACTGGATGAGCACAGGGAAAAAGTAACCGGAAAAATATAATGTTTTATGAGCTCATATATCACTTACCCTTTCGAAAATTTATTTCATTTGAATCCTTTTTGGATCTAAACAAAAATTCCAAAAAAAAACACACTTTTTTTCTATCACCAAAATACAAACGATCCTTTGCATATTAAACAAATGATTTGATTCGAACCAAAAGAATAGGGTTTAGATTTCATGTCCTTTCGATAATTTCAAACTGTGAACATTTCGATTCGGTCACGGACATATCGCGCTGTGCTTAGTGTGTATCCTTCCAGTGCACTATCATCTCATGCGCCAAGGTGCTGAACAGTCGGAAAAGGTACGATTACCTTACGTGACAACAGAAAACTGGTCCACTATTGACGGGAAATTTTCCTTTTCATACAATACACCCCGATAATGGCTATATGTAAAGAGTATAAAATAATATGAAAAGGATAAAGGGTTAGCGTTTAGTATTGTTCTAGCATTCATGTATTTTTGGCGGTCGGTTTTAGTGGGTTTTTTTTTTCCTTTTCACATTTAAGGATAAAAAATTCATTTCATTTTTCTCTAGAAAGGATTTTTGAATCCAAAGGATTTGTATTTGATCTATATTCGACCATGTTTACAATCGATGAATATGTTCCCTCATTAAGGATACCACCAAGCTTTATGGATAATTGAAAAAAAAATATTTGAAAAAATGGTGAAACACCGCAAAAAACTCGTCAGATCAGTTACTATTTGACACGTTACGATCTTTTACGCCACAGGATAACAATTGTAGATTTCATGGACTCTCTGAATCCTGGCTTAGAAAGAATTCCGTCAACTCTTTTCTCTTAACACTTTTAGTTCCGCTGGTCGCGTTCAAATTTCTAAACCAAACAAAAAAAAAAATAACAAAGAAGAATGAAATAATAAAATCGTCCTTTCCGAATTGAAATATCCTTCTTTGTATAAAAACAGGTTTTCTTTTTGATTAATCAGAAATTATCGTGAGAATGTTTTTTTTTTTGCTAATCTTAAATTGTTACTAATTTTAATTTTTACTATTGTTTTTTTTTGTGCTTTTTTGGTTTTCATCTTAATCTAGGATATGCTTATTGTGATTATTACAAAAGTACAGGGTGTTTCAGAAAAAAATATTCATCTAATGTTAGCAGTTAACTAAGTATTATCGTATAATAAAATTATTTTTTAACGAATTATATTGTAGTTAAAAATGTACGTGTATGCTTTCAAAAATTTGTTGCGAGCGAACATTTATCCTTTTTATTATAAAATTATAGTTTTATAGGATGGCTTAAAAAAAATAAATAATTTTTCAAAGAGATCATTTTTAATTTTCTTCAATTATTGCATATCAGAAAGACTACGAAATTCACTCAATGATATTTTTAACATTATCTTAGTAGAATAATAATAATATTTTCTAATTCGTAAAATAGGGTTCCGTTATTTCAAAATTTTTAATAAATTATATTTTTTCTATTATTATTTAAAAAAACATTAAAATTTGGCATTTAAAAAATTAGATATTTTAATTGACAATAAAATGCGCAGAAGATACGTTTATTGGGTGCTTGTATAACAATTGGTTTTTCGAACAAATTTTTCTTCAGCGATAAGGCTTATTTCTCGCACAGGTAGATATGTCAATAAGCATAATTTTCGTATTCATAACTATAGTATAAAAAAAATATGATATTTACGAAAACTAAATGCCTAATATTAATTTTGGTCTGTAGGAGTCATTGCCCCGTATTTTTTTTTGAAGAAGAAGAAGTGACCATTGCCGTCTATTCTGAGCACTATGTCCAATTGTCCTCCAAGATTAACAATAATGTTCATTTCCTTCAAATGCATGTATACACAAATAATTTCTATATTATTTTGAGAGGCATTTGATAAACACCAACCGTCAAAAAATAGCCGAATTACAGGCCGAAATTTTCGAGAAAGTCATCAAAAATTATTTCAAAAGGATCGAGTCCTGCAAATCGTCACATAGTAGATATGTAAATATTTTGTATTTAATACAAAATGACAATACTTTAAAAATATACTAAAATAAAAGAGTTGAACTATGCAATATAACTTTACTTTTCAATTTTGAAATTGGATAATCCTTTAGTAAATGTCGTATGAACACTTTTTGTTAGCTTGTGAGTAGATCATTTTTCATTTTCCTTAAAACTAAGCTAATTTTTTTTAGGTGTTAATTTTTTTTATTTTGAATTTAACTTTACCTTCCAAAGTTCAAATTGGATAACATTTTAATTTTTTCTGAAAAAATTTCTTGTATTCAAAAGTTATCCTTTTATTTGTCAACAACTGCGAATGCTAATTGTTATTAGGTCAGTGCCGATGGTGGTCTACTACTTAAAAGTGTAGGAAATTGAAAATGAAATTATTTTTTTTTTTGTTGATTATATTAGTAATAATCAGAAATGACAATTTAAACTGAAATTTTGTAATTGAAGTCGAAAATACGAGTACAAACTTCAATCGGAATAAAAACCCAAGTGGCTATGTGACCTAAATTACTTTTGAGATTAGATTTTTGTTTTTTTTGGATCTTTCTAAGAATATATTCTCATTAAATGTACAATATATCAAGACAAATGTCATAGTCGTGTTTTCGCAATAGTAAATGACGCGAGTATTTAGAAAGAAAATTGACATTCACATTAATTTAGTTGGATTGATTTTTGATACGTAATAAATTTGCTAGATTAAAATGTGGCTGAGAAATTAAATGCCAATTTCAAAATGATCAACTTTTTGAGATTTTTATTATTTTTATTTTTATTTCATTTTTTTTCTAATTTAAAATTGGAAAATCATAAAAATTGTTATTAATTCATTTTAGAAGATTTTTTTTCTTTTGTTGGAAGTCACAAATTGAAGTTTTTTTTTAAATAATTTTAAAAAGTTCAATAAAAATAATATTGTTTGTACAGTTTTTATCGATTACTGTTGCTTTATTCAATATTATCACTAAAACGTCAAATTTTTACTTATAATTTTTTTTTTTACGGATAGTCAAATTAATTCTTTTAATTAACTTTAAGCTCTACGTCGTCATAGAGGTCTTATAATAAAGTCATGCCTTCAATTATACCCGTTCCACCTATTTGACTAGATTTCATATTATTTAGCAATGGGACCTTCTTCAAATGACCTTTTTAATGAGACGTCAATAATGAAATTGTTCCTTTGAATAATGGAACAATTTCATTATTCATACCTCAATAATGAAATTGTCTTTTTAAAGAGGTCTTATTGTGGAGCTTTTATAGTTAAACTTTTACTATAGTATGATTGGAAAGGTCTCATTACGAAAGAGTTTTAATAAAGATTTTATTATAAAACTCTTGTTTATTGAGGTATCTTTTTAGAAGTTGTATTGTAGAGGACTTCTTATAGACTTCTCACTAAAGAAGTCTTATAGTAAAGATTTTATTAAAGAACTGTTATCGTAGAAGTCTTGTTATAGAGGTCTTGTTGAAGAGGTCTTGCTGCAGAAATCATTGAAAGTATCACGATGTAGTGGGCCCATTGTTTAGGTATTATTTTAGAGGTAACATTAAACAAGATTTGATCTAGAGGGTTCATTGTAAAAGTCTTATTAGAGAGGTCTACTTGTTGAGGTTGCATTCATCAAGTCTTATTGCAGACACCTTATTTGAGAGGTCTCGTTATGGATGTATTATTGTAGAGGTCCCATTATAGAGGTCTCATTTGAGAGATTTTGTTATGGAGGTATTATTGTAGAGGTGTTATTGTAGAAGTTTCATTGTAGAGGTCTTATTGTAGAGGTTCCATTGTAAATGTTTCGTTTTAGTAGTCTAATTGTAGAGGTCTCATTGTAGAGGTCTATTGTAAATGTCTCATTATAGAGGTTCCATTATAGAGGTCTCATTTGAAACACATGTTTTTTTCATAGAAAACAAAAACAAATTTATTCAAAGTACTTGCCCTCGCTAGCTACACATTTTTCCCATCTCTCGGGCAATTTGTGGATGCCATGCCAAAAAAATTCTTTTTCTTTCGAGGCAAACCCCTCATCGAGCCATTTTCGGACGTCTTCGTAAGAATCGAAGTGCTGCTCAGCGAGCGCGTAGCCCATCGACGGAAACAGTGGTAGTCGAAAGGGGGGCCAGGTCTGGTGAATAAGCGGAGTGGGATAGCACCTCCCAGTTGAGTGTCTCCAAGTAGTTTCGAACCATTTTTGACGTGTGCGATGGTGCGTTGTCGTGGAGGAAAATCAGCTTGTCATGTCTTTGTTGATAATCCGTCCTTTTTTCACGCAGAGCATGGTGCAATTTGATCAGTTGTTGGTGGTAGCAGTAGGCTTTGACAGTTTCACCAGGTTTCAACACCTCATAGTAGACGATACCCTGCTGATCCCACCAAAAGCACAGCATCGTCTTCAGTCGGAAGCGATTTGGTCTTGGGGAAAATGTTGATGGTTCGCCGGGATCAACCCTCGATTTCTTGCGTTAAGGATTCTCGAAATATATCCACTTTTCATCGCCTGTCACAATCCAATGCAGGAACGACTTTCTTTTTTGTCTGGTAAGCAAGATTTCGCATGTGTTTTGGCATCGATCCATCTGCCTATCGTTCAATTCATGCGGCAATCATTTTCCGATCTTTTCAATCTTCCCCATGGCACGCAGACGCATGGAAATGGCTGGTTGAATAACACCCAATTGCTCTGCGAGCATTTTTTACGATTGGGTATCGTCTTCATCCAAAAGAGCCTGCAATTGATGGTCCTCAACCTTTCTAGACCGATTTACACGCTTCTTGTCCCACAAGTCAAAATAACCGTCTTTGAACTGACGAAACCAATCTCGGCACGTTGTTTCCAATAAAACACTATCACCATAGGCCTCCATAAGCATTCGATAAGATTCGGCAGCCGATTTCTTCAAATGGAAGCAGAAAAGCGGAGCTTCCCTCATCTATGTTTTTTTTCTGACACAAAACTAGACATGATTACCAAAGGAAAAATTTATGTTGTTGTACGAAATTGCTGGCAATATGCCCTAATTAATGTTGACAGATGTCAAACTCTTAAAAAAAAATTTGGCGTGCCCATGGTAGCTTAATACGCTCACTCACGCCATCTATGGCCAAACGGATTTAAGCTTATACACATTGTTTTTCTGCTCTCTCTTCTTGCAATGCATTGAAAAATATAAGAATTTTTTTTTTTTTGGAATAAACAAGTTAAATTAAAATTTTTAACTATTCACTAAAATGCAAAAAACTTTCTCAATTTTCATTAATCATTCTTTAAAAAAAAAAAAAAATAATAATAATTTACTAAACCAATTGAAAACAAAATTTTTGAACATTTTTTAATAATAATTTTTACAGGTGAACGTCCATATAAATGCCATTTACCGGATTGTGGTCGTGCTTTTATTCAATTATCAAATTTACAACAACATTTAAGGAATCACGATGCCCAAGTTGAACGTGCGAAAAATCGTCCATTCCATTGTAATATCTGCGGTAAAGGTTTTGCCACAGAATCAAGTTTAAGGACACACACATCCAAGGTCAGTCATGTATGTAATCAGCAATGTTTTATGTTCGTTTATTTTCAGTTTTTTTTCTATTATTTTCTTATCCTCTATCCTATATATATACTCGTATACATAAAAAAAAAAAAACATATTTTCGATTACAATATAATCGCTACGACAACGAAATGCAAAAAAAATATCTTCAATAAAATCAACAACAAAAAAAAAACAAAATTGGAAAAAATACATCATCAACAATTACAACAAAAACTTTGGGCAAAAAATTTTCAATCTTTGGAAACATTTTATCAAAATGGATTTTGTTAATAACATAAAAGAAGGAAAATCATCGTATAAATGCAAAAGTAAGTTTTTAGCGTACAAAAAAGAAAATTCGAAAATATCCCTTATCCTATCCAAAATTGTTCTTCGATTACGAAGTTATCCTTGGTCATATTCCATCAAGATACTACATAGCGGACTTTTGCAAAGCCCTGATGAGCAATTGGACAACCATCTAAGCGGCTACCCACACAGCACGAAGAGGAATCTATCTTAAGGATCACAAGATATATTACCAAACGTTTGGATTCTCCTTTTTCACCAAGCCCTTACCCTTTTCATCCATAAATTTACTATTCCTTCCATTTTTCTTATTATTTCATTATTTATGCTTTTGTTATTTTCGGTGGTTACTCGTATTATAAGCATGGACAATTTTCTAATATTTTTTATTTATTAATTTATTAACAATTTTGTGTAATTGTTTTTAAATGGTATTATTTTTTGGGAATAAATCAATTGCAATTTAAGATAAACTAAAAAAGAAAATACAAAATCAAAAATTTATCAAATAAAAAAAGTCAGTGTGCAGCTCCTTGCAACATATTACCATATTGATAGCAACATATCATGTTGCTATAAACGTTTTACTCGCCGCATTAAGTCGAATTGTTTGAATTTTTTTTTTTACGTGCTAGAAATTTCAAAAAATATATTTTTTTTCTTTAAATTTTCAAGATAAATTATGTGTTTTCTAATTGACAAAAGTTTTAATAATTTGTTAGTTATGAATATTTTTGTAATTTGCCATTTTCTTTTTTTCGTAAAAAAAAAATATTTTTTATATGGATTATCAGTAAAGTGTGAGGTTTTTTTTAGAAAGGATATTAACAATTTTTTTTTTCATTAAAAATGCAGAAACATAAAATCCCTAATAAAAATTACTATGTTATTAAGTAACTTCCAATTTTTTATAGAAGATTGTAGAAATTTTTTGTGAATATTTTTTTTGGGATTTCTTTAAACTTTTTATGGTGTCAATTAATATAAACGTCCTTCCCACAATAAATTGTTTTACCCTATTCAAGGAATTTTATATAAAGAAGTGTGATAGGAGTCAACCTTTTCAAGTAATTGTAAAGAAAAAAATCTGATTATAAAAAGTAGTAAAAATTATATTCCACAAAAGATTAAACAGATTTGTCGGTGGTGAGGATAGGGGGAGGGGGGTTCCGTTTGTTATAGATGAATTTCTCTTAAAAGACAGCAGTTCCTAAAAAGTTATTTTTAGATAGTATAGGTGAAATATGGTTTGTTATCCTTCAATTTTAAAATTATTGTTGGATACTAAAGATTATTCGATTGTTGTCCTTCAATATTTGTATTATCCAATTTGCGCTTTGGAAAGTAAAATTTATTTTCATATCTTTTAAATAATCCTTTTAATTAAATATTTTATAAGTTATATTAAAAAAGTATTGCCATTATATAATAAATATAATATTATTTTAGAGGCTGCCACAAAACTTTTTACAGAATTCGATTCTTTTAAAGACATTTTTGATAAACTTTGTACATATTTCAGGCCTTATTCAGCCGTTGTTACTTGACAGATATTAATTAATATTTTTTTTAATTGCTCTAAATTTAATAAAAATGCCTATTTAAATAATGGTTTTTATATCATAAAATTTTATAAAATAAAAATGGGTCCAACGACATTGAATCGCACAATTTTGGAGGTCATTTAACAATACCATTGCTCGAAACTATGCGTCCTGATAGATTTTAGCGCAATAAAGAAAAAAATTGTCATATTATAAGGTTTGTTAAAATTATAAATAGTCCAAATTAAAATTTTTATTTTTAGACCAAAAATATTCAATAACGAATTACTTAATATTTCAATTATTAAAAATATAAAATGGCAGACTTTTATCTAAATAAATCTTATCTCAAATAAATAATATTTATTAACAACTATTAAATGAAGTTCAAATCCAGCTAATTGAATGGCGGGCTTACATTTAGTTGACATCAAATAATTTAAAATTCCATAATTTTTATGATCAAAATGTTCTTTTCCACAACGAATCCTAAAAATGGTTACCAATATCTGATATGGCATTTTCAAATTTCCCGCCTTCATTTCGTGTCATTTGTCCTGTTGTATGTAGAAGGACACTTCTGAGTCAATAAGAAAAAAAAATCCATTAAAAACTAATCAATTTTCATAGGAAGAACTATAATTTTCTTTTTTTCTCTCTTCTTTAAATTGAGAAGTGAAATTGTTGCAATAATTTCGCAAAATGTCCTTTTACCAATCGTAATCCTCTACTCTCTCGTATTTCTATAATTATCATACTTTGTCTATGCAAGTTAGTATGTTATAGTGTTGTGTCCAGTGTATCGTGTTTTTTTTCAGCTGCAGAACATCGCATCGTGTCATAATGGAAATTTCACTAGAAGGGTAGTGGAGAGGAGGAATCTCATCCTGGGATCCTGTAATATAGACTCACCGTAAGAGTCCAATTGAAATTACAAAACTCATGCTAGCTAGTTAGCTACTCTGGCCATTGTGTCTGTCTTCGGAATTCTACGATATCTTTGGAAATGTAATTTCCTCTTTTGGAACGAGTGGCATGTTGGAAAATTCTTTGCTATTCAGATCTACGGCCTGAAGGGCTATTTTTTCTTGTTTTTCTTCTTTTTTCTGCCTTATTGTATGGCCAATGAAACACTAGCTGTTAAGGTGAGAATTGGAATGGTATGAGTTAGAAAAGTTACAGAAAAACTAGCATCAGCGGTGGATTCAAAATGGCAAATAAATAAAAAAATAGACAAAATCCAACAACAACAATAATAATAATAAGAAGAAAAAGGCAGAGGATTTTGGGGCAGAGGTGGAAGCAATCTCAGCAATGGCGATGACGACAAAACGGAGATGGCTCTGTAGGTGGCGGCGGTGTTGTGCTTGCTGGTCGCATTTTCTGTTAATTGTTTTGAGCTTCTTTTAATTACTTTCAAATTAATTATTTTCATGTTTAAGCATTTTCTTGGTTACCTTTTTTTCAATTTACATTAGTTTTGGTGGTTTGTTTTAATTTCTGTTCATATTTTTTTTTGTTTTGTTTCTTATACTTTGCCATTTATTTCTGGTGGTTTTTTATCCCGCCTCCTGCACAAGTTAAATCGTTTTTGAACTTATGAACATACAATTTGTTATTAGAATTATTTAATATTACTAGTTTTTATTATTTGTATGAAAATAGATGCAGAAAATTCTTTATTATTTATACTTTAATATAAAATTATGAGTTTTGTACATTTAGAAGATGGAAATGTGATTGAGCAAATGTATTATGAGCCATTGAAAGTTAGTAGAAACTATTTTGTTTATTGCGATTCATGGTCAGACTTTTAACGAGTATTTAAGAAAATTACCTTTAATAGGTCTTCTAGAGCTATTGGTAAATACCAAAATTCATGCCAAAATATTGAAGCGGTTTACTGACAAATTTTGAGACTTTTCAATATTAATTTCAATTTTATTTATAAAAAGTAATTTTCTTTTGAAATTGGCATTTTTTTTAGTATTAAAACTATTATGATAAGGTCACGGGGAAAGAGATTAGTACAAAAATCATCCTTAAGACCATGTCTGCTAAGAATTTAAATTGGAAACAATTTCCATTCTTAAATTAATCCTATATAACCTTCGATCCAAATGTTGAGGGCTTTCATTTCAGAAAATGAGCAGAATATTGCTCATCACTAAGCAGCGTTTATTTGGCACTCAAGTCAAGTGACCTTAGCGGAAACAGTTTAATTCCAATGACATTTTTTTAAAGTTTAATTCTAATAACATTAGTAGGTGATAAGACTATGAAAGTAAGAAGGAAAAGGGGAAGGAAGAGTAATATTTCTTTTAATAAGAAAAGGTAGAAGATGACGTACTTTTTTAATTTTTCTAGCATTAAAACATGATCAATGCGACTCTTCGAATTATCTTTCAATTTTATTTTTATTTTGGAGCATCAAATCTATTGTTATAAGGGTGAGAAGGGGTAAATAGACTCATACAGAAAATCATCCTTAAGAACTAATAATGCTTAGGAATTAAATTGGATACAATTTTTTATCTGAAAATGCTCATCCAACGTGTCTCCTTGAACCCAAATATTGAGGGCTAAAAGACAAAAATAATTCTAATAACACATTTTTTTAAAACTTTTTTCTTATTTTTATTAAAGGCAACATCCCTCAAATAACTACCGTATTTATGCTCACAAATACAGACTTACATGGTCGTACGCAAGGTTTATGGTCCTAAAAATTAGATTTTCGCTTGAATGTTCTCCTTAAACTATTGAATTGTTCAAAGTTTATTTACGTAAACTTGCTTACCAAGTAGGTCCACAAAATAGAGTCTGATGCCGACAATTCAAGTGAACGTAGAAACCTCGTAGGCCACCCTATTGGCAATTTTCAAGCATTGTGCCATACAGTATCCCATTGATTATTTCTGCCTGACCTTCCCTATTTTCAAAGAAATATGGGCCCGATTACTCGTTCAGCCAATTGATGCTGATTTAATTGCATGGGATTCTCTGTACCTCAAAATCTATGGTTTTGTTCGTTGAGGAACGCATTTAAATGGATAAAGGTCTCATCACTCATTAGGAAGTTGATCAAAAAGTTGCTGTATACTACAGATGCTGCTGAATATCTTGGAGTATTAGAGCTGAGGCTATATCGAAACATTTCCAAATCCAGTTTTAGCATCCATTACTGTGGTATTACGCACAACGCGCTTAGGACCTTAGAATCTCTACTCGGAAGTTCGCTAATTGATTCAGTTCTTTTAAACCAGACGTTTAGATTCCGAATCATGTTATCGATCGGAGATACTTTGGCATTAAAATGTTTCGCTGAGCTATAAAAAAAACGCCACAAAAAATTGAAAATTAACAAATTATGAGTTTTCCAAACCTCTCAGTTTTCAGTGGCAACCCTGTATTTCTAGAATCTGCTACTAAATATGGGAATTTATTGCATATTTTGGAATATCCTTTTTCCTATAGTCACTTTTGACTTTTATAATTTATTCAAGGAACATTTGATCTAATCAAATATTTCCAAGAATAACTACGATACTCATTTTTGAAGATATTAACAATACTAATATTATGAAAGTGGCATCTTACGCCATTAGAATCTTTTTTGGTATATAAGAAAACTTGCAAAGTCAAAAGATCCTTGGAAGTAATTTAATATATCAGAAATATTTTTAGCTCCTGAATTTTTTTTCAATTATTTCATTCAACGTAGCCAACTTTAAGAGCATTTCCTTTTTGCTATTTTAAAAGCTATACTAAATATTGAAAGGACCTTATCTGAAAATAGAGTATATATAATTATCTAAGCACTAAAAGTAGAATAATTTTTATGAAATTTCGCAGTAATTTTAAAGGTTTCACAAAAAAAGGAAAATTTCAAAAGATTCATAAAAAATTAGGAAAATTTCAAAGGATTCATACAAAAAAAAATAAAAATTTTAAAAGGTTCATAAAAAATAAGGAAAATTTTAAAGGAATCACAAAAAATAAGGAAAATTACAAAGGTTTCCCAAAAAAACAAGAAAAATTTGAAAAGATCCAGAAAAAAAAACAAGGAAAATTTTAAAGGATTTATAAAAATTAGGAGAAAATTCACAGAATTCATAAAAAAATATAGAAAATTTCTCAAATAAAAATTGACTGTGCTCAGTGAACATTTTTTAACTTCCAAAATCCTATCCTAGAATTAGTAAAATATGCATTCTTGTTTTAAAGTTTGATTTTAAAAGAAGGAAAAAAATGGGCAAGAAATTACTTACATCAAATCGTAGTTTTGTGAAAAAATATTCTAAAAAAGGAACAATTAAGCACTGTCCCCCATTTTCTGTATGGAAAAAAAGCAAATTATTTTCACAAAAAAGATTCGATAACTGAAAAATAATTAAAAATATGGCCTGTTTGTTTGCTTTCATATAAGACCTCTGAGATAAGAGCTAGACCACATTTTGTTACCCTCCGGCGATCATGAGGCCGTTTGGGAAGTCAATGTCTTTTGTGGGTTTGTGTTGCCAGCTTCCTTAAAGCCACTGATCAATAGTTTGTCTAAGGGAAAAGTTAAAGATTTTTAAAAAATTTTTGAAACATATTAAATATTTCAGATAGGTAAAAATGCGGTTTGTAAACGGAATGGTTGGGTATAGTAGCTCACCAATGGATGAAGTCCTTCTAGAAAAGAAAACTTTAAAAATGGAGAGTTTAGTAAGTTGAATGCCACTGGAATGGTATAAAGGATGATGTTGGTTACCAAAGCTTTTCGATGTTTGGCCAAATTCGGGGAGCAGACAGGGCAAGTTTGGAATATCAGAGAACACAGGGCAGTAAAGAGTAATCTCCGCTAATTTGTCAAAGATACCATATATCCCCACGAACCTAATACAACTCGGTGTTTCTCTAGCTCAACAGATTCCGGCATATTTGAAGACTCACAAAAACCTTCAAGGGCTGAAGAGTATTAGTAAAATAGGCTGAAAAATTGATCGCTATGAATATAGTTCATGGTGCGCGTATTTTCAACGACCTGGATGCCATCAAAAGATGTTTTATGATCCTCAACAGTTACAGCTATGCACATTAGCTCCAAATAACCTAGTCCTCTATCCAACAGTTCTCGGAAAAGTTCCCTGTAGCTAAAAGGCTTATTGATTTACTATTTATGGCTGCTGAGTAACGTAGCCTATAGAACCACAGCTCCCAATCCGAAAATGTAATCTATTTTTTCTAATAGTTTCTAAAGAACTCACTAGACTTATTTCTCAAATAAATTCAAGTGGAAAAAAAATGAAATTCATTACAAAAAATTCACTTGTCATTATACTAAAAAAAAAAAATAATAATAATCAAAATTTATTACAACTTTCGAATCTTTTCACTTATTTTAATTGTTTTCGATTCTTTTTCAAGTGTCCTTTGCGTCTTTCAAAAATCAAGTGTTCAAAAACGAGAGTTCAATATTCGATGATTTGTTTCAAAACCTTCCTCTCTGCTTTTCCGCCCAGTTGCCATACACAACTCATTTCTGTGAAAGGACATCTTTTATAAAAATGGCAGTCAATAATAAGGATCACAAGCGCTTTCTCCACTTTTCACCAAACTTTTTCCATAACCCAAATTCCGTTCATTATTATTTTAGTTTTATTTTTAAAAAAAAAAATAGAAAAAAACAGGAAAAAAACGGTCTCCCACCATTCCAAAATTTTTATTTGAAGGATTCTTTTTGTTGGAAGATTTTTCTTAATTTGAAAGTTTTCTCTTCAGTGTCCTTTCGAGACTATCCTATCGTTTTGCTCATAGAACGGCAGCAATAATAACTTGAATATTATTAGTGACGCCCAGTTGAATTTCATTTCTTTTATAGTATAGTCTGCATCATTGATGACTTTCGCATCATTTTCATAATATTTTTGTATGAAGTGAACCGAATCGACTAGATAAAAATAATGTGCATTCAACCAACCCCCATCCGTTCACTGATTCATTTATTTACCACCAACCCCACGTGGATTTATAGTTGTAGGAATACACAAAATCTTTCCTTTTGTCCTTTTTTGTTATATTAAAAAAAAATTCCAACATCGAGAGAGAATTAAATAAGGACGAATGGCATGGCAAAGTGGTAAAAAAAACTCTCTCAAGTTGGAATCGGTTTTCATCGTGTTTGTGCTCAACAAGATATTATGTGGAACGTGATGTTTATCTTAAAGTTTCCTCCTTTTTTACGCTCATCATCATCTCAGCTGTAAGATTGGTCGACTCCAGTCGAAGAAACGTTTTCTGTTATATTGAAAAAGATTTTAAAAAAAAACAGAAAATTCAACTTTTAATAATATTAAAAATATAATGTAAGATAAAATGAACCAAAAGAAGAAGAAGAAGAAAAAACAGAATAAAATCAACAATGAATCTTGGAAACTAGCGATTGGGACAAAAATGGCAAAGACACCAAAAAGAACATAAACAGATGATGATAGATAAAATTAACATGAAAAAACAACAACAAAACTACAGAGCTTACGACATAAGATAGATAACAAAGAAAATACGTTATGGGGATGAAATGGAGTAAGTAGTTAGTTTGAGTATAGTTGGTATATAGTCAGAGTGCACTTATAGTTGGTGTCATTATTTCCATACACAAGAACCGACTGAGATCTGAGCTTTTGATTTCATTGACCATCTTAAGAAATAGCACGAAAACTGTATCTTTTCGTGTACATTCAAGAAAATAAAAATAGGCAAAAAGAAAATTCGAACATGGTCACTAGAATCACGATGCAGTCTAGCGGAAAATTTTATAGTTGATAGTGGATTGTATGAAAACAGTGACGACGCCCTACTTTCCCAGTAAATATTTTCGCAGAACCAATTTTTCTTATATATTTTTTTCCCTCATTGTATTTTATAAAATTTCATAGATTTTACACATTTATCAAACAAAATTCAACATTGTAAAAGTTTGTTTACTTTTAAAGAAAATAAGGAAAAAAAACCTCCTTCAACAAAAAGTGTCCATGTGACATTTACTTATTTTGAAAAATAAAATTTTATAAAAAATATTTAAAAATATAAATTTTTCTATTATTTATACTCATTTATATTGTATAAGCAAAATTCAGCTTACTTTTAAGGAAAATAAAAAAATCCTCTCCTCACAAGATAACAAAAAGTATTCATGCGACATTTACTAATGGATTATCCAGTTTATAGTTTTGTAAGAAAATTATTTTTAAAAATATTTTTAATAATATTTTAGATTAATATAAAATTAATTTATATTGCTTAAATATTGCCATTATATAAAATAAGAATGTTTTAATTTGTTACTAGTTTTGAATGATTACTACAAAACTTCTTTCAGAACTCGATCGTTTGAGATAACTTCTTAAAGACTTTTTCATGCACTTCGAGCTGTAATACGGCCAATACTTGATAGATATTGATTCTTAAATTCTCTTATATCAAAATGTTATTTATTTTAATAAGATCTTTAATATAGTTTTATAAGAAAAAGTCTAACGGCGTCAATTCGAGGCCAATTGACGTTATCAAATCTCGAAATTGTACGTCCTGAGAACTTTTTGCCGCAATCTTTAAGTTCAAGCCCAGTTGTTTTATAAAATCATATAAAATCTTTAAGTTCAAGCCCAGTTGTCATAATTCATAGAAAAAATCTCTTCTTCATTTTCAAATAAATACATTTTCAGACCAAAATTCACAACAAATAGTAATTTTTTGTGGATACAATGGCTTATTTATTGTAAAAAGTAGGCTTTTAAGGCTCCTGTATTTGGAAATTTTGATTTTCGATTTGTCCACCATAGTGAAAAATAAGCCTAATCGCTGATAACACCCAACCGTCGTACCTTCTGCACATTCCATGGTTAATTTAGAAATTTTTATTATAAAATGGCAAGACTTTACAAAGTACAGAATGGATAACGCGATTGATGAGTTTCTCGCAAAGATGCTAAAAGAAAAAGTCATTATTAAGCATTGTGTATTTTTTTCTAATTGTAAAAAATTTTATTAAAAAAAAGGGGTAAATCAATTTTACGGTTGAGCTCAATTCTTTGCATTATCAAAAAATGAGCATTAGGCTTTTAAAAATAGCCGCTATTGAAGTGTAATTATTTTTTGTATTTACCATAATTTCTTACACATCAAACTCGGTCATAAATTTATTTTTAAAATAATATTATTAAATAATACGTATTTGAATAAACGAGCAAAATATTGCTCATAAGTGAGCATCGTTTATTTGACTCCCCAGTCAAGTGACATAAAAAAAATTGTTTATTGGTAAGTTGATTAGACTACTAAAATGAAATGGGATAGGGGAAGGAAGAATAATTTTCTCGTTATAAGAAGCAGTAGAGAAAAAGAGATTATATTAATCATCTAACAGGAGAATTGTGCTTACAACTCAACATTATCAATGCTCAACTTCAGATTATCTTGAGACCAAAATCCAATTTTTTTCGATTTTTTCTTCATTTTTAACACTTAAACTACTCGTATTAAAATAAGAGCACGAGAAAAATAAATTGGCACAAAAATTATCCTTAAGATCTAGTCCTGTTCAGGATTCAAATTGAGCACGATTCTCTATCTAGAAATAATCCTCCATACCCTTTTCTGCACAACGTGTATCCTTGAATCCAATACTATCGATCCGCTCCTTTAGTAATAATCACCAACACATTAAAAATATAAGAATTTATTAAATATAAATATTTTTTAGTAAAATGGGAAAAAAATCTAAAAAAAGGACATTATTTTTAAAGTGAAGAAAAAATACATTATTATAGGCCATCTCCATTTTTAAAGTTCTTCACATTATTTTGCTGCTATTTTTTTTTTTTATAAAAAAAAAACCGGAAAAAATTTTCAAATTTCATTAATGAAAAATCTTCAAAAAGGCAAGGAATCGTTTACCAATACCATCCCTCCCCCCCCCTCCATACCCTTTTTTAAGTTAGTTCATTATATCTCATGGCACGTTTTATTTATTTTTCATTCCCGAACGTTTATCAACAACGAACGATTTGTTTTCTGTTACGGATTGTTCTCACATTTTTTTGTCGGACACTTTCCATAAATGGTTTTCTTTTTATTTTTCTGATCCTTTTTTTTGCATCCCTTTTAGCTCTACTATTCTTTTATGTACGTTAAATGCTCCCCATTAGCTATGGCGCGATTTCCAAAAATTATTCCAAGAAAAAAATGCTTAAAAGTAAATAAATTTAAAAAAAAGAGGACGAATGAATTAAGTCCTTACTTAAACAATGTTGCTATAGACCTTAGCTGTTAACAGGAAAACTGGCAGAAAAAATTGGTGGTAGTGGTGATGGTGGTGGAAAAAAAAGAGAAGTCGATCTAAAAACTGCCAACCAGTGTTAAGCAAAACAGTAAACGATGATTTCGGTAAAAGGGTATGTTTTTCTAGCTAAGTACGTGCAATTAGGTGTTAAGTGGTAAACTTTTCAAGATGCTTTTTAATGTTGGTCGTGTTGTAGGCAAAGGTTTGCCCCAAAACTAAACAGTCAACTCCTTTCCCTTTACTATATGATCCATTCGTGTATCGTTCTTGCTTGCTTTCATTTCGAAACACTTTTCCAAATAGGATTTTGAAAGATAAAATGAATCCTCATAGATATGAATTCCAAAAACAAAACAAAAAACAAAAGACAAAAATTTCAATGGAAAGTTGGATAGAAAAAAATTAAAAAATAAATAAATTACTCCGGTTTAGAGGGTTGCTATACGCACACGACGGGTACAACTGCTGACCAGAAAATCATAGCAACCAAAGTTAACCACTCAGTCTTGGCCACCGATTCCCAAAGGGTAACTTTGGTTTTTCCATTCTTTTCTAGCCGACATTTAATGGCTTCCCTTTTCGTTCCTACCTGGTTTTTTTTTCATATTTAATTGAGTTTTTTTTCTGTTCATATTTTACCACTAAAAACTTAAGTGGCTAATATATTAAAAAACTTGAATATTTTGTCATTTTTATTTGCATTTCATCGTTAATTTATTATAAAATTTTTTTGTGTGTTTTTTGTTGTATTTAGAAAATGAAAGGAAACTTATTTAGAACTTTTCTTCTTTTTTTTCTGCATAGATAAGGTAAATGTGGTAATGAGACTGTAAACTTAATGGGGGGAAAAATATAAAAAAGAAACGAAAACCAATTTTAAGCGTAATTTACTTAGTTTTGAGGTGACAGAATTACCGTCAACCTCAAGAAAAGAAGATTTTCTGGTCGGTCTTAATGTCGGTTTTCGTCTTTAAAAAACTGAAAATAATAAAAAGAATATGAAGGGAACAATTTCGGCTGATATTTTTGATATGCTCACATAATTCTAGTGTTCATATAAGTGAACGGTGGCTTTTTGGCCGCATATAGGAGAACATAGTTCTTATGCCAACGACAGATGGCGAAAAGAACGCTAACAAGAAATCAACAAGATCCTCTGATTAATTTTGCAGGCTTTTTTAATTTTTTTCCAAATTACCAATACAATAAGCGGTTATCCAATTTGTGCTTTGGGAAAGTAAATTAAAATTTAGATTTAGCTTAAATTTTGCCATTATATAAAATAAATTTTTAAAAAATTCGCGTAAAAATTCAATGCTTTTAAGATAATTTTTGATGATTTTTTGGCATATTGTATTTCGGGACTTGATTTTTTTGGCATAAATAATTTTTGAATATTTGAACTAGAATAACGGTGCAGTCTAGCGAAAAAGTTTATACTTAATTGTATGCAGACAGTTACGACGCCCTCATTTCTCAATAATTACTTTCGTATAATTAATTTTTCTTCTTTAATTTTTCATTAAATAATATAGTATTGAATAGATTTTCTACGTTTTACCACAAAAAAAATTCAACACTTAATTTTAAGAAAAATGAAAAGAAGCAAAAATACTTTTCTCATAAGCTAACAAAAAGTGTTCTTGCGACATTTACTAATTAGTTATCCAACTAATTATTTTGAAAGTAAAATTTTAAATTTAGTTTTAGATAAAACTTTAATTATTCTATATTGCTTAACTATTGACATTATGCACTAATTAAAATAATAAAAAAGAATATTGCAAAAAAAACTTCTTACAGGACTCGATCATTTTGAGTTAATTTTTGAAAGACTTTTTTGCACATTCCAGATTGTAATTGGGCCATTACTTGATGGTTATTAGTTTTTAAATAGTCAAAAATTAGAAAAATTATCAACCTTAATAAGATCTTTTATGTTGTTTTAGAAGAAATAGTCCAACGGTGTCAAATCAAAGCGAATATAGATTATGCGTCCTGCGAACATTTTGCGCAATGAAGCAAAAATACCCCATATTGAGTAATTTGTGAAAGCGTTTTATTAAAACTAAATATATTTGGGATTTCCTTCTTTATGTAAAGGGTTAAAAAAAAAGTTTTTATACAGTCATAGCGTGCAGAATGAACAATCAATACCTCTTACTTTATATTTTCAAAGAAATATGGGCCAATGACATTTTTAGACCAAAATACATACCCAACAGTATATTTGGGTTTTCAAACCCTCATATTTAGAAATTTTACTTATTGATGCCTCCACCGAGCAAAAAATGAGCCGCATCGCTGAAAAAAAATTAGCTCAAAAAATTAGCATTTAAAGTCTTTTCTTTCAGCACCCAAGGCGGCACTCATCGTCAGTTGGGGTCACTGTGAGTGTTTCCAGGGTGGGAAAGAGAAGAAAGTTTAAAATAAAGGCGTAATAAAAATTTTGGTTCACGTTAATATGAACATAAAAGGGAGGGAGGGGGTTATCAACAAAAGGAATTGGTGCACTTGCTTGAACCACAAAGTTTAATTCCATAAGTCCAAATAGGTTTTCTATTTGTATTGCATATTACGAGCTTACTATTTATTATTAGTTTCAAATATTTTTAGTCTGGTAGGTGAGTTCCTTGATAATGTCATATCTAAAGGAAGCCCTAAGTAGCACAATGTGAAATCATAAAAGAATAGTTAAAAGCCCTTGGCAAATAGTAAAAGTAATGTGAACATTTTTTTGTTCACTAACATTCACTTTCTATCTTGTAAATTAGTTTTGGAGATTTCGAATATGGAATTGTAAATTAAATACGACCGCATTAAATGCATAACTACTAATGATATTCTTAGAATTAGATGACATGTCGGGGGTATAAATAATATATAAAATGAAATTTTGTGGGACTCCAGCTGAAACAGAATATTTGTGCCACAAGGTAAGAAGCATAGAAAATATCTAAGAAAATTCCTGAGCAACATTCTTTCCAAAATTGATTATTAGGAATAGTTTTTTCCCAATAAAAGAATGGACAGAGTTACCCAGGAGTTTTCTAAGGTATTTCTTATGCTTTTGATCATATTTGCTATGCTGAACTCTTTTAAAAATAAAAATTTTAGAGGCTCATTGTTTTGTAGAATTGATAAAAGTTAATAGGCTTATAGTAAAATGGAAAATTTTTAGATTTATGGTAGTTGGATTAGGAATCATTTTCATAACTGAAAATTTCTAAGATAAGAGAAAACGAGTTGATGATGGTTACTAAAGTTTTTTTTCTCCAAAATTACAGCCCCCATCTCTCTACTCCGATCAGATTAACTAATGCACTGACATTTTAAAACTATTTTATATTTCATTATTAAAAGAAAAAACTACAAAAGAAAATACATTAAAAACTACTTTCGAAGATTACTGCAATAATTGAAAAACGTTTTTCTTAAAATAATTTTCTCTTCTTTTTTGCATTTTACATTATTTCCTTTCTGATACCACCACCCCACCCCCACATCCCTTGTCCCATCTATCGCACTTTCTGTACCAAACAAACTATTTTTATTCAATTTACTTTAAATGAAATATTTTTAAAAAAATCATTCATTTTTAACAAGAAACTTAACAAAATGCAATCTGAATTAATACGAATACAAGAAGCAATGGATAACGATAAGACATTGGAAAAGAAATTGAAAATGCAAACAAGACAAAATGAAATAAATTAAATTATAAAATGAAATTGCAAAAAAAAAAATTAGCAATGAAACAATGTAAAAAATTTGAAAATGAAAATTTCCAAGCAAGTGCAGTGCATCTTTTCATCCGTTTTCGTATTACACAAGAGCAGATAAAAGATGAAAATTATAAGAAATGCTATTCACTTTTTTGCGAATATTATTCAAATAAATAAGAACTAAAAGTATGTATACGTGTATGTGTATGTGTGTTTATATTAGTATATAATTGCTATCTCCCCCGACCTCCAAATAATTATTGTGCCTCTCCAGACCTTCTTGATTCTTAAAGATTTGGCCGTAAAAGATGATGAAGGAAAAGATTTTTGACCGGAAGGATTGCGAGGAAAGGGCGAATTTAAAATACAGATTTGGAGGGGTATGGCCAGAATTGTTGAAAGGGAATAAGGAGAGGTGGTCTCTGGGTTAATATACGTATGGATGCGCATCAGTCTGTGAATTTGTGCAATTGATGCAGGCCGGTCAACTCCCACCCACACAATATTATTCGGTTAACTGCAAATATTGCACATTAAAAGCTTCAAATAAATGAAATGAGATAGTTGATTTATTTCATACAAATCTATATAGGAATGTGTGTATGTGTGTATGTGTGTGTGTGCCTATATAAGTGAACATTTGGAATATTCTCCAACTAAAGGAATCTTAACTAAAAAAAAACGATTTCATAAAGAATAAACAACAATAAATAAAATTTTATAAAAAAATAATTTAAAAAAAGATATTACAATAATAGCAAAGTATAAAAAGGTAAAACACTAAAAGAAAAAACCAAATCGCAATATTATGACGATTGCGCAAGCAAGCATTCACGAAACGAACACGAACGACAAATTTTCTGATTGCATTTAAGAGAACGAGAAATGAATTTTTAATTTAATTTTCATTTAAAACTACTGGCGTCAAGCTACAATACAATTTTGCAAATTACCTTGTTCGCACGGTTTTGCTGGTAATTAATAAAAACGGAATAAGGACGAGCTCAAAATAAAACGGAAAAAAAATCACGAAAAAAAAACACACTGAAAATTAGATACAATTCAATTGCTGTTGGAAAATTAAACAAAAATTAAAAATAGTCAAAAAAAAATAATGAAGAGAAAAAACAAAAATTGTTAAAAGGATTTAAGTTTTTGTAGAACGTACGTACTCTCAACCCTCGGCCTTCTGTTGCACAGTCCTTCAATGAACGCTCGACTTTCCGCTACCCACTCCAGCTTGAACAGAGGAAAAGAAGGGGGGAAAAAAACCTAAACGCTTATGTTTTGTGCTTGGGATAATTGTCCATGAAATTAAGGCGTCGAAAAACGTTCATAAATACGAAAAGAAAGGATAATCCATGACTGGACTCCACTCAAGATGCTCCATGATGATTCTAGGATTAAATAGCATTTTAATGAACGGATCCTTTAGCTGAGCTTAATTAAAATTCATATTTTATTTTAAAAAAATATGCATTTTCAACATTTGTCAATTTGGATTTAAAAAAAAAAAAATTTCACCTCCTTTTTTTTTACCCCCTCTAACTTTCTGTTCTTTCTTCTTGTCCTTTCCAGGTTCTTTTACAGTAAAAAGTACAGAGTTTCTTTTTTGAAATTATTAATTATATTCTTTTAAAAAGAGATTATTAGTAATATTTTTTTGTTAAATTTTGTTATTTTAAAAATAGAAAAATCACCAAAAAAAAAAAATTCTATACAATATTCTGTTGAAAGTTTCGATGTTTGTTGTGTCAATTTATACTTCAAAACCCTACAAATATTTGCGTTCATTTTGAATGTAATTCATAAGCATTTGTGAGGAGCATAAAACATACAAAATTTGGCCATTTCTGTTTGTTTGTTTGTGCGAAAGGTGCCAAAGACATGTGCCAGGAACTATATCTAAGCCCACCCTAGGGACATTGGGCATTTCAGGTATGACGGTTTAAGTGTTCAAATGGACTAAGTTAGGAAAAAAATTGTTTTCTATTAATTTGGTTAGAGGGGAAACGTAATAATTATATTTTATGGACTAGATTAGTATTTTTGTAATTAGATTGTAGAGAGTACTAGGGAAGGGTGTAGCTGGATCTAGTAGTTTAGTTATTGAGGGACTCCTACTCGAACAGAGTGACAATCCGCCAGTATTAATTTGGTCATTTTTATTTTGAATATTTTCAATTTGAATTGCCATTTCAATTGAAAAAAAGAAACTAAAATTCATTAACAATTAGATAACACTTAAAAATACAACAAAAAATTGTTGTTGTTTTTTTTATAATTTTTAAAAAAGTTGCAACGTTTTTGAATTTTAGAAGAAACAAACTAATTTCAAGTGTAATTTAGCTAGTTTTGAATTAACTAAATTACCCTCGCCTCAGCAAAAGATGTGAGAAAAAAAGATTTTTCAAGAACCGACAAAAAAAAAGATTTTTATTTCATATTTTTTAACAGATGCATAGTTTTTATCTCAACGACAGATAATAAAAAGAACGCTAACAAAATTGTAACATTTAAAAAATTGAACAAAAAATTTTTGTTCTTTTATTTTTATTTTTATTTAAAGGTAAATTAAGTAAAAAAAAATTCTTGATTTACGCAAAAATATTGATAAAAAAAATCAGGAAAAATTGAGAAATTTTTCTGAAAAACGCCATCTGCCGATAGTATAAGAAAGAGGAAAACTATTTCTTTTGGTACATATTTTCATACAAAAGTGCACAACAAACAACGAGAAAATATATCTTATCAATTTTTTTTTCTTTCTTTCTTTAGAAACGATATGTAAAAATCTACAAACAATATTTCATGTTGCTAAGATATTTTCTCATTTGTTTTGTTTCACCTTCAATTTAATTTTCTGTATATTTCTTTTTCGTTTTGTTTTTTTTCTTCTCTTTAGTTTTTTTAAATATATCTTCTGAATACATTATACACGTAGTATGATTTTTTATTGTTACGAAGCAGTATTTATTATGCAATTACATGTAACTACACGACAGTAAAGAAAAAAGAAGAAATATTGTAAATTGAACGAAGAAAAACTAATCAAATATTTACTTTGAAAATTAACTGCATCTCATATGAGCACTTGTCTTCGTTGCCACCTTTTTGCCGCGAACATCACCGAAGTGCCGGTGCTCTGGCCTCCCAAGTGAATATGCCAACTTAGCCATCCATTAGCCTTTCTGCCCACTTCAGATTGTAGGAGAGATTCACATATGTTTGCTTATCACCCACTTACCATTCTAGAATAGAAATCGTCAATGTACAAGTTTTAAGCTATGCCAACGGAATCATAAGAAGTTTAACTGAGAATTTTCTGTTGTCAATGAGGGAGGACCTATTCGATTACCTCAGTTTGTCTATTAAAAATCTTTCCACTGACCAGAGTCATACTCGTAAAAGCCCGCAAATGTTCTTTCATGGATGATCGGAGTTGTTAAATGCGAAACTTTGTATTTAACATAAACCATGCGATCATTGTTATTGCTTTCCAATTGTTGACCAAACTAATCGACCTCAAAACTATCAATGGCTCTCCGTCCATTTTGACAACGTCAAACTACACGTACGCTCTTATTTTATAACTTGAAAGGCGGACGCATTTTGTACTACTATGAGCCAATGACAATTCTTCCCCTATTTTTTTGTTCATTTGTTGTTTTGTTCTTTTAATGATTATGCCAATTTTATTTAATACCAGCAGCGATATAATGTTCCCGGCATTGACAACAGCACCAACAAAACAAAAGCTACAGCGCGTTACGTCAACAATAATGGCGTCTACATCAACAGTATCAGCGACAATGTCAATGGCGTCGGTAACGTCAACACGATAAACGTACACGGCCACACACATGCATATGCAAATATGGCCGCATGCACCCAAAATGCACGCCAAATGCATTTTGTTTATTTTTCTGATTCACACAGTCATGTTGACAGGAAGTTTACTTTCAACTTTTCTGTTTGTTCAACTTACAAAATACGGAATATTCGTCTCTTTCCCTCTGTGTCATCTCTGCACATTTCATCAAAGTTTGTAAATTATTAACTTTTTCTCAATTTTTTTTTAATCGAAACTATTAGCTTTACTTTCAATTTTTTTTTTATTGCTCACATAATTATTAAAATTTAAACTTTCACGTCTTTTGGCCGTTAGCACATCCCCGCGCCTAACAGTTTACGAATATGGGAAAAAATTATTCACAAAATATGCATTTTCAATACTGCTGACATTGTCACTTAAGTAAGTAATATGAAAAAAGAAAAGCAAAAATAATCGAAACTAATTTAAATGGAAAATATTTCTTCGTTTACATTTAACACGGAAATGTCTTCTTACACTTAATGTTAGATTTTTTGCTAAGAAGAAGTACTGAAAAAACAAATAAACAAAAAAAATCTTATCTTAAATGATAAAAAATTCGATTCAATCGATTTTGTATGCTGTAAAATTCATACAATATATCAAGTGTAAAATTCATACATTTAAAAAGTAAAATTTAATAAAAAATATTTTTAATTTAGATTTTGATTAAGTTTTTATATAAATATATAAGTTAAAGTTTGCCATTATATATAAAATATAAAACAATTTAAATAACTTGATCATTTACTGGTAATTTTAATATTTTTTTTGCATATTTCGGCTATTATTTAACGGATGTTGGTTATTAAATGCTCAACAATTAAAAAAACTATCTATTTTAAGATGATTTTTGACTACAGTTATTAGAATAATGATGCAGTTTAGCAGAAAATTTTATAGTTGATAGTCGATTGTATGAGACGAAGCTCTACTTTCCCAGTAATTATTTTCGCAGAACCAATTTTTCTAATTTATTTTTCCCCTTATTTCATTTCATAAACTTGCATAAATTTTATACTTTTATCAAATAAAATTCAATACTGAAAAATTTAATTTACTTATATGGAAAATAAGGAAAAAAACCTCTTTCAACAAAAAGTGTCCATGTGACATTTACTTATGGGTTATCCAAATTTGTATTTTGAAAAATAAAAGTTATTAAAAAATATTTTAAATATAAATTTCTAAATTATCTTTACTTATTAATATTGTTGGAACTCTGCCATTATGTAGAAAATTTTAATTTATTATTGAAAAAAACTTTTTGTAGGATTCAATCCTTGTAAGGTAACTTTTGAAAGGATTTCTTGTACATTTCGAGCTGTAATTCGGTTATAACTCGATGGATATTGGTTTTCAATTACTCTAAAATTAGAACATTATCTATTTTAATAAGATATTTTATGAAGTTTTATAAAAAGAAAGATCAACAGCGACAAATCGAGGCCAATCGACATGATCAAATCTCGAAATTACGTGTTCTGGAAACTTTTTGCGCAATAAAGCTAAAATTTGTTATTTTGTATAGCTTGTAGAACCATTTTGTTAAAACTACATATAGTCCATATTAAAATCTTGAAGTTTACATAAAAAAACATTACTTATCAAAAGGTCATAGCACCTTCTTCATTTTCAAAGAAATATGAACTAATAACAGCTTTAGACCAAAATGCACACCCGACAGTAACTTTTCGTAGATACAATGGCTTCTCCATAGTTACTTGTTAGGATTCCATATATTTCTTTATAATTAAAGAAGGATAGATTGACCCAATAAGAAATTGAGTCTCATCGTTGACGACCATAAAATCCTCTTAAAGTGCGAAATGTGGCTACGGCAGAACTATCACATTTGCAGAAAGTTTTTATAATTTAAGCACATAGTTTTTGGTGTTTAAACTATTCATATTATAAAATGGTAAATTTTATTATAAACGAACTTTATCTTGAATGATATATTTAGGAAATATTTATAAAATGAGCGAGTTTTACTTTCCAAACTGTCAAATGGATAATCCATTAGTAACTCTACTAACGCCCACAAAATATAAGCGAAAAATGAACTGATTAAAATTAAATATAGCAAATTTTGAGTTATAGAGAGTTTCTCAAAACCCCCACACAAGATTTGATGTTTGCACCATTTGTGCGGTAAAGTGTTGCCATAAAAAAAAGTAGCGTGATACGCTGCAGGAAAAAACAGCGCGTTTTCATTGTTGAGCAATATATTTAAAATAATGAAAGTTTGGCAGCTACAGTTTGCAATTTCCGTACAAAATATGGTCGGAATAGTTCTTTAACTTCATCAACTGTGAAGAGATTATTTAAAAAATTTAGGAAGACTGGATCAATTAGTGATCTTGTCAACACAAAACGTGTGCATCTCACGAAAGATTTGCATCTTCATGCTTACAAAGTTGAATTGACCCAAGAACTGAAGCACGCACAGCGAATGGAGTTCTTTGAATGGATTATGGAACAACAACAAGTGAATGCTAATTTTTCGAACCAAGCCACTACTTTCATTTTTATGGCTAGGTTAAATGACAAAATTATTGCATTCGGGATTCCAAAAACCCACGAGTCGTTGTTTAGACACAAATGAATCTACAACGTGCTACTATTTGGTACAGATTTTGGGCTGGAGGCGAAATCCAGTTTTTTATGCAAAAATTGCAAGATATGGATGTGGACGATGCGTGGTTTGAAGAAGACGGTGCCGCATGCCACACAGACCGAGAAACAATTACTTCTTGCGTGCAATTTGGGACACTCTTTTTTATAAAGAATAAACTTTAATTTATTTTGAAGTGATGTTAAGAATTAGATATAAATTCCTGACTGCAGGAAGTAACAATTACTATTATTGTAAAATATATTTTTCTAATCTAAATAAATTTTTTTTTCTTATTTTTCGTCTAAAATTTTGAAATTTAAAATTTAAATTTTTGTAATGTCGTTTTTTTTTTTGTTAATTAAATAATTTTTCCGCAAATTAAAAGAAAAGTCATCAACAAAAATTCTAATTTGAAAAGGAAATTAATCAACTCCATTTCCACTAAACTGTTGTTCCTTGTTTGTGACTAGCACTCCCCAATATTTGTCACTATCTCGAATTTCCAATTAATTTCGATATCAATTTAAAAGACAGCCAATAGTTTTGCAGCAATCGATTTTGAAAGATGCGATTTTTTGTTTGTTCGACATTTTATAATTTCTCTTTTGTCCAATTTAATTATTATTATCGCTTCTACTCCCTGTGTGCCTCGTCCTTAGTAATAGTTTTTCACACTTTTTATATTAAAATGAATTTAAAGAGTTTTCACATCAGCTAAACTACAAGAAGTATTTTCTTTTTTGCTCATTTCTCTGGTGAAATTTATCTTCTTACAAATCATAAATATTCAGAATTACATAATCAAAAGGAAGAGACTTTAAGTCTTAATACTTTAATGGGAAAAATATTTATAAAATATTCCATGAGTAAAAAATATGTTGTTTTTTCAATAATTAATAGTTAAATAGTTTTATGGGAGCAACCAAATGCTCAGATGACTTCGTTTTCAGCAATCAATCCCGGTCATTCTATTATTTTTTAAAAAAGTAAACGTTCACAAAAAATAAAATTCGCCAAATTGTCTTATGGACGTGACCAAGATTTTCCAAGCAAAATAAAAAAGAATGTGGCCTAGCAAAATTTACTATTATAGACCAATTACTCCAAATAACCGTACAAGAAAAATTTCAAGAGTGTTAAATCCCCATGAGTTGTTTACAAAAAAATGAGGTCTTATGGTGCCACGGTGCTAGGGTTCGTTAGGGTAGGGTTCGTTAGAGTAGGGTTCCTCGTGAATAATTTGTTGATTGGCTTCAGCCCAGTAATGACAATTTTTCCTATTGACGGATCCAGAGAGATGAGTATGCTCCTCATCTGAGAAGATGATTTTCGTGGAAAAATCAATATAATTTTCAAGTTATTACAGAGTAAAATCAACAAATTTACAGCGTTTGCGATGGTCCAACCAACGGCTTCAATAAAAATTAAATTAAATATTTTTAGTTCTTTTTCCCCTTTTAACATTCCTTTTAGAACATGAGGACCTTTTTACAAATATTCTAATTACATTTGTATCGGTCTTAAAATCATGCTGTGTCTTCACTTAGTATATGATCGGTCCACGCTACTCCTTATTTTCGTTCAGTTTCTGGTGCGGTGTTATGCTTTCGTTTAGTAGGAGAGGCAGACATTATATCTATATTGGGTTGTTGTCTTTGACCAATACGAGAATTTATCGATGATTGTTTTTTCTTGCAAAAGCTGGTATTGATATTGCCCTGTCTTTATGATGGCAGATGGTTTTTTCAGGTGTTTTGTCTCACTTTTTTGTTAGGGACAGTATAACGGGATAAGGAAATTAAAGTAGAATGGAAAGTAAAGTGGTTTTTGGTAATTAGCGTAGGACCATACCTCAGTTGGATTCGATCCCATAACCCAAACAGCTTAATGACTAGGCTTTATCGAGATTTGGTGATGTTAATTGGCACTCGAAAAGTTGCGGTTTAACGATGTTAGACTTTTTTTATGTAAAACTATGTAAAAAATCTTATCCATGTAAATAATCTTAAGATTTTAGATTATTTAAAAACTAACATCCATCAGCAAATTACAGCTCAAAATATCATCAAAAACTATCGAATCCTCTAAGACTTATCGTGAGAGCCATTTGAAAAGGATTTTATTTTATCTATAATAGCAGGCTTTAGGCCTTCTTTTTGGATAATACCCAAAAACTTATATCCTCAAAAAGGATTAATTGAATCAATAAGTTGAGATACAGCTATATAATTTATCCGCAACTATCTACCTTTTACGAAAGAGACAAATACAATTTTTTCTTTTTTTCTTTTTTCTTTTATAATTAACTGCATCTATTGAGTGGTATTTATAATTATTAAGCCTGCATATTTAATCCATAAACTCTATTATTTGATTGTACTTATTTCAAAGTATGAAAGAAAATTAACACAAAAAGAACGAGAAGAAAAATTTAACAAAAATATTTTGTAACAGCAAAAATGGCAGGCAGTCTCGTAGGGTACCGAAAAAGGGGACATTGCGTATACCGCATGTGCAAAATTATCCCTTTTCTATTATCCCGTTTTTGTTACTTTGTAAATATTTAGCCATTTTCCTTTTTTCATTTTTATCGTAATGACCAGTAAAGAATGGCGGTTCTTTTGAAAATCTTCAATGGACCAATGCAGCCAGTCAATCTGTACGTCAACGTATTAAAATGATGGTGCACTTTTTCAAAAAGCAAATGGAAAATTCAACAAAAAAAAACAAAACTCCCAAAATATAGGCTGGGATTTTTATTGTCGCCTCCTTTTTGCCTATAATCATTTTCCCAACCCTTTTTTCAACTACATTATTTTTCTCTCCTTTTTTTTCAACGAATGAGCATTTTTGCATTTTCTTTACACACAATTTTATTATTAAGGGTGGCATAAAAATTGCAAGTATTCACATACATCTATGTCATCCTGAATAGCAGTAAAAAAATATATATGTGTCAACAAAATTGAATATTGTTGCGTGCTAAATTGATCGTTCAGCTCATTGCGTATGGACGCTTTCGAAACTACTCAAGCGTTAACTTTGAACACTAAAAGAAGCTTACAAATGAGTTATAATTTTGTTTATGGTGTAAAAAAATGCCCTTGTCAATTTTGTGGATACCTAATGCTCATTTGTGAAAGTAATAATATAAAGTTAGTAAAAAAGAAAAACGATCTCTTTTCGATTGCTACCATCCCCATCCACTTCCGGTTTTCGAGCAACTTACGACTATGTAACTTCCAATTCGAATTTAATCTACAACGTATCCTTTAAGTTATTTACCTCTAAGATTACTACCAATTCCTTCAAAATAAATTTCGAATAAGGAAAAAATCCTTAACAGAAATAAGATACAAAAAACACGGTATCTGAAAATTCATCATTTCATCTGAAGAAAGGGAGAAAAAAAATTGACCGATCAACCCTCATTTTATTAACGTTTCGATTTGCTAGGGGATTTTCGGTTATTCTATGCCATTTTTTCGCATTTCCACTCAATGCATTCTGAAACAGGCGGTGAACCTAAATTAGTAAAATACGAACCCAGTCATTTCCAATCAGCTAAAAAAAGAATAAAAAAAGCAAAATAAAATGAAAGCAGGAATTTAAAAGAATCTAAAAGAAAATCCATCCAAAGACTGGCTATAGGAGCTATCCATGCACCCACAATAAAATTCATCGCGATAAATTTAACTAACGTACAACTTTAATAGAGCGACTTGTAAATTGTTCGCATAGGACCCATTTTGTAATTTTTTTGCCCATTTTGTCGTTTCCGGTTGTGTAAATCTAAAATCCGGCAATTTGTCAACACCTTGTCTTTTTTTCTCTTATTAATAGAACTTTTAAGGAAAGACTTGAATTTATTTTTTTTCTCTTATTTCCATCGATTTGATAAAAACTTTATGCGTAAAGATTTCATCTTTGATTTGTTATTTTTTTTTTTTGGTTATGATTGCAAAAAATATGAACAAATGGAGTGAACAATATTTTTTAATGTATTTTCCGGTGTTTTTTTTCGAATTCTATACAAAATTCACCCTACCCATTGAGGGTGAAATAAAATCTCTTACTACCGCCTCTTATTCACCGCTTTTTTGCTTATAAGGGTTGGGATTTTTCAATTTTGCATTATAGAAAAACTTAAAAGACGGCCTCTAAAAAATGATGGCGATTTCAAGGATGCTATGGGAAAAAGGGAGAACAAAAAAAAAACAAAAAAAAACTACCAACGCATCCATCGCATCATCGATACCAATATTCGTTAGCCGTTTTTAAATATATTTTGAGGGTTGCAAATTTTCATTTTATCTTTTTTTTACTTAAAATTTGATGATTTCTACGCAACAGAAATTCATGAGGGAAAAGCGTGGTTCTATATTGAAACACCAAAAAAGGAAAAAAACAAAATTCCCTCTATTCCTATGAATGGCAATTCATCCTTGAATAAGGAAATCTAATATGAAAAAAAAAATGAACGCATAACTTTGGGATTATTGGTGAGATGAAAGAAAACGAGCAAATAAATATGAATAAAGAGAACAGAGATAAATCAGGATTAAAGGACATCGTGTGTGTGTGTCTAATCTAAGGATTGCAGATAAAAATCACAGGACAATATTGCTAAATTAGCAACGCTTCAATGAACTGAATTTCTTTTTACAATTAAAATCGTATTCGAACCTAAAACCCTCCGGCTGTTAATTCGATTTCTAGTCGAATTCTATACGATTTTATTTTTACTCTTTTTTGTGAAATAATTTTGTTTTTATTCAAAATTATTTCTATTATTAAAAAAGAGTGCATTTAAAGGTTGTTTTTTTTCTGCTGATATTTTTTTGCTTTTTTTTGAATGTTAATTTAATTAGATGGAAAATTACTAGCTTTCAAATTAATACATTTCATTTTAGTGCAAATTTCTGAGCTCCTGTTTGGAGTTTTTTTTTCATCTTGTATTTTATGAATAGAGCTTATTAGGTGATTTTTAATAATAAAACTTATGAACGCCTGTTTTTATTATTGTTTTATCTTTAAAATAGTTGCAGCTTTTCTCTAATTTTATATTTATTAAAAAGGAACTTATGACATCTTTCTCACTTTTATTTAAATTTTTCTATAAAATAAAATTCATTAACGCCTGTTAAGCATTTTTTTTAACTTTCATAGTTAAGAAAAAATTATTAGTTTCTAAATTATTCTCTCCTTTAGGAGAAAATCCTGATCTTTTATTAGTTAATATTCTTTATTTTTAATAATAAAACTTATTGACACCTGTTTTATGATCCTTTTTGTCTTTAAAATGGTGACATTTTTATCTTTAAAAATTTTTGTTCAATAAGAAAACTTATAGAGTTTTCTTTAATTTTATTTGAATTTGACCAAAAAATGAGTTTATGAGCACCTGATGATAAAAATTATCAATTCCTACTAACCGTACTAGACTACCACCATCCAAGGTGTCGTGTAGTCGAATATAACTGAGGAATTGTCCTATGCTAATTTCCAAAATGGTCCTACGCTAAAGCACGTTTTTCACTCTGCATTAATTTCCTTATTCCTTTATCACTTGTCGCCAAATGAGCTTTAGTGTCGAGGCGCTAAGAATATACATTTTAGTACTAATATTACTTGAAATGATAACAAAACAAAAACAAAACAATTAATCTTGTTTTTTAAGAAGCCAATTATGAGTTCTTTTTTGAAAATTTTCTAGGAGTTTTGTTTCAGAAAATTATGAGCAACTGTTTTATGATCCTTTAGTTTTCAAAATGGTTGCAACTTTTCTCAAATTTAACATTCATTAAGGAACTGACTTATACAGTCTTCTTGACTTTTGTTTAAATTTTTCTGACAATAGAATTTATGAGCGTTTGTTAAACACTTTTTTGTAATTTCATAAATTAAAAAAAATTATGAGCTCCTAGTAGGTTGATTCTTTTGAAAATTAAGAAAATTATTTATGGTCGCCTATTTGTTTTTTTGTTTTTTTTTTGAAAAAACAAAAATAATAATGATAACCTAATGTTCTCTCTAAAAATTTGCTTTTTTTAGACCAAATTCTATATCTATTTTTAGGTGATGTCTTTGAATTTTAGTAATTAAAATTATGAGCGCTTGGTTGCATCTTTCATTTAATTTTATGCTCATATATTTGTTGTTTTCTTCTCCTTGTTTTTAATAAAAGAAAAAAATTTATGATACCCTTTTTGATTCTATATGAGTTTTTGAATTTAACTATTTACTCCTATTCCGTACTTTTCCTTAACTCGCATTAATTCTAAACTTTTAGTTGGCATCTAATTCGTTTATTCATAGAATTAATTTATGCTACACAAAAGATAGCACTTTTAGTAGCTAAAAAATATCCTTTCTTTTTTTTTTAAAAAAAATACGTTAGTTATAGGATTTTGATAAATTTCTATAAACTCTGAGCTCCTGGCCTGCTGTTTATAAAATAATTTTAAATAATCCAACAAAAAAAATACCAAATTAACTGTTAGACAATAACGTCGATAAAATTTGCAATTGAATTTATTCCCCAGTAAATTTTTATTTTTGTTGTAGAGGACAATTTTTCAGTTTTCTTATGTTAATTTGTTTTTAGTGTTTTTATAAAATAATTTTATTCATAATTTTTTCCCTCTTCTTATTTATTTGTAATAATTTTTTTATATAATTTTATTTCCCTATACTATTATTCATTTATTTTTATTTATGCTTTTATTTCATTATTATCATCACATTGCTGGACATATTGTTATTTGTAATTGTTATTGTTATAATTACTGTTATTAAATTTTTTTGTATTATTGTATTTTTATTATTTTTTAAGAAGAAAAAAAAACTTAAAATTTTATTAATGTAAAAAAAAAAAAATATTTTAGAAAATCAATCAACTTAAATAAAATAAATTCTAATTGTTTTCAAATACTTTAAAATATAGTAAATAATAAAAATACAAAAATATTATTGAATAAATTATTAAAAAATATATAATAATTATACTAAATGGTACGATATAGAAAATATCCGTTTAATATTTTATGAAAACTATTTTCATGAAGTAGAAATTTTTATTTCGTTTTTAAATTTAAATTTAATTTAAAAATAAAATAAAAATTATATTTACATAAACAAATGAGGAGTTATGATATCGTACCATAATGTTGAAATTATATTCATTTGTGTTGTGATCACATCAAAAATATTTCAACAACAAAAAAAAATTATATAAAAAAATAAAAACCAACATAAAATCATCGTCAATCATCATCTTATACTTAACTCGTTATTATTCATTATTACTTTGGGTGCTGGGATATGACAACAGGAGCTACAGCTGCATCTTGGTGTATTGCAGCAACACGCGGCCCTTATTGGTGGCCCGAACGCAACAACATGCCCAATTTGTCATAAAATTTTCCTAGGCGGCGAAGCCCTAATGGAGCATATGAAACACACGCACAAGGATCCGAACGCGTCTGGGGTTGCCAGTAAGTACCTAAACTAACCAAAAATATTCAATTTATCCTTACCCTTTTCCTATATTTTTCTTATCCTACCAACAAATCCCGATCCTTTTTCTTTTTCCAATAAACTTTCCTCATCTCATTTTAACATAAAGTACAATTTTTATTTGTAAACTAATTAATTACTTTTATATATTAGGCTTTATTATTTTCTTTTTATTTAGACATTAATATTTAATATTAACAGAAAAATAGTAAAAAAATGTATTTATTTTTTTTTAACCTAGAATAGTTGTTTCTGTTTTGTTTTAAATAAAAACACATCTTTTAATTCTTCTACTATAATTTTCAACATTGCTTTTTGCAAACGGTTTTGTGTTTGTTCTAATTTATATAAAATAATAACATAGAATAGAATCGAAAAAAATATCTTACAAATATAAAGAAAAGCACTAAAAATAATGGAGATTAATTGCAAAAATTTGAATATGAATTGATGATCAACTTTCACAAAATATTTAATCATCCTATCGGGCTGAGCGCTATTTTAAGGAAATTTTAAGGAAATCTGCTACATTAATTCTATTTTCAAATTGATCTCCATTTTATTCGAATTTCATTATTATAATTCACACTACATTTAAAAGTATATCAAATAAAAATTTCAACTTTATCATAATTAAATAAAAATGTTCAATCATCATCCACGATTACAAAAAAAAAAAAAAATTGTAAACAATTTCGAATTATTCTAAATACTTAAAAATTTATTAATAGAATTTTCATATTCAAAATAATCTACAATATAATGCACTCTGTTTAAAAAATGATTACTTAATTTTTATATTTAAAACACTATAAAAATATTATGGAAAAGTAACAACTTTCAAGTTAATTCAAAATAAATGAAAAATTCATCAAATATTCAGTAATTTCTCACAAATCCATTTTATTATGTTTTATAATATGTTGAAAAAATTTATTTTAAATTGATCGAAAATGGAAAAATAATTTCCAAATGGCTAATATTTGCCTTGTATGTGCAAAATAGTGTTACCATATTCAAAAAAACTATCCCATTGAATGCAGTTTCATATTGATAATCTTCAATTCGTTTAATAATCACAGCGAAATATTTCTATTAAATGGGAAAATTTTCAATAAACCAATTAAAACTGGTTGAAAAGAGAAATTTTTGCAAAAAAAAATTAAATATCAAAATTTTACTCACTTACCCATTATCATAATTAAAAAAATTCCTTTGGGAAATTTTCATAGTCACTCGAGTGTACATAAAATAATCGAGATTAGAAAATTGGATTTTATTTCGTTTAATCAAATTTCTATTTTGCATGTGTTTTGTAACTTTTTTCTTTTGTATTCATTTTTAGTATTTATTATTTGAACGTTTTTTTACTAACCAATTTTTTTTACTCCAAGCAAAATATTCTTCTTTGAAAAAAGTCCACCCCATTTTCACAAAAACCAAAAATACACACATAAGTAAATTATTAATGTTCACACTATTCCTACCAACTAATTTTATACATGCACACACACACACACACAAACACTAATTCATGGACAATTAAAAAAAAATTTAAAAAAATATTAAAACCACAAACACATTCATACTCAACTATCTGTGTTCCATTATTATCACAGTAATACACATAAGTAATAATAATATTAATATTTGTTAATAAATAAAAAAATAATAATTTTATTGGGGGGCTTCACGCATTGACCATATGAAATGTTTTCTCTCTTTTTTCCTCAAAAAAAAAAAAACAAAACCAATACAAAAAAAAACCTACTACGTATCGTTACCGTTTGCTTATCAACAACTGACCCCTACTTAGCAAAACGAAGAACAGCAAATCACCCGTGCCCAGTGTGCGGTAAACATTATGTTAACGAAGGATCTTTACGTAAGCATTTGGCATGCCATCCAGAAACATCACAGCTAACAAACAGCTTACGAATGTGGCCGTGCTCGGTGTGTCAAGCTGTATTCACGCATGAAGCTGGTAAGTACTTCAAAACAGCCTTCAAAAAAAAAAAAAAACCAAAACAATAACAATAGATAAACGAAGATACACCAATACTATAACAGCAATGAATACAAAACACACACACACACACACACGATTACACAGTAAAACTAGAACATTATAAGTAGGAAATATGTCCTAAACGATAAGTTAAGACCAATTTGTGCTCTTGAGCAAAAAAAACATGTATATTTTTTGCTCAAAAACGAACCAATCTGCTCCGAAAGCTTACTACTATCGACTTCTAATTTCTCACCATTTTCAAATAGTTTACTCTCATTCTTGTCTCTTATCTGAAACTATATTTATCTCCTTCTATAATTTCTACTCTGTATCGAGCGATAATTAACAATCCAAAAAGCAAAATCGGTCTCATATCTTTAAGAATTAAAAATAAACTGAAAAAAGAAAACATAAAACTCAACTACAACTAATGTCAAATCGAGAGAATCCTTTATAAAAAATAGTCCTATGCATTTGTGGTCAATTTATGAATGTGTGTTTCCCTTAAAACAGGTCGCGAATTTGGAGAAAAATGAAAAATTAAAGTTCATATTTTTCTCTACCAGGCAAACAGTTAATATTATTTTTTTTTAAATCTCTTACAAAAAAATGTGTATTTTCAAATCGAACCCAAAGAAAATATAAAAGTATTTACTAAAGATCGCTCGATACACTTACCTACATATAACAATTTTCATGTAAATATTATTGAGGTCCTTGCACTTATCTCATTCATTCCATGTACAGAATAAACATTTGTTAATTTTTAAATAAAAATTAAAATACATATTAAATATCACATTTTGATGTTGCACGACTATTTACTCCTATACTATTTGAGAAATATTGTTTCGTAATTCTTATAAATATTTAATCCCTTAAAAAAGGACACACAAAAAAACTATCCATTAAAAGGACATGTCGAGAAAGAAGAATTTTTTTGTAATAAAAAAAAAAACAAAATCAAATTATAAAAAAATAAATCATTACAAAATTTATATATAAATTTTATGGAAGTATTAATGCATATTTTTCCTATTGGTCCTGTAGGCTTACTGACGCACATGGAGCATATGCGAATGGATCCGAAGCATCAATTTGCAGCACAGTATGTGCTTTCACGAGCGGCCGCCGAACGTCGCGAACGCGATACTTTCCTAGCAGCCGCAGTAGCAGTGTCGGCATCAAGTTCTGGCTTGTTATCCGGCCTAGGTGGCAGTGGCGGCGGTACAGGAGAAGGCGGTGCCAATTCAATGTGCGCATCGCCCTCAGCCCATTCAGATAGCTCGTCCGGAAATGGAAGATTATCTTCAACAGGCTCTGATCCTGGTGGAAATCTTTTGAATAACAACAACAATAATTGCAGTAGTAAGCTTAGTGATATTTTACGTGCCGGAAACAATGGTCATCTACATCAGCAGTATGGTGTCGATGATTTGCATGCAAATCGTATGTCGCTTATGGCGGCCGCCGCCGGTATTGTTGGTCAAACGGGAGCCGGTGTTGCTGGTGGGCTTGGTTCTCCGGGCGTTGGAGTCGATTCGACGACGGCTGGTGCTGTGCAAGCGGCTGTTGTCAATTTAGCGGCGGCAATGCGAATGGGTCACGTCGCCTCTCAACAGAATGTCAACAACGGCTCCTCCAGTGGTGGTCCATCGTCCTCGCCACCACTGAACAATGATTCAGCGTCAGCTGCTGCTGCTCAGGTGGCCATGAATGCAATGCGCGCCTCAATGGCTGACTCAATGATGCGGCAGTCAATGGGTGTGGATCCAATGTCCCACCAGTCACACCATCAACACCATCAGCAAAACTCCCCCGAATCAGCCCTGCGAATGCATCAGGCTGAAGTTCTATTACGTTCACAAGCAGAAGCAGCTTTACGATTAGCTGTTTCGGTGGCAGCTTCAAATAATGGTACAGCGAACGATGTCAGCGTTAACAATTCACTGCGTCACCATAACGGTGGATTTGGCCAGCAGCAACAGCAACAGCAACAACAGCAGCAGCAAAACTCCAACGGAGGTGGTAGCAGCAGCGGGCAAGGTGGCCAAGGATCGTCGAGCGGAAGTTCCGGATCACAACAGCATCCACCGCAATCGCAGACTCCACAACTCCATCAGAGCCAACAATCACAACAAGTCAGTCCCGACATTTCGGAGGCCATTCGTCTACAGGAGCACCGACTCGAGCAGGCGTTGCGTCTCCATAACGATGCGCGGGCCCTTAACTTTCTCACATCGGGAAATGGATCTTCGGGCAATGCCAGCGGTCAACCGCCCCAACATCAGTCTCACAATCCATGAGAATTTAGTTTCTTCTGAACAGACACCCCATGTTCAGAAAGAAATCAATGCAATAACAGCACCATCGCAACAATAACTAACACCACCAAAACCATAACCACAAACAACATCACCACAACCGACAGCAATGTCAGCAATAGTACCGCCAATGGCAACAGCAGCATTTCGTCTACTAACTTCCTTAATGGTTGCAATAATACCAACAACACCGCCGAATTAAATGCATTTAAATATGAAACGTATCCACTGTGAGTGAGCAGCTCTTTTCTTCTATATAAAAGGATATTTTCTTAAGTTTTTAAAAAAAAAAAAAAAAAAATGTCCCGTTTAGTTCGGTTAGTGTATGTGTGCGGGCATTTTATAAAGTAAATGAAAACAAAACATGTTTTTTTCTTTATATAATATTATTATTATTTTTCCGCCGTAATTTAAGAGAATACTATCTATTGTAGATAAATTAATTTGTAATTATAAGAAAGCACATTTTATATTCGAGCAAAATGGATAATAATCCATATTTGAGTTTAGTTTTTTTTTTTAAGAAAAAGCAATAAGGGAAACAAAAAACAAATTTTTCAAATATTTCTATTAGTTTTTATTGTATTTTTTTACATCTTCTAAGACGTTAAATCAGACAAAACACTAATAATCTGTCGAAAGGATCAAATACAATATTCCACACTGAATCCTTGAATAAAATCTAATAGAAATTTGCAATAATCAAAACGTGATAGAAAAGGGGGAAAAAAACAAAATGGAGTAAAAATATTCAATTGCTTTGAAAGTATGACTAGTAAATATTGTATTTTTACCATTAAAAAAATGAGCAAAATGAATTTTGTTAATACCACTACTAAGAAATGAAGCAATTTTTTTTTGTTATTTAAAGAAATTCTTAAAAACGCCATATTGATAGAATTTCTATTCAAAATATTTTGTTTACTTTTAATTATTTCTAATGATTTTTTTATTTATAATTGTTATTGTTTAAAAACAGAAAAAAAAACCTATAATAAAAATTAAAAATTCTTTCTACTTAATAAGAGAGACAATATTGATTATTTTAATCAAAAAAAAAAAAAAAAACAAATGATTAATGAGATCATTTTCGTAGCTTCTAATTGAAATTCGTGCAATTGTTTTCAAATAAATATTTTTGCTTCTAAGAAAAAAAAATTCCATTTTAACAAAAGTAGTTAAATTGAGAAAAAAATTAAAAGTTTCAAATTCCTTATATGGAAAAATTCGATTGCAAATTAAAATTAATTTCGACTATAATTAGAAAAGGTGGTAAATAAATTTTCAAAACCAAACCTTTTGCAAAATTCACTTTTATTTTTAAAAATAATATTAATTACATTTATTAAATATAAAAAACATAATTGAAAGTTTTCATTTTCTTTTTTTATAAAAAGAAAAAAATCCAAAATAAGTCATTTTAACGAATTAGAAACTGAATCGTATCCTTTGAAATATTTTAAAAATATATCAAAAAATTAAAAATTTTTTATGTAATATTTTATTCTAATTTTTAAAAATAAATTATGAAAAGATAATCATCCATAAGGATATAAAATAATTGCAATATTTCAAATTAGAGAAAAATTCGTTTAACACGCATACACACTTTCGTACATAAACAAATAAAAAAAAAAACTAAATATACAATATTAAATTAGTTAACAGAAAAGGAGCTGAAAAAGAAAAAACCAAGATTACACCACAAATATAGTACATAAATTGTAAACAAAATAGAAAAAACAATGCAACTTATTTAAAGGATTCGAAAGCATATGATAAGTAAGGAAAGAGGAGAAGAGATCAGATGAATATAGGCAAAGGAAAAGACAGAAATGATATATGGAATTAAAAAAAGGGTTTAGGAAAAATATTTAAAAAAACTAAAACGAATCATACCAAAAATAATAACTAATGAAATTAAATAGAAATTATTCAAAACTGATTGCATTACGAATTATGGGGATTTTAAAATTTTACAAAATAATTTTAAAAAAAAACACAAGCAAATCAAAAGAAATCAGAAGAAATTTTTACAAATAGTAACAATTATTAATGTATATTAATAGTATTTTTAGGGGACAAAAAAATAAACAAAAATTAAATTAATTAATTTCTTAAATGAAGAATTGGAAAAATTTCAAGGTAATTATTGAGAGAGAAATTTTATAAAATTGAAAGGATACGTGTTAGGGGGGGAAAATACAAAAATTCATAAATAATATCTTGATGGGAAACGTACAATAAAATACTATTAATTATAAATGATTATTTGAAAAATATTTTTAATAATAATTTTTAAAAAAGAAAACACACAAAACGAAAAAGCAAAAATTCATAATAATAAATTTTGATCAAAATGAATAATAGAGAAATCAAAACAAACTTAACATCCGAAAATATATATATATACACATATATATATTACACTCGTATGTATACACATACATTTATGAATAAATAATACAGAGATAATATTAAATTCAATATGATTTATATGAGTAAAAAAAAAAAATTATAAAATTAAAAGATATAATAATTAAGTATATGAGTAAAGAAATAATTAAATAAATGAATAAATAGTTATATAATATTTAAAAATAAAAAAATGGTAAAAACAAAATTATTTAGGTAAAAGAAAATATACAATACATAAAAAAATAGAAATAAAAACAAAAGTAAAAAATTATTGTAAAAATAATTAAGAGCAAATGTACGCATATTTTAGGTTATCTAACGCGTATCTCCTTCCTCTGAATGAATATACCATTATGTGCAAAAGAGAGCAAAAAGCAAACAGCTGATAATGATCGTAATCGTAAAATGTCCATATAACTCTGAGAGTAAAAGGGATTTTTTTTCATAAAAGTACTTTGTTTTTTTGTTGCATTGACAGATTTGACTGAATCTGCTTTACCATTGTACATACATTGTACGCACATGTGTACGAATGCTTGCCTATACGATCGTGCAGAAAGAAGAAAAGTGAAAACGCCATCGGCAAACAAGCAAAGTGGGAAAGGGGAGAAACAACTTTGCAAAATGTCAAATAGAAGATTTGACATATGCATCTCAAATTTAGAGTACAGTCTGTGTCATAAGTGGAATTTAATTGGAACACAAAAAAAGAAAATAATAAAAATTAATTTAAATAAAAAAGAAAACAAGGAAAGAAAATTTCTAAAAAAATATCCACTTAGACACATTCTCATACGCATACATCTATATATATACTATATATATATTAATTTGAATGCAAATAAATATATATCTGCATAGTAATTACGTTCTCGTCCATCAAATTAATTATTAAAATTAAACAAAATTTAAAAAAAAACCTTCTTTATTATTATTAACAACAGACAAATCGTAGAGACAAAAAAAAAGAACAAATAAAGAGTTTTTGTTCAAAGTTCCTTTTCATTTTTAAGTGCAAATCAAATGAAATTAATTTTAATTAACAAAAAAAGTAAATTACAAAATATAAATAATAAACGAATTTCCCAAAAAAAAAAAAAAATTATAATATGAAGAAGAAGAGAAAAAAAGTCTATAAATTCATAGGGAAACTAATGTAAAAATATTTAAAAAAAAACCAACAACAATAACAACAACAGAACACACATATACCTAAATATATATAAGTATATAAATATATAAAAAAAAATATATATTATAAGAAATTTTTAAGCAAATACAAAAAGAGAATAGGCTAATAGAAATATTTAGTAAATATAATTAATAAAAGAATATATGAAAAATAATCATATGAATGTACGTGCATCGTAAATAAATTTACTTTTTATATTTAAATCAATTCTGAAGAAATAAATAATTTTTAAAAATAATTTTAAAAATCATTAAAAATTGAGAGAGAAAAACACAGAAAAAATAAAAATTTCCTCACAGCGATGTATTAAAAAATGTAATTGGAAAAAGAATAAGAAATTTTTATAAATTCACAAAAATAAGAGAAAATTTTTTTATTAAAAAGAAATTAACTAAAATTTTTTTTTTTGGCAAAAAAATTCACGTAAACCATAATAAATGACCTAAAATAGACCAATGGGGATTAAATATGCAAAAAATTAATGATTGATTTCTTTTATGTGTATGTGTATAGAAAATGATTGCAACAAAAAAAAAACAATAAAAATCCAAGAAAATTTTTTGGTAAAATTTATTTCAATAAAGAAATAAAAATAATAATAATAAAATTATTAAAATTTTTAAAAATAATACTTTGTTTTTGGCAAAAAAAAGCTTTTATCATTCATTTAAAAAATAGGAAAAATATATTTAATTTCTTTTTATAGAAAGTTTCCATACTAATTATGAATAACAAAAAAGATTTTCCATATTAAAAGTAACGATTTTCTTTTATACTCGTAAATTGATCAAGTTAATAAATTAAAATTTATTTAAATTGATTAAAAAATTAATCTTACCTTAAAAGAAATAGTTTTCAAAATCATAACCCAACTAATCAGTCAATTTGAATATTTTTGGCTAAAGGATGAGAGATTTTAAATTTCCTAATACAAGAAAATAAAACTTAAATAAAAAAATTACAAATTTCGCTATTTTAAAAAAAAAAACTTTTAGAAAAGACAGAAATTAACAAATTTTAGTTGAAAAAATAACCTTTTTGAAAGATAATTAAAAGAAACTTTATAAATTTTCCTTTACAGTAACAAACGATAAAATTTTATTGCAAAAATCAATGTAATTTGGCAAGCATATTTTTAAAAAAATATTTCTTTTTTATAATCTAGTTCGATATGTAACTGTAGACATACAATATACCAAAAATATTTCTGACATTTTACAAGGCTTGATGTAGAATTACACTTTTTTCCCTTTTTACCTCTTCTATAACATTATAAATCAGCATCTTATAAAGGATATGTACTAAATAATGTTGATTAGTAAGCGTAAATACCATATCTTTTAACATCTGAACCTACCTACAAAGCCAATTTTGACTTACCGCATAGTTTAGTTAATTGATATACCAAAGCCACTTTAGACTAATGAAAAATGAAAAAATTATATGGAAAAAATTTCAAATATATTATTATCAAAAACAACAATAACTAATAGAAAATATACACGTATATATATAAATTCAAATAATAATAAATAAACTTGGAAAAAAACATATTTATAAAAATATAACTAAAAAAATATTTTAAAAAAATGGCCTCATTTTTAATAGTAATAAAATTTTCTTTGGCTTTCTCGCTATACCATATAATCAAAATTTGAAAATTTAAAAAAAAACTTTATAAATATTATGTTTTTTTTTGGAATTTCATTTTTTTTAATAATTTCACTTTCTGTAAAAAAAAAAAATTTAAATTTTCATAACAAAACTATTGAAAAACTATTGTAGTTAAAGAAAAACTATATTTTTTGCAGCAATATTTCCCCTTATAAATTGTGCATTTTGATAATTAATTTAAATTTATTGGAAATAGTTTTTAAAAAGAAAAAAAAGATTTTTTTAATTCATTTTAGATTTTATAATAAAAATTCTTCGTTTAATTATAAAATATAAAATGAATAAAAATATTACTTTTGCAAAAAGTTTTTAAAAAAAAATTTATGCAAAAATTTTAAAAGTTTGAGCAACACTTTTCCTAATAAGTGACAGCAATTCTTAACAAAATAAAAGAGTTTTTAAATTTTTTTTTTCAAATGATTATGGATAATAGTTTTTTTTTAATAAAAGAAAAAGCTCTCCTTATTTTTTTTACGAAAAAAAAATTTCCATATTTATTAAAATTAAATTCAGTTTTAATTTTAATAAAATTCTACCAGAAAAACAAAATTATAATTAATACCAAATATACATACACATATACATACCCACGTTAATTAATAGATACACCATAATTAATCTTAATACGAAGGAAAGAAAATAAATTAGAAGAAAAAACCTTTTAAAGAAAATTTAAAAAAAAAATTACTGGTCAAAATTTCAAACAAAAAATCACTAAAAACAAAAAAATCCTGCAAATAAAATTATTTAAGCTAATTCACATACTATTTCTCCTACATATAAGCATGTATTTATATATATATATAAATATGAATTTTATTTGAAATAATTTAAATATTTTAAGTAATATGCAATAAAAAATTAATAATTATAATTATAAGGAGAAGAGGAGAGAAACAAATCAATTTGCCAATATAATTATAGTATACAATAGATAATATTTATAATGCAAATAAACACAAACAAAATATACAAATTTAAATTTAAAAAAAAAATATTATTTTAAAAATAAATTATTACTAAACGTACTCTCAAAGGCGTAAATCGAAGTGGAGGAATAGTAAATTATTTGTCTGAGAGAGTGAGAACAAGAATGCATACACATATATATGGTCGTAGGAGAGTATTTATTAGTGAGTAAAGCGAGTAGTTAGTTATATGGTATGTAAGAGAGCAAAGCCCAGAAACAATTCACGTGCATTTCTAGTGAAGCTTTTTTCAATTAGGTTACATTTTGTCTTGCTCTACTTCTTGATACTCGTAATATTTGAAGGTTTTTCCCCTTTCAACATTAGGAAACTTTGTTAATTTTGATTTGTTGTTATTTAAATTATTCTTTTAATTTTAAAAATATTATTTATTAAGTAAATTAAATGGTTTTGTTTCTTATTTATTAAGTAATCAAAAATACAGTTTATATTTATTTAGTATAATTATAATAACAATACAATATATACAAACATATATATATACATACATTATAAGTAATGAAATTATTATAAATTTTATTTTCGTTTTAATTAAATTATTGTTATTTTTTAAGTAATGCAATACAATCTCTTTTTGTATTTGTTTAAATGTGTTTTTTTCAGTGTCATTTTCTTTTCTTTTCTTTATACACGTATACCATATGTATATCATAAAACGTAACTATTTATATTTTTATTATATTTATGTCGAATTGATATAATTTTCTATTCATATAATCTATATATTTACATACATCTACATAGAAATATATAAACAATACATACATGAATATTTAACAACAAAAAAAATGTTTTTTTTTGTTCATTTATTTGTGCAAAATAGCATATATAAGTATAAAATTATTTGATAAAAATAAATAAATGAATATGAATAAAAAACAAAAATTGCTTTATTTTTTTTGTTACAAAAGAAGAAAAATACATAATTACACACACACACACACACACAAACAAACACATAAACAATATATATACATACAACTTATTAAGCAACAAATAGTAATAGTGATGGTAATATAATGATTTAAAGAGGATTGATTGTCAATCGAAAAACAAACTGAAGGAAATTAATCGACCAATGTCCATCGGTACAAAAGATTAACACCCATTTTAATATTATAGAAATAATAATTATAACTAATAAATAATTAAACAAACATAAAGTTGTGCTAATATGTCTACAAAACTCACATATGAATATATAATATAATTTCCATTTGGATTTTTTGTTGTTTTCTTTCTTAAAAAAAAAAACAATTTCTATAATTTTCGGATTTATATATTCTACAATATTATTTATTATTTGTGCTTTTTATTACAAATTATAGTTTTAACTGTTACCATAACTTGATTGTTATAATTTAAGAACAAAAATTACCACAATAATTTCGACTGGATTTCATTGCTATGATTTTAGGAAAATGTTCAAAATATAATTTTAAGCCAACCTCATATTTTTTAAAAAATTTCACTATCATTTTCAGCTTTTTTAGTTGATATAATTTTACAACAATTTCATAGCTATAATTTTAAGACATTGTTCCAAATATAATTTTAGGCCAACCTCATTTTTTTTTAAATTTTACACCCATAAATGTTGCTGATATTCGGAATTTTTCTACTATAATTTTCAGCTTTTTTAATTGACATAATTTTAAAAAAAATTTCGTTGCTATAATTTTATAACAATGTTCCAACTTAAATTTATAAGTCAATCTCATTTGTTGCTGATATGCAAAATTTTCCTACCATAATTTTCAGCTAATATATTTGACATAATTTTTGACCAATTACGTTCCTATAATTTTACGATAATGTAAAAATTTTTAATATTAAAATTTTAAGCCAACCTCATTTTTTTTTTAAATTGTACACCCATTTTGTTGGTGATATTAAAAACCAATTTTCCTTTTTTATTGTTGAGAATATTTCGTTGTTATGATTTAAGACAAAAATTTTTGCTATAATTTTAGAAATATTATTTTAAGATAATTTCAGTCAAAATATTACTGAAGCAAATTTTGTTTTTTCCTTAGCATTATATTGATTTCGTTGCTAATATTTAAAATTATCTAACTATTAAATTCAGTTATTTAGTTGATATAATTTTAGGAAGAATTCATTGCTATATAATTTGGAATTTATTTCGTTGATATTGCTTTGTAACAATTTCTTTTGTATAATTTTTGACCAATTTTTCGACAATAATTTTTAAGTTAATTTCGTTTTTTTTTTAAATATATTTGTGACCCATTTTGTTGCTGCCACTTTTAAACAAATTTTCCTGCTATAATTTTAAGCTATTTTCATCTATATAAATTTGGATCAATTTTTGTACGATCATTTTGGACCAATTACGTTGTTGTAATTTTGGATGATTTTTGTTGCTATAATTTTAAACCAATTTTAGCAATTAAACTAATTTATTTATTATAATTTAAGACAAATATTTTGACTATAAATTTAAGCTAATTTCGCTATAAAAATTTTACAACAACTTCGTTGCTATAATTTTAAACCAATTTTACTACTATAAATATTGAACCAATTTTATTATTATAATTTTAGCATCAATTTCGCTGCTATATTGTTAGACCAATTTTATTTTAAGTTGAGCCAGTTCCATTATTTAGGTTCGAGCCAATTTTATAGCTATAATTTTGAACAAATTTTATTAATATAATTTTCGAACTATATTTTTGCAACAATTCTGGACCAATTTCATTTTGTGTACATTGTAATTAAGTTAGTTTATAAATAGAAAAGTTTAAAACAAAATTAAAATTAATATTAAAAAAAATTTTAAAATAATCATCGGCTAATAATTACAAAAATTTTCTTTTTTTTTTGTAATTTTTATTTTTTGCATTCTTTTGAAAACTGTATTAAAAAATTTATTTGTCCTCATTTTATTTTTTTATTTATTTAAAAACTCTAATTTTATTGTTTTATAATTATTTTATTTAATTTTTTTTTTTTAATATTTTCTAATAAGAGCTCTTTACTGAACTGTCAATGTTTTTTTTTAAATAAATATCCTGCACTCACATTATATTTTAAGAATAGAATTTTTAAAAGTCAGATTTCTCTTCAAAAGGTTTTGCTTCCAGGAATATTTTTCCTTAAGGAACACGACATATTCAATGAAAAAAAAATATATTTATGAATCCGTTTTATTTTAACTACTATTATTAACAGAAAAATACTGCTATTGACTAAAAAATTGTTATCCCTTAAAAAACAATAGAAAATCATACAACTCAGCTTCTTCAATCAATTAATAAATATGGGTAGCACCTTTTAAAAGAAAATATAGTAGATTTTACATTAAACAAATTTGATAACAATATTTTTGGAAATATTGTACAATTTGTGTTAAACTAATAATAAATTTTTCAATTATGATATTTGCACATATAAAAATGAGGCCAAATTAAAAAATTGCTATTATATAAAAAGAGTATGAACCGAAAAATTATTACCAAAAATTAAAAAACAAAACTAATAACTAAAAAAAAAAAACAAGTTCGAATAGTAAAAGAAAATTTTCCAAGTTTTAAACAAAAAAAAATGTATAATAAAATATGTAGAAAAATGGAACACTCTCGAAAATGTATATCAGAAAATAAATTGCTTTTCATTTACATACACATGCACATAGAGAAGGGAGAAAAAAAAATAATCATAAAACAAAATTCTCTAAAAAAAATTTCATTTTTCGAAGGAATTTAACTTTTAATTGAATAGTAAATTAACAATTTTCAAAAATAAAAATTAAAACATTTTCACACTTAAAAAATAAATTGATAAGAGAAGAGTCAACGTATACTCATATATAAAAACTCAAATGGAAAGTTAATAAATTTGCATGAAGAAAAAAAATAATAGCAAAATACAATATTGATGATATTGAGGGAAAATTTCGTACAGGAACAATACAATAATGAAAATATTGAGTAAAATTTGGTATTTTATTATTTTTTATACTTATAATTTGAGGAACAGAAGAACTTAAAGGATGGCGAGGATATAATTATTATGAATAAATTAAAAGAAAACATAAACTATACATGGAGAAACAATTTATATTTGAAGATATATAAATATGATAAAAATAATAGAAATTATCTTCAAATATATAAATAAATATAAATATATTTATTATTAAATAATAATTAAGTAAATAAATAAATTAATAAATAAATATTAATAGCAATTGATAATTAAAAATAACAATAATTAATAATAATTATCATAAATAATATATAAAATAATAATTATTATAATAATAAATAACAATAGTTATAATAAGTATATAATTAATAATAAATATAAAAATACAAAAATGGACAATTAACTATAAAACTAGGCTAATAAGTATGCATGGGATTTCGGTGCGGATGTACGTGTGTAAATTTGTGAAAAGAATAATTAAATTATAAAAGAAAACTAAAATGAAAACAAACAAACAATTTTTTTAAATATATATAAATGCATATGTATATTCAAAATAGTATATATAACAAGAATATTAAGGAAACCCCTTACATTTCCTTTTATATCCCAAAGTATCCGAAATTATCCAAATCCATTATCCTCAGACCCTTATATACACAAAATCAAAACAACCAAAAAACAAAACGATAAAATATAAAATTAAAACCATAATAAAAAGAAAACTAATAAAATAATAAATATATTTAAATAGAAAATTAAATAAAAATTCATAATTAATTTTTTTAGGAACAATAAAAACTATATTTAATTAAGAAGAAAAATAAAGCAACAACAACAACATTTTTATTTAAATTAAAAATTCAAGGAAAAAATTACTATTATAGATAAATAGAAATAAACAACAAAACAAAATTTAATGAGAAAAAAAAATATTTTATAAAATGAAAAAATTTTATAAAAACAAAATTTTTTTAAACATAATATAATATATATATATATATATATATATATATATATATATATATATATATATATATACATATATGTATATATATATATAATAAATAGGAAAAAATAAATAAAATATAATAAATATTTATTTAATTTAGTTATTATTTTTTTGATGTGGTAAAAATAAAACACAAGCAAGTAAAAATAACATTTTAATTTTCTTCAGTTTAATTTTTATTATTAAATTTTTACTAAAAATTAAAAACAAAAACAAAATCGAAGAGATATTTTTTTTCTTTTTAATGATATCGAAAAGAGGAATAATTAACAAAAAAGAGAAGAAGAAGGATAAGAACAAGAAGAAGAACATCATTCAATATAAACAACAATAATAAAAAAAAAACAACGAAATAAACAAAATTCAACACTAAACAATTTTTAGCTACAATAGAAATGACAAAATGATGGAAAAATAACAACATTTCCAAAAGCAGGTATAACAACATCATAACCATATAAAAATAACAACAATATCGAAGAAAAAAAACTAGAACGACAGCAAATCTAAAAATGAAAATCTCAAAAAAAGAAAACTAAGCAGACGAATTTTCAAAAAAAAAAAAAAAAATTATAAGAGAAAAAATAAACATTTCTCAAATCAAAAGCATAAAATAATAAAGAAAATTCCAAATTTTCAAAGATTAGAACATTCGGAAAAATTTGAAATTATTGTATAAGAAATTATATAATAAAAATGGCGACAAAAAACTCAGGGTTCCAGCTAAAAAAAGATAAAAAAAAAAAGATTTTCTTTTCAAAATTAATGAAAAAGAAAACAACAAAAATGTTGGGAAAATTTTGGATATTTTCTTTTTACTAAATTTATACAAGTCAAAAAGCAAGAAAAATTAATTAAATTTTAATTTTCAAAGTTCAATAATCAAGCCTAAAAGAATGGCCATCAAGAATTTCGTTGAGTGCAGAAAAATCGCGTATATTTTCGGAGGAAAAGAAGAAGACATTTTCTCAAGATGGTTTCAATATGGCGGGCTAAAGACTAATTTGAATTCTACAATATTGACAAATGGAAAGAAATATCAAAGAATGAAATGTAAATTTCTGTAATTTTCGGCAAATCTCAGCTTTTAGCTAAATCCTTATCGATGGACTACATTTGGAGAAGCGAAATGAAAAAAAAATCGATTTTCGTGAAAATAAAAACGTAATAACTTTGGCTTAATAAATAAATTTGGCAGTGTGAAAAAATTATTTTTTGGCAAAACTTTTGTCGAGGAAGAACATCTTAATGAGTTGAAGAGAATCTTTCTTATCAGCTTTGAAAGGAAAAAAATTGGTCAACAATATCAAAAGAAGAAAAAAGTGTAAATATTTTTTTTTGAAAATTACTCAAAGCTATACGAATACAAGAAAAATAAGTAATATAGCAGCAATAAAGATCATCAATAATAATAATAAATATGAACAGCTTGCATATAAAACATAACATCACATTAACTCTGACATATCAACAAAAAGAAAAAAAAGACTAATGAAAAATCTTCTCAAAATGAATAAATGTCAAAATTTTTGGAAAATTTTCGGCTAAATTTCTATCGTTGAATATTGAGTATATAATAAAGGTTAATCAGCCAATCAAATCAATTGGATTTCAAGTTTTGTTTGAATTTTTCAAATTATTAATCGAATCATTTCAATATTTTCCCATTAAAAGTTAACAAAGCATAATCTCAGCAATTCCTCTTATAAAAATTATTTCCCAAAATCAAAAGTATCAACTTTTTACAATACATAAAAAATTTATGTTGAAAATTAAAATAAATAAAATTTTCATTTGAATTGCGAGCGGCCATTTTGTGCAAATATCAAACAAGGCTGGCACATGTCAAATGCTCATCGGTGATTGATCAGTACTCGTAACATAAACTGTCTGTGCTCGTTCATATGTGATAATAAAAATTAAGTAATTTATTTAGATTTTTATAATCTTTAACCATTTATTATTTAAAAAAAAAAATATTTTTGTATTTTTGTAAATTCAAATACTCTGAATTTTCCAAGTTATCAATATACTTTCTTGCCAAAACTTTACTCACCTTCATTTCGAATTATTACCAATAACTTTTTTGCTATTAATTTTTTTGTTATTGATTTTTTATCAAATTGATAATAAATAATCATTATAAAATTTTGTCTAGGGCTGATTAACGTTAATTATCAATAAATATTCAACGAATTTTAACATCCTCAGTTCGATTTAATACGATTTAACAGAAAAAAATCGTTTAAAAATAATTTTTATTTAAATATATTATGTTTAGATAAATATACAATTATAATTAATATATTGTATATTAAAAAGAAAAGTCATGCAAACAAAAAATTATTAATAGCCATTTGGTAAAAATGATAGAATTTGATCGAAGCGTTTATATATGATTTCCAATAGAATCCCTTAAAACTCCTTAACGCCAAACCGTTTACAAAAAAAATTTATATCTAACAATATCAATTAAAATAGCTGGTCTTTTATTAAAAATTTATAAAAACCGTTATTTGAAAATATTTGAAAATTTTGAGTTTTTTATTTTGATTTAATTGAAATTTTTTTTCGAAAATAAAAAAAAAACAAATGTTTTAAACTGTTCTTTTTCTTTTGAAAATATTTTAAATAAAATCAAAAATAATTGGTTTTTTTTTCTCTTTACAAAATGGAATACAGACTATTTCGAATATTGTCAGATATAAATCGTAAACGGCTCCCCATCACATGTTATATAAATAAAAATATATTAAAAATAATAATATTAAGAGAGAAAAAAATAAGCAAATAAATAAATACATACATAAACACATAAGTCTATATTATAATATATAAATAGAACTAATAACTATTATAATATGAAACAAATATATTTAAAATAATATGCATAATATTAAATACTCACCTTTGCAGTAATACGTACATATATATATATATAGATACATCCATACATACATAAATAAGTTAAATATTAAATTATATTCAACTATATTTAATATCAAATAATTACTATAAATGAAGGGAAAAAAAACATTGAAAGGAAACTAACTACAATACAAATAAATAGGAAATAGAAACTGAAAGTAATTAATTTTACAAAGATAAGAAGAAAAAACTAACGTTTATAAAATGCACTCAGATTAATTTAAAAGTAGACACGATATGGAATATCTTAAATATGCACATAAAATAATATTGAATAAAATCTATAAACAATTTGAAAAATTTTAATTGGCATAGAAACTATTTACAAAAAAATTAAACGAAAATAAAGATGAACATGCATTTTATGAACGTTTTGACGTGTATTTTCTCCTTTTTTTTGTACACAATAAATATTAATCATAGCTACATAACAATTTTCAAATAATAATAATTCCAATAACATAATTAACAGTATTACAATATTCTTAATTCAATTATATAATCTAATAAGTAAAAAACAAACGCATATTTATATATTTCAGTAAGCATAATTAATAATTGCAATGTTTAGAAATAGATTCAATAAGTCAGCATAACAGAAAATAGTATTTATTGCCTGAAAGCTGATGATTATATTAAAAATAGTGACGTAAAAATCAATGAAAAAAAATCAAACCCATTTAAAATGACCAGTGAGAAAGGACTATTTTGAATATAATTCAATACAAGTTTATGTCAGAACACAAACATCGATTCGAAAAATCCTTACATAACTACAATATAAACAGGCTAGAGAAATGTAATTTAAAAAAATTGAAATTCAATAATTAAAATGAACAGAAATAATTATAGAAAACTTAAAAAAGGATAGTCGTCTTTTTTTTTTGGTAAAGTCTTACCAAAAATATAAAATGTTCAGCTAGAAAACTTTACTCAAAACGATATTTTTCTGAAAAATCTCTGGAGCTTTTTTGTAAGAATATTTACTCAAAATGAAGGCGATTTTTACATAACATAACGCATTTTCTCAAAAATTATATATATATTTTTTTACTACCATAAATAAAATCATTATTCAATACGTGTTTTTTTGTTGGAAAACTTACTTTAAAATAACAATTTCAGTTAGAAAGCTTTTCTCCAAAAAAAAAACATGTTTTTTCGTTAATCTACACTCAAAAAAAAATGGTTTATTTAAAAGTGTCCTCTTTTTTAAATTAAAAAATTTAGTCAAACAATTTTTTTTTGGAAAAACCTTTACTGAAAATAATTTTTCATTTTTCTTGAAAAGCTTTATTAAAAAAAAATATTTCTAAGTTTAAATGGGAGTGGTTTTGTTGGAAAGCTTCGCTATAAAATGCGTTTATTCCAAAAAAGCTTTATGCCAAATGGCGTTCATAATAAAAATGCTTTATACAACATTGAGGGCATTTTTTTACGATTTTATACTAAAAATTAAAATTTCTTTTGGAAAACTTTACCAAAAATTGTAAATTGAAACAAACCAAAAAACTTAAGCACAAATAATGCATATTCAAATACTATACAAATTTTAAAGTCCTGGTTATTCTACTGCTGAGTAGGAAAAAAACCATTTAATATTTAATAAAATATGATCAAAACACATACTTAAAAAATTACAAAAATATGAATAAAACTATACTTGACAAAAACTAAAACAAAAATGACAAAAGAAAAAGAAAATTTCAAACAAAATAATTAATTGAAATTTTTTTTTAAATCAGTTGCAATAGCCCGAAAGCAGAATATTTTCTTTTAAAGAAAATATTATGTTTACAAAATAAACTGCATTTTTCAATATGCAAAAATAAATTAAAAAATAATAATAAAAATAAATCTAAAAACTAATTGAAAATAATAAATAATAATTTAAATAATAATAATAAATAGTCATAAATAATAATAGAATAATAATTATAATAATATTAAAATAATAAATCCATTAAAACAGATATCCAATAAGAAAATATATTGCATAAGTTAAGTAATTACAATAGTTATAATAGTCGAATCAGTACACTTAATTAATATTATTTATGCCATAATAAATGTAATAAAAATAAGTGTGGTGAGTTTTCATTGTAAAAAAAAACGGAAAGAAAATTACAACTCACCACACATTCACTTTCAGTTTTACTATAAATCAGTAAAATAAACTAATGCAAAATCGTGGTGTATATGAATAGAACATTTTTAAAAAAAACTCACCACACATCCATCTTAACTTTCACCATAAACATAACAAAATGGCGCCTCATAACACCATTGCTACAAAAGCGATAATAGAAGAAACACATTTATTTCTTCGCCATTTTGCTTGTTTTTAATTTATTTTTATAAAAAAATAAAAACATGATTGTTAAAAAAATATGATAATACATTCGAATAATTATATATTATACCGTGCTAATCACCATATCTCCAAATGAAGAAGGAATAATTGGAAAAATTGAAGAAATAAATAATATTTAATAAAAATAAACCAATAAATAAAGATTATTTCGAACTAAAATTTATAAAAACCAAAAATATAAATAAAAACTGATTCAGTTGCAATAGCCCAAAATCGTGTTCGAACAATTGAAAAAATGCAGAATTAACATTCCGAAAGCTGTTGAACTTCAACCATAATATGACAAATAATTAAATATGAAAAAAAAAAACAAATCAATAAACATTAAAACAGAACTAAAAAATGTCATCGTAAAAAGAAAATTTAATAATATAAAAATACAGAATACACATAATACTTTTACAGTATATTCATTGTTCTAATAATATAATTATTTTTTATTTCTACACTTTTTATTTGATAATTTAACAACCTGCAAAAAAAAAATCATAAAATTCATCTTTTTTCTTTCGTATATCTTAAAATAAGTTTATAACCAGTAAAAAATTTCAATTGTCATCACGATAAAAGACAAAAAAATCCGGTAAAATTAAAAATTATCCAAACGCAAACTGATACAATCACACAACCAAGCATAACACATACACACATTAAAACCATATGATTTTTATAGTATTTTCATTTCTGTAAATACTAATTTTAATTAAAAATATCATTTATTCAAAATAGTTTCAGATCCAAATAGTAAGTTTATCCATACTTATCCAAAAAAAATAGTATCACTACTACTTATCTTCGAAAAATCAGAATCTAAATTTTTTATTAGCAAAAAAAACAGTCTAAATTTATGGTAAGGAAAAAATAATTTTATAGTAAAAAATAATTAAATTATAGAAAAGAAAATTTTTAATTTACAGTAAAGAAAAAATTATTTTGTTGTAAAAAACAGTCTAAATTTATAGTAAAAATAATTTTATAGTTAATTTTAAAAACAGTAAAATTTCAATTGAAAAAAAATTATTGTTTAAATTTAATTACATAATAAAAAATTTTAAATATTAGAGAGAAAAATAAAACAACGAACAAAAAATTATTAAAATAATTATGTAACATATTTTAATATCAAAGTTTAATAGAAGTTTATTAATAAATTTGTTTTCATTAAATTGATATTTATGAAAAAACTAAATACACACACACACACACTCAATCAGAACAAACAAACAAAAAATAATCGAAAATGAATTAACAGAAATTCTTTGTAAGATGAAAAAAAGGTTAAAATTGAACAATATTCTAACTCTAAACAATAGTTCAACCATAAGAAAAATAAAGTTTACATGTTTAATAAATTGATCGTAAACTTTTTCTTTATAAAAATGCACTATAACTTGGTAAAAAAAAAGAGGACAAAAATGACGTTCATTAAGCAGCAAAAAATATGTGCAAAAAGCATAAACAATTTTATACCGTATGATCTTAGGATTCAAAATACAATAAAATGGCCGCCGCTTTTATTTTTAGCCGTCACTATAAACATACATGCATGACTAATATATACCAAAAACACACATACCAATGCAAATACATATAGACAATAAGAAAAGTAAACAAATACAAACTTACATTACAGATAAATTCATACACTTACAGACACATACACAAATATCTATCACAATAGCTATAATAATCATAATAATCAGAATAATAATAATATTAATAATAATAATGATAATCGAATTAGTAATAATAATAATAATTATAATTCCATTTATTATTATTAATTAAAAATACATAAATAAATATTGATATTAATACTATAATCCTTACAATATAAATGTTAATTTTATAGCCACAAACAAAATACAATAGACACAATAAAAATTATACTAAGTAATAATAATAATAATAATAATAACAATAATTAACAAAATATATAAGATATAATAAATATATTTCAATATTTTTAATTAATTATATATTATATAATTTAAGTTAATTTGAAAAACTGCAATAGCCCAAACGTATAGCCTAGCCAGCTATACTATACAAAAATAATTCGATCCTAAATGAAAAGTAAATTTTGCTTTTCACCATAAATTGAATAAAAAATAAATACAATAAAATAAATGAGAATAGAATTTTCAAAGAAGAACAATTTAATAAAAAAATAAATAGATTCGAAAAAGTAATTATTAAAAAAAACATGAAGAATCAATAATGATAGAGAACTTTATAGTAGTTGCCAGAGAGAAACATGCAAAAATACACTTTAAAGTTTCAAGTATAAATAAAGGAGCAATCCGGAAGAAAAGGCAATACGAAACAGATAAAAGAAAAAGAAAAAAGTAGAGTTTTCTTAGAAAAGGATAAAAGTAAGCATCTATAATAGGAAGAGAAAAAGCAGTATTACAAATAAATAATAAAAAAGACAGAAAAGGATTAAGAATGGAAATCATATAGGAGCATAAAACTTTAACACATACATAAAAATAAAACAAAAGAAGAAGTATGAGAGTTGAGAGAAACCATAAGTGTAGCCAACATTCAAATGAAAAATAGAAAAAAAAACAACCATAAAATAAAGATTAAAATTGTTCTCGACTAGAAATGAGAATAACAAATAAACTTTTAAATGGAATAAAAAATAGCAGTTTTCCTTCATACTATCGAGAAAAAAAACTCTAGTCTACGGAAAACACGAAAAAAAGCCAAAAAGAAAAAGAATAAAATAAATGATAAATTATAAAATATTTAAAAAAATACATAATCAAAAACAAATAAATATATTTTATTTTGAAAATATGTACACTTTTTAGTGTATTTATGAGCACGATATTGAAAACTATAATAAAATAAATAGTATAGGAATTAAGCGATTCATGAGATGAAATGACAGAGAGAGAGAGAGGGAAAGAGAAATGATACAAAGCGATGAGAGAGAAAAAAAATATACCAGAATCTATAAGAATGAAGGATAAGAAGGCGAAAATTGAGGAAAAAAATCAAAGTTCATACAATAAAAAAAAATACATGCCAAAAAAAAATCCAATAAAATTTAATATTTTAAAAATCAAAAATATCAATAATAATTTTACTATAATAAATATATACTATTTTTTTGTTGTTATTAATACAAATATGAATAAGAAAAATTACAATAGATGTACTAATACTACTACTACTACTAAATATTAATTATATTATTATAGTTCTAATAATCTAAATAAGTATCAAGTAATATATAAACAAAAACAAAAACAAACACAAGAGAACAACAACAATAATAACAATATTTTTTTTTAAAAATTAAACTGCATACAGACATACACGTACGAGTACATACAGAAATTGAGAGGATCTCTTAATAAATCTGAAACTTTATTTTGAAATTTGCTAAATGTTATGAAAATATTTTTAGAAAAAAATCATAAATTTTTCATAAGGCCCTGCTTAAATTTTATTTTGAATAATAAAATGGCGTCTGTGTAAACATAACCACCTTACAATATTAAATTTGTTTCAAATGGCTTACAACAACAAAAAACCGACAGATGGCGTTATAATAAAAATTATTCTAGAAATTTTTGTCAAGACCCTCAAAATAATTAAGTTCCTTTTTGATTGAAATACAATTTCGTTTTAACAAATTTCATAAAGATTTATTAATTGCAACAACAAAAAATGGTAAAAAAAATATGATTAAATTGGATAGAAAAATAAATGCGAAAAACAAAAACAAATCAATTTAATTTTATATACTCGTACATACAACAATAATATGATCAAATTCACTTATTATCACATCAAACAACAAATTTACTAATATTATTTAGATGTAAGTATCAATTAATAAGTTAAATATGAAAACAGGCGAACAGAGAACCTAAAACCCTTATTCAACAAAATATAAAACAACATATACCCTAAAAAAATATAACACAAACCAAAGCGATTCATATTCTTGACAAATCGGATAGGAAATTCATTAAAAAAATCACAGACTAACTGTCTCAACAGAAGAACTTTATCATTAGTACCAACAAAATGAAAAGAAAAAAACTATTTTGCAATTCCAACCGATAATAGTGGCAACCGACCATCTGATGGTTATAATTATGAAATAATATTCTAAATTTATAGGACGATATATAATTATTGCCGGTAGATGGCGTTCAGCTAGAATTCAGAAGAACCATGTAATAGTCATAGAAATATTAGAATCTTTCCTGTCCGAAAAGTTTACATATAAAATAAAAAAATATTTATGTAAAAATAGAATAAAATCTTAATTGAAATACATAATAATCATACCTAACACTTGAGCATACAAATAAAATAATAAAATAAGCTATTAGTCATCGTATGTGTTGTATTATTTTCCTTATTAAGACCTCTCAAAAAATTTCCTTAATAATATTTTTTTTAAAAACCAAACAATTTTTTTTTCTTTCATATTCATAATAATTTTTTAATAAATCAACGATTTAAAAGGAAAAATCCAATAGTTTAATAGATAATAATAGTAATAATATATTTTCAACAATAAAAAAACTACTAACAACAATAGGATAAAAATTAAAAATACAAACTTAACGAAAAATATGCCCAAATCAAATGTTATACAACCAGTATACCAAAACATATATATTATAATAAATGGTTGCATTTATTAGATATCGATATGCATATACAGATACTTTCAATAGTATTAAGTTTTTACAAGCAAACATGAAAAATAATAAAAATTAAAACATAAAAAAAAAGGAACAGGCTAATTAAAAGGAAAACAACTTAAATACAAGTTGAATTGAAAAGGTTTCGAAAAAAAAACTAATAAACTAAATAAAAGTAAACACTCTCAATCACAAATCATGCAATATTTAAAGTTGTCATATTTATTTTGTTATTTTAAAAATAGAATTATTTAAGAAAGAAAATATGAAAACTCACGAAAAATATAACATAAATAATAATAAACTTACACTAACAAATACATACTCGTATATTAATTACTATCTAAACAAACACACACCAACACACATACATACATACAAACATATTTGCATCTATGTAATTAAAAATAAATATAATTGACGAAAAATAACTAATATTCATCGAATAATTGTTATTAAAAAAATTCATAATAATTATAAAACTGGAAAATAAAATAATTAATAATCAATTCAATACACGTCAAAAAAAATTTATTTGAAATAGTATTTAAAATAGTAGCCAAATAAGAATGCATAATACTACTACTACTACTACTAATAATAATAATAATAATAATAATAATAATAATAATAATAATAATAATAATAATAATAATAATAATAATAATAGTAATAAAACAATAAAAATAAATAGTTTAAAAAAAAATAAGACAAATGAAAAATTACAAATTGTTGATTAGAGCAATTTTGACAGTTCGATTTTGACAGCTAGTTTTTGACCATAACAAGTTGACAGCTGTACTTTTAACAACATAAAATTGATATATTTTTGACAGCTACGTGTAGACTTTGATAGCTACGAGTTGACAGATAGATTTTGACAGATACTATTTGACTACTAAATAATCCATATGATCTGCAAAAAAAAAACTTACGCAAGAATATATCATTCAAAAGAGGCTGAAAAAAAAAACTATAAAAACAAAGTTTAAAAAGAAAAACCACAAATTAAAAAATATAGCAAATAATACACTACAATCATTTATAATAAATATGATAAAATCTATATTTTGAAAAGGAAAACAAAATACAAAAAATATACGAATATAATATGCAAAGATTAGCTGAGTTTATTTTCAAAAAAAAAAAAATATAAAAAAAAAACAGTAAATAAACCATCAATTTTACATTCTACAAAATATTTACAAAAAAAAAAACAACAACAACATCTAAAAAAATGAATATTAAGAAAATGTTGAACTAATCGACCTCGACTATGTATTTTCATATATTTTTAAAGCCTTAAAAAAAAATTTAAAATTGGTAACATTTTAGAAAAAAAATTTCAAAAAAAATTAATTTTAACAAACATTTAAGGAAGACTTACTTTTAGAAGGAAAAAAAAAAGTTTTTGGTTTAATGAAGGAATAAATAAATTCTCCCGTGAATCTGCTATAAAACCAAATTTGCACATATTCCACGATAAGTTTATTAAACAGTAGGAATATTTTGAAGAGCCTATAAATTCGGAAAATTTAAATTTTTTAAAAGAAAATTTTCATTAAATAACTAACTTTTCAGATATAAGAGAAATTATTCCATTGCCAGCGAAAGAAAAACATCTGAAATTATCTTTTTCTTTTGGAAAATTTATTATTTTGAAATTTGAAACGCGATTTTTTTTTTGTTAAAAAAAAAATTATATTTAAATAAAAACATTCATATATTTTTATCCGAATATGACGAAAAAGTTATTTTTGTTTTATTTCATTATTTAAAAAAAAAATCATTAAATAAAGAATACAATAAAATAAAGGAAATCTTATAAGTACACAAAGACAGAAGCTATTCTATAATGAAAAAAAATCATAAATAAATATGTAAATTGTGCAATAAATAGGAAAGTGCTACTAAGTACTTAGAAAGAATAAATTTGCTTAAAACAAGCGAAAATATGCAAAAATTAAAACTAAACTGAAAAACTTACTCAAAATCAACGAAATACCAGAATGATAAATAAAAGAGGAAAACAATATTTAAGAATATTTAATTTAAAGTAAAAAAGATGACAAAACTAATTTACAAAAAAAAAAAAACATCTTTATCTTAAAATTTATAGAATTTTTGCCGTATTGAATTATTATTTTTTGGAGCCTGCAATATTTTATAAATGCAAAAATACAACAGGATATTTTGTCACAAAAATGTAAGGTCTAAATTTAAACATTTTTTTTAATTACTCTTAGTAATTATTATTATTGATCATTGTTTTTTTATCAAATTCATACCTATAATATTATTAAATGTTTATTTGGGGTCTTAAAAATTTTTTCTAACATATATTAAGACCCCAAATTAATATTTTCGATTTTAAGAAGCAAAATCAATATTTAAGAACTCACGACTAATTAATTAATTCTTTTTTCTATTTTTGTTATTTTAAAAGAATATTTTCAAATTTTATTGCAAGATTTAATAATATAAAAAAAAAATGGCGACTGTTTGAATAGAATTATACAAACGGTTGCCATTTTATTTAAAAGTTCGCTCTTTTTCATGTGGTGCAGAAAGCTAAATAATAAAATGATGCGTTCAAAATTAAATTTATTTATTTTTCTAAAAAAAAAAAATTTATTTTAATTAACTTTCGAAAACTGGTTTAAAAAAAAAATTAAAATTAAAAAAAAAATTATTTATTTTAAAATTTCAAATTAAAAAAAATAGACAGAAAAGCAAAAAATCTATAAATAAAATACGAGCAATAAAACCAAAAACATCAACAACAAAAAAAAAAAAAAATTTTTAAAAAAAAATTTCAAAATAATTAAAAATAAATATAGACGAGAGAAAAAAACGATATCTGCTTCTATGATAATTTATAGTAAATGCAATTATTCTTAAATAAATAGAATTGATTTTTTATTAATTATATTAACTATTTTTATTAAATATTTTAAAGATTATAATTAAGTTTAGTTTTAATAATAAAACAGCTTTTTACATAATATTTGTATAAATTAAATTCATTTAAAAAAAAAATTAACAAATCCAATTGAGATAAACTTTTTTCTAATAGATAAAATAATAAACTAATTAAAAAATGTTGCCATATCTTAAATAAACAAATTTTTTCTATTCTATTCTAATTAATAATTGTCTGTAAATTTATTTGCATAATTTTTTAAGTATTTTGTTAAGAGTTTTTTTGTAATTATTTTTAAACTAATACAAATAATTATTGTTCATTTTTTTTTTTATTCTATTTATATACAAACTATTTTGTTGTATACATTTATTTTTAAATAAATCATTTAATTAATTATAACAAATATAAAATATTAGTTATTATTTAATTATAATTATTTATTAAGAGAAATCAAAAATAAAGTTAATTATAAGGAATAATGTAAAAATAAAGAAAAAAATTAATGGTGTTTTTTGAATATAAACAAATTGAGAAATATTTTATTGAAATTTTTACTACAATCAAATTAATCTGAAATAAAAAGTTTTGAACAATTCCAAAACAAAAAATATTCAAAGAAAAATAATCAAAAACAAATGTTTCTTATAAAATCAACAATTAAATAGAAAAAGATTGTCATAAAGAAATTTTTCTTAAAACACTAATTAAAAAAGAAACTCAAAATTTCATTCTTATATTAATCTTCATAAAAGAATATGTTTTCTTATTTTCCATTAAAAACATTTTAGAAAAAAATGTAATTTAATTTTTTTTTAAAATTATGTTTTAAAAAAAATCAAAAATAAAAAATAAAAATTGATTCTAGAAAAAAAAAGTCCAAAATTTTTAACCCAATCGGATCTGAAGAAGAAATTAAAAATCAAAAATCCAAAAAGAAAAAAAAATTGTTTTCTTTTTTGATCAAATAAACCAAATATTGTAATAACAACAAAATAAAAAGAAGAGCAAAAAAAAACGTATAAAAATTTTGTTAAACCTTTTTAAAGAAATAACGAACAAACAAACAAATTTAAATTTATACTTAAGAATGCACTATACAAATTCCTTTTAATAATAATAATAATAATATGTGTACGTGAATGAATGTGAATATAAAATTAGGAGAAGAAAGCAACAAAAAAAATATTGTAATTAAAAGTAAACACAAAAAAAGAGAAGAAACGTAAAAAGGATGTACTCACCTAAGAAAATGAAGATTAAACAAATATATGAACTTACCTGAAACTTATACATTTGTATTGAGGTGTACAGACGTAAGTTTATATCCGTATTACGAATACGAATGCACAAAAGAAAAGAAAAGTGCAACAAGGAAAGTCGAAGACAAATTATAAAAGGAAATACTAAAACCAAACAAATCAAAAGAAAAATACAGAAAAAGAAAGAAGAAAAGTGAATAAATTTATTTCGTTGTTTTTCGCCTAAATTAGGAAAATATGTGAATAACAAAACGAAAAAAAAACAAACAGAAAAGAGAACGAATAAAAGGAGAGAGAGATTAAAAAAGGAAAATAATTTTAAAAAATTCTAATTAACGATTCATTAATTATATTTAATTAACTGGAGTAAAAAGATAATAAAAATTACCAAACTTTAAAAAAAAAAAAATTATTAAAAATTGAAAATTAAATTAAGAGAAAAAAAATTTCGTAAAAACATTTACAAAAAAACCAAAAAAAAAAAAATCAAAATTAATATCTTGCAAAAAAAAAAGCCACAAAAAACCACAAAAAAAAACAAAAGAAAATATAATAAAATTTAGAATAAACACAAAATTGTATAAGAAAATAAAATTTATGTAAGCAAAACAGGATGAAAATGTTTAAAAAGGGATGAGAAGAGAAAAGAACAAAAAGTAAAAAAAAAAAATATCCATAATAAGAGTATAATTTTCTCTTATTATTCCATGGAGAATAATTTAACAAATGAGAATATTTAAACTACTATAAATATACATGCACAATATATGTATGCATATATGTATGTAAAATGCATGCAGATATATTATGTATAAGAAAATCAATATTATAAAATGAGAAATTTGATTGAGTTATATTATTTGAAATTAATATGTCCTCCCGTGAAATAAGTAAATAAAATAAGTAAAAAAAAGAAATGGAAAAGTTTTTTTTTAAATTGTTTTTGGGCGTACAGAAGGAAAAGAACACTTATAGTTTATAGCACCATCTATTTACCTTAATATGAAATAAACCAAAATCATCTTCTGAACATATTAATTATTGGTATTATGAGAGGAAACACAACACTAATTTGAATAGAATTTCCTTAGGTCATAGAGTATAAGAATAGACAATTCAAGTGCCAAGTTGAAGTCAAAAAAAATTATCGCGAATTTTGAATTTCTGCGGGTTACGTACATTCGATTTTCGATTTTTCGTGGCGTTATGTTGGTACTCATATCTCTCACTTATGCCGACAAGATCGGCCATTTTGAATGTTCAGTTAATATTTGACAGCAGCTTTGCTTGCACGTGTTTTGGCTTGTCTTCTGTTTTTGCCCATTCCAAATAATGTATCAAAGAATCTGTTTTGGGAACAAGAAAAAGTCACAGGGGTGGGGGGGGGGGGGGGTGGGGAGATCTGGGGAATACGGTGGCTGCGGCATTATAATTGTGTTGTTTTTGGCCAAAAATTCGCGCACAAGCAACGTTGCGTGAGCAGGGGCGTTATCATGGTGGAAAAGCCAATTTTTGTTCTTCCACAAATGCGGGCGTTTCTGGCGGATTAATTCACGCAACTTGCACATAACTTGCAAGTAATATTCCTTATTGACCGTTCTACGCTGTGTCAAGAACTCATGATGCACCACGCCCCCTGTAATCGAAGAAAACTGTAAGCAAAACCTTCACATTCGACCGAACTTGGCGCGTTTTTTTCGGTCTTAGCTCGTGCGGCAGCTTCCATTGGAATGATTGAGCTTTGGTTTCCACGTCATAACCATAAAACCATGATTCGTCACCAGTTATGACCCTCTGAAGCAAATTTTGGTCGTCGCGGACAGAGTCCAACAGCTCCTTAGCAATGTTAATGCGATACTGTTTTTGGCCAAAAGAGTAACACATCGTTTACTATTTATATAGTTTTATATATTATAATAATAACGGTAACTATTAAAATAATAAAGAAATTTAAATTTATATTATAGAATTTTGTAAGTCACTGTATTTAAAGTGACTAATAAGGTGATGGAATAAGACCCTTAATTAACATAATTTTGTGAATAACTGTATCTACAGCGACACACAAAAAATTATACAAAGTAAATTTAAATGATTTGGCCTTACAAAATTATGCAAAAATAATACAGCATTTTTGAAATGTCAATTTAGTGGCTATTTTTTTTATCCAGTTTTCACCTCATTTGCAATTCTATTATTTGGTTTAACGTTCACCTTGCATATTTAGTTTGTCACAATTTTTGGCCGAGATTGTATATTAACTATCTCATTTTTTTTTTCTAACAAAAAAAAATAGTATCTCATTTTTAAAATTTATGAGCATATTATTTTAAGAAACCTTTTTTTATGTAGTAGTTTCTGTTTGAAAAAAAATCTTTTTTTTTTTAATCGGATCTTTTAGAAAACGTTTTTTCAGATCGTGCACTCGAAATGGTTATTTTTTAATTATTTTAATAGACATTTTTTTGTTGATTTTTAATTTTTCCAATAGAGACTCGGCCAATGATAAGTATCTTTTTAGATATTCGAAGCCCTTTTAAATGGCTGTTCGTTGGTCATGAAAAATTAAAAATAATTTTATTGGTTAAATAGTAAGTGTGTATATGGTAAAACAAAAATGTTATTTTAATATTGCATAAAAGAGGAATCATTTTCTTATACTTGAAAACACGATTGTAAACGGACGCCATCTTTGAGTCATTGACATTTTCAATAAATCAAAAAGCTTTCTTCAAACTAAACCAAAAGCTTTTATCATCTGCACCTATCAGAAAGAACTTACTCCAAAAAGGACTTATTGCTAGCTGGAAACAATATTGTTCTAAAATCCTTTTAAAGGCAAGTACAGAGACAAACCAAATTATTCCCAGAAAGAAGGGGAAATTTTTATATCCTCTTTGCGGAACTTTTTGTTATACTAAATCCTTCATTATCTACGCAACGGAAAATTTTCTACTCCGAAAACTGGAATTGTAAGCTTTTTGTAGTTTACTCCGCCTTTTCCAAGGATAGGGGGAAAAAATTTCCAAGGATATAAGCATACAGATTTCTCCTCTTAATTACGATTTCCTATGAAATTTGAATAAAATCCGAATTCTTGAGAAAGCTGCTCAACCAACAATATTGTAGTTATCCTTAATGGAACTTTCCTTCTAGATGGTTTAAGATACTTGGAAATAATTTTTTCAGAAAATATGTTATGGTAGTCAAGAGGTGGCGTACAAATCAACATAGCCATGAATGAAGTCCTCATAGAAGATTCAATGAGTCGATAACGCTTGGGTACTTCATAGTACGTGAGGGAAGTTATATGAAAGAGAATGGTCTGGCGTTAGTAGTATAGAATATTGAGTATTTTGTTATATTTTATGGAGAAGATTAGTATGTTGTAAAAGTTTAAATAGGGGGACTAGGGAATGGAGTTGTTGGGTTCAGGAGCTCCACAATGGGAGGAATCCTGCTCGCGAAGTAGTTCTTGCTTATGTGGCATTCGCAAGATGACTGGACAAATCGTCCCTTATACCAATCCTGTTGCACCAATTTCATTATATGGATGATAATGAAATTGGTGCAACAGGATTGGTATAAGGGACGATTTGTTTTGCCCCAAAGGAAATTATGAGTGAGAGCAATATGGCCAATCCGGAAGAGCTTCCGCGCCCAGAATTTTGGTATGGATGTTGAATGGACTGTCCAATGAGTTGACAAAAATATGTTGCTATTAGTCCAGTCATCTTGTCAATCCAACCAGATTGGGAACGACTGTGATCACTGCTCGACGGAGTGTTTCTTCAGCCAACTTGTCAGCCCTTTCACTGTCCACAATTCCCATATGCCCTGGCACCCATTGCAACTCGATACTCCTGTTGCTAAGTAGGCTATGACGAATTACGATAAGTACTGGGTCACTCAATGGGCCACAAATGGCTTTAAGGGCGGCAAGGCTGTCTCTAAAAATAATAGCGCTCCATTGACTCGGGAATATTGGTAGCAACTTAAATTGCTGTTTTGATGGCCCACATCGCCCCGTAATATGGAGTTGCCCTATAAGCGAAGATTCCACAATATAGTATACTGCGCGGGTACTGAAGCCAAAAAGTTCGACGACCGAAAAAGATGTGGTATCGGTGTCGGCGGCGGCATCCGTGAACAACAGTCGATGATTTTTTAATCCGTAAAACTGTTCAAGGAAAAGTTTCCTGTATGTAAACGGATCAGTACTAGCCTTATTAAGCCTGTCAAGAGAATCCAGACACTTTCAACTTTGCTCCCAACGACGGTTTCCAATCTGGTAGTGGAAGAGAAGTTTGAAAATCGAGGTGGAGGATGGAGGAATTGCTTTCAAGGTGGGATATTAATAAGGATAGGGATGATGAATTCCTTTTTGAACTGGGGGAGATGATAATGTGTTTCTGATTAAAGTGTACAGGGGGTAATTTGGAAGGTATATGTTCTTGTAAATTAAGTTTAGGCGAGCTTTGTGAAGACAGAGTATGAATGTCCGGTGTGCTCCACTGGTAAGTCTAATGCAACGGTTTACCGCTGGTTCGACTTGCGTTTTCCCTGGCACACTCAAACATATAGTGAGGAAATAGAGTAAGGTTCCATCCAAAAGGGCGTTGGTTGCTCTAATAGCCTTATTTTGTCTTACCTTACATTTGCTGCTAACTAAAATTTTAACCATTCGGATAATGGTGCTAATTTTGTCAATAGCATTGTTAATCTGAAGATTCCATTTGTCTCAACGAGCAATTGAGATACCCAGGATTTTCATAGAATCTTTTGGGTGGGGAGGAATCAGACGAATCAGACACACTACAATTTTTTTCCTGTAAATATGAAAACAAGATGGGTTTGATGTACCGTTTATGCTGCTCCTAGTGTTGATGTTGCAGATGGCGTTATTAATTTGTTGTTGTAGATCAGTACCAGATCCAAGTACAAAAATATGTTGTGGTTGACGTATGATAGGAGGTGGGAAAGGTTGTGAATATATATATTGAATAAGATCGTAGATAGATGGGATCCTTGTGGGATACTGTTTTCCATTTCGCATTTTGATTAAAACTGACCGTTGGCGCGTGCCGTGAAGGTTCTATCAGTTAGCTAGGAACGTAGAAGTGCCAATTTTTCAGAGTCGGCTTCCCACTCTGCCAGCTGTAAGAGTACCCTGTGTGCGTAAATTCGGTCATACGCCTTTTCTAAGTCGAAAAACAGTAGCAAAACACAATGTCTACATTGAGTCTATTGTCAAGCGCCTGGTGAAGTCTTGTAGCTAAGATTTTTTCTAGGATCTTGGAAATACAAGGCAATAATGAAATTGGTCTAAAGTTGTTAGCCGAAGAATGGGAGACATTTTTCCTGGGAACTGGAATGGCTGTTGCAACCGTCTAGCAATTTGGGAAAATAGATATTTTTAATTTATTTATTTATGATATAATTAATTTTTTACATTAAAAAAATGCCTTTCAAATTGAAAGATAAATCGACAAAAAAAAAGTTAAAATAAGAAGAAATATATTTTTTTCTAAATTTCAAAAAATTAATAATTTCTAACAAAAAAAAAATCTTGAATTTGAAAAAATGCGTAATTTTCTTTGCCCACCAATTAAAAAATATTTATTTTTCAAAATTTATAATTATTTAAATAACAATCAAGAAAGTTTTTTTTTGTCCATAGTTTTCTTTTATAAAATACAATTTTCTGTTAAAATAAAGTCACAATATCATTTTGAGGTTACGTAACAAATGATCAACCGCATAATCGCACATCAACGAACTGTTTTTATTTGTTTGTTTTTTTTTGTTTTTGTTTTATTACTATACGACCAGCAATATTTGATAATTAAAAGTAATTTAAAGAGTAAAATTGTCAAGAAAAAAATGTTTGGACGAGTATCATTTTTCATGGAGAATATGAAGAGAGAAAAATAATTATTTTTAATACACTATCGGTTCAATTTTATCTTATTTAACTAGACGGTTTAAGTTTCGAGCTTTTGGAATTTATCTGAGTTTGACATTCAACAAGAGAGGGAGCTGTCGGCACGGAGAGTTGAAATCCAAACATCGGTAGTATACGCTCTTAAGTTGATAACACAGAATATCATTGGACTTGTATTAGTTAGATGACCCCCCCCCCCCCACCACAATGATGGAATCATTTTTTATAGCTCAGAACACATGTTAGCTTTCGGTTTATTTTTTTATTATTGTTTAATGGTAGCATAAACGATAAGGCGTACAACTTGATAAATTTAGTCTACGTTACGTTTCCTATTCTCCTCAGTAGATTTGAAAATTATACTATTATTTCGAATAAAACCCCTTCAATAGATTACGAATGATAGACTGCAGTTTACAGTTCAGTGTAGATGATTACGGACGCTAAATAGCATTTTAGATTATTATGCCGGATCGGTGGCAATAAGAAATCCCGTCTCCATTCATTCATACACAAGATAGTTGCAGCATCAGATCTCGGAGTCTGTACACACACGTATGTGCGTACCAATAATAGTCGGGTCCAGTGATCGTGCAATAAAAAACTAGAGCTAGTCAACATTTTCAGACTATTTTCAGATATTGCAACTAATTTTAAAGCAATTAATGGTAATGCAATTATGTGATGTGTTTTTGTGCATTTAAATACGTAATTTTTTAGATAAATTTTTATATTCAGTTGTCGCCTTATGGTTAGTTTCCTTATAGAGTATGTGAATTTTGTGAACTATTTTTTCCCCTTTAAATATTTCCACTTATCATATTTGCTGTGTTCAATTTTTCCAATAATATTATACCATAACATATATTGCCTACAGACTCCTAACCTTATAAAAATTATAAATCCGAACCATTTTGAAAATTTATTAAAATTCCTAATTTCATGGAGAATTTTCAATGATATGAAAATAATTTGGTAGTGTTCTGTTTTTGCAATGTGTTTATTTATTTGCCTTAATTTTTTTTCTATTTTTGTTTTTATAGAAATTGCGAAAATAATAAAACGAATTTTTCATAAATAAAAATTTTTTAAAATCATGGTTAAAATTATTTTTATTTTTTAAGTAACCAAAAAAAAAAGTTTATTTTTGAATTTTTACTGAAAGAATTTTTTTTTAACAGTTTATTTAATTTTTATATTGTAATTCAAAGAAAAAAAAAATTATGTCTTTTCTTAAAATTTAAAAATAATAATTTTTAGTGTAAAATTTTTTTTTCAATTATTTTTGTTGCATTAGCGTTTCGCTTTAAATTTAAATGATCAAAAATAATTTCAAAATTTAATTTTGAGAAATTTTTGAATTTTTTTTTAAATAATTTCTTTGTCCAAAAATTCATTAACTATTATTTTGTAAATTTAATATTTTATCAGCTTTTTTTAATATGTTTTTTATAGTTCGGTGATTTTATGTAAGGTCTCTCAGACATGAGCCAGAGGCCACTTTTATTATTCTAGTTTATTTTTCGTAGTTTTTTATTGCATAATTAGCCGTGCTTGTTATAAACGAAAAATTATTTTTTCCAAATAAGCTTTTGGCGAAAAAAATACATTAAAATTTCTACAAAAAATAATTATAAAATTAAAAATGATTCAAAGTTTCAGTTTTTTTGTTTTTAATAAATTTTGATTTATTTTTAAATTTTGATTTGAATTTTGTTTTTTTTTTGTTTTCGTTTACTATTTTACTATTACACAAGTTTCAAAAAAAGTTTTTAATTAAAAAAAAAATTCTTTGCCAAAATAGGAAAAATACTAAATTTAATAGACCAAAAAAAAAACGCACATCGAAAATAAACAAATAAAATTCACCCGATAAGATTTGGCATATTTTATTATTGTACTTCAAATGAATTTGGCAATATTTTCTTATCAAAAGTATAAATTTTATTGAATTGTTTTGAATTTGATAGAAATTATGGAAATTTTCTAATAATTGCATTTCAATCTTAAATGGGAAACTTATAAAAATTTATATTATTTCAATTTATTTAAAAGAAATTAGGAATAGATAATTTTCAAAAATAATGAATCGTTTTTAAAAAAATAAATTTTTTAACTACGTTGGAATAAAAAATATTGTTGCTTAAATTTAAAGATAACAAACAAAAATTATCGGTTATCAATAGATTATGTCTACTAGATAATCAATTAAGTTGGCTATGAAATGAATTGCAAAAAAATTTTATCAAATTATTTAAAACCTTTAAAAGTGAACTTCGACTTTTGATTTTTATTTGTGTAAAGACTTTATTTAAGTATTAGAATAAATTGTTTTTGGCGTAATCTTCCAAGGTCAACCAGTTTCACGGTTTCCAATATGTGTAATTACTCAAAATTACGTTTCAATTCTACCTACACGGTTGTGAACTGTACAATGGATTCATGGAAATAATTCTAATTTATGAGAGAATAAAAACTTATAAAAACATCATTTATAATATGAACAGCTAACAATGATAATTTGAAAGCTCTAATGATAATAACCAGTCCACAACCATACAATTTTAAATTTAAAGAAAAAAAAAAGTAGAAAAAATATCAGTGTAACTTAATATGTGTATGAATGCATTAAGTATTATGAGAGAATTAAATTTTATAAATTTTACATTTGCTCATTTCCAGAAAGAGAAAAAAATAACAGAGACTATTTAAGAAGTTGGCATTTAATATTTTGTCCTAAATGAATTCCGTATATCAAAAATTGTCCATAGATGGTGCGCATTTTTTTACCAAAAAAGGCCAAATTTTAATATCACTTCGAAAGGCCAGTCTTTTGGCCTTATCAAGCATGAGTTACTATTTCCATAAATATATTAAATCAAATAATTTGAAATATTTCAAATTAACTTTAAATGTATTCCAGATATAAAACCTAGCCCATAGATGGCGCAAAATTCATGAACAAGAAGATCCCAATTTCAGTACCACCAGCAAAATGACTATTCGTAGTTTTACCAAAATACTAAACAACACAAATTACAGATATATCTCCAAAAAAAAACAATAAAATCGAATTGAATTTATCAAAAAATAGAACATTCAAAAAAAAGTTTTCGATAAATTTAAAAAAAATATATCTCAACAGCCGGCAATGCCATTTAAGCTAATATTTATAAAAATCCTTGCACTGATAATTATAATTTTTACTTTACTTCCGGACTGTTGGCATCATAATATAGGCGGCTAGAGTCTAAAAATAGCCTCTTGAGGTCTTAGCGATTTGTTAATTTATTTTATTTAACGTTAAATAAAATAAAAATTTAAATTTACTTTAAGATGTTTTCTTCCCCATATATTCGAGTTGTTTGGAGTTTTATGAAGTACTCCAAGCTACCCAGAGTCAGTCGGTGTTTTTCCAAAATTTTAAATTACAATCCGATAAGCTTAGAAACCTTGCCACATAAGATATTTCATGTCGACGTAAATTCAAAGAGTTTAATTTTTATATAATCTTTTTATCGACGCAGATTTTATGTACAGCTCGCCGCAGTCCAAAGAGTTTAATTTTACTCTCAAGCTCGACCACGAAATTATAAGTCATTCCGCAAAAAATCTTAAGAAATAGCACTAAAAACATTAATTTTAAGGTTAAAATTTCTTTAAATTTAAATTGTTTGAGGTTAAAAGTTCAAATTTTTCTGGTATTATTGTAGAAATTTGTAAGCCTCCAAATACCAAAATAAATTGATTAGAAATAAAATAAAAACTGATTGAACTTATTTTCTTGCCTAAACTAGACGACTAATGTCACTTTTTTTTTTTTTTAATTAATTGGACTTAAACATATTATTTGACATAGAAAAGCCATGAGAGAAATTATTAATTTATGTCAAAATGTTTAACTTGAAAGTAATTATGGATGTTCTTTTGTTTTCTTTATTAAATTAGATTCACAGAAAAAGTGGTGCTCAATAATCAGCAAAAATGTTCATAACCCTGATTGTAACGGCGATAACTTTAATTTTGCTATTCGACTATTTGATAAAACGTCGCAGATATGATATGACCGCCAATTTACCAGGTCCAAAATCTTATCCATTAGTTGGATGTGCTCTAATATACATAAAAAAAAGTCCACAAGGTAATTTGTTAATATTTTGTCCATATTGTTTATTTTGGAAGGCATTTATTATTTTTTATTAACCTTCTTTATCCGTAGACATTATGGCTTTCATAGAAAGTAATAAAAATAAATATGGCCAACTCTATCGTGTTTGGATATTTAATCAATTGGCAATATTTTCAACAAATCCAAAAGATTTGGAAATTATTTTGAGCAGCACAAAACACATCGAAAAAAATTCACTATACGATTTTTTGCATACGTGGCTTGGTGAGGGATTGCTTTTGAGTACTGATCACAAATGGTTTTCACGTCGTAAAATTATAACGCCAACATTTCATTTTAAAATTCTGGAGCAATTTGTTGAGGTATTCGATCAACAAACTAAAATCTTAGTGGATAAATTAAATAGTAAAGTAGACGGGGAAGCATTTAACATTTATCCGTACATAACGTTAGCAGCATTGGATATAATTTCAGGTAAATTTTAATACATTAACGATGTGAATTGATATAAAAAGAAACTATTAATGGTCTGATGATATTATATGAGCAGAAACCGCAATGGGGACAAAATTAAATGCACAAATAGACCCGGATTGTGAATATGTTCGAGCAGTAGCTGAGTATAAACTTACCTTCGGGAAATCATAGAATTTAATATTAATTAATATTTTTTTGTTAAATAGTATAACTGACATTCTAGCCAAACGGTTTATAAACGTCTTTGAACGAATGGATTGGTTCTACAGATTGTTCAACGCTTCCGGCAAAAAGAAACAAGATCAAACAATTCGAGTACTGCACAAGTTTACACAGAAAATTATCGAAGAGAGGCGTACAATTTTGGAAAGTTCTTCGAAAACCAATGAAGCATCCGAGGATGGTATGCGTCAGGATTCTGCATTTTTAATTCGCTTACATTAAAAGTATCCGTACATAAGCAGTAACTATTAATTTTTGATTATTTTCAGACATCGGTTTGGGAAGAAAGAAGAAAATGGCCTTGTTAGATTTGTTACTACAATCAACTGTGAATGGCAAGCCCTTGAGTAATAGAGACATACAAGAGGAGGTGGACACATTCATGTTTGAAGGGCATGACACGACAACAGCAGGAATTTGCTACACACTCGTTGCCATTTCAAGGCATCCCGAAATTCAGGAAAAACTCTACAATGAAATTTCTGATGTTATTGGAACAGACAGTACCGAGCCAATCACCTATCGCCAACTACAAGACCTGAAATATACCGAATGTGTTATAAAAGAATCTATGCGTTTATACCCACCGGTTCCATTAATCGGACGTAGACTCGCCGAGGACATGGACATAAGTAACTTTTCTTCAAGCACAGTTAATTCTCTTGACGAACTTCTAATCGAATCCGTTCACTATTACAGATGGAAGCATAATACCAGCTGGGACTAATTATACTATCGGCATTTATGTAATGCACAAAGATCCCAGCATTTTCCCAGATCCCGAGAAATTCGATCCCGAACGACACACAATCGAGTACACCACCGAGAAATCTAATCCTTATTCATTCATTCCATTCAGCGCTGGACCTCGCAATTGTATTGGTCAGAAATTTGCCATGCTGGAGATGAAGTCGTTTTTGGCACGAATTCTGCAACGCTATGAGCTATTGCCTAGGGGTGCTGATCCAGATCTCGTAATGAATTTAGTTTTACGTTCCAGCAAAGGAATGAATTTAGGACTAAGAGCACGTTAGTAGTCGATCAGGTTGACTTTCATTTTTTTCGCTAATTAAATTTTCATAAGAAATACAAAAATTCATAATAAAAAGTTTTGAAATTCTTAAGAAATTTTTATTTTAAGATAACAGTATAACAAATTTCTACGAAAACGAAAACCAGACGTCTCTTTTGTCCACTTATATCGGCTCTAGTATCAAGACGGATCCGACTTCTATATAACCATCTATTATCTATTAAAATTTGCTGATTTTTACTCAATATAGTTTGCCCGCCGAACCCACCATTCACCGTATTGTGGATAAATTCCCGACCACATATACTTTCTATGATAACAAGAAATTTTCGAACTGAAGCAACCAGATCCGACCTGCCAAGTGTCAAAATTTATCGATTCGGCACCGCTTGTAAAGATTTGGGATCTGCCTGTCCACTATGTGGGACTCGGCGCCATAATACCGTATAAGGTCTAGTTGGCAAACAAATTAATTCTGCAAGATAGCGGTATACGCGGTACATTTGCCGATAGGACTCTACAAATGCTGAAAAAGAATCCGGTGTTTTATCGCAAAATTGTGTTGTGATGGAGCTTTTTTTTGGCTATTTGGTGTAGCTTGCACAAAAATTTTACTTCCGTTTTAAAAAAAATTCTAATCTTAAAAACGTGATCGCTAAAATTTCAAGTCGAAAGCTTTCAGGTCAAAGATTTTCATAATAGCTCAGATTGTTTTGATTCACATTTGTGGGAATATCTTGATTTGGGCAACTCTAGTTTTCGTACCCCACTAATACGACTGTTGATAAAGCAGGAAGGTAGAAACAATCCTTCGTACACGTCTATTACCCATTGTAGACTAAAAGAGATAAATTACAAAACACAAATCATTTTTATAAGCTAGAACAATTTTTTTAATCTCAAAACAGTCGATTGGCTTTACACTGTTAGACTACAATCATGTTTCAGAATTAAATAAAACCAAGTAAATTTCTAAACAAATCAAATTAAAGAAAACAATAATCGGCATAGTTTTCACTTAATCCCAACGATAGGTTACACCTGGTGTAGGAAGTTTCGGTGGAGCTTCCTTTTTCTGCTCGCCCTCTAGTAAAGCCTGTTGAACCAGATCGATTGGAGGCTCCACTTCCCGGCGTCCATCTCTATTGCAGTAATAATTGGCCGAAAATTTATGCGAAGGTCCTCCAGGTACATCGGGAGGTGGCTGTGTACGATCAGCCAAGCCATCTTCGAAGCGAAGAGCTACTGTGTGCTCCCGCTATAATTATAATAAGGAAGAAATTATTATTTATACAGGCAAGCTCATCAACACCTCGGTAGAGGTTCTTATGCAACATTTCATTCTGGCTTACTCCAAGCAGGAATGCACGTATTCGCTGTAAAAATGGACCAATATCCCTCCGCGCTGCTGCGGCCATATTCAAATTTTCTTACTATTTAATTAATAATCACAAGATTCTTTTTGAATAAAAAGAAAATCAAACGAAGGAGAATCGCCAAACCAACTCGAATATTCAATTTACAAATTTGCGGCTAATGTCAAAAATTTCATTGGTGAGAATATATTGACAGTTGATTTATTCACCACCTTAACTGATGACATCTTCTGGGAGCTCGTAGTACTATTCTAAATATATATCAACGTTAGCCAGTGCACTTGCGTTGGAATTTATCAAGATAAAAATCTGAATTTTTAAATTACAATTTTTAAAAAAATATTATATAAGAATTATTTTATATAATTTTTCATTTAGATGATTTCTCTTTCACTATGTTTGCTTGCTATTTTTTTTTTCAAAATGACCAAATCAAAGAGCAAGCAATTTTAATCCCTACAAATGCTTCACACTAATCCCTATAACTGCAACAGGTTGAACGCGTTCATGTAAATCAATTGTCCACTTTTGAAATAACCAATAAACTTTTATAAAATAGGCAGTATAAATCTTACTGAAAAACATATAACCATATATGTTAAATTTTTTTTGGCAATAGATCACAATTTATCAGTATAAAATTGAAGTTTATATTAAAATTATATTTAATGTTTAGTATAAGTCCTGGGGTATTCATATTTACTTGGAATTATTATTAATTGCTGTCTAGCCAAAACAGAAATATCATTGAATAATAGAAATTCCAGAATTTCATCATTTTGTTATTCTTCCGGTAAACATCTTTACTTACTTTTCTGTTATTTTTTTTATTTTTGAGTCACCTTCCTATCTTGCAGGGTATTATTTTCAGGTAGTAAAATTATCAAACAATCTTCCTATAAGAGTTGGTGTGCCACAAGGTAGTATATTTTGTTCCAAAAGTAAATGAGACAAAGGCACTCATTTTACTTGCAGTCTACGTTGTAAAAAATCTCCTACACGATAGATAGTGTCATGCCAAGAAAAGACGATACCAAGTGCTTGACATCAACAAACGTCCAACCACAGATAAGAGTTTAAATTAATGGACTGTAGATGCAACAACAACTGCAAGTCCTAGACAAGATATCCAAACTGACACTGGGAATAGTAAAATAAAAATTTTATTATGCGGTAGACATTAGGACTAGAACTCTGGGATCCAAGTTCCATTAAATTCAATCCACACAATCGTAAATGCTCGATGAAATCAACCTCGATTTCAATATTTCTCTTGTTCGTCAATTTATATGTAGAAGATTTAATTCTCTTACGCCCTGGTAAGTAATCTATGTACTGCTTCCCATACATTTAAGCACTCTTTAACGTTTCAAGCGATTTTGGGTTCTTTTCGTACATTTTATTCAATCTGTAATAGAAAGATACCAGACATTTACTCGTCAATTCGCTTATAAAAGTTCGTTAGATGGTACGTATGCTAGAAAATATTTTTTTTCTTTTGATTCTTCTAAATCATTTATTTTTAAATAAAATATCGAATATATAGCGGACCGAGCGGATTTATTTCAAAGGAATCAATGTGTATTTGGTAATAATATATACAAATTTTGGAAAAGAATAAAAAACAAAGATGGTGACGCCATTGAAATAACCCAAAATGATTACATTAATTTCATCGGAAAGCCGTTGTGAGAAAACATCAAAATGGCCGGCTTTGATTGTAGAAAACAATTGGCCGACTTTGATGGTAATCGACTTAATGTAGAAATATAAGAAAAGAATGCAAGTAAAATAATAAACTAATGGGAAATCATGCAACAAAAATAACTAAAATAATAGTACTATAAACACGTAGGAAAAAAAACTCACAAATGGCCAAATTTGATGGCAGACAAAAAATAGCCGACTTTATCAATTAAACAACAAAGTAATTGAAACAAATGTATCTAATGTTAAATGATATCAAAATACAAAAAATTCTCTCGATTCGTTTTTACTTTTATCTTTTTTTGTTTCTCTTTACTTTACTAAAAATATATTAAAATACAAAAAATTACAAAGTACAAAAATTTGTTCAGAAAAAATAATCAAAACAAATTATATATTTATATAAAAATGTCAAAATAAATCATAAATTAATATACAGTCTCTTTCTTTTAAATACATATTTACGTACGTATTTTATTGTTTTTTTTTTCTTCTTTTTTTTTCTTTTTTAATTTGCCATTACTGTGTCGGTAAATAATTGGTCGCATTTTTTCTAAACACTAATAATTTTCTATTTTATTTAATTTTTTCCATTTTAATTTTGCATAACAAGAGTTATATTGTACGCATAGTGTTATACGAGAAATACGTTTTTTTTCATTTCCGTTGGAGTTACTTTAATGCCCTAACGAAAATCGAATTAAGACAAATTCAACGAAAAGAAAAAATAATATATATTGTTGGCGAATTGTACAAAAATCTTTTGATCAATTATATAACTAAAAGCTAGGTTTTTTTTATAATATTAAAATTGCTTATTTGTAAATTATGTCGTTTGTCTCGCATTCTAGTTTACGTGTATGTTATATGTGCCCTTCTTATGGATTTCTTTATATGCCATGCTCGTATTTGAATGAAGGTATATTCAATTAATTTTAATTACAATAATGATAATAATAATAATATTATAAACGTTTTTATAAAAGAAAAAAATAATCATATATATAACTAGAATATTGTGTTTTCTTATTTATATCTAATGCGTCTTATAATTATACCTTTTGAAAGATTTTATTTGTTATTTTGTCTGTTTTATTTTTTTTTAATAATATTTTTTTATTTTTCTATCACATAAATGTTAAATAAAATAAAATAAATAAACAATAATTAAGAATTCAATTAATTTTTGTTTTACTAAAAAAAATTTGTTATGAGAAGCTTATAAAAATAGATAAAAAAATAACAACTTTGCATTTTCAAAAATGTTCTGCATATTTCCGAATTTTTAAAAATTAATATTTTTTCTCTAAATTATCAATTTGATTCCATTCTATTTAGACATTTGAAAACATAGTATTTAAGTAGACTTTTTTCGTAAATAGTCACATAATCCAATAATCGAAAGTATCAGAAAATGTTCAATACCTGAATTTAGTATTTACCTCAATATGGTTTGGTTTTGCTTTGGCTACGATTAACATCACTATATACTGCATTAAATTTTTGCCTATTTTTGACTACGTACTAATTTTCAATTAGAAGACACTTTAACGTATGCGTTCTTATATTTCGCTCAAAAATTCCAAAAAAATAAGCAAGATAAAACAATATTATTTAAAAATATGGCAAAAAATTTCCTATAAACATAACTTATTTATGAAAACACAAGGCTGTTTAATTTTAATATCTTTTTTCTTATTCAAATTTTGTTTGTATTTCGTTTTTTAATAAAATTTGATAAAATTATTTACAAAGTGAATACAATATCTTTAAAAAAAACATAAATAATAATAATAAAAAAAGTTAAATAATTTCGTTGTATGTAAAAAAATCTCATTAAGTAAATATTTTCTAATAATTAAATATAAAAGTACGGATTTATTTTTTTTATTTTTCGTTCTATTTTATTTCGACTGGAACAAAAAAAAATTAAAAACTTTATATTTTCTTCTTAAAAGTTTTACCATAATAACTTAAATTATTCCTTTATCTGAAATAATTTTACTTTTTATGGTTTCTTATTTTAATAAAAGTAAATTTATTAATTAACACATTCACTATGTTCAAAGAAAACTTCTGCAAATTGGTAAAAGAAATCGCTAAGACTTTCGCTCAAGTTTTTCATGTTTTCATACTTTCTACACTAATATTTTCTTTCATTCTTTCTTTTTTGTATAATACTTTACTTAGAGTATTTATTTTGTTAATATTTAAATTTTATGTGTCATAACATTTTCATAATTAAATATTAATAAAAACAGAAATAAAAGATTATAATTTGTATTATATGCATCAAATGGTGTAAAAAGAAATATTCATCATAATCATCTAATGAATTTAGGAATAGTGAACGTGCTAAAATTTTTCTTTGAAATTCAACAGTATTTGTATTTATGTTAAATTAAAGAAAATATTACAACAAAAATATGATTTAAACAAAAATAAGAAAAATTCAATTAAATAAAGAAAATTAACATCGATTATATCCTAAAATCTTGACAGAGTATTATCCGCGTATATGATAAGAATTAAAATGTCGAATGTTACATATTTTATAATATAATACAATACACTACTAAAAAGCTACAATATAATGATCATTATTAATAAAAATAATAAAATAATAATATAAAACCTATAATGATAATAGTAGTTATTATTATGATAAAATATTTTTTTATATAAAAACCTAGCAGATAACTATTTATATAAGTATGTATTGTATATATATAATATAATTTATTTGTATATTTATTTATATATAATTATTTATTTACTTTTATTTTTGAAGATTTCGCACTTCAATATTACTTATTTAATTCAATTTATTTTTGTTTTTGTATCTTCTTTTTCTTAATTTTTATTTTAAAAAAATATGAAAAATTGTTATTTCTTAGAAGTAACAATAAACGTATAATTTCTAAATTAAAATTTCAAAATAAAACTAAAATTAATGCATAGTAAAATAATATTATATATAAACAAAAACTAATCACAATATTCATTTTCCCATATTTTTTTTCTCTTCTCACTTTACACTTTTCTAAGTGTTTTCTTTCTACATTGTTCTTCATCTTCTTACTTGGTTGTTTTTTAACGACATTGTAAACAAACAATAATCTGAATAATATCAAAATGGAATACTAATAAATTTAATATTATTAATAATATTAATAGTAATATATGCACGTGCATATATAACTATATATGGAAGGATTATCATCAGGCAAATAGACCGTCATATTGAAAATTTTATATATTAATGTAAAATTATAAAAACCCAAAGTAATTAAAAACGTATCCACAAATATAATAACATAATTTTCAGTCGTAATATGCTTTCATCATTTTTTTATTTACTGATCGTTTTCCCTCTTCTCTTGTATTTAAAATTCATTTGTATTAATAGTTCGCGACCTTAAAGTTTGGTCTTGATCCTGAGAATTAAAAAAACAATCTGCCATATTTTATTTAGATTTTTCTAATTCATATATTAATTGATCACGATAGTTTTCACAGTTTTTTTCAGAAAAGTTAAAAAAAAAAGTATTTTTTTAAAACTGGAAAATGTGGAATATTTAAAACAATTTCTTATTTAATTAAAATAAAAAATCTAAAGAACAACGCAAAAAAATAACAAAAATGTTTCCCCTTTAAGCACTTTGTAGCACAGAATATAATTATCAATATTAATATGAATAATAATAATTAATAATTAATAATAATTATAATAGGCATTCTTTTTTGAGTTTATTTATTATCTTATACTTGTATTATTTTTATATATTCACATATATGTATACATATATATGTATATATATGTATGTATTTATATATATTTTTGAATTTTCCCACTTCTCTCTCCGCCCTAAAATCAGTCGACGAAAGTTAGTGGCGTAATTGGAATCATTATTACGCGATTAAATGTTCTTTTTGCTTTTAATTGTTGTATACTTTTTTTTTCATGCAATTTTTTTTAGTTATTAGAACCTACAATATAATTATTGCGTATGAGAGAAATTAGTTCAATTCATGTCTTTTATTTCTCTTAATTCTTTCTGTTCTTTTTTCTTTTAATGGCAAAATTTTTGTTTACAATTTTTTACCTTACATAATCAAATTATTTCGTCTTCCTTCTACTTATAAATTTTACACCTTTACAGTTTATTGTTATTGTAATTTATTGACTTATTTCTTCATTATTAGCTATAATTATTCACACACTTGCTTTACCCTGCCCTCTACTAAGAATAAAATATCTGGTATTTTCTTCTACAATATTCAATTAACCATTTTAGCCAAAAACATTTAAATAATTTTGTTCCAATTTGAGAATTTTATCGAACCGTCAATTAATATCCCTCGTTTTTTTTGTCAGATATAACAATGATGCACTTTTTATATGAATGAAGATTAAGTATTAAAAACGTATTCTAATTACAATTTGTTAACAACAATTATTAGGTGATTAATTGTTCTTTTGTCAGCAGGCTGAGGTCTCTTCACCGTCTAATGTACAAGCGACATTTTCCAATTTATGCGCCAAATGCATTTTCTTACAATTCACATCCATTTCCAGTGTATTGAGTATCTAGTAATAAAAATAATTTTAAGGACAATTTGGTATTTATAACTTCAAAAAAAAAATTATAATAATAATTCTCTAACCTGATCCCTGTATTTAGTAACGTAAATGTAAAGCTCCTTAAGAGCAGCTATCGTATCGAATTCATCACATTGCTGTACTGATAATTGTTGCATAGCTGTTCCCATTTCTTGATCACTGATTTGAGGTAGTCGAGCAACTTCTCGATAAAATTGTTTAACCATTTCTCGATATTGTGGAATGTCCTTAAAAATACCACGGAAAACATAATTAATATTATATTTTTATAGAATAAAAAAAAACGGTTAAAATAATAAATTTACTTTTGCAAACAGAAGTTTATTGGATGGTGAATCTTTTCCTAGACGATGCTCTGTTGTCGAACATGCATCCATAAAAGTTTGTGCTATAACACTTAGGCAGGTATCGACAGTTGTTGTTTTATTTATATCGAATATAAAATCTGGATTCTTGATGAAATTCACCCAGAATCGAAGCGGAAGACTATTAGACTTCCACGCGTGAACGATCTCCGGATCACATATACCATGGCGACGAGCCGCCTCATCTAATAGATCGAAAAGCCACTTAACGGCTGGCGGAAGCTCTTCATTTACTGTCAGGATCGTCGCGAAAAAGTCATCAACAAATTTCTGTATAGTGCCCTTGGTGGCAAGCAATCGCGTTAGAAATATTTCTGGAATGGCCTTATGTGTCCGCTCAGCAGCAATTGTATTGGACATTGCCGAATTCTTGATATTCAGATGATGTTCGGCAACCATAGGCTTAATTAGATGGTACACGCGCGGCTGCTGCAGACCAGATTCTAAATCACCGTTGATTATGATGTGCGACTGGGAATTGTTTATGTAGTAAACTGTGAAAATATCAAAATCATGTAAACAACCAATGCATTCTTTAAAATATCTGCTTGACAACTTACAATTGTGGTAAGATTGCTGTTTACTGTAATTAATATTATAGCTATCGTTTTGACGGGCTATCAGTGACATAACAGCGGATTCTTTGACACCATAGTGGGCAAGAGTATTCAAACGTTTCCAACCGTTAATAGTCTTTGTGGTGAGATCTTCATCTTGCAGGGTGAGATGACCACCGCGGCCATGTCGCCATTCAAGGTCGACTTCGTGGACGGAGGGCCGCATCGAAAACGGTGTATTCTTGAAAAGAGCATCCAAAATTTTCGACTTTACCTGCGATATTGTATCACAATCGAGAACTTTACACTGCACCTTCTCATCCAAATCATCCTGGACAATGTGCAGCGTTACTACTGAGTGTTCAATCTGTTCGCGCAATAATCGCTCTTCAGACAGTGAGTATCGAGCATCATTTGTGACCGCATCCACAAGACCTTTTTCGATTTGATGTTTGATTGCTTTAAACAAAAGAAATAGACTCGAACCAGCATACTCTTTCAAATAGTCATACATGCATATCGCCATGTAGTTGGTGAGCATTTTTTCCACCACACTTTCAGTTCGGCGCAGCATCAACTGTGGATACTTTGTCATTACTGATTTGTCAATTAGACGCAATAATAGACATTTCAGAATTTCCGTAGCATATTCCATTTTGCTCATAAGAACAATCATCAATAATGAAGCAACATTTACTCTGAACAAAATTAAACACATATTATTACTAAATAAGCTTTCATAAATTATATAAAATTTCTCAGAAGAACTTACTTGTCTCGAATATTAAACGACTTCTGAGCTTCTAATGTCTCAATAAAGGCCAGCACAAAATATTTGTTGCTTATTAATTGCTCAAATTGAAGCATAGCTGTGTCATAATTAGTACGAGGTGTATTTAATCGCAACTACATTCCGACCATAAATTTTATTTGATATATGAAACGAAACAAAGTTTATTAATTATTTGCAAGTTTTCTTAAACGAGCACTCAGAGTGCAAATTAACTATAATACTTGTTTTACATACCTTAGGTGAATTGAGTACGGGATGATCCGAAACTCCGGGAAAGAAGACTTTCATAATGTAGTTGACATGATCGAGTGTCGGTATCCCTGAGCTCTCCAGATCAGCAGTTAAGTCAGTCATATCTGTCTGAAGTTCGGCGAACGCCTGCTTACATTCAAGACGAACATTGCTTTCTAGAGTGTCCATTTGGATTTGAATCCGCTTATATTCGCGCTCTGCCTGAGTACTTTTGCGGCGATAGACGACTAAAATTATGACGAGAAGAATAACAATAATGACGATGCCTATCACAATGCCGACCATCGCATGTGAGAATGTATACGGTTTTAGTAGCTCGTATTTCAGATATCCTATTGGGAAACGTAGTGATCGCCCGACTTTGACAACAACCAGAGGAAGATCTGAGTTAGTCTCTATACCTTCCTCATCAGTAGAATGCGGCTGCTGTTCTGGTGGAGTGCAAACGAGTTGTGTTGACGCCAAACTGGTTACGTTACAATGTTCGGGTCCGATTGTTACGTGAACGTCCGATTCGTCGGAAGCTATATTCAAGTTCTCACCCTCAATAACTAACGTATCGCCCTTGTATAGTTTCATGTTGTTGGGAAACGAATAATAAACGGGATCATCAAAGTAGACGATAGTGCTGCGTAACGACTGGAAATGCTTGTTAAGATCTTTAACTGATTGAACGTTGTCCATCACAAAACCGATCTGTAGACTCAGTTGAGTTTCACGTATTTTGAGCGCAGCAACATCGCTGCCACTTGTTGGAGATGAATAGTAACCAGATGTTGTATACATATTAACGTTATCGGGAATGCTACGTTTCTTCACATTCTCGTAGTCGTAGTGGTTATTCTGACTCTTCTCGATAGATTTCTTATAAGCCAAAAACTTTGCATTGACAGCTGGCGAGGGGCACTCAATCTGGCTTGAACTTATAACAGTACACGATGTCTTATTAATGCGTTCTTCTTCGTAAAATACCTCGAATTCTGGATTCTGTATGGAGTCAAGGTGACTACCGTGTACTGTCACCATACGACCACCACTTGAAAAACTTTTCAAAGGCTTTATTTGCATTATATGCGGATCCTGCGTATAATTGTAGATACTGCACGATTCATAATGAACCGGATAGTGTAGTCGTCTGTCTTTGAAGTCATTCTGCTGACAAGTCAATGTTCGATTCGCACCATCCACAACCAACCTTAGTTCCGCAATCGACTCCTGCTCACGAGCAGCTGATGTTATGCACGTCAGCCGGCTACTTGATGCCTGCGTCACGTTTATATGACATTCATACTTGCCGAGGAACGCTTGTATGTTCGAACCGATGTTCAAGTACTTTCCTATCAATGACAATTGTGTGCCTCCGCTTTTTGGGCCACGAGTGGGTTGTAAGCCCTCTAGCCTTATGTCTTTATACTGAAATTGTACACTCGACTCGGTATAACCTGCCACATTAGCCACTTTGATTGGTGCCGTAAGTTCATAGTCAACAGAACCAGTACGACATTCAATCTTTACCGAAATTTCATAACTAACCAATTCGCACGGTACGTTTCCGATACTAATTTTACCACGAACATCTTCAGGACGTATACCAAGATTGCTTCCCTCGATTGTCACCAATGTACCACCCTCGATCGGTCCACTTAATGGTTTGATCATATCAATCCGAGGTCGAGGACATTCATTTTGCTTTTCTATGCTACACGTTTCATTATACACGCATGAGTTGCCACACCACGAACACTGGTACTTAGGATCACGAGTAACACACAAACTACAATCGGCGTGCTCCCTATGTGATCCTAACACATCGCACTTATATAGCGTAACAGACGCTGTATCGATATAATGTTTTCCATTCCAAAAAACATCAACTTTAGCAACATACTCATTCATATTCACTTCGTAAATATACTAAAATAAGGACGGAACACATCCAAATAGAAATTTTAATTTGAAAAATACAAATTTTAGTCAAAACAACTTACCAGTGTTTTCTCGCAAACAATATACTTATTCGCTTCAACGCGCGCATTTAAAAGCATCTGGGCTCCTTCAACGTTAACATGGCACCGAAAGCCTGTGTGGGCATTTTTCGGCTTTGGCAAATTTTCGATTTCCAAACGAATCTCCTTTTCGACTTTAACGGGTAACAATAATGGAGTTGGTGGGTGCTTAAAATGTGGACAACTCTGCAAGAAGAAAATATTTAACAAAAATTTAAATTTGATTTTCTATAATTCCGGCGAAATTTTTGATACGAACATTTTCACTGTTAATTACACTCTCCATATTGCGACAATGTTCCATTTTGTGAATGCATTTGTTGTCGAATATGCACCAATTACAAGCCCATTCACTTTTAACACACTTGCGACACGTATTGTGTCGTGAGCAATCAAAATACGCAAACGAGCGTGACACGAAATCCTTATTTGTCTCTGAACTTCGGACGGACAGTGGAACGAGGACATGATCTTTATTCATGTCAATAACGGGCCGTTCTTCAATAGGTGGTGTCATGCACGACAACCCGTTCTCCAGCACTTCGGCGTCAATCGGAGTTGCATTACCAAACACGCAACGGTATTTAGCATTCAAAGGCAATTCAGGTAAGGTCCGAATAATTAGCTGTACTTTGGTACGCTCCGATATTGGAATTTTGTCAGGTCGCACCATTTCGAAATCAATGCACTGCTGACCATTACCAAGAGAAAGCCATCTTGAAGCACTTGTGTCCTTCTGACAGGCATTACGAACCGTACATCGTTTCTCGAGCGAACACCAACCACAGAAAGGGTCCCGAGATTCCAAACAACTTGAGCAATTCAAATACCGTTCACAATGTTCAACACGTAACTTCGTTATCTGTGGATTTAATCGAGATTAGCATAAAAGACACGTCAAATAATTGTATTGCATTCAAAGCAAATTTATTACCTTCTTTTTGGACAAAACATACAAATAGTCTTGTTTGGGTGACATCATTGTATCTGGAAGAATTTTGTTGCCATGATCAACAACGATTTCCTCATATTGCCCTGGTGATGTACCAGATATCATCACCTAATAGAATAGAAGGAAGAAAAGATTAACAAACCTTTGCGTACACTATATTTTTTTTAATCATTTGTTTTCGTTTTAATGGAAACAAATATTAAGAAGAAAAAAGATAAACACACCTTTTTAATGGTACCACTTTCTGTTCCAAGGAATGCTAAAGCATGCGGACCAGTCGTTGTCGCCGTTACTGATGTGATCGATTCATTTTGAAATGTAAAAAGAGCATGAGCTGTGATTGGCGAAACTCCACTAATTTTCAGTCCGGTTGAACAAAAATCAAATATGTTGCCAAATGACTGCAAAACGATAGAAACGAGAAAAGAATATTATTTTCGAAGAACTTATCTGAATTACCAACGAATATTTGAATAATTACCCCTGCAACAGGACATTTTCCATCATTGATAGTTCCGGATATATAGCTGAGATTTCTGTCTTTGATGGTACCATTAAAGCACATGTGAATATTTTCAGTGAATATCTCTTCGATATCTTTCAGACTATAAATGCACATGGCGGATTTAGATTGCGGCTGATTGGAAATTTCCTTCGATGGTGAGAAAATCGTAACAAGCACATAGTCGTCGCGTTTTATGCCTAGCTTCTGTCCCAATCGTTGGCCGGCAACAGCAATTTTAGCGTCCCGCAAAATGTTATAGTCAACATTGGCATATGTGGCATGGCACTCAATCGTGATTTCAGTGTAACTATCGTAATTGCGATCAGTGACACATATTCGCGCCAATCTTGTAACGTAGCCGGCCTCCTCGGCCAGATGTGATTTTTTCTGTACGATCGCAAAGTATGCGTACTTAGAAGAATTAAAACCGTAAATATAATCAACAAGAAAGTGGTCGCGATATTTAACATCAATATTTATAATTGACTGCTGTATTGAGTATTCTGCATAATCAAGGTCATCCAGCTTTCGCGACGATATCGCCGGTACATCATGTCGATAGTCTCCGTCATTAGTAAACGTTGTGCCCACATACAGAGTATCTTCCTTCTTCCATGTTTGATATTTGGCTGGACCTATAAATGCGTACGTCGTCGACAGTTCATTATTGGCTGCTAATGGAAAATTACTCTTTTTCGGTGGATCGGTAAACTTTGACAGATTATAGAGTTCACAGGCACCCTGCCTAATACTACCGCAAGTAATCAGCGTATCGCCGAGCTGATTTACAATTAAAATTTTATTATAATTGTTCGTTTGAACTGTTTCGATATCATCGGCACAGCCATTTGCATGACAATTTGGACTATCGTGTTTTGGTCCAGTCAACTGTTGCGACTGAAATGTTAAATTGCCGTTCAACTGGATGATTCGATTTGTTCCGCCCGCATAGAGCACTGATCTTCTACTATCGTAGGCCAAATGACTAAAATAACTGTTATTCGATCCTTCAGGCAATGAATATTGTGCAACAATATCCAATGAATTTATTGTACTATTATTATTACTATTACTATTAATACTATTATTATTATTATTATTATTTTTACTCTTATTCTTATTATTATTAGTATTTCTATTATTTAATGTTAGATCACCAACATCACGTTGAAATAAATCATGACCACCGGATTGTTGTTGTACGGTTTCGTTTGTCTTGTTTACGATGATAAAGACAACCAGCAATGCAGTTACTATTCGGACGGACATTATTTCCTTATTTATGTTTGTTTATTTTTTTTACTTATATGGTTCTTGGCGTTTGTTATTTATTATTTACTATTCTTTTCGTTTCGTTTCCGTTTCCTCTTCTTATTCCTTTTCCTCTAATTATTGTTCGCTTGTAATTTTATTTTTTCTATGCTAATATTGTGGTGGATGTTCAGTTTGTCTATGCGTCTCCCACACTGCCTATGTAAGTAGATCTGAAATGTAGGAAAAAAGAAAATATATTAAACAAAATACGATTGAAAAACATTATTTTTATAGTTAAGTTAAATCCAGAGTTTTTTGCGTCATTTAATAAATTTTCAGTTCTTTTATTTGCCATTTATTTGGTATAATTGCACGATTAAAATCCTAGCAGAATTACCTTCTGTCTTCTTATTTTTGAATTGACATAACATTTTTTTTACAAGATACACGCTCCAGTTTGATTTAGAAAAGTATTCAGTACAATAATAACAACAAAAACTAAGTAATTTGCGATTCTTGTACCGGAATTTGAGAAAACTCCGGGAAAGTAGAGATTCATTTGTACACTTTGTACACTAGAGATCTGAATTGTTAACGTAGAAAATAATTATTATCATCATCAACGGCGCGACAAGCAAGAATTCGGTCTAGGCTTGCTGAATCTAAGAATTGAAGACGTCGCGGCTACTCACCGCGATTGACCATTTTAACACTCCCAGCATGTTTTTGGCGTCCTGGCTAACGCCGTTTCCCCACCGTAGGCAGTGCCTACGTCGTCTACTGAGACAATAAATGCGACCACTGTTAACTTTCCGGGACGAATCTCTCTCATTCATACAGATTAGGTGTTCAGAGCAGGCTCTGGAATTGTACCATCCTAATGTATAGAACCAACAATTTCTCGAAGGATTCTTCTCTCGAACGCGGACAAGTGTTCGCAATGGTTTCTGCTGAGAACCGAAGTTTTCAAAAAATACATGAGAACTGGCGAACTAGTGCTTGAAACGCAGTTTTTTCCATGTTATGGTCAGAATTTTCGAGAGAAATAATTCAGACTAACTGAAGTAGACTCTGTTTGGCTGCCAGAAACCGTACGCGAATTTCTTCCTCCATGTTGTTATCGGCTCTAACTCTTGATCCCAAACACGGGTAGGAGAATAATTTAACCCTTTCCAAGCCATAATCTTCTATCTATATGCGAGTAGTTCTAATTGGTCTTGTCTTCGACGCCGCCGCTGCCACCATGTAACTTGGATAGGGTTTTCCAAAAAGAGTGATATGATTTCTTTAAAAAAAAAAACACTAATTGTTAAGGAAATTCAAATGTTTTTTATTTAATGTTAAGTACAATCGATACAATTAAGTTCTGAATAAAACGTCATTAAAATGGCCTCCACGACTTCTTTTGCAGGAACGAATTCGATGAACGCAATTTTCGAGAACTTTTTCCACTAAATCAAGTCGTATGCCATGAATAGCATATTCAATATTGACTTCTAAAGCTTGAAGAGAGTCTGGTTTATTGCTAAAGACCAATGGCTTCAAATAACCCCACAAGAAATAGTCTAATGGCGTTAAATCACAACTTCTTGGAGGACATTCAATGTCACAATTTCTTGAAATAATCGAATCTCCAAACTTTTCTCGCAATAATTCGGTTGTTGCACGTGCTGTGTGGCACGTAGTCCCGTCTTGTTGGAACCAGATGTTGTCAACATCTTCTTCCAATTTCGGCCATAAAAAGTTAGTTATCATCGATCTATACCGCTCTCCATTGACAATAACGGTGTTACCGTAAATTTCGAAAGAAGTACGGACCGATGATCCCACCAGACTAAAAACCACACCAAACTGTCAATTTAGGTGAATGTATTGGGTGTTTATGAATAATTTGTGGATTTTCTTCGCACCAGAATCGACAGTTTTGTTTATTTGCCGCACCACTCAGATGAAAGTGAGCGCACGAAAAGTTGCAATTGAAGACACCGCTGCAAAAAGGAGGCAATTGAAGACACCGCTCCATTTTTGGCGATTTTTTTCGTTCATTCAGTGCAAAAACGAGGCAGCTCCGGAGCTGCCTAGTTTTTGCACTGAATGAACATGTATGATAAATGCTTGCAATAGTTTATAATTTCATATCAATGTGAAACGTGGCTATGACGTTCAGTAATGAATGAATGCACGGGATGAATTACTGATAATTTCACAATTTCCTGCAATAATTCATAATTATTTGACAATTCCATGCAATAGTTCATAATTTCATCATCCAATGTGAAATGTGGCTTTGACGAATAGTCAGATTCGTCAGTCAGTCAGATCATTGGCAGATTAAGGTCTTATTCTGTGTAAATTGCAGCAGATTGTTTTACAGTTTTATAGTGTTTTATAGTTTTTTTTTTAAATGTCGAATAGCAAAAGTCCAAGCGAACAGTTTGACGATTCGGACAGAGATCCTGATTTTTGTCCCGATGACGCGGAAGCTACTGTTAAACGATTTTTTGTGTTTAATTTAAGTGCTCAAATTTCGTCAATGGTCCAAAGTGATTCTGAACATGACCATAGGGACCAGTTACAAACAGTTGCGAAGAAAAAGGTTGGCAAGTAACGAGTAAGAGATGAAAGCAAGTGGGAGAGAAATATTGCGAAGAGAAGGAAAGCTGAAGGAAAATCGTATATCGGCATTAAAAATAAAGAAAAATGTGTAAAAAATAAAAGGAAAACTGGCCAAGACTGCAACTGTAAATTAAAATTCTGCCAAAAAATAACTAACATTTCCAAACAAAATATCTTCACATTATTTAATAAAATTGGTAACAAAGAGAAACAGGACATATTTTTAGGCGGGCAAATAGTTGTAAAAATACATGCCGCAAATTTATAGTACTCGTAGTTCCAGTTTCCCAAGATATGATTTTAGATTTCAGTGGTCATTTTAAAGGGGCTTTCAAAACAACCGTTTCATACAAAAGGAAACAAAAATTTGGGATATCTTCATATATCCCAAATTTTTGTTTCCTTTTGTATGAACCGTTTCATACAAAAGGCGTAGAATGCAGCAGTGTTGCCTCTGCCTTGCTAAAGGACTTGTTTATCCTTCAGAAACATGGGGTTACGGTAACTTTACCTGCTTCTACATCTCTTTTCAACTCTGGGCCGTTACCACTTAAGCGCCCCAAATATCGACATGTTCGAGAACTCGCAACAAAATAAGTGCCCCCAGACTGTATGTGGTTTTATGACCAGCTGAAGAGCCAAGAAGAAGAGCAAACTGTTGGGCACGAAGAAGATAGCTTAACAGACTAATGTAATGTTACTTTATTATGTACTTTCGAAAATATATTGTTAATACATAACTTGAAATTTATTATTGACTTTTTTTCGCATCCTCCGGTGCAAAAAGTGGGCAGCTCCATCGTTTTATTTTTTATATTATTATCTATCCAAGTTTTCAAGAGGAGTAATTTGAGAGTATATTATGTATTAAGTAATAGAGTTTAACTCCACATATGAATAAAGTAAAAAAAATCCATAGAATTCGTAGGGATACAGTTTTTTGCTTCTCCTGAAAAAATTGTTAAAATGGAGCTGCCTCCTTTTTGCAGCGGTGTCTTCAATTGGAGAACGATTATTTTGATAATAAAATTGAATAATTTGAAAACGTTGTTCTTGCGTATATCTCTCCATGATGAAATTGTAAACATTACTGAATATAATGAAAAGAAAAACACAGATAATGACATATTACAAATGGCCGAAACGTCACTTAGAAATCATATCACTCTTTTTGGAAAACCCTATATTTTGATCGATACATAATGTTGATGTTGTCGGCATATGCAAAAAACTTGGCAGACTCAATGAGGATAATATACATTATTGTTAGGCCCTGAGTTCTAGAGTAATAAACTCCCAATCGTTCACCCTCACGAGGATTTATTCTGTAATTTTAGAAAACGATAGAAATTCCTTTTTTATACTTAAAAAAAAATCAACTATTTACTTTTTGCAGTTTCGATTAATATTTAATATATATGCTCAAGAAAATAGGAATATTTTTCTTAGTCAAAAATATCGTTTAATGAAAGTTACAAAAAAAAAGAAAATTCTCTTAATAAATGAACAGATAGAAATGTGTAATATTTAACTCCTTGCTTAAAAACCATATTATAGTAAAAAATAGTACTTTAATTTGTTTATTAAATAATTCCAACCACAAAGAAAAAATCCGTCATTTTAAATATAAAAATTCATTTTGCTTTAATATAAAATGCGTTAGGGTGATATTTTTTCTGTAATTATTTTTGATAGCCTCAAGAAAAGTCAAACAACGCAAAAGATTCTTCAAAATTGATTCTTGAGAAATGTTGTTTTTTTTTTTACAAACGAACCTGGAAAAACAGATTCATCAAAAACATGTTGTTTTTTTGTGTTTTTTTTTTTAAATAATTTGAATGCAATCTAAATGACTGTCGCTATCATCCAAACTTCATCATAGAATATTAACACAGGAGTAAAATTGCGCGGAAATGCAAGAATAATCCGCACTCAGTCTTATAAAATTTACAAAACAACAACTGTGAATGATGTTAAAGTGTTCTTATCTAACGTTGTAGCCATAAAAATGATTATACCTCATCCTTAAATCCCTTGTCACCAAGCTCCACTTTCTGGCTCAATCATTCTCTACCCCCCCCCCTCTACCCCCTATTCCCATATTTCTTCTTTGTTTATATTAAATAGTCAGTTTTTTATGTAGTATTTTATATAAGCACTTAGGAATTCCCATAAATAAATTCTAAAGAAGCTTTTCAACTAAGCCAATCGACTTTTTATAGCCCATTGAAAGGATCAAGAATCTTACAAAAAATTAATTGTTGAGATTTAGTAATCAGAGAAAATTGTATTGTATATGTATTGTGAAAAATTCAATAATTTCTCCGAAAAAAAGAATTATTGTTATTATTTTTATATTTTCAAGAATTTTATAGCTTGAAGATGAGAATTCTTGTTCTATTTTGAATAATCGTAAAAAACACAATTTTGAAGAACTGTTTTTTTTCCAGACAAAAATAAATAAATAAAATAAAATAAAATTACTCAAATCAATTTCAAGTAAAAAAAACAACAACAAATAATAAGGTTATAAAAAGGAAAATGATTATTTTCAAGTTGATTTCAAATGCAAGAGAAGTGAACATCCTGAATTTTATACAAACAGAATCTCAACCACACATTCTTAAGCACGATTGCACAACAAACCAATTGCATGCACTCACACCCGCACCCGTTACACACACACACGTTAATGCATACAAACCACCCCCCCACCTACCCATACACACACATATGTACCATTTATGATAAAATGATTCGTGGAAAATTAAATGTTGTGAAAATCGAACGTGAATACGATGTTAGACAAAAAAAGGAAAAGGAAAATGGGATGTTGTTAGATTGTGGGTAGGTGGTTGTTTGGTAGGGCTGATCAAACTAGCTAGAAAACGATTTAAGGATCTCACAATGTGCAAAATATGAATAATGAGAAAAAGGGGATGTTTTCGAGGAGCAATCCTACACATTCATTGCACAATAAGTAGCGAAGATATGGACATATGCATGTACAACGATGGTGACGGCTATGGCAATGGCAATGGCGACAATAACACTGAACGACCCAACCATCGCCTCAACCACTGCAAAGATGTCGACTAGAGGAACAGCAGAAGAACAAAAAACAGCAACAACAAAAAAACAAGAAAATCAAAGAAAAGAAAATGAAAAAATACACAACACAACAAATATGGATGCCACCATTAGCTCAACAGTAGCGATGGATGCCAAAGTAAAACAACTCCTACATCCAAGCATGCATTTGGATGTACGTCCGCACATGTGTGCCTAAAGGGATGTTTTCATGTTTTTCCTTCTTCTCTTTCCCTTTTGATTAATTCGGTATTTATGCATACAAAGACGCAAGAATCGTCATTCATAAAGTGGTGTATACCATTTAGATGTGTGGACGCATATATTTATTTGACGACGGCTTATCAATTCATCAATACATGCATGTATGCACATGCATATCGTAAGCCGAATTGAAATTCCATGCATTTTTATTAAAATCCTTTCTAACTCATTCATTTCAATAATATTCAACAATTTTTTTTTTTTATATATTCGCTGTGTTTTGTTTTCTCTTCTTTTCAATCATTTACATTATTTATTGTTTTTCTTTATCGGAATACCGACGACCGATTCATTTCTTAATACCAACGAAAACACGACAGGTTAATTTCTGCTTGCATTTCTTTTTTTTTTTTCTTAATGAAATTCTTATTTCTCCACAAAATTGAAATCTCTATAAAAAAAAAAAAAATAAAAAAAATTCTTAACTTTTACACTAAATTTAATGGCACATAATCAGTTGCACTTTCAATTTTTTTTGTTTAGAGGAGATTTTTTTTTTAAATGTGGACAAACAAAATCACTGGCATTTCAATTATTTTTTTTTTAATAACACAAAAACCGCCGCTTCTATTTATTTTGTTACATTTTTTTAAGGTTCTTTTTAAAAAAGCAAATTTTTTCATAAAACACGAAAAATATACAAAAATCAAAACTAGATAATAAAAAGAGTTTTCATTTAAAAAAAACAAACAAAAAATGCTTTTAAACTAAATAAAACAAAAACTAAAATTAACCAAATTATTTTCTTAAATATCTCTTTTATTTTATAATAATTTTGATAAAAATCAATTTCAAATTTCATATTATTTTTAAAGAAAATCAAATTTTTGACACTTGATTTTTTACTTATTAAAAAATAAAATTGCAAAAAGCACGTACGTATATAATGTTTGTTTTTCTTTTTAAATCACAAAAATATTTTTTCTATAATAAATTTTTAGGAATTTTTTTTTTTTTTTTTAAAGAAGAAAAGACAACAACACAACACCAAATTCTCTTAGTTATTCGTGTTTATTAAGAAAAAGAAAAGAATTTCTTTTTTTAGATGTCACTTTTTAAAAATGTAAATAAAAAACACAACATTTCTTTTCAAAATAGAAAATTATTTTGCGAAAAAAATACTTTTTCCAAAAATTCCATAATTTTACTTGTATTGTAAATCACCGAAGAATTGTAAGAAATTTTATTTGAAAAGAAAAAGAGAATTACGGCTGCAAAATAAGCAGAAATTTTAGAAGAGAAAAATGAAAGAAAACAGAAGTACTACTACTACTACTACTGCTGGTATATAAAAGCAAAAATCATGTCCGCACAGTGCCTGTAACACTACTACTACCACTAGATGAATGCATTCGTATAATTGCATTAGTGTTCGTGTTAGCACTAGTAGCAGTGGTCATGTACCTTAATCAGAACGTTGCGCATAGAAGTTGTTCCTTTTCCTCTCGACAGAAGAACAACAAAAATATTGTCATTATTGTTTTTTATGCTGCTCTGCACATGTTTTCTCAAAAATTCAATAAAATAAATATGATACTAATAAATCGAAGAAACAAACCTCTCCGCGGCAGCATAATTTTTTAAAACATGTTCACATTCATAAGTTCGTATACACACACACACACATGCATATTTATACGTTAACAATAGCAAAACAACCTTTTTTTTTTTGTTGTTGAAAAAAAGGGTGCAAAGGATGAGCGGGCGGTATAGTTGGAGTTGTGCACAGACAATAAAATTCCTTCATTTACAGGTAAGAATCTCCTTAAAAGCATTTCAAAAAACAAAACATTACAATACATACTATTATGCATATGCATGAATAAACACCAAATTATTATATCGAAAAAATGTAATAATTTTAATTTTATTTCCATTTATCTATTTGTATCTAATCTAATGTTTTGTTTATTCTTTTTTCAAATTTTTCAATGTGAAAATTTCCATCTTGAAAGAAATTGATTTGCTTTTAATTCTTTTCCAAAAAATTAATCTCAAAAAAATTATTGGTTACTAATCCCTTATGGGCGAACACATACCCATTCGCATAATCACATTAGTACATTCCACACTCATTCTATCTCTATCCCTTTCGGTATCTCGGCTCTTACTCGTTTCAAGTCTATTTGTATTACTCTTACTTGACTGTCGCCATTTGTTGCGGCACAATCAGACAATACCACAAACACACATTCATACATAATATCTGTGCATATTCTGCCCCATGTTAAAATCATTTTCATATCCTCTGCCGATCGTCTTTTTCCTCATCCTTCTTTATAACAATCAAACGAACACCTTAAAATCCTTGCATTTAATTAATTAATTTATTTATTTATCAAAATAAATTTGTTGCACGCACATGCATATAAATTAAATAAAATTCGTATTATTATTCATTCGCGATTTCGTTTATTTTTATATTTGATTTGAATTCTTCTCTTTAAGTGATTGTGCTTTTTTTCTGTCTATATTGCTTAACAAGAAAGAAAAATTCATAAAAACAATGAGAAAAGAAAGAAAACAAGAAGAATTTAAAGAAGTCAATAGAGACGTATATGCATGTACACATATATATACTAACCGCCGATACACATTGCCTCGATATAGACGAACACATTTACGCACGACGGCAAATGGAACCGAAACGAATTCTTTCGTTTTTCTTTTCACTATAACACTGCCCCATACATTTGTCTCTTTTGTACATTATTTTCTTTTTATTATTATTATTATTATTATTATTATTGTTATTACTATTGCTAATACAAATACTAAAAATTCTACAATTCTTCTTACTATTGCTACTATTGTTACTACATTTACTACTACTACTACTACTATAAGTAGCAGAAATCCCTTTCAGATATTGCATAGAACTTTTTTTTAAATGATTTGTTGAATTTTTCACATAAAACTCATCTTTTACAATTATTTAATTAGACATTTTTCATAATAGCATTTAAATAAAACTTTTTGCATAAATTATTTTTATATATTATCACAAAAATCCATAAAACACAATCGATCCTATACTAACCCGCACGATATGAGAGACAACAAATCCGCCATCTTTGACATTTTCTTAAACAAAAATCTTTTATTTTCGTATTCAGCGATTGATTCCTTAGCCAATATGTACAATTGCACATATACGATGAGAACGTATGTGTTTAACAAATTGCTCTACACAAACACATCATGGGAAATTCTATTTGAGCATAAAGGCGAGACAGCGTAGGGCGCTGAATATACACACGATACATAAAACCTTCAAGAAAACGTTTCTTCTGTTCAGAAATTCTGCTGAATATGCTCTAAGAGCTTACCCAAATTATGTTCTTTTCATATTTCTCTTCTTTATCGAATGGATCGGATTATTCTTCATATGACTTTCTAATTTTATTTTTATTTTTAATTATTTATGTAATAAAATGAAAAAAAAAAGATTAGAGAATACTTGAAATTTTTTAAAAATTAAGAACATTATTGGTATTGCCAAGTGTCAAGTATTCGAAAAGTAATGCTGCATTAAAATTCCATTAAAAAAAAACCTTTCAAATTAATTTTAAAAAGCATAAAATTGGAATATATGCTTTTTAAAACTAAATCGAAAGGGTTGAAAAAAAATCACCTTTAATATAAAAAGAAATCAAAAAGTTTGCTTGAATATTTTTTATAAGGTAAAATATTGTCCTCTTTCCAATTACCTTCCAAATATGTACAAATAACTCAAAGTAAAATGTTTTTAAGTAAAATTTACTCGAATATAATTTTATTCAATTAATTAAATAGAAATATTTCCATATATCTTTTGCAGAGAAAATAACTTTTTTGTGTGTGACTATTTCCGAATACATTTTTGAGGTTTTAGCAGCATCCGAAATGTATGCAATCAACCAAATTAAATACTAAAATTATTATTGAAAAATTGGTCTTTTTCTTATATTCTTTCCATAACATTTATTATTTATATAATAAATACTTTTAATTAGCTATTTTGCATAATTTATATTTAAATATAATATACAGTTAAATGAAATTGTATTTAATTGTATCCTCTTAAATGTACTGCCTAACCACAAAAAAAGGTATAAAATTTAATTACCTATGATTATATTCTTACATATTATTTATTATAAGTTAAAAAATTAATTGCAATTTTATTTATTACAAACAAGTATAAATGCATTATGTTATCCTTTTGCAATAGTTTTGTACAATAATTAATTATTAAAAACGATTCCAATTTTAACCACCTGTTCTTTTCTAGTTCTATTTTCTGTTGAAAGATGTCACTAGTAAAAGAAACTGCACATCTCATTAAGGTTGATTGAATTTTATTGTGTTGATTTCTTTTTTCAATAAACAGGAAACTATATTTTTTTGGAAATTTTCGATTAAATCAATTGTAATTGCATTACGAATAGAACATTTTCAGAATTTATCGATTTTTTCTCTCGAAAAAGTGATTTTTTTTTGTGTTACTTTAGATGGTAATGCAGTTCCTTTCGGTAGGCATGTAGCTTGACAGCGTTTGCGATGGTATTAGACAGTATCGGCTTGACGACAGAACAACAACGGTGGTGTTTTGACATTTCGTGTTAGATTCTAATTCGATTCTAAGGTGATTTTCAGCGCGAATATTTCATTAAAATAGAATTTATTTATTTATCATTATTATTATTATTATTATTAAGTGAGACAATAGAATATTGTTGAAAATTTTTACGTACAAGTACTGTAAAAATTAAAATTTTTACTATATTTTATCAATTAGCGAGAAAAGTTCACTTGTTCTCTTTCTCCAGTGCATAACCAAATAGTTAACTAAAAAGTGTAAGTTTACAAGTGCATTATTTCACCGAGGATAGACGCCACCTATTCTGCAGGTGTCATAGTAGGGGATGGAAGTTTGGAACACCTGCTGCACTTTTGGTCTATGCGAAATCGTTAATGAAAAATCGATACGCCCGGGAATCATGACATAAGTGCGAATTGAATTTTGAGAACAATTAAAAAAAATTTCCTAATTTGATTCGAGGTGCCAAATCACCTACTAACGTGCGTGCGCTTCTATTTATTTAGTTATATATATATATATGTGTGTGTTGGGTGCTTCTGTGTTGAAAATTTGCTGCAGTCCCAAAATTGTACTTCAAATTATGTTTTGTTCTGTTTTCTTTTTTTTGTTATTGCTTTACTTGCGTTTGCCAAGTCGGAGAAATCAAGAACAGTGCTCAGTGGTCGTTACCGCAACGGCGGCCATAATTAATGTTCGATCTCACCTTTGCCTTTGCTTTCGCGTTGAAATTTGTCATCGTTTTGTACCTTTTCACCTTGGATTTCGCTCGTATTATTGAAATAATAACTTAAGGTTGATGTGTTTTTCTTCCCCTTTTCGCTTGGCCATATTTCCCCTAATTGTGTGTTGTCGCAATCAAACAAATCAGATCTTCCGCCGTCCCCCTACCGCAAACCAATAATACACATTTTGGGATATTTGTTTGGATGTCAATTTTACAGCTGCGCTGCCTTTTTTCTTCAATTTTCTTTTCGTTCTGCTATTCGCTCGTTTGACTTTTGCTCTTGTGAAAATTCACCAGAAATCGGGCGTAAACAAACAAAATTAAAATTCCTCGAAATTGAATTAATAACCCCAACCCATCCATCCAATCGTATAAATCGTTTTCACAAGAAAATTCTTAGTAGAAGGAAAAATAATTTTGAAAAAATTAACAGAAAAAGCTTGAAATTTGAATAATCTATTGCGGAACTATACATAAAATAAAATAAAACTTTGGAGAATTAGGAAAATTCCCATATATTAATTATTGGCAATTAAATTTCAAATAATTTTATTAAATTCATTTGATTTTTGCTTTTGATACGTTCGCAAATGTTTTTATTTTATTTTCCATTGTTTTGTTGGTGTTGTTGTTGTAATAAGTCTTGTAAGTTTCTCAATTATTATTCGTTGTTTTTATAATTTTCTATTTTTTCAAGTCGAATGTGGTGTACATACACACTGCCATCCATCTTCATATTGATTTCTGCCGTTTTTATTTCAAATTTAGAATAATAAAGAAAAACAGCAATTTTTATCTATTGTAGTTAATCAAGAATAAAAAGTTCAATTCACTGCAATTCTTGTTATGATTTTTTCTCCGTTTTTTTGTTGGGAAAAAATTATCAGAAGCATGACCGACAGACAATTGTCAGCTGGATTCATTCATAAAGCAGTAATTTATAAATGAATTGTGCACGAAAACAAAACAATCGTATAGAAAAAAAAACAAGTTTCATTTTATTATATTTTTTTTCAGAATAACAAAATTACAGCGTTGAATTACGTCATCTTGTCTGATGATATTTATGATGTTCTCTCTTCCTCTCAATTCGTCCGCATCCCTTTCTTTTTTTTCGTTATAATTTAGGATCTTTTTTCTCCCAATCGTTTAGTATTTCAAAACAACTATCCTCTCATTTACATTTGTACGTAGTACTTTGAGTTCGCTCACAAACAGGCAAGAATAGTCGAGGGCGAAAAAAACGAATGAAATAATTTTTTGCTGTATTGTAAACAAAATAAAATAAACACAAATTCCCCAGGCAATAACAATGTCGGTGGAAAAAAATTGAACACGCTTATGTCGGGTTATAATTGTTTACATCAAAAATTAAAATTAAAAAAAAAAAATAAATATCGGATAGAGGAAGACGAACGATCTCGTTTGCCCGTGTATCTGTTAATAATTAATATTTTCTGTTTTGTAGTTAAATATTTATGTATGTTTACGATTAGCTGAGATTTTCTTTTTTTTTTTCTTTTATTATAAGTAAATATTAGAAGTAATGTAAAAATAAGAAAAAGTTTTGCTAAAAACCACCACTACTAAAAAAAAAAAGTTTTATTTGATGTCTTAATCAGGATTTGTTTATTCTAGAGTTTGTCAATAGTGTATACAGTCGGCGATAAAATAGGTGTTTGTCGGAGGAGGGAAATTTTTTTCACCTTGCAGAAAGGGAATTTTATGTGAAAATAATGAATAAAAAGCGAAATGTTTGGTTTTTTTCAAATTTCTCGTAATTTTATTGCTTTTTTTTCGAGGTATTAAATAAAGAATTTTTTTTTCAAAATAATTTTGTTAACGGGGAAAATTCTAAATTCCAATTTCTGAATGCTTATTTCTTAATTGAAATGTAATTTTTTTATGTATAATTTTTTCTCTACAGATATGTTTTTCTTCTTCGGAAATTACTTTTTCCCAAAAAATTGTATTCCGATTTTTTTTTGATTAAAATTTTTTTTAGATTAATATTTAAAAATAAAACAATTATGGTAAAAAAATTTTCTAATAGGATTTAGCTTATCGTTGTTGTTGTTTCTTTCTTCAAAACTCTAATATTGATCTTATATTTGAAATTTTTTCGGTTCGAACGTTTTATATGGTAAAGAAGGGTGATTCTTCAAAGGAATTTTTTTTTTCGTTAGAAAACATCGCAAATTTTTATTGAAAATGAAATTTTAATCTATTACAATTATATAGGACAAATATCGTTCATATGACCACAATGACTCAGTTTGCAGGCCTGGATTCGAACGTCGAAATTTTAGATGACTTTTCCTAATAAAAATGGGATCAACGACCTCAATTTCTTGTCGAATGTTGTTCTTTAGGTCTTGCATTGTTCTTGTATGACTGGCAACAAATCCCAACATCTTGGCGACCAATTCATATAGGATTTTTTTCAATTTCGGCCACAAAAAGATCGTTAACAAGTCACGATATAGTTCAGAATTCACTGTAAGGAGTTTTTTACGATCATTTTCGGAGAGTAACGGCCCAATGATTCCACCACCTCAAAAACCGCACAAAAAACAATAACTTTTTTTTAAGGATGCATTGGTTTTTCGTAAATCACATTAGGATTTTCCACGCCCCAGATTGAAAAATTTCGCTTGTTAATGTCGATCACTTACAGCAATTATGTTTGCACGTGTACGAACAGGACGACTATGTTGATATGGTGTACGACCTACCGCCGAACCAGTTTTTTCAAAACGTTTAACAATTTTGTAAATTCCGGACTAACTAACAGATAGCCCACTCTGTATACACCGCGGGTTTAGTATATTCGATTTTCAATTTTTTGTGGCGTTATGTTGGTACTCATGTCTCTCACTTATGTCGACAAGTTCGGCCATTTTGAATGTTCAGTTAATTTTTAACAGCTGCTTTGCTTGCACGTGTTTAAGCTCGTCTTCGATTTTTGCCCATTTTCGACCAAAAACAGCATCGCATAAACATTGCTAAGGAGCTGTTGGACTCTGTCCGCGAAAACCCAAATTTGCTCCAGAGGGTCATAACTGGTGACGAATCATGGATGTATGGTCCATACAAGTTCGGTCGAATGTGAAGATTTTTCTTAAAGTTTTCTTCGATTGCAGGGGCGTGGTGCATCATAAGTTCTTGCCACAGGGTAGAACGGTCAATAAGAAATATTACCTGCAAGTTATGCGAAAGTTGCGCGAAGTAATCCGCCAGAAACGCCCGGATTTGTGGAAGAGCAAAAATTTGCTTTTGCACCATGATAACGCCCCTGCTTACGCATCGTTGCTTGTGCGAGAATTTTTGGCCAAAAACAACACACTAACAACGCCGCAGCCATCGTATTCCCCAGATCTGGCCCCCTGTGACTTTTTCTTGTTACCGCAACAGATTCTTTGATCCATTTTTTGGAATGGGCAAAAATCGAAGACGAGCCAAAACACATGCAAGCAAAGCAGCTATCAAAAATTAACTGAACATTCAAAATGGCCGAACTTGTCGGCATAAGTGAGAGATATGAGTACCAACATAACGCCACAAAAAATCGAAAATCGAATATACGTAATCCGCTGAAATTCAAAATTCGCGATACTTTTTGAACAGACCTCATACTATTTTTTAAATCCTATTTTTATAAAAAAAAAAATTAAGAAAAAATTATCTTAATGTTCAGTAGCTACGATACACGGTCTTTAGAAAGAACAGTCGAGCTCCTCAAAATAGCCATTAACCGCAGACTCCACCTCTTCATTGTTGACAAATCTTTTACCACCGAGCAGTTTTTTTCAAGTTTGGAAAGTGACAATCATCCGAGGATGCTCAATCTGGCGAATAGGGTGCGTGAAGAAGCAATTCGAACGTTAACCCATTGATTTTGACCATCGCAATAACGGGTATGTGAGCTGGTACATTGGCTTGATGATGCCTACCATGTCTGCTACCTCGCGCACTTTCAGGCGATGGTCCAATACCATTTTGTGAATTTTCTTCATCATTTCTGGCGTGCTCCACTGCGATGTTCGTTTTGGCACCTTGTTTGAACTCTGCCACCTATTATTTTATTCTTGTAAACGAATAAGTAGAGTCTAGCTCGGCTTTGATGTTGGTTGGACTGAGACCTTTCAAATGAAAGTATTCTATCACATAACGATGACCAATTTTTTTCATGTTTACAAATTCACTAAAAGCGTTCACTATTAATGGCTGTCAAACAAATACTAAACAACGCAGCATCATCAAACTTCAAACTTAAGCTTTATAAGGTTGATACTTTCGACCATGGAAATTTTTTTCAAATAAAAACTGCCATTTATACGTAAGGTCAGATACTTCTGGAACTAACCTCGTATTTTGTAAAGATAATATAAAATCGCTTTTTTATTGGTATTTTTATTAATTATTCTATTTTCTTATTTTTTTTTAATTTTTTTTTTTTTTTTTAATTTTTATAATAAGAAAATTTTGCTATAATTGAAACAAAAGTATTTTTACTGGAAAAAAAGTAATTTTTTTTAGGAGAGGATTTTAAAGATTTACTTTTAAAATTCCACGATTCATAAAAGTAGTATTAAAGCCTTTTTTCTCGAAGCGGTCCTGAGTTCGTATCTAGTCTAGTGACATTGCCGAAACGCCTTTTAATAGGTCTGAGTTATGGTAGCGCTACAAATTTATATTTCATAAAAGTGTTACTTACTAGATATGAAGTCTAGAATTAGTCATTATTAAGTGACCCTATTTCCGGATCATTTCACGATTATTACTAGGTTAATTAAAATTACGAAGAAGAAACGAAATCGTGCTCATTTAGCGTACAATAGTTTCATTATTTTATTATTTTATATGGACTAAAACTTTATAATATTTACAATACAGTAAAAGAGGAGAACTGCACTCAGTTTTGTTATACATACTTAATAAAATGTAGCATTTTTGTATTAAAAATTGAAAACGATTACTTTAATGTGATTTTGTTTATACTTTGAAAATGATATACAAAGAAAATAATGTCAGGAAAATATCTTCAATAAATAAACAAACGCCATCGCATAAGAAAATAATAGAAAAATTTAAAAAAAAAACATACGAACACCAATTTCATTGATGATATTTCTTGTTAGAAGTTTGAACTTTTGGGTATTCAAGTGTGGGTGTTTTAGATTTTTCTTTTTCGTTGAAAACTGTTGAGATCGGAAGTTAGTTGGTAACAATGTAAACACAATTGGGGAAAAACATTCATTTCTGATTTTATTTACATTAGGGAAAATGGGAAAAAGAAAATATTTTTCCCAGAGATTTATGTATACGTGTATATGGACATGTAAATAAATATACAGAAATATCAAAAAATCGAATCGATTGATTATCAAAAACAGATAAAAGAAAACTAAGCAATCGAAATGGCATATGGGCTATCACTTGTTTTCAAGGTGCCACGTTTGACTTTGTTCATTTGTAGAATATATCTCGATTTTTTGTGCCATATGACAAAAAAGATAAAATTCCAGTAAGCCTCTTACATTTGTTGAGCATAGTTTTAATTATAGAAGAACATTAATTTTGATTTACTGTTAAGTAAATTTCTTTTCTTTTATATATTATTTAGCCAAAGGAATAGTTGCATTTACAAGAAATATTATTTTCATTTAAAAAATGTAATTTTCTTGATTTCAATATAAAATATAGCATAATCGTTAGTTTAAAAAAAATAACGATTTTTTGCAAAAATTTTATGGGTGAGACATTCGAGTTTTGGTATCTAAAATATACCAGCTATTTTTTTTTAGCAAATTAATATTAATCAAGGAATACATGCCATTTTACAATAATATTAATTTTATTATTAATAACATGGAACATATCATTGATAATAACATGGATTTTTTATTAATGACATAAATTTAATGATTAATAATATGAATTTTACTTTTAATACGATTTTAATTTTTTGTTATTAATAATTTATTTAACATTCATTTGATTATAAATAACATAGATTTAAAAACATAAATTTATTCATATATTGTATAACATGGATGTTATCATTAATAACATGCATTTTTTATTAATAACATGGAATCTATCGTTAAAAATATTGGTTTTTTTTTTATTAATAACACGAACTTAATTATCAATGATATTTTTTTATTAATAACATACGTAGATAAAAAACATTGACATTATTACTAAAAAAATGGTAATAAAATGGATTTAATTATAAATGGTACGAATTTTATTGTTAACAACATGGATTTTACTACCAATATAATATGAATTTAACTATTATCAATAATAAAATGCATGTTATTAATAATTTAATCAACTTTTTAATTGATATTAATTCAATAACATAAATTTTATCAATAATAACATGGAATTTCATTTATAAATAGATGAAAGTGTTGAATTGGAAGATTTCGTTACAAAATCAGAATATCTAAAATTATTTGATTAAGTAGGCCCAAACCTGATTCGCACTGTTATTAAAATATCATGCAGAGTGGATTCAAGCAAAAATATCACAATCATTAGAACTCGTGTGTTCCAATTCGAAAATATTGAAAATTAATTTAATTAGCTCCTACCGAGTGAAATGGAATATAAATAATTACCACCACTAATTTAAGTAATATTTAATCCAGTCCACTTTGATTGGATTAAAAATTACTTAAATTAGTGTTGGTAATTGTATTAATGGAAAATTTTGATATTATAGTATTTTTTTTACCTCATATTTTTATTATGAGTCGATCATTTTACGAGTAATAAATTGAATATGCTTCACACAAATAATATACATAAATACATACATTTTAATGAGTATTAAGCCTATAATATTGTTTATTTATTTTTTATTTTCAATTGTAAAAAAAAAAATTTAAAAAAAATTACACTTTTCATTTTATGGGACTTTTTTTGTTATTTTTGTTTGTTTTTTGTTTGTTTGTGTTAATGAAAAAAATACTATTGAAAAATGTTGAGAGCCACTGGTGTGCGCTATCATCTGATAAGGGGGAAGCACATTTGTAGTTCGATGACAATTGCCCTTCAGAAATTGTGTTCGAATGTAAATAAGTTTTTTTGTGTTGAGTTTTCTCTTCCCCTTTTTCTGTCTATTTAATTCCCTTTTTCTATGTCGCTTTCTCTTTTTATCGCATTCTTTTTAAGTCGTTAGTTATTTTTTATCTTTTTTCCCAACAAGAATTCGCATATTTTGCTGATAAAACAAGACCGCCGCCACAAACATTTTATACACCGACGATCGGCCAATGACGGAACTATGCGATTAGCAACTGTAGAAAATATGCTAAAAAAATTGTTTTCTTTATTTTTTAATATTTATGTACATATGATATAGAATATTTGATTTAGTTAAATATTTATTTTTTCTATATTAGCCTGTTTTTTTAAATTTTTTTATTTATAGAAAATTTACAATTTAAAAAAAAATAATAAGAAAAGTAAGACTATTAATAATTAATTGAGCAGCTAAAAAAGTACAAATTTTTTTCTTCTAATTCGTTAAATAAAATTTGGAAGACAATACAGATAAAAACAATCAAAGTGATTAACTAATTAACTGAAATAAAAAACATAGTAGTTAGAGTAGTAGTATTAGTGATATAAGTAATGGTTCTATTAATGGGAGACGAAGGAGAATAAAGCACATGAAGAAGAGAGAAAATAATTGTATGGGTACGTGTATGTGCATACCTTACCTAAATAAACAGAAACTCATCTAATAGCCGTTTTTAGTGCGTTACAGTGTTCTTATTATTATTATTATTAATATTTATTAATATTCATTGTTGTTATTATTGTGACATATTTTACTAGTGTTGTTATTATATATTAATTGTTGAAATCCAGTCCGTTATTTTAATATTGATACTATTAATATTATTAATATTATTATTATAAATATGGTTATTATTATTTAAAAATTTATGGGAAGTTGTATCTATATATTGTATAAAGCAGCAACTAATATCCAAAAAAGATACAAATTCAGTGAAGAAATTGATAATAATAAATATATTCAATTTATTTAATTAATTTTAATTCAATTTTCTTTTTGTCTCTTCAATTTACAGACAGTCTCTGCTCTCTCTTTCGATATTTTCCTGATTTTCTATATTTATAAATTGGGTGAAAAAATTTTTTTTAAATTAAATTAAGCAAAAATACATTATTTCAATTAATTGTCCAGTTGTGGTATATGTAAGAAAGAAAAATAAAATCAATTAAAAACAATTTTTAAACAAATATCAATAAAGTTAAAAGAATAGAAAAATCATTATTTGTTTATTATTATTATTTGTTTTTTTTTTGTTAAATATCGATTGTGTTATATGAATAAATTGTAAAATGTTTAAAATAAATGATATAAAAACAAATAATTCAATGGTACAACCGCCTGGTGATATTGTAACACATCAAAATGCACGAACTCCTAAATCGACACCAATAACAAACGATTATCAAATATCAACAACGGTTCTTGGATTAGGAATCAACGGAAAAGTTGTGCAATGCACAAATAGGAAAAGCGGACAAAAATATGCACTTAAGGTAAGGATATTATTAGTAGTATCTCTAAGGATGAATGGTTAAGTTTTGTTATTTGTTTTATTATTATTATATGAATTATGATAAGTAATTTAATTTTTAAGTGAAAGAATTTTTTTGAAGAGTGGTAGTAGGAAAATGAGATGGGGAGCACCTCTGGTAAAAAGAAAAAAAGCTTTTGCGAATTCTAAAAATGTCATTGTTAGGCAACACCATTTTTAAATGCACAAATCGATTTGTTTTTCTATTAACTGAAATTTGTGATGGTCCTGCGTCAGTTTTAGAAAGAATAGACCATATAATTTTGAAAGGGATTTTTAAAAAATTTGTCCTTCATATTTAGTTTTGAATAAATTGATAAATATTAAAAATTCTAAAACAAAATCACTTTTGATTGAATTTGATTTTAATTAAAGGTTGCTCAATCTTAAAAATTAAATATAAATAGTTGTATATGTTATTCCCCAGCTCGGAAAATGTTATCGTTTTATTGGCATAGACCATTCATTGACTTAACGTTGCTCCTTAGGGAAAATACTAAGGGCATTAAATCGCGAGGTCTTGGTGACGAGCTGATATCTTTATATCTCGAAATAACGCAACGTGGAATATTCATCTGAAATAAGTCCCTTGTTTCAATTGCTGTGTGGCAAGTCGCACCTTCCTGTTGGATCCAGATATTATCCCAGTCCATATCGTCCAATTGTGGCCAAAAAAATCGGTTATCATCACTCGATATTTGTCACAATTGACAGTAACCATCGATCCTGCCTCATTTCGATAGCATTACGGCCCAATGATGTCGAAGTTTTTCTGGGTGTAAATGAAGCTTCTGGATCCCAGATCTGATAATTTTTCTTGTTTACGTAGTCATTCAGCCAAAAATGTGCTTCGTCGCTGAAGACGATTTTCGACCAAATCTGGGATATAATAAATGTTTACTATCTCGACGCATTGTTGAATTGGGCAGTGCTCCATGTTTAGATCGACGCTATAACAGAACACAAACGTATAAGAATAACAGCGTTGTCATTTGAAATATCAAAGTAATTGGTTGTCAACGATTGGATATATCTGTTGAAACTCTTTAACGAGAGCACAACATACGCGATTTTACAATTGCACATTGAATAACGTGTGAAAACAAGCGCTACACATCATAAATTTTTTTACCAAGTAGTAATACAGCTTAAATCTTTAAATTGAAGTTATGAAAAGTTTAAAGAAGTATTGAAACCAAATATTTTCCTTATGGTACTCTCTTCTACGATATAGAAGTTTTCATTTCGAACCTTGTACATACATAATTCTGTGATATTATTGTACAACCTAAAGTTGATAGCAATTAGATTAAATTCCTTTTTTTTAAATTAAAATTCAATAGAGAATTTTTCTAATTTATATATATTTTTTTTATTTATAGGTTCTACTCGATAATTCAAAAGCCCGAAGAGAAGTCGACCTACACTGGCGTGCAAGTGGGTGCCAGCATATTGTGAATGTGATGGATGTTTATGAGAACACGTACAGTGGAAATAAATGCCTATTGGTCATTATGGAATGGTAAAATTTTTGTTTTTGATTTTATTAAATTGGAAATGTTAATTTTTTATTCTGATCAAAAATAAAAAGATATTTATAAATAAATATACAAGAAAAATAATATCGATTTTAGTATGGAAGGTGGAGAATTATTCCAACGTATACAAGACCGACAAGATGGTGCTTTCACTGAAAGAGGTAATGTGATTTTTTGTTTCTCTGAATATTCAAATTTTATTATTGATTTTGATATTGAGTGTATATTGAAATATTCTTTTTGATATACAAATTTAGAGGCTGCTCAAATAATGCATGAAATTTGCGTTGCTGTCCAATATCTACACAATATGAACATAGCTCATCGAGATTTGAAACCAGAAAATCTACTTTACACCACGCCGAATGCTAATGCCATTTTAAAATTGACTGATTTCGGTTTTGCTAAAGAGACCTTCATTAAGGATACGCTACAAACGCCCTGCTATACACCGTACTATGTTGGTAAATGATATTATTTACAAATGACTATGAACATTTTTGTTTTGTAATTAATATGAGTTATAATTCAATATTGTATTTGTATATTGATTTTTTTATAGTTAATTTTTAATAATTATTCTTTTATTTTTTTACTTTCATTTCATTTCAATTTCTTCTTTGACTGTCGCCTTTTCTTCTATCTACTACTACTCTGTGTATATGTTTATGATTTGCGTCCGATAGCTCCCGAAGTTCTTGGCCCAGAAAAATATGATAAAAGTTGTGATATTTGGTCGTTAGGTGTTATTATGTACATACTATTGTGTGGTTTTCCGCCATTTTATAGCAATCACGGATTAGCTATATCGCCTGGAATGAAAAAGCGTATACGCACTGGACAATATGATTTTCCTAATCCTGAATGGAAAAATGTTAGTCAATCGGCCAAGGACTTAATAAAAGGAATGCTCAATGTTGATCCTGCTCTAAGGCTGACTATTGAACAAGTTATGAAAAACAAATGGATTGCGGTAAGGATATTAGTTGTCAGAACTAACAAAATATGAAATCATTTATGTCGTTAGAAAATTACTGAATAGGAAAGTACTTGTAATAAAATTAAAATTTTATTTTAGCAATACACGATGGTGCCACAAACACCTTTGCATACTGGACGTGTACTTCGAGAAGGTGAAGAAATCTGGCCAGAAGTACAGGAGGAGATGAATAGATCATTGGCAACAATGCGAGTCGATTATGATCAAGTAAAAAAATACAATTTTGATTATTATTATTCTCAGAATAGAACTGAATTTATTAATAAGAAAACGCACACTTTTCTCTTCTCATATTAGATGCATATAAAAACATTGGACAATTCAAATAATGCCCTATTAAATAAGCGACGAAAAAGAATCGAAGAGAAACAAGATGTTAACAAACAATAGAGAAGATGAAGAGATAACAGATAACATGGATAAATTTATTAACGTTGCTATGTTATAAAAAAAGGAAACTCTTGCTTAGATTAGGTGGAAAAATGGATATAGAATGAGTACGGAAAACGATAAAGTTATACTAGAAAAATATACATTAATTATAAAAATAAATAGGAAAAACATAACAAATAATAAAATTTGATGTATGGGAAATTAGGGAGGGAGGGGATTTTCTGGGATTAATTTGTTTCGCTTGATTTTCTTTAGGTGATGACAAAGAAGCAATATGTAATTTTGGCAATGATTTGATTTCTTTCCAACAGAAAAGTACAAACGAAAGAATAAAAATGAAATATCAAAAAGATATAAAGAGAAAAATCTTAAAACTGAGTGACAGATAGACGACGAAAGCAAGTATTAATAAAAAAAAGAGAATAGAGCCTATAAAGAAGGGGACAAAAATAACATGTATTCTCGCACGGCCTAATTATATCCAATTTTAATGTAAAAAAATTAAGAAGATAATTTATAGATTTTGAGTGAAAAAACAATAATTTTTAAATTTTAATAAATATAATATTGTACATAATAGGAACAACATTAAGAAATTTAAAAAATCTGGAAAGAAATGAAAACTATCAGACACTAAAAATTATATAATTAAGAACCACTCGAAAATATTCAAAAATCATAACTAATTTCACTACCATTAGTGAGATGCGAAATATCGATTTTCCTGTTACGTTTCCTTACAATATATAAAAAAACAAGAGATTATTAATGAATAAGAAATTAATAATTAGCCAATAATGTATAATTTTTATTAATGACAAAAAAAAGCAAACAAACAAAACAAAAAAATATAAATGGTCACATAATGATTGATTTGTGTGTGTGAGTGCGTGCGTATGTGTGTGCATTGAGCCAGTATTTATTAAGTGAAATATTTTAAAATTTATTTTCTATTGAAAATTTTTATTGTTGTTAGTTTTAATTATACTATTGTATATTCAACTGTTCTTATAAATTAGATAAATATTTCTATTTTTTGCCAATATTCTTAAACAAACAAACAAATTTTTTTTAGTGCTATTGTTCGTTTTTATGCTTAAGGTGTTTTGGGAATTTTTTAATTTTTACTATTTCGTTACATCATTTTTTAATTGAATAGCATTATAATGGCTTTATTAGAAAAAAAAACAAATATCACCGAATATTTAAAAACAAAATATTCATTAAATAATGTTTTTGTTAAATTTTTTTTATTTCTTGCCAATTCAAAAAAAAATTGTTTTGACACAAAATAAAAACTGTATTTTTACTGTTTTTTTATTTAAAAAGGCAATACTTTTCGCCAAAATTATTTGTTGTATCAAAGAAAGTTTCTTGAAATCGAGATAGTAAGTAGATATGCGCTTTTATCTGTGCATATTATATTTCAATCATAAATACAAATCGTATTTTGTACCAACAATTTCACATCCATTTAAGTTAGGATGTAAAACTGGTAACATATATTTTTTGGAAGTTTGTTAAAAATAAAGCGATAATTTTTTATTTCATTAGCGACTTTTTCCTATCCATAATTTTGAAGGGATATATATGGCGAAAAATTATTGTTTATTATTCATAAAGTTTACACAACTTATTATTTGTACAAGATCGCAAGCATAAAATTTTAACTATTTAAATCTAAAAATTTAACAACAAATGCAATTCAAATGACATTAGATATTATTAAAAACTAAACTAATTTTTTACATGTGAATTTGTTTGAGTTCCTCTTTTATAAAGAAAATAATTGTACTATTAGATCAACTGAAGCTTATTCATTGAATAAATATAAAAAAAAAATCAATACTCTGACAGCACTTTTGTTAGTCACTAAGCTTGTTTAGAATATTTACATATGAAATAAATATAAAATATTTATGTAATTTAAATGAAGCGAAGCCAAATTACGTGAAACAAACATTTACCAGAAAAATATCTGATAAAATTTGATGTAGAAAGTTTTAAAATATAAAGTGATTTTCGACGTTTTAAAATATAGCCTTTAATTTAGGAAACTATTAGATAATGACGGCGGAAAAGAAATGAGTAGCTCCACTTATGAGGCTCGATCACTTAGTTTTTTTAACGTTAACAATTTAACAAACATTTTTTCTCAAAATACTTAAATTCTTTAAAAAATTTCCTGTCGCAGATATTTTTTTAAAATGACCAGAACGTGTTGACCGAAAATCTAGAAATAAGCATGCTGCAGAGAATTTCGCTTGATGCTTAAATCCTATTAGATCATTTCCACCAGATAATTTTGAATAAAAAATTTACACCAGAATAAAGTTAATTAATAAATTGACAAAAATACATCACTGAAAATAAAGTTAATGTGATTTTTAATTGCAAATTAATTTTTATTCCATATCTTAATAATTTTTCCATATTTTAATAATTTTTCCATATTTAATTTTGTTCATTTCGCTTTGCATGTTCTTTTTCAATATTTATTTATTTTTTCTGTTTTTTTTTAGTTTTTCCTATTTTTTATTTGCACTATTTTCTTTTTTTGTTTCTAAAACTGAAGTTAATTTTTATTAAGTAAACAAATAGTAAAAAAGAATAATTAGACTACGTATGCATATTGAATGTTGTAAGGTTGTGTGAAAAAGAAAAGTAGAAAGGATAAAAAGCAACAGAAATTATGAAAAATGTTAAACCATTATTGTTTATAGCGCTCCTTTCTATTATACAAAAAAGAAAAAGGAAATTAAAAAAAATAAAAATGAAATTATATGTAAAAGTAAATTTAAAGCGAACAATTATTTTCATATCCATATATACACGTATACATACAAATATTTTTTTAAAAGTAATTAAAACATTTTTCTCAATGTAGAGGCACGTGTGTACTTCAAGCAAAATACAATATAATTAATCGCAAAATATACTAAAAACAGGCTGAATAAAAAACAAAAAAAAAACTATTTTTAAAAATAGATAACAATAAGTGTGAGAAACGATGATCTGTTATTTACTATTAACTTATTTATTGAACAATTAATTCGTAATGAGAAAAAAATCGAGTTACAATATGTCCATATTATGTAATTATTATTAATGTTAAAAGCGAAAATAATAAGTAATGGATGGTAAACGAATATATGAAGAAAAAACAACCGAACATTACTGTCCTAAAAATGTACACAATAAAATTTTAACTACCGCAGACAATATTTGTATTTTCATCATCGAGCTGATTTTTGTTAACTGTTCGGAAATTTTGTTGTGTTTGAAGATGAAAGGTTTTTTTGTTAATATTGAAATTCCAATAAATATTTATTAAACAATATCGTAATTGAGTTTATATTGCTTTATTCATGAGCTGCAGTTTATTTATTCGTTATTCAAAACAAAAGTAGATCATTATGAATTCTAACTTGAACCACATTTTAATTCATAGACCAATAGTTATCAATTATCGTTTCTAGGACAAAATAGCTAGTATGTAGGGTTTTAAACAAAATCCAATAAAATACCCTGTTTAATAGTTCAAAAGTTAAATAAACTTAAATAAATGTATTGGGTATTATCGTCGTTAATCAGTATGCAATGAAATATGCTAAGTGTTCATTAATTTTTCAATTCCGAACGCATGAGCCTATCAAAGAAAACTACTACTGAACTGTGATAGTAAAGGGTTTTCCAAAAGGAGTGATATGATTTAAAAAAAAAAAAAAACACTAATTGTTAAGGAAATTCAAATGTTTTTCATTTAATGTGAAGTAAAATCGATACAATTAAGTTCCACGACCTCTTTGCAGGAACGAATTCGATGAACCCAATTTTCGAACACTTATTCCACTAAATCAAGTAGTATGTCATGAATAGCACGTTCAATATTGACTTCTGAAGCTTGAAGAGATTCTGGTTTATTGCTAAAGATCAATGACTTCAAATAACCCCACAAGAAATAGTCTAATGGTGTTAAATCACAACTTCTTGGAGGCCATTCAATGTCACAATTTCTTGAAATAATCGAATCTCCAAACTTTTCTCGCAATAATTCGGTTGTTGCACGTGCTGTGTGGCACGTAGCCCCGTCTTGTTGGAGCCAGATGTTGTCAAGATCAACTTCTTCCAATTTCGGCCATAAAAAGTTAGTTATCATCGATCTATACCGCTCTCCATTGAAAGTAACGGTGTTACCAGCTTCATTTCGAAAGAAGTACGGACCGATAATTCCACCAGACCAAAAACCACACCAAACTGTCAATTTAGGTGAATGTAATGGGTGTTTATGAATAATTTGTGGATTTTCTTCGCACCAGAATTAACAGTTTTGTTTATTTACCGCACCACTAAGATGAAAGTGAGCGCACGAAAAGTTGCAATTGAAGAACGATTATTTTGATAATAAAATTGAATAATTTGTAAACGTTGTTCTTACGTATATCTCTCCATGATATACGTTGTTCTTGTTCTTGCTACTATCACAGTTCAGTAGTAATTTTCCTCGATCGACCGTCTACAATTTTAAGCGAGTACACCATTATTCGAGCATATCACCATAGTTTGTTCGTTTCGAACATGCTCGATCGAAGAAAAGGTTTTCCTTCTTCCTCAGACATAAATCAAGTATACGTGTATATCTGCAGAAAGGAGAACAGCTTCTCCCCGAACGATCATTTTCAAGACAAAGAAAAAATGGAGATTTTCTCGAATGGCGTAATCGCTTCAAATTGTAGATGCTCGATCATTTTGGACAATAAGGTCAAACTCTTCGTTTTGTGTGAAGCAGAACGTAAGTGCATGAAATAATTGTGGGTTTATTTTTATAATTTGTGGTGTTTGGCGGGCACTCACCCACGTACTACGTACTGCAGGTCTTTGTTGTCATCGCTTTCGCTGCAGTCGTTTATCATCAGCCACATTGCTGCATATATATTTCAATTCTATTTGTTATTTTCTTTAATTTGTTCGAATATTTTTTTTACCCTTAAAAACACAAAATTGAAAACAACGAAAACGAAACAAATGACAAATGGATAAAGAAAAATATCGTGACTCGAATAAATTCTGACTGGATAAACTTTTGATCGAGCTCACGTGTAATCACTACTCAAATATTATGCGAAAATTGAGTCCGTGATCGAGACATTTTCATTTCTCCCCTTAAGAAGTCAAATAAAAATGTTCGAGCTGTAGCGGCAATAATTCGTACATTCCTCGAATGGTGTTATCGATGTTAAAAAGTCGTTTAATTCGACGAATTTGAGACGAACATTTGGGTCGAATAATTCAAGCATTTCTCAAATGTCTAGTAGTAGAATCAAAATTCCAATACCACTGCTAGCAGAGTGAAACTTATTTTATTTAATGCTATGCGAACATAGAAACATAAAACCCAGGCAGTTTCATTTGTGTGTAAATAGCTCGTAAAAGTTGGATAAACGACAGGTTGAATCCATTTTTTAAGAAACAATGTAAATCGATCTTTTTCCGATAATTTTTGATGACTTTTTCGCATATTTCAGGATGCAATTCGGTTATTACTTGACGGATATTGGTTATTAAATGCACTCAAGTTTGAAGATTGGCTCTGTCAATACGAACTTGCATTTATTTTGGCGTCAAAACAAAAGTCCAACAATGTCAAATCGCATGATATTGGAGTCCAATTGATATCACAAAATCTCTAAATTATCCGGCCTAGAAACATTTGGCGCAATTAAGCCTAAATTTGTTGTGTTGTGTGGTTTGTGTCACCGTTTTACTTAAAGATTTTAATCTAGACCATATGTGTTAAACCAAATTCGGGCCAAAAAAAATCGGCTATCATACGGCCATAGCGCTCAGAATTGCCAGAAACGGTTTCTTCTTAATCATTTTCAAAGAAATACGAACCAATGAGTTCTTCAGACCAAAATGCATACCAGACAGTAACGTTTCTGAGTGAAAATGATCCTTATCGCTAAAGAAAATAGTCTATTTTTTGTATCACTTTTGTAGAAGGTCTTTAAAATTTTAACGCATCATTCGGTGACTAAGCGATCCATAATGAAATATGGCAAACTAAACAAATGCTACCTTGATGACATATATATTTGACAGCTGTCAAATGTCAGGGCTGTACTTTCCAAACTACGAAATGGATAGCCCGATAATTAAATGATCTAATTTGTTGTACGTATTTGGGAAGGAAGAATTCCATAATATACACTTTTGTGTATGTGTTTTTTTTCAAATCGCACATCTTTATGGGACATACTATATTTTAAAAATTTCTGATTTATTACTTGTAATATTAGCTATTTTAAATTATTTCTTCCATTCTAAAAGAAAAAGAACTAAAAACATTTATGTACATAAATTTACATATACATACATCTCAAGATATATTTTTAAATTACAGTAAATATATATTTTTGGATTATCAAAATAAGATTAACAATGATCAAATAAATAACATTACAAAATATAATAATAGATAAATAAGTACTACTCATCGTGCAATTAAATTGAATTTCTTATCATAAATTTTGGTAAACGAATTGGCGATTGTCTTCAATGGAAAACATTTAGGTACTCTCGTAAGTCTAGTGAATTTGATCGCCCATAGCACCTCTATCACAGCCGATAATATGTTTATTAGTATCAGTCACGTTACCATTCAGATTTTCATCATTTGTTGCGGCAGCTTTTAGTTCTTCCCGACTCAAATACGCTACTATTGCAGCTCCAAACGTGTCTCCCACCACATTTATCATAGTTCGAAACCGATCTCTGAAAAAGTTAATTTTATATCCGTACTAAATTATTACAGAGGTTCTCTTTTATCATTTTATCCTTACAAAAGCCAATCTACTGCTAGTATCAAAGACACATCTTCGGCGGGAAGTCCTACTGTTTCTAAAACCATCACCATTGTGACAAGTCCAGCTTGAGGTATTCCAGCTGCACCTATGCTAGCTGCAGTTGCTGTTAAGCTATAAAATGTAACAATAACAATTTAAATAAATAGCAATAAATTACGTTACCTAGGAGAAATTTACTAACAAAATAAAATTATGCTTATTTCATCCTTTTTAACTTTTAGCGATTTCATTAAAATTCGAGATTTTGAGGAGTTGCTACCACCTCTCTTTTAGTATGTAGGAGTATACTTTCTCTCGTGTAATGATTATAAAGTTAAGCACCCTTAATAGCGCTGCTGCGCTACTAACCATTAGAGAAATATACTTCAATATGTACTATTCTGTACAAAATATCTTCCACCCTAACTCCAACATACTGTACAACATCTCCTTCTAAATGACCTCATATCCCTGACTACTTCATCACAACTGTCGCCAGCCATAAATGCTAACTCATTTATAGAAACTCTTACAAGTCGGAATTACACTCAACACAAATATTATTTTCAAAAATCATCCTTCTCCAAAGCTCATTAATGGAATAATTAATTGGAACCTATTTAGAAGCAAACTAGACCAACTGATTAACCTTAAACAAAGTCTTAAAATAGACCAAGGGGTACATGATCTTACTACAGGAAACCAAGTCGATAACAAACTTATTCTTCAAATATACGGACTTTAATAAACTGAGAAACGAAAAGCTAGAGTGCAATAGCAAACCTACATGCCTAGCCATAAACTAAAGTAACTAAAACAATAACTAACAATAATTTAACAACTTTCCAGTAAAAAAAGCTATCGGTTATGATCCCACCAATTTCCCAATTAAAAAGCTCTAATTCTAAATTATATTCTTTATAGCATTCTCCGCTACTCTGGAAATTCTCCATCATTAAAATGATTCCCAAATTAGAAAAACCAGTAAATTCTCTAAAGTATTATAGACATCTCAGTTTAGTACCAATCGATGGAAAAATCCTTGGAAAACTCATTCGAACACGTTTCATTCCATTCTTGAAGATACCAAAATTATCTTTGATGATAAATTTTATTTTCGATCACACCACTCCATAATCCATCGCGCAGTTGATGGCAATATGATAAGTCAAAGGTGTAGGCAATATCAACAAAACGATATTTTTTCGTTATTAAGGATTCTTAAAAAAAGACATACAAGATTTTATTAACATTTGTTAATTAGATTAGTTTTGATAGCTATTAAAAGGAGATAAGGTTCGGGTTTTTTATTAATATGGAAAAAAGTGAATTTCTTAAAACTCTCTATTAATATCGATATGAATAATTCAGAAGTGGTTTACTGAATTCCGTTGTCGTCGTATATGCACAAGTGACGTTGAGCGCACAAGACATCCAATGTAGGTCACCAACATAAAAATTATTTATAAAATCCATGACGTTATTTAAAAAAATCCTCGAGTGAAAATGTATGATATCGTATATTTAGATGGCATAGAAAAGATAAAAAAAACGTTAAACTAACTGCATAGATTTTTACACATAAATATTTTATTTTCTTGTCAAGGCCAGGTATTAATCATTTACACCTCGCGCTTTCTTGTTTTCAAACCATACATTTACCAACGTCAGTTCCAATACTGACTAATTCCGAAATATCTCCTATTAGAACTGGTGTTCGTCAAGGCAGTATTATTGATCCACTTATACTTCATCTTTATACCTCAGCATGCCAACTAATCCCAAAACTATCATAGCCACCTATGCGGATAATACTACTGCTCTTGTTCCTATTCAAATATCCTGAAGAGTGAAAATAAAAGCAGAAAAGTACTCAGTATTAGTCCACCAAAAGGCAGTATCATTCCACCTGCGAATAAACCTTGGCAAACAGCTTATATGACACTCTCATGCGAGATTAAAAAGATTTAAACTATACAGGTGTTATCAAATACTACTTAGACTATTGGACCCCTGATCAAAGCTCACACTAAAGATCAAGCTTTTAATTTTCTATACAATTTTGAAACCGATCTGAACGTACGGCGTTTAACCCTCGAATTCAATTCCTTCAATCCAAAATCCTCCAAAAAATCATTGATCCTCTATTCTGTGTTCGTAACAAATTGATTGATCGTGACTTAAATGTTCCCTTTGTCCATAGCTTACGTGCTTCTCGTTATAATAAGTTTCATTCCCGATTATCCTATCACTATAATCTTCTTGTTAAAAAAACTCATCATTATTTCGTTTGCCATAAACACTCATAGGCGTTTTTTTTTCGTGGAATCTAACTATACGTATAATCATTGAGGTAGGAGCTAAGAAAGAGAATCGAAATTATTAAAAAGGCTTACACTGAGATCTATGGGACTAAAGTGTTTATAATAAACAACATTTTGAATTTTCATTCGAGGTCCTAATCTCAACAATATTTTGAGTAGTAATAAAAGTAAACTAATTTAAAATTAATAATATTAAAAAAATTTCGAAACTTAAACTCACCTGATTGCAACTATATCCCCAAAACTAAGTGGAATTCGTCGAATTTGCGCAATGAAAATTGCTGCAACCGCTTCGTATAATGCTGTACCGTCCATATTAATAGTGGCGCCAATCGGTAGCACAAATCGCGTTACTCTCGAGTCAATGTGGAGCTGTTCCTCAAGGCATCGTATGGTCAGTGGCAAAGTTGCTGAACTGTAGTATATGAAGAAAAAATTAAAGGTAAAAGAAGGAAGCTACTCCATTTGAAAAGTGAATGTTAAAATTCACCTTGACGCTGTGCCAAACGCTGTTGCCATCACTTGACCCATTTTCGACAAATAACTGTAGGGATTTTTTCTTGTGAACGCAAAGAATATTAAAGGAAGTATTACGAATCCATGGAAGAGTATACCACAGAGCACAGTTAAGAAGTAAACCCCCAGCTTTTCAAATAAATTGGCCAGGTCGTCTATCTCTAAAATTTTCGCAAAAATCAAAAAGAAGATACCCACCGGTGATAGCCTATTTTAGAAAAAATAAATACATAAACGTTCATATAAGATGTATTAACTGTTTTCCCCATCCACCTCATGACCCACTTACCATATAACCCATCCGGTTATTTTCATCATAATGAAAGTAAGTTCGTTGATAACAACCTGCACGGCTTGTGTGTGAGCTTTGGCCGAGCTCATGGCCACACCGAAAACACAAGACGCAACAACCAAACCCAAAATATTCATGCCGCCAGCATAGACACTTGATATTTTCCATGTTGTAAGATCTACAAAGAAAAATTTAGTTTAGATGTGAGCATTAGTTTTATGTAGCTTAGATTAGTTTTAAAAAAATATTTATTCATTTTAGATTCTGTTGCGGAATACGATCGATTAGAGCATCAATTTACCTGTCATGTCGTGGTCATTAAAAATGTTACCAGACTAGTAAGCGGAATTTCCCTTACCACAATTTTTTTATGTTTTTTCTTATAATCAATAAATATTCAAAAATTGCAGGCAAATTTTTTAAATGACGCGTAAAAGCGAACCATACATCCATTGATTACGCTACTTTAAAAAATGAGATTTATCTCTAAGCTTAATTACTTAAGCTTTGGAAATCTTGAGACCATTACTTTTTCAAAGCGACTTTTACATGAGGATTGTTATGGAATAGCAGTCACTAACAGACATGGATTTTCGATTGAAGAAGGGATTGGATTCTATCCGAATTAGAACGCTTCATTTACGCCCAAAGTTCTATTCCGTATGTCAATTGCTGTATTGTATATAAGTCCTCTTTTGTCGACTGTCAGTTTTGATCGTTTGTCTAACAATTTTAATTGTAGTAGTTTTTTTTTATAAATCAAGAAATGTGTCAAAATATTTCTGGGTTGTGGACAAGGAGGAGGTAAGTACGGCAAATTACGACCGAAGTTCGAGAAGAACTGGTCACTGTCGTGGCATGCTTGTTGTTAGCATTGCAGAGACGATTGGGGGAGTCGAAGGTTAGCAGTGGGGTGTCTTCACAGCCACATAACAATAAAATCATTCCAAAAGAGAAAGTTTTCTTACCGAAAGGTGTTAAGTTCTCTAATAGTGTGATAATGTAAAGAAAAAAAATAAAGTCGGGAGGGTAAGGCATAAGGAATGAGGAGGGTATAAAAATTGGGAGACGTAAAAATTTGGAAGCAAAAATGAATAAAGATAAGAAAATTGTCTTAACAACAAAAAAATACTATCAATATAAGGTGTTTCTCGATAGAAATGCTTCATCTTTAACAGCCAATTACTTTGACGTTCTAGATGACATCGCTGTTATTTTTATGCATTTGAGTTTTGCTATAGCCGCCATTTAACTAAACGATTCAATAACGCGTCGAGATAGGGAAAACGTCTTTATCGACGAAGCGCATTTTTAGCTGAAATAACCACAACAGTTCTGTCCGCTTCAATTGTATCCAGAAAAACTTACTGTCTATGTTATAATGGGTTTTGGTCAGGCGGCATCATTGGGCGGTACTGCTTTCGAAATGAGTCCGGCGCAACGGTAACTTTGCATTACGAGAGGTTTCATGTGATGATAACCCCTTTTTTTTGTATATGGAATTGGACAATCTGGTTCTAACAAGATAGTGCGATTTTCCACAAAGTAGTTGAAACAAAAGGTATTTGTTGCAATTGAAGTTTAGACGTGTTGATGTCAACTCGTCGCCAAGATCATACGATTTTACGATCTTTTTTTTATTTTTTATGGATTTTACAATAAGTTAAAGATGGATAATTAAATTATTGCATTTTTGTTATATTATATTTTTTTACTTCCGTAAAGTGAAGAAACCCCGTCAAGCTTGTGAAAATTTTGTGATAATGCTCTAAAATATAAGTTAGTAACATGCGATGATTCCATGCTGGTGACTTTGATCTCAATAACGTTCCTCGGTCAGGAAGGTCAACCAAGGTTGATGAAGACAAAATGAAGACTTCTAGAACGTCATTGCACTTATTAGAAATGATACAAATTCAAGCGCTGAAATTAATAGGTGACAAATTATATTACCGAGTCATTGGACTCACTGGAACACCGACCTAATGTCTCCTGTCTTTCCTTATTTGATCATATTTCCCATAAACTGTGTTCCAGAGAATTGGCTGGTAGCATTCCGTCCCTATAATTATTTCACCTCAGTTTATCCCGAATGTACATCAGTTTACTCTTAATTGCCTTTTTGAACGTACTATATAGAGACACAAAAATTCTTTTTTAATCGTTCGATCCGAATGTGGAATGCTCTGCCTCACCCGGATTTCCCAAATCATTACAATCAACAGTCAATTAAAAGGAAATTGCACCGAAATTTCTCGCTTTATCCCTTCTAATACATTCCACACGTGCCATGTACCATAATATTAGAAGGGTATTCATAATTCTATAAGCAAAAGTGATTTATACAAACAAACAAAAATTGCGTCAAACCTGCAGAAACATTGAACATCTATCATTCAACCGTTCGCGACCACCTGAAGAAGCTGATGGTCTGCTTTCTTATAAACGCAAAGTCGGTAATTCTAAGGCACGTATAAACATAATCAGGGGAAGATTATGCTCTGTGTAGTGGGATTTTAATGTTGTCATATTTTTTGAGCAGCTTGGTTGGAATGCGTTGCAAAACCAAACAAATATTGCAGCTTGGCTGGAATGTGTTGCAAAACCTAGCATACTCGCCTGATCTAATGCACCAGACTTCCACTTGTTTCGCTCTCTTCGAAACTCCTTGAGTGGTATGACTGGAAATCAGCACCTTGTTCAGTTTTTCGCCGAAAGGGAAGGGTCATGCCCTGCTCGCTGAAAGATGGCAAAACAATTTCGAGCAAAATGGATAATACATCACTGATTGATCTTTGTTCTTCATATAAATAAATACACTTTTTAAAAAATGCGTCATGACTTTTCTGACAATCCGATAATTTATTTTCTAATAAATTTTTGCTTTGAATTTAGAACAGTATCTGAGTATCTTCTCAATATAGAATTAAAATTTGTTTTCTTATTTTACTCATATTACGAATAATTTTTTTTTTCAACTTTTAATCATGAATTTTAAAGTGATAAAATTCTTTCATATTAATTGCAAAAAATTTTATTTTTATTTTAACATTTTGTTGTTTCGATTTTTGTACAGTCTTTTTTTTTTTTTTGTTAAAGCAAAAACGTAGTAATTTTGATATCTGATTAATATTAAATTAGTCGTTAGTAGTAAATATGAAGAAAAAAAATCAAACTAAACAACTCATTTTAACATAAAATAGATACTTGGTATTTAAAGGCGCTGTAAAAAATAAAATAGTCAAGAAAAATATTGAAAGTGGTCTAAACTACTATTGAGAAGAGAATAGACTACTGATATTTTTCTAATACTGTCAAGCAGGGAATTCCCAACAATACGAGTATATATTTGCATTTTAAATTTATCGAAAGAAAAAAACATCAATATATTATAATAAAAACAACAAAAATGTTAAAAGTAACCACAAAAAAACAATTCTTTAGAATTTTTTTAATAATTGTTTTTAAATTTTAATAATAAGACTCGACAGCTGAATATTTGATTGAGTTTCAGTCACTATTATCGGAACAGTGCCATCATCGAACGAAATATAATCCCATCCCGGGCGAAACGATCAGAATTTATAATGGAATAAATTTTAAATAAATCGTATTTTATGCATATGGTATGTGTTAACATACTAACTTATTAATAATACATAGAATCGAATAAGTTGTTGTGGGGTCGGAAGTGGTAGGATTTCGTATTATTAAAAGAAAAAAAATTGTCAAAAGGTATAGAAAATTACCTGCTCCAAAATTGAAAGCATTTTTTTTAAAATTCGTAAACGAGTGAATATAAGAAAAATAATAATACTTCGTTTCAACAAAAAAAAAAAAATCTTTCAGACTAGAGCGTGTATTGTTCTTTTTTGCACTGCTCTTCTTTTCGTTATGTAACCCAGCAATAATTGGCACTTTCAGAACAATTCAATTTTCAATAACATTTTTAATAATTTCTTTTTATAATAAAATAAAAATAAAAGTAAACAAAACAAAAATGTTTAAAAGAAAAATGAAAATATTTAATAATAGACAGACAGTCAAGTTAAATAACAATAGAGCTTTTCAAATTAAGTTCTTTTGAAAGCGAAAGCTCTCGTCTGTTTTCAAGGGAGTAGAAATTATTAAAAACAGGCTAACTTAAAATATTTTAATTCGATTTCTTAATGAAAAAACAAAAAATTGATTTCATCAGGTAACATATTATTCTGGCCAATAGATCTTATCAGGTATAATTCCAGAACTCGCACTCTAGAGGTATTATGTCAACATCTGGTGTACCACAAGTAGTTATCTAGACTCTCTCTGATATATTCTTGCCATTAATGACATTTCTACAGTAATTAAACGCTTTAGCATTCTAATCTATGCTGATGATATGTAAAAACACTGTAACATTCCTACGCTATTTCATAATGGAACTCCCGTTGTCAGCTCGAAAGACAAGGCCAATTTGTTCACGGATCACTTCTTCGAATCTTTCTCTTTTCCAGATTGTGCCCTACATACCCCTGTATTGTAGCGCGTTTAATTTTCGCGTGCACTGACCCAGATGGTATATCACCCAATTGTTCTGAAGATATTCTTGCATACTGGCAGAACCACTGCGTAAGCTTTTGCATTCAACCGTTTGTTCTGAAGTTTTTTTCGAAAGATGGAAAATAGCATATATTCAACCAACTCCCAAAAAAGCGAATCCTCTTCCCCCTCCAATTACCGAACAATTGCACTAACGTCCTTTCTTTCTTAAGGTTATGGAAATATTTTGAGTCAACGAAGCTCCTCAGTGACCGACAATATGGTTTCCCTAGCAATAGATCCACTGGTGATTTAATGGGATTTCGACCCTTTTTCTAATTACATAAATTATCTGTTATCTGTTACTTCTAATCCAATCCACTATTTCGCTGATGACAGTAGTCTCAGTTTTCATACCCATTTCCTGATTCACGTCATTGCTATTCGGCCATGAAGATGGACCGACAACTCATTTAATTCCCATTTAGACAAGATATTACTATGGGCCTTGAAAAACTGTGTGGGGAAAAATAAATCCCTTATTTTTTTGCTAGATGCCTGTAGTGAATATCTCGTAAAGTATAGATGAAATAAGTTCAGACTTGTGTTCGTTGGAAAAGTGATATTTTGTACTAAAAAAATTTCATTTACAGTTTTTTGATTGTCGATTCAGTTGTGAGTTATAGGGAAGTTCACAAAGGGAAAATAAAGGCGAAAATGGCGGCTAAAATTATGAATGGTTTTTATGGTACCGATACTGTCACAGCCAATCACGCGCCATTTTGGTTTCGTCGAGTCCGTTTCAGTATTGTCGATATAAAGATAGACCTCACAAAGGTAGGCCCGTCATCGAAAATGTTAGCAGTCAGATCATCGTCCAGGAGCTAAAGATCAACCATAATACAGTTTGAAACCATATGCAAAAAGCAGGATTCACGAATTAAGGCAAAAAATACGATGGATCGAATTTCCATCTGCGAAGCCTTAGCCAAACGGAATGAAATCGAGGTATTTCTTAAACGTATGGTGACTGGGGATGAGAAATGGATCGCATACGACAATATTGTGCAAAAAGATCGTGCTCAAACCGCGGTGAAACGACTCAAATGATGGCCAAACCAGGACTAACCGCCGGGAAGGTTTTGCTGTGCATTTGGTGGGACTGGAAAGTAATCACTAAATTCGGACATCTTCTGTGCGTTTGAAGATAGCGCTTAACCAGAAACGGCCAAAATTGGCAAACACGGGAGGTGTTGTGTTCCTTCAGGACAACGCCAGGCGTCTATAGTAAGCTTGATAAATAAGATATTAGCATCAAGAGAAGATTGTGAAAATTGCTTAGTCGAGCCTTCTATGAGAGAGACATTATGAAGTTACCTTTAAGATGGCAACAATTTTATTTCACCGTAATAACCGTTTCACTGGGAATGCATATCAGTATATCCTGAATCCTCTTTTCGGACCTACTATAAGATATGAAAATTCTTTTCGTAGCCATTCAATCCGAAAGTGGAATGCTCTGGCTCACTCGGTTTTTTCAAATCATAACAATCAACAGCTCTCTCTATATCCCTTCTAATACTTTCCACACGTGATGTACCACTTATGTTATAAAAAAAGAAACAAAAATTATTTTATATATTGGAGATAATTACTCCAATATTCAAAAGGACTTAAATATATTATCTAGTTGGTGCAATTCTAAAGGGCCTACATCTTAACCACGAAAAGTGTGGAATGATGATATTTTCCAGAGGTCTGTCTCCAATTATTTTTGATTATAAGCTTGCCGGAACTAGTCAAAAAAAATGTTCGCTTTGTTACGGATTTGGCAAGTAAGCTTGATAAGAAAGTTCAATTCACAAATCATATCAGTTATATCGTATAGGGTTTTCCTAGTTCAATTCACAAATCATATTGTATATATATCTTTAAAAGGTAGCCTTATTTTGGGCTATCGAAAACGATAGTCGAGAGAATTCTATACATGCTTTGACTTACTTATACTGTTCCCTAGTGATGCCTATACTTGTATAAGCTTGTGAGGCCTTACTGCTATTTACATAGTAGGAGTATCGAGTCGGAGCAACGGATATTGTGTAATGCTATGAACACACCTCTGGTATCGATACCATGAACAGATAGATACCATGCAAACTACTAACCCCTGACCCGCATCCGTTCAAGGTATACTTTGAAGTTTCCTTTATTTTGTTACGGATTATAAGAAATTATCAGATATATTTTTAAATTATGAGCAATCAAAAGCTATACAAAATATAATATAATTTAATTTCAAACTAATTTAAATAAATGGCATTATGTCTTGAAAACAAAACACAGATCTAAGTCATATATAAGCTGTTCCAATATCTGCTGCACTAAAAGTATGGCAGTATGGCGCTGAAGTCAGTAAAAGTACCAGGTTTGTGTATAGAGAAGTGCAGATACGAGGAATATTTATCGACTACCATCTTTTTTTGGCTGGTATTTAATATACATCAGATTTGTGCTCCTAGTATTCAGAGGTATGATCTGTTTAAACTCCTATGATCTCTTTAAACTCCTATAGTATTAAGAGATCTGCCGTGGAATGATTTTTAGCTATAGTCTGTATTAGCTGTTAAATCGAACGTGCTTAACTGTCAATAATTTCAACAAGTTCAACATCAAGTTTGGCATCCAATCTTTATTAATATTTATAGTCACTTCATTTTTTTGAAAGAGCCAAATCTTTTTGATCAGTGAATTGTCTTCCAGTATTTGTTGTTTTTAAATTTAAATTTGAAAAATTGTCTTGTCCTATTTCAATTTTTACATAAATTTTTTATTCCATTTTTTTTGTTTTTTTTTTAGACAATATTGTTAAAAATAAATTTATATTTTTTTGTATATTTCATTTAAAGATAAATATTATATTTTTCGAAATTTTCAATGTTTTTGTTAACATTATTGTTAAAAATAAAAATACACTTTTGAAAAACGGCTTCAAAAATTTTATTTAAAAAAAAAAAGATTACCTCAAAATTACATCATATTTCCAAAAAAAAAAATTTAATAAAACTTTTTAATAAATAATTTTATTTGAAGTAAAAAAAAACATCTGAAAAACATAAATTTAATGGGAAAAATCCAAATTCAAATTTATATCTCACGATATTGTGTTTCATTCTTAAATTTCAAGGTTCAATATTTCTAAGAAAACCGGAAATTTGAAAAAATATACACTAGTTATTTGTTTATTTACTTTTTAAAATGCAACTTTTAAATGGTCAACCTTACGAGGGTCATTCAACAAGTACTTAGCCTCACCGCCCGATGGAACTGCTGTCACAAATTTACCATCGTGCAGTACATTCTTTTAGTAGCCTACTGTCAAAGTTTCAGTCGATTCACTTCATTAGTTTTGTTTTGAAAGCCTGTGAAAGCGAGCGTGTCGGTCGGTTGCACCAAAATGGAAAAAGAATAAAATCGTTCGGTGATTAGATTCTTGTTTTTCCAAGACGTCGGTTTTTGACGTACGTCGGTTTTTGATGAGCCACATCCCAGGTGCCCCGAAAACGGCTGCTACGTAGGAAAGCGTTAAAAAAGTCCACTATCTCGTGTTGGCAGACCGTCGATTGAAGGTTCACGAGATAGCTGAGACTGTGGGCATCGCAGTAGGAACGGTGCATCATATTCTACTGGGCATGAGAAAGCTGTCGGCGCGATGGGTGCCGCGTTTGCTCACACCGGAAAACAAGCGCAACCGTGAGACCACATCGGCGACGTGTTTGGCGCTGTTTCAGCGCAATCCAGCGGAGTTCTTGCGTCGTTTCGTGACCGTCGACGAAATATGGATTCACTGGTACACACCAGAGACCAAGGAGCAGTCGAAACAGTGGACTTCACCCGGTGAACGTGCTCCGAAGAAGGCGAAGACTGTTCGATCGTCCGGAAAGGTGATGCCCACCGTTTTCTGGGATTCACAAGGTGTGATTTCCAGAAAACACAAGGTGTGAATCCCAGAAACCTCGAGAAGGGTAAAACAATCACGGGGTGCTACTATGCTGACTTATTGGGCCGATTTGACGTCGAATTGAAGAAAAAGCGGGCCCGCTTTGCGAAGAAAAAAGTGCTGTTGCACCACGACAACGCGCCGGCTCACACCTCCGCCGTCGCCATGGCCAAATTGGTCGAATTGCGCTACGAATTGCTGCCCCATCCACCGTACTCTCCAGATTTGGCCCCCTGTGACTACTTTTTGTTTCCAAACCTGAAAAAATTACTCGGAGGCCTATTTTGCTTCCCTTGAGAAAATGTATTTTTTGGACGGATTAAAAAAGTTAGAGCATCGCTGGGCCAAGTGTATCGAGCTTGAAGGAGATTATGTGGAAAAATAAATTGCCACCTTTCCAAAATTTTCGTTTTTCTTTTGTAGGCTAAGTACTTGTTGAATGACCCTCGTATATGGTATTTATACTCGCTCCTTGATTATTCATTATATTGGTAGGAAAGTCTAACTCTGTTATTTGACAGCTGTCAAATATCTATGTTATTCAATGTAAAATTTAATGGAGGTTCTCCATAAAAAAAATTTTGAATTTTTTCATCGATTATGGTATGCTCAAAAAACACGTGCATTGGGTGCTGGGGCCACCAACATTGGATGCTAATTTTTCGAACGCATTTTCAGCGATGAGGCTCATGTATCGCTGACAAAATTGCCATATACTGATAATTTACAAATAACTGTGGTGGGCAAGACATGATATCCGAAAACAGTAACTGTCAGGTGTGCGTTTTAGTCTGAAGCCCGTATTTCTTTGAAAATTAAAAAGGAGAGACTGTTACCGCCCTTTTTTGACATTAGCTTCTTGATATTAATTGACATAATCGACACGATCAAATTGGATTTATTGCGTGAAAAGTTTCCAAGACGCGTAATTTCGAGATTTGGTGATGCCAAATAGCGTCGAAAATTGCGCGTTTTGACGCCGTTGGACAACTATGTAAATTATCTTCTGAACACAGATAATATTTAAACTTAAAAGTATTGATGTGGTAAAAACCAGCATCCATCAAGTATTGGCCGAACTACAGCCCGAAATCTTCAAAAAAAAATAGGGGAAAAAAATCAAAAAAATAATTTAATATGACAATATATATTTACACATAATGGCATATTTTAAGAAAGTTTCCTGGCAATCATTTAATATGACAATATATTTTCCGTATAATAGCATATTTTAAGAATTATTATAAAAGAAAACTTTTATCCAAAATTTGAAAAATAAGTCTGTTTTATTTTACTTTACTTTTGAAAGCGCAAATTGGATAATCCTTTAATATTTCATGATTATTATTAAGACTTATTGAGAGACAATTATTATATTATATTTAGTTTAATCTATTTTCGTATCAAATTCAGAATTTATTTTTTCTTATTCTCTAGTTAATTTTAGAATATTTGTTAATTATTATTAGAAATAGTCAAAAAATTTATTTGAATTTATTTTACTTAATTAATTAAAAAAAAATTCTAACAAAAAAAAAAATTCTATTAAAAATTTCATTTCTTCAATACATAACATATTAAAAAATTATTATTGAAAGTTTTTTATACATAAAGCTAAGTTGAACTTCTTATACGACATTAAAGAATGTTATTTTGAATTTTTTTTTAGAATTTATTCGAATAAAAATACTGGTTTTCTTAGAAAATCAATCAATTTAGTGCTTGTTAAAAATATATTTTCTTTCGAATTTTGTTTATTTGTTTTAAACAAATTAAATATAAAAGAAAAGCGATCAAGCTGGATCGTAACTCTTTACTAACTAACCTGGATTGTAATTATTCTTGGGTGGAACCAAGACGGTTTGGTATTGTTTTAGGCAAGCTTGTACTAAATTTGGTGGGAACATATTTCGTATTAGATCTAAAAACGTATCAACGGTTGTCATATTTCGTTTTTCAGTCGTATTATTTTTTTCTGTCGGATCTTCACTCTCTCCAATGTAGCCTGGTTGAATAGTCATTACCAAAATAATACCCAAAATTACAGCCATTATTGTTGTAATAATATAATAGACAATGGCATATCCGCCAATTTTTCGCGATAGACTTAAATCCAAGCTACCAACCGCCGATATTAGGGAGAACACAATTAATGGTAATATTAACGATTTCAGCATTTGTAAAAATAAATCACCAATAAAATTAACATAGTAAACTTCACGTTCGGTAAAATTTCCAAAGGAATTTCTTATTACAATTCCAAGTACAGCACCAATTATAACAGATAAAATTGTCAATATTGTTAATAAATTTGATCTTACAAGAATTGTCAACATTTTCCATTTTCCTTTAACCATTTTATTATCGTTTTTTTTTTCACCACCTATTTTTTCCTTCTTTTTACAGTGAATTTTACACTTTTATGCGATTTTCCTTGTTAAAAACAAACAACAAATGCCAATATTCAAAAAATTCACAAACAAAATTTGTTTTTATTTATTTTCGTAATTAAATTTTTTTTTACAATAAATATTTTTTAAACTTTTTAGTATACACTTTTATAAAATTTAAATTCCGGAATTATTTTGTTTAAATAAATAATTTAACAATTAAATTTTCCGCAGGCAAGCATAGCAGACACACACATCAAATAATGATAGTGTCAAGAATAGACTAATAGTCAACGCCACAACCGTGAACTAAGGTCGCATATACGGCGGATTGCTGGCATCAGCGATTGCCCGAAAAAAAAAGTCATTTGCCGCTGTCAAAATCCTAAAACCTTCACAAAGTTATAGGAATGCACGAAGAATTCCGTCCAACGCCGGACGCCAACTGAAACTGTTTTATCGCCGACTGTGATGTTAATTTACTTTTATGGTTGTACTTCAGTGTTTTTTTTATGTCGCAGAATTGTTGTGAGACAGATTTAGTTTTATTTAAAAAATAATTGAAACATCATTAATAAATAATACATTGAATTACAATTGTATTTAATTGGTTCATTCGGGCGAAATACATTAATTTTTTGACAGCAATTCAGTTGAGTCCGCAGTCTATGTGGTCGCTTTTAGCACGGACTTGACGAACGCCGTACCGTTGAATGTACGTGCGTGAATTTTAACCTAATTGCTTTTTCTTGTGCGCTGGCTTCAATCTAAATGCTTATTTCTCTGTATTATTTTAGATTTTATCAGATGGGATTTGTTTGTGATTTAATTTTAAAGGTAATGGCAATAAAATCTGAACGAAAACCATTAAAAAAACAGTCGCCATTTTCGAAAATCGAGGGTATTTTTGTTGCATTGGGCCTCTTCAGCCTCGTCTAAAAGGTTTTAGATTATTATAACAATAATAATAATAATTATTATTACATTAATAATCAATTTAATTTATGCGGTATTTTTAAGTGTTTTTATAGTATTTTTTTCCCCGTTAAATTTCAAATGAGTAAACTGCCTTCCAGAAATCCCCTCATCGTTTTAATTCCACCCCTTCTCCTAACCCTTTTGTGTAAGCATTAAAATTTTATTGTTGCATAATTGACAAGTATTGAAACTTTTATAAATGTTAAAAATTATATTGAAAAACGGTTGGGTGGGGGTGGGGATGGTATCAAAACGAAAAAGGCAAAAATCTCGAAAGCAATTACTTTTTAATTATTGATTTCTGTTCAAGTTGTTATTTATTTAGTATTATTAATTGTCTTTTATTTTTTTTTTGTCATTGCTATATACGAGTACATAATAATTTAAAATAGATAGCAATACTAAATGTCAATTTTAAATTATTGATAATCATGACTATTGGGGATTTTTTTTTTATAGACTAAATGAAGTACTGGGCTTGGAATTCCCCGCTTGAAGAACTGCACTGTAGCATCAGACAACAATAAAATTTCATGTTATTTTTTTCTGTAGTTATTTTTTAAAATGTTGAATTTTTTTTTCTGAAATCCTTGAATAACGTGTTTGCCAATTTTCTGAGCTTAATAAATCACACTAGAAATTTAAGAACTCATCCGGTTATGTGGCCATTTAGAGTTACTGAAATTTCAAAATCTGTGAATAAGACTCGTTCAAAAATAGACTTGAAATTAGATGGTATCAATGAAGGGGTCGAAGCTTTAATGGAACATTTTTGAGGTCCTAACAGAGAAACGAAAGACCCGAGAATAAGATATTGAGGAAAAAATAATACGAGATTTGACAACATACCATCCTATTAGAGATGGGCAATCTTAGTCACCTCCTAGAAAAGAGAATCAATATTTCATATAATAGTTGCACTATTACGAGTTAGTTTCAAATTCTTATAATTCCATTCACGATTCGAGCCATAACATTAAATACTTGATTTTTTTATTCTATTTTTGTTTCATTAAAATATAATAATGATTCCTTAAACATTTTAAATCCGATAAGTTATTTGAGATCTAATTTTTGGATGCATAAAAAAAATGATGGTTCAATAATATATTCGCATTCTTATGAGAATTTGCAAGTCTCAATTAAATTTTGAAATTTCGTTTAGCATTTTTTTATCTAATAGCGGAGTAGTTTTTATTTTTTTGAAAAAGATTCTAAGCTTGTTATTCAAACTCAGGAAGAACATCACTGTAGACGAAATAAACTATATTGAATGTTGCGGTCTTATACGAGACTCATAGTCCCCTTGGAGGGATTTGATTTTTCATAAGCTTCACGATCTGTTCGTAAGATTTTCAACTTATAGCGGAGTAGATGTTTTTAAAAAAAATTCTGAATTTGATATAATATTCAAGCTAGGGTAGACCAATAAAATACAGAGTAGACCATCTATTGATTTTCTTTCAACTTTCAAAATATCTATCAAAACAAACACGTTATAATTTATTTTTACAGCTGTCAAGTGTGAAGTAATTGTTATTCATTAATAACAAAAGAACGGATTTTAATTTACAAAACAAAAAACCGATGCATCCCAAACCGATGGTTTATGAGCTGGTTCTTCTTCGAAAATCATCGTGAAGAGATCATTACAGTGAATTCTGAAAGATATCGTGACATGTTAACGAACTTTTTGTGGCAAAAATTGAATGAATTCAAAGCTGTGAATAAGCTTTTATTGTAATAAGACGGCCCTACGAGCTAGACAATACGTCGAAACATCGGTTTGTTGTGCAGTAAATTTCACAAAAAAACTGATGCGATTTGGCCGCCAAGATGTTGTGATTTGACACTGTTGGACTAATTGGCGGCCAAATCACATCAGCGTTTCGTGAGGTCGAATAATCTCACGAAACGCTGATGTGATTTGGCCGCGAAGATGTTACGATTTGACACTGTTGGAATTTTATCTTTGAGTCTATTTGAAAGGAAAATTGTACGCCAATCATCCAAAAATAACTCAACATCTAAAGAACAATATAAAACTCATTGTCTTTTGTTGGGAAAAGTCATCGAAAATTTCAACGTGCGGATTCAGACTTTCAAACTGAGTTGTGGCAGTCATATGAATGGCTTTAATTTTTATTCATAATTGTAATAGAATCAACTTTTATTTTCAATAAAAAATGTTTGATGTTTGCTTACGATCTGATTGTTTTCTTTCAGATTGAAGAAAAAAACGGACATTGAAAATTTCTGGCACTCCATAAGGCGTATGATTCGTGAAAAGTTCCAAATTTTATGAGTACCTATTGTCTTATTCAAGAGTTATACGTATGTCAATTTCTCAAGAGCCAATACAAAGCTCCACACAGGATTTAAAGCGCCATTAAAATGGTTCTATGGCGTCTTGAAAACTAATTGATGAGTGATAAATTCGAATCAACGATATTCGGTGGTGCACAACCATCCCACATAACGTATAATCGTCCTATCTTTTTATGGTAACATAACGATTATCTCAGATAAATAATATTACAATATTTACGATTATTATACGAGCAGTAAGTAATGGCGGCAACGTCATAACGCTATAATACGGACTCTGACTCATGATGTGTGGCCTAGAGCAATTATAATAATAATAAAGTCCGGAACAAAAAACATAACAAAAAGAAGAAAATTTCCGGAACCTATTACCTCCCTTCTTGACAAATTAGTTACACTTGATATAAATTTCAATTTGCAATAATTTCATGTAATTTGCTTGGTCATAAGTCTTTCATATCTTTTGGACAATGTTTATTGTCATGCGATAAGGACTTTTTTTCGCAAACTTGTCTACTCTTTGAGGTAATTTTTCCGCAATTTTCTCTACTTTAGGAAATTATATTCCCATTAATAATAAAAAATATGGAATTCAAATATAAGATCCGCAGAGTATTATTTTTTTGCGTTTGGTAATATTTCTTATCGTTTGAAATTGGTATCAATTTTTACTCCGACTTCCATAATAATAATTATTTACGTTGTTCATCTTTTCTAATAAGCTATTATACATTGTACTTTTCCAGGTGAAATATAAATTATCGCATTTTTCTCACAGCAATTTTTTTCATAATATTTTCATTTTTATTTTAGTTTTTTTTTTTTTTTATGAAGTGAACCATAATATTTATTTACTGTCACTAATATTGAGTGGTGCGATAACGTGTTAATGTTTGTTTCTTTTATTTTTATAATTCTTACAAGTACTAACTTATACGATATGTTTAATCAAAAAAGAAAAACACAAATAAGATATCATAATAATATTAGGAAACAGTTCGTAGTAATTCGAATCGGTTATATCGCAACAGTTCTAGGAAATTGATTTTGAATGAAATTGGTTTTTTAAATGCATATTGAATAGAGTAGCGGATGCGATAAGGATGTGGTACCAAAAGCTTAAGGCTTAATCTTTCCTATTATGGATAAGCATTTATCAATAAATTTGTTTTAACTTTTTATTTTTCATAAATGAAAATTCTAAAAATTGTCGCCAATAAGATCTAAAGATTGTATCTGACAACCAAAATCTTCAGACCTTACATAACAGAAATTTGTTTTTGTTTTTGCTACTTGTTGCTCAGAATGACAATTGAATTTCCACCGTTTGGAGGTGCCTCATTCTTGGTACCCTCAATTTTTTTCTTGATTGTCTACGAAAATATGGTATTAATATTCCATGAAAATTTATATAATTTTCACACTTTTATGTTTATAATACTGATTTGCTAAAATATCAAAATCGTTTCGTTTCACTTTTGTGCATCCATAATAACAAATGATTCGGGCAACTTTGAAGCTTGAAGCTTGAAAAATTGAATTAGCGCCCCAGATAAAAGGTCTAATCAACAAGAACAACGACAAAAATTGAATGGAATCGAATTGAATAATAATATGTATGCACATACGAATGATTGATGGTTTCTTTTAATGTCTGAATGGTTTTTTTTATTTTGGTTCTTATTTTGAATACTATTTATTTGGATATAAGTCAAGTGGAAAATGTTTTCGTCCAAGTAGCCACCTTCGCACTTCCAATGCTCATAGTTGGCATGCCACCCTACCTATTCCGAAAAGAGAAAGAGCAAAACAAAAAAACCAAAGACCTTGCCAGTCAAAGCCACTAATATTTCTTTATTACTCTTTTCAGTCTACATCAAGGTTAGGTATACCTGAATGAGGTGTTTGTCATGGTCCATGGTACTTTATTCTGTGACCAGACTTATCCGTACTCAAATAATAAAATCAATCAGATTGTTTTCCTTTCAATTTTTATTTTTAATATATTTTAATAAGCTTTTACTTTGATCGTTTTTATTACTTATTCAAAAATTACGAGGTTCGTTCAATAAGTCCTTAGGAAAAGATGGAAAAAACTGTTTTTAAAAAAAAAAAATTTTTATTTTTCAAAATAATCTCCTTTTAGCTCTATACACTTTTCCAACCGTTTTTCCAAAATTTTTATCCCGTCCAAAACATAGGATTTCGGAAGTTCTGCAAAATACTCATCCGTTTGAGCAATGACGTCCTCGTTGGAAGTGAACCGTCGTCCGCCAAGCCATTTCTTCAGATTGGGGAAAAGCAAATAGTCACTCGGGGCCAAATCTGGTGAATAAGCGAGATGCTGCAACAATTCCATTTTCAATTCCACAATTTTGGCCATGGAAACAGCGCAGGTGTGCACACGCGCATTGTCCTGATGCAAGGGGATTTTTTTCTTCTTCAGATGGGGGCGTTTCTCTTTGATTTCCTCGCTCAACCGTTGCAATAACGACGCGTAATACGCTCCTGTTATTGTTTTTCCTTTTTCCAAGTAGTCGATAAAAATAATGCCCTGCGAATCCCAAAAGACCGTGGCCATCACCTTGCCGAAAAAACATCACAGTTTTTGCCTTTTTCGGAGCCCGTTCACCCTTGAAAATCCAGGTTTCGTCCACAGTGACATATCGACGAAGGAATTCGGCAGGATTGCGATGAAAGAGTGCCAACATAGCCTCAGAGTCCACTGCACGATTGCGCTTATTCTCCTCTGAGAGTAAACGCGGCACCCATCTTGCCGAAATTTTTTTCACAGACAATTTTTCATGCAAAATTGAAGCGACTGTACCTTGTGATATGCCCGCGGCCTCAACTAATTCGCGCACTTTAATTCGCCCATCGTTCAAAATCAGATCGTGGATTTTGTCAATGATTTCAGGAGTCGACACCTCAACTGGGCGTCCTGAACAATGTTCATCTTTTGTGGATGAACGGCCACGTTTAAATTCATTCACCCAATTGTAAACCGTCGCAAACACAGGTGCAGATGTGCCATGAACTGCATCCAACTCGGCTTTGATTTCTTTCGGACTTAAGCCTTTCAAATGGAGATGTTTGATGACAGCCCTAAACTCGCTTTTTTCCATTGTTATGCACAAATAAATGTCGTTAACTTTAATCGACGATAGAAATTGACTTACGCTATGGATCGAGCTGAAATTTTGACAGCTGTTGGATAATGCTACTTACAAAAAATATCTTTACCGACACTACGAGCGTAATTTCTTGGATTTTCTAAGGACTTATTGAACGACCCTCGTATAATAATAGGAAATGAATTTATGAAATAATTAGTGAATATGTGACAGGGACCGAACGCATTTATTATTGTCTAATAAAAAACAGACAAACTGAGTTTGGGATATTTTTCAATAAGTTCCAATTTGATGGTTCAGAACAAATTCGAATAATATTACCCCATAAGAATGAGAAAATTCAATTTTTTATCAGTATAAGGATGAGATATCATAGCTTTGATATAGTTAAGTCCTTTTTTATCTATAATAAAAATTTATTTCGAAAGTCTATTTCGTACCGTCTGGATTTTTCCGCTTGAAAGTTTCCGTTATGAAATCAAAGCTACTCAACTTTATTTTGACAGTTTTCATGTATTCTTTGGAATTTTCGATCTGTGAAAGAATCCGGGGAAAAGAATATCTGCTTTATATACTGTGGATACTAATTTTGCAATTCATTAGGCTTGCGCCGTATCTCCAGATTCAACAGGCCTATGTCAAATCCCCGAATTCAACCGAACTAGACTGACCTTGTGAATTTAATAAACCGGACCTCTAAATTTAGTAGGCCTAGACTGATACGCCATATTCGGCAGGTGTAGATCCGGATCCTTGAATTCAGCAGGTCTAGACCGAATGTCTGGAAAGTCATTCAGATGAGAAAGTTTCTATTATCATGGCGTACAAAAATTCAGACGAAGTATGTACTGACAGCGTTAATACAAAAGACGAAATCGCACAACCGGCCATTATAGAAGTTATTATACAAAGACAGTTATAATATATTATTTAACGTGACTTATTTGTCTTTACCGTAAAACCACGAGTCGCCTACGACTATAGGAATTGAGTTACGCCTAATCAACGCACCACCATTAGTGGCAGTTAATAGTTAGAAATCAGTTACAAGCTGACTACTCCACCTGCTGGTGGCGAGAACTACCTTAACCTCTACTGTCATTAGCAGTGACAGTGCCTGAGATAATTGCAAGATGGACTTTGTCCGGACTGTCATTAGCAGTGACAGTGCCCGAGATAATTGCAAGATGGACCTGTGGTCCGGAGACCATACCCGCGACATGGGCATAACCACAGCCCCCACGTTGCTGCCAAATGGCGCCTCACCTAAATTGGGCACAGTGTATTCCGCTATGGGGCCCCCGATTTCCGCGGTACCAATTTTTGTTTTAAAAGTATTTCCGTATTTATTCCTCTCATTGAGCTACGGTAGGGGAAAAATTATAACTCCTGCCTTTTTTTTAAAAACCCCTATCGGAAGTGGATAATCCGATAGGGGTTATCGTGTGCTTGAAAGTTTTTGCCATAAAATCGAAACTACGGAAAATTTTCTTTCCAGTCCTCGTGTATTCTATGGAAACGTTGAACTTTGAAAGAATATGAGCGAACTCTTAACCATTTCTAAAAAGATATTCTCTTGAAGAATGCCTACTTTCCTGCTTAATATGCTGTCGAGACTCGTTTCGCAACATCTAAAAGGTTAGCCCTGCCGTCTATGTAACAATAACTTCAACCACACACATAATAGGATTATTAATTTGCAGCACTTCTGTGAGAAACTGAGATATCTGAAATTTGACCTTCAGTCGTATAGGCCTGGGCCAGATCTCCAAATTCAATAGGCCAATGTCTAATCTCCAAATCCAGTAAACTTACACTGGACCTCTGAATTTAATAGTCTACGGCTGATTAGCCTAATATGTCAGACCTCAACTGGATTTCTAAATTTAGTATCCCTAGCAGTTCTGAATCCGGACCCTGGAATTCAGCAGGTCTACACTAAATATCTAAAAAGTCGTATGAATCAGAAAGTTTTTATTATCATGACGCCAAAAAATCCAAACAAATCTACAATAATATGTGTTTATGTGACCACAACAAGCCAATCATAACATTCTGGTAGAAAACAATTCTATTATTTAACGTGATATACCTGTCGTAAGACATAAGATCAAGGGTTGCCTACGACCGTCGGGATTGGAATATATCCAATAAACGCAAACAGACCAGTATTTATAATGAATTTTGCTAGCCCGCCTGACTAGATGCAGATATTATCACCCAGTATACTCGTTTTCCACTCCCACCTCCTCTTGATATATTGCTTAAATTGCCTCATGCTGTCGAATCCTCAACGTCTTTCATCCCTACTCGTTTTTTGTGTCCGTTCCTTTTCATGGGCCTCATTCTGTTTGTATCTAATGACAACCGGAATCAGCTTATGAACTCTACCATTATAATTAAATAAAACCTGCCTCTTGTGAATGCTTGAAGCAGTCAAGCAATACATCTGGCAATTCGTCTTCGGTAAGCGGGCTAACAAGTGATATCTTATGTATAAGGTACAACCGTTTAAACAGTCAGTAACTAATTACAAGCTAGTTAACCTAACTGTTGATAGCAAGGCTTGTTATCTACAGTGATAGTACCCGGGATAACAAGTATGCCTCAAATTCAGTCCAAAAACTGTATCCGTGATATAGGTATTAAGCATAGCCACCACGTTTCAGGTAAAGGCACCTTACCTTAGTTGCGCACAGTGTGACTAACCACCTTAGAGCACCCGACCCTCATGGTACCACTTTTTGATCAAATGATACATGATGGATACTCCCACTCAGAGATCTACAGTAGAAACCTTGTAAATTCCAGGCACTATTAAGCTGGCTCAGTACCGTAGGTTCTTGATCATTGGCTGATCGTTTTCCCAGAAGAAACCCTCTTGCGGGAAACATTTTGGCACAACCATATATCTATCTCGTTACTCTATCTACATGTGAAATGTATGTTAATTCTACTATTGATAAATTGCCGGAGACTTAAAATTGATAACCATTCTCCAGAGTATTTTTCTATAGAACTCAAAATAAAGTAGTAAGAAATGTGCTCTTTTATAAATGGATTTTTGTCCTTTTTTTAAATATTATTTTTGGTAAAAAGTACCGCCCATCCAGAACTTCTAGCTAATAAAAGACAGTAGCTAACAAAAACATTTTGTAGGCAATCGATTTTTGTGGTATTTTTTGAAGCTTTTTTGAGTATGCAAAAATTGGCTTTTAGCGTAACTTATTGATCTCGGGAAATTTTCTGAAGTTCTTGCAAATAAAAATTTTTGTTCTAAATTTGAAAACTTTATATAAGTTTTCGCAAAAGCACTGGTATCTTTTCAGTATGGGTTTTTGAATTTTTAAAATTTATTTTGGTTTTAGATTTTCACTGGTTTTGAAAAAAGTTTAAGTAAAAATTGCATCAAAATTATTGCAGTTTAAAAGTAAATGAAAATCAATCTGACAAAATGGATTCCATTTTTTATTAAAACTATGGAACTTTTTCCACTTGCCCTCGTTAAGATTAAACTAATTTTTTTCTATTTAATAAGTAATCGTTTTGTTCCTAAAAGGTACCAAAATTTTATCTTGATTTTAATTCGGTAAAAATTATAAAAAGCATCACATTTTATAAATGATGTTGGTTGGAGGAAGTTTGCGTTTTTTCTTCTTCTACAAAATAGACTAAACAAATAAAATAATTGCTTACAAAAGCTATCCCATAATTATTCGCAATTAGGAAAAAATTGTGTTTTTTTTTTAATGGAAAAGTAGAAGAGGAAAGAACAATATTTACTCACATTTAGAGAAAAATTTTATTTAGCAGATTATTGCTGCAATTGAGACAAGATAACAATTTTATTTTGCGCAAGTTACACTTAGTTCAGGTTTTTTGTACGGTTACATTTTGTATTTGAATAAAAAATAATTACAGCCAATGATGAATTTTGAATTGCCACTCATTTAAAGTACTTGTACAAGTACTTCTTGCCGGTTTATTTGATTCGATAAGAAGAATTTTGTGTGCTTTTAATAATAATAATAATAATAATAATAATAAAGAAAATATTACCTAAAGAAAAATTCAAATAAACGTATGAGTACGATTTATGACTTATTACGAATATTGTTTGATTGCATTATAAAAATTTAATAGTCTGTGTTGGTTTTTTTCTCTATCTGTTTACCTTCATTTTTATGAAGAGCCAAGATGAGATGATAGTGGTGAGTAATGAAGATGATGAAAACGACGTTATTGAGGAAAAAATCTTCGAGAGTAATAAACATGTCAGGTTGCTTTGGGTGCCGGGGCATGTCGGAATTATGGTAAATGAACGTGCTGATCATTGAGCTGGAAAAACTGTTCGGCGTCCTGTGCTCACAACTATCCCTAGTCTAACTCGCCTACTAACAGAATGGCAAACAACATACTCAGTTATACGTAGAAGTACATACTGGGCTAATGTTGAATCATTTTGGGCATATAATTGGCCAACTCTCAATAATCTACGAGTAGTCTACTCAGCATACTCACCAAAATTCTTGGCATGATTACTGCTCAGAATTCGAATAGGGCATACTGTTTTCACCTCATTTTTGACAACCGCACCAAATTCAATAAACTCTAATTGATCTAGCCTGCTAAAAATAAAAAAAGCTTCGATTAGGAAATTGGTAACGTCCAACCACCCGAAACTTGAACTTACCAAATGGTATCATGGTGGTGGTGCTGCAAAAATGGCCCATGTCAAAGTGACCTCATATACAAACAAAGAAACAAAATCTCCGTTAAATTTTAGATTTTATTAAGAAAAAAATGCATAGGCAAATTTTAGTAATTTTAATTGATCGCTTTTTTATAGAAGCTGACTTTATGTGAAGCCTGGTATGCAGCTCGAGCTAAGATAAATTTTCATACGATTTTTCGCTAGCGAAATCGAAATCGGAAAATTTAGCTCACGATTTCGCCGGGCAGTACGCAGCTCGAGAGTGAAATGAAAGTGAAAAGGAGAGTGAATCTACTGAAAAGTAGATGGCGGCATTGATAAGTCTCCACGCGATTTCACTTTGGTTTTCACTACAAATAAATGCACGGGACAATAATGCCTGGTATGCAGCTCGAGCGAAGATAAATTTTAACGCGATCTCCACTACTCTCCCATTTAGCGCAGCTAAACGAGAGTGAAAAGTTTTTGTGTAGAGATAAATTTTGAAATTTCGGAACTTTTCAATTTCGATGTTGATGTTTTGTTGTAATTTTAAAAATAAATGAAGTGAATAGCTTTTTTAGCTGGATTTTATTCAAAGGATATGATTTTAGAAATTGTATCTTTATCTTATTTAAATATATTTAGTTTTTTCTTAAATTTTTTTTCTACAGGATTAACTGTTTGTTATTCAATTCGGTTAGTTTATTATACAATGACTGGAAATTTTAATGTTATATCTTTACATTTATTAAATGATGAGGGTTGAATTATATAAAAGGGAATAATGGGATTATTATTTATAGCAGTTATTGGTGGAAGTATAATAAATTGATTATTTTTTCCAGTTCCTTATATAATTTGTTTACCTGATTATTTCAAGATAATAACTTTATTTGTTTGTATTATAGGGGGTATTATGGGATATTAAATTTCAAATGTTTCTTTATATTTTTTAAATAAATCATTAAAGTATAATTTTTTATCAACATATTTAGGGAGAATATAATTTATACCTTATATTTCTACTTATGGAATTATTTATTTCATAAGTAGAAATATAAGGTATAAATTTTAGACTACTTTCGTCCATTGCAACGAAAAGTTATCACTACAAATTTATCTTAGCTGCATACCGGCCTTAATACGATAAAAAAAACACAAACGTCAAAATTTAGCTAACATTTATCTTTGATTATTGTCCCGTGCATTTATTTGTAGTGAAAACCAAAGTGAAATCGCGTGGAGACTTGTCAATGCCGCCATCTACTTTTCAGTAGATTCACTCTTCTTTTCTCCTTCATTTCACTCTCGAGCTGCGTACTGCCCGGCGAAATCGTGAGCTAAATTTTCCGATTTCGATTTCGCTAGCGAAAAATCGTATGAAAATTTATCTTAGCTCAAGCTGCATACCGGGCCTAAATTTTGACGTTTGTGTTTTTTTTATCGTGATAAAATAACTTTCGTTGCAATGGACGCAAATAGTGTAAATTTAGAAGATTGTTTTACAGTGACTTATGTTGTCGATGATAGTGAATGTAGTGAAGAAATACCGATAGAAGGACAAAATGAAGAAAAAAACAAAGAAAATACCAAAAAAAGAACCTTAAAACCAAAAAAAAATTATTTCAGTGTAAGTGAAAAAAAAAAATTGTGTGCGTTGGTGGAAAAAGAAGCCTGCATTTGGAATTTGCAGGATAAACTGCACAGAAACTGCCATGCTATTGCGGCGTCATGGAGTTCTATCGCATTAAATATGAACCGACCAGGTAATAACAATAGTTTTCTAAATTTTGTTCGTTTGTAAAGTATACTTTTTATAGCTGAGGAATGTAAAGTTGCGTGGAAATCCCTCCGCGATAGTTTGCGCTACCACAAAAGCCGCACAAGCAAATCGAAGTCTGGAAGTGCGGCTCCAGATTTCTCAACCACGGAGAATGAGGCAGGGCAAAATTTAGATGACATGGAATGGAAATTTGCAACTGATATGTCCTTCATATCATCACCTACATGCTCAAGCAAGCGACGGTAATATAAATGCAAACATCTAATTTCAGTACCTTAAAACATAATTTTTCTTTTTCAAATTTGTAGAACTATATCAAGCAGCACATTTGAAGACGAAACACCTCCTGACAGTGCTGATATCGAAAATGAAATAAGCTGCTCCAACTACTCATTTGTAATATTAAAGTGTAATATACAGGTAGAATACCAGATTAATGTTCTTAATTATTTTCAGACCTCAACTAAAAGCAAGACAAAATCTCTGGAGTCATCAGCGCAGGTCCTAACCAATGCACTAAGCGAGCTGATTGCTTTAAAGAAAGAGAGAACTCCACTCCCACCAGCAGAACCGGTATATGTGCAGAAATATGCAATCATGCTGAACAATTTGGACAGAATGTTACAGCAGCTGGATCCGCGAACTGTGGAACAACTAAATTTCAATTTCATTAAGTTAACATTAGAAGAAATAAATAAAAAAGATTAATATTACAAGAAAAAAAAATAATTCAGATTTTTACATATTTTATTTTTCTAAAAAAAACAGTTTCCCGTTGCCATGGCAACGAACCGATGGTGGCATTCACATACAATTTTAATCTTTCTCTTACATCTTTTGGTTCAGTATTCTGACGTCCAGCATTACATGTTACCTGAGTAGAAAACATTGATTCATCGGTTATTCTTTTTCTCCATGCCCCTTCCACTAATTCTCCGTCACGAAAATGATCCGCATTACTCATCGGTGCGTAATTTTTAACATTTCTGTTCAGCAGATAATGATGTAAAATACAGCATGCCATTATAATTTTTTGCGCTCTATCTGGACCACAAAACATTGTTTGTTTGAGACAAATCCACTTAGAACATAAAATTCCTAACGAATTTTCAACAACCCGACGTGCTCTACTCAAGCGGTAATTGAAAATTCTTTCTTCATCTTTTAAAAGGATTGGCTTTTGCGGTACATACGGCTTCATTATTCGCGTGTGAAGCGGGAATGCATCATCTGCAACAAAATAAAATGGTATTTTTGTGTTGTGTTAGGTGGCATCCTCTGGAAAATCCATGGAATTATTTGCCACTGCTCTTCCAAATTTGCATTCCGAAAAAACGCCTGAGTCACCTTCGCTGCCGTGAGCGCCTACATCTAAGTAAATGAATTTATAATTTGCATCAGCTACAGCCATCAACACAATACTGTGAAATTCCTACAAAATTAAGAAAAGCAAATCATGTATTCGAAAATTAATAAAAAAAACTCTAGTCTATTTACCTTGTAATTATAAAATAAACTGCCTGAATTTGATGGACATTTCAAAGCAACATGCTTTCCATCAATTGCCCCCATACAATTTGGCAAATTCCATTTTTCATTGAATTCATTTGCGAGACTGATGAATTTTTCTTTATTTAATTGTCGCAATTCTTCCTTTAAACGTACAAGTATAGCCAAACATACTGCGTCCAAAATTTTTCCGAAATGCTGTTTACTGATTCTATATATAGATGCCATGTGCCTTTATATTGAACCATTAGCAAAATACCTAAAATATGAAAAAGTATGATTAGCATAATGTATTAAACTATATTAAAATTTGTGTTTTCTTACTCCAAAACAATAGCAAGTTTTTCTTTGGGTGTAATTTCGTCATGTGGCCTTGACCGAACTTTCGGTAGTAGCTGCGGCTCCAAAAGGGAAAAAAGGGAATCAAACTCGTCAATATTCATATGGCAGTTCTCATGGAACACATTTGGGTTTTGCCTCATATCTTGGAACTGCAAAAAATATCATTATTAAATCATTTTAAAACATGTCACGTCGTGTTAAAGTATAATAGAATTTTGTAAATGCGTATAACTCTACTCACATCCACAGCGAATCGGCCTTTTTGCTTTCTATCGACTAAGTATGAATTTAACATACGTGCACAGAAGGTGATTTTTTCTTTGCCAATTCCTCCAGCATTAAAACTGCATCAGTTGCAGCACTAATGATAACATTTTCTTCGTCACTTGAGTCCATTTTTATTTATAATTTTATTTTTTTTGCTCACAACACGACTATTCACTTCAATTATTTTTTAAATAACAACAAAACATCAACATCGAAATTAAAAAGTTCCGAAATGTCAAAATTTATCTCTACACAAAAAGTTTTCACTCTCGTTTAGCTGCGCTAAATGGGAGAGTAGTGGAGATCGCTTTAAAATTTATCTTAGCTCGAGTTGCATACCGGCCTTAAGATTGTAATTTTCTTATACGAGCTTATCTATTTTATGATTTCGAAAGTACATCCCTGTCATTTTTCAGCTATCAAACATATATCTCATCTAAGGTACGAGGTCTGTTCAAAAAGGATCGCGAATTGTGGCGTTATGTAAGTACTCATGTCTCTCACTTTTTTGTGGCGTTATGTAAGTACTCATGTCTCTCACTTATGCCGACAAGTTCGGCCATTTTGAATGTTCAGTTAATTTTTGATAGCTGCTTTGCTTGCACATGTTTTGGCTCGTCTTCGATTTTTGCATCGTATTAACATTGCTAAGCAGCTGTTGGACTCTGTCCGCGATGACCCAAATTTGCTCCAGAGGGTCATAACTGCCAACGAATCATGAGTTTATGCTTATGACGTGGAAACCAAAGCTCAATCATCCCAATGGAAGCTGCCAAAGGTAGGAAATATTACATATATCTCTGCTATTATCTCCAGCAATCATCCCAATGGAAGCTGCCGCACGAGCGAAGACCGGAAAAAGCGCGCCAAGTTCGGTCGAATGTGAAGGTTTTGTTTACAATTTTCTTCGATTGCAGGATCTTGGTGCATCATGAGTTATTGCCACAGGGTAGAATGGTCAATAAGGAATATAACCTGTAAGATATGCGCAAGTTGCGCGAAGTAATCCGCCAGAAATGCCCGGATTTGTGGAAGAACAAAAATTGGGTTTTGCACCATGATAACGCCCCTGTTCACGCATCGTTGCTTGTGCGCTAATTTTTGGCCAAAACAACACGCTAATAATGCCGCAGCCACCGTATTCCATAGATCTGGCCCCCTGTGACTTTTTCTTGTTCCCGAAACAGATTCTTTGATCCATTTTTTGGAATGGGCAAAAATCGAATACGAGCAAGCAAAGCAGCTATCAAAAATTAACTGAACATTCAAAATGGCCGAACTTGTCGGCATATGTGAGAGACATGAGTATCAACATAACGCCGTAAAAAAAATCGAAAATCAAATACACATGACCCGCGGAAATTCAAGATTCTCGATACTTTTTGAACAGACCTCGTAACATCTGTTTAATTCAAGATTTGCCATTTTATATTATGGATTGTTAAACCATCAAACAATGCGTTAAATTTGTAAATAAAAGAAGTGATTCTGCAGTAGTCACGTTTTGAAAAAAAATTTCTTCAGCGACTAGAGTTATTTCTCGCTCGGTGAATATGTCAATAAGCAAAATTGCCGTATATGGGGCTCTATATAAGCCATTGTATCTGTGAAAAGAGACTGTCTGATTTGAATTTGTATCTGAAAACGCCATTTGAAAATGAAGTATTTCAAAAAATCGTATTTTTGTCCCGAACTTGAACAACCGTACCACAAGCCAAGTAGCAGAACAAATTTTGGCTTTATTGCACGAAAAGTTTTCAGCACATGTAATTTCGAGTTTTGGTGATGTCAATTGGCCTCCAAAATCGTGCGATTTAAAGCCATTGGAATTTTCTTGTAGAACTACGAATAAAATCGACAAAATTACAACCCGAAATGTGCATCATGTACTCATCAAAAATTACCTCAAATATTATACTTTATGCATAATGACAAAGTTTAGGCATTATACCATATATTTTTAGAAATCTAAATTTTGGGAATATTTTATTTAACTTTTATTTCTAAATCACAAATTAAATATTTTCTTATGCATATATTGTAGATATAAAAAAATTAAAATCATTATTCTTTAAAAAAAAAATACGGCGTATTATTCGCAATTTAGTTTGAAATTATAGATTAGCTCAAAATAAAGTGCATCAAATTAATAAAATGACAAGGATAGTGTATTGAAGTTTTGCCCAGGCGCACATATATTTTGTCACTGTCTCATTACTGTACTATGGTTTTTGGTTCATTAATCCTTCTATAATCTATGCTTCTAAAATGCAGCTATCACCTTTGTGATTATACACCTTAAGGATTATTTTTTCCTAAAGAACTAGTTGCCCAGAGCATTGCAAACAATTAAGTATAGATTTATCGTATTATGTCTCATACATAATAAATGTCCCACCATTTGTGTTTGTGCTCTTTTTTATTAATTTAAAATTAATTTACATAAGCTAGTTTATTTTATTAGAAAATTACTCAAGCCAAATAAACACACTTACAATATATTTTATAATAATTTCTTACTTTAAATTTTCATCTCTTTTCATACTTCTTATTTTGATTTATATTTTTTTCTTCTTAAATTTAAACATATAAATGAGTCGTTTAATGCAAAAATGTATCGCCATTTTAGCCGCGTACCAAACATCAACTTATTGAGTACTTGCTTTTTAAATAAAATGAGAAAACATAAATATTTGTGAAAAAAAAATCATATAAGAAAATAAGCAGTCTAGAATTGGGACACCCCATGATATATTTTCTTTTTCTTTAAACGAAACCAAAAATTGTTAATAGAAAAGTTATTTTCATAAAAAATACACTGATGATATTATTGATTATATAATAATGGATTAACTTTTATTGAGTAAATTTTTTTGCTGTGCTAATTGCGACGAAATGCCTTTCAAAGAACCAAATATCTAATCATTGACATATTTTGCGTACTGTTCTTTTAAATGCAATCCCAGATAAGGACCAAATATGCTAAGAAATGTTAAAATTCGGTTTTTACTCTTTGGTGTATTTGCAAGAACTTCAGCTGTACGGCATGGATGTAAGGCTAGCAGAGGAACAAACAGTACGGGATGATCGAATTGAGTTAACGTTGAGAACATATCTAATTTTTTACATTTTTCCATGTCTGGAGATGAATTTTTGAACACTTTCCAAGCATCTTCTAAATCGATGTACTCTCCGTCTATTTAGAAAAAGATTGTTTTTAGAACAGATATGTAAAAATCATTAAAATAATGAAATTTATTTAGAAAAGAATTCAAACAAATAACAGTTCGGCTGAAAAGTTGAGAACCATGACGTCTAGATGGCGGCTCTTGCAAAAATCTACTTAATTATCACAAAGCACCATGCTTCAAATGATTCCTGTCAAAATTTGACAGCAATCGGTCAATTGGTTCGTGAGATATAGCATTTTGAGTGGAGCAACTTTTGTTATTGAAAAAAAAAATGGATAAAGACGAATTTCGTGTATTGATAAAGCATTGCTTTTTGATGAAAAAAAATACAGTGGAAACCAAAGCATGGTTTGACAAACGTTATCCGGACTCTGCTCCAGCTATTTCAACTGTGGAATATTGGTTTCGTCAATTTCGAACTGGTCGTACGAGCTTAGTTGATGCAGAACGCAGTGGACGCCCAAAAGAGGTGGTTACGGCAGAAAACATCAAAAAAATCCACAAAATCATTTTAAATGACCGTAAAGTGAAGTTGAGCGAGATAGCTGAGACTCTGAAGATATCGAAAGAGCGTTTTGGACATATCGTGCATGAATATTTGGGCATGCGAAAGCTGTGTGCAAAGTGGGTGCCGCGTGAGCTCACTGTGAACCAAAAACAACAACGTGTTGATGATTCTGAGCAGTGTTTGGAGCTGTTCAAGCGCAATAAACCCGATTTTTTGCTTCGATATGTGACAATGGATGAAACATGGCTCCGTCACTACACTCCAGAGTCCAATCGGCAGTCGGCAGAGTGGAGAGCGAGCGACGAACCGAATCCAAAGCGTGGAAAGACGCAACAGTCGGCTGGCAAGGTGGTGGCGTCTGTATTTTGGGATGCGCATGGTATAATATTCATTGACTATCTCCAGAAGGGACAGACGATCAACAGCGACTATTATATAGCGTTATTGGATCGTTTGAAGAAAGAAATCGCTTAGAAACGGCCTCATTTGAAGAAGAAAAAAGTGTTGTTTCACCAAGACAATGCACCGTGTCACAAGTCGATGAAAACGATGGTCAAACTCAATGAATTGGGCTACGAATTGGTGCCCCATCCACCGTATTCTCCAGTACTGGCCCCCAGCGACTTTTTCCTATTTGCAGACCTCAAGAGAATGCTCGCTGGCAAGAAATTTAAGACCGATGATGAAACTGAGGCCTATTTTGAGGCAAAACCGAAAGAGTACTATAAAAATGGTATCGAAAAGTTGGAAGATCGCTATAATCGCTGTATCGCCCTCGAAGGCAACTATGTTGAATAATAAAAATGAATTTTGCAAAAAAAAATATTTCTACTGTGTTTCGTTCTAAACTTTTCAGCCGAACTGTTATAATACATACTACGACGGTACCCTTTGAAAAAGAGTACAGGAACTTGATAGCTGGTACTATACACAACGTGGTATTCTAAATTAACCAATTCCATGGTTTTAAATTCTTCGGGGTAATAAACACAAGGATCGCAAATTCCTATATCCGTTTCAGATCCCAGTATGTCGTCATCAAGATCTGATTGTTCGGGATCTGGATCAGCACACTTGTCTAATTCGCTGAAGCTAACTTCTACCTGCCGTTTCGAGACTAAATAAGTGTTACCTATTTCGGAATCCTACAAACAGACATTTTCGTTAATATTTTATTTTTCTGGAATTTTGAATTAAATTTTACCTTTTTAACAATAGTCCATCGATCTCCAATTAAATCTGCTATTGACTTAAAATGTTCAAGATCCTTTAGAAACTCCTCCCAAGTCATGCACATCGTAGCCATTTTTTATGACAAATTCCTTCTGCAAAATAAATAAAATTCTTGAAAAACTTCTTCTGCAAAAGAAATAAAATTATATTAAGCGGAACGACCAATAAATCATTTTTTCTTCAAGGCCAGAAAAGCTATAAATAAAATTCGAAAGAAACAATAACAATGCACACTGTTTTAGGGTTACTCATACAAAGTCGTCTGTTCTAAAAAAAATCGCATAATAATGGTCATCAAATTTTCGTATATTTTTTATTTATTTATGGACACTTTATTAGGTCAGTCAAACAATGTAAATTGAAATTAATGAATGAAAAATAGGCGGTCGGCTGGATTTGTACTACTCGTAGATTTTTTCATTGCAGTTAACAATAACAATCGATAATTAGTAACAAATAAATATTTTTATAGTCTATGGATAATTTTTTAAAATTTTCTGTTGGCAAATAATAGTACATACTAGGTGTATAAAATTAAATCCGCTGTTTTTTAGTCAAAAAAACACATGTTTATTTCATAGAAAGCAAAAACAATTTTATTCATAGTACTTGCCCTCGCTAGCTACACATTTTTCCCATTTCTCAGGCAATTTGTGGATACCACGCCAAAAAAAAATCCTTTTCTTTCGAGGCAAACCACTCATCAAGCCGTTTTCGGACGTCTTCGTAAAAATCGAAGTGCTGCTCATCGAGCGCGTGGCCCATCGAAGAAAACAGGTAGTAGTCGGAAGGGACCAGGTCTGGTGAATAAGCGGGGTGGAGAAACACCTCCCAGTTGAGTGTTTCCAAGTAGTTTCGGACCATTTTTGACGTGTGCGATGGTGCGTTGTCGTGGAGGAAGATCTAGCTTGTCATGTCTTTGTTGATAATCCGTCCTTTTTTCACGTAGAGCACGGTGTAATTTGATCAGTTGTTGGGCATTGACAGTTTCACCACCAGTTGTTGGGTATTGACAGTTGGCCGGGATCAACCCACGATTTCTTGCGTTTAGGATTCTCAAATTTATCTATTTTTCATCGCCTGCCTTAATCCGATGCAGGAACGACTTTCTTTTTTGTCTGGCGAGCCAATGTGTTTTGGCGTCTTTTTGCCTATTGTTCAATTCATGCGGTACCCATTTTCCGATCTTTTCAATCTTACCCATGGCACGCAGACGTATGGAAATGGCTGGTTGAGTAACACCCAATTGCTCCGCGAGCATTTTTTTGCGATTGGGTATCGTCTTCGTCCAAAAGAGCTTGCAATTGATGGTCCTCAACCTGACCAGGCCGATTTTCACGCTTCTTGTCCCACAAGTCAAAATTTCCGTCTTTGAACGGACGAAACCAATCTCGGCATGTTGTTTCCGATAAAGCACTATCACCATAGGCCTCCATAAGCATTCCATGCGATTCGGCAGCTGATTTCTTCAAATTGAAGCAGAAAAGCAAAGCTTCCCGCATATGCTCTTTTTCTGACACAAAACTAGACATGATTACCAAAGGAAAAATGTATGTTGTTGTACGAATTTGTTGACAATGTGCACTGATTAATGTTGACAGATGCCAAACTCATTAAAAAAAAGCTTAGATTAAAGAATACCTGGATAGGCCCTTACCGTATATGTATACGCAAGATTGTGTAAGAATTACATGCCAAGCGGCGAGAATTGGCATTTATCAAATATCTTTTTGTGGATATTTTTATGTAGACATGACACTCACTGGCATCTTGTTCTCGTAATAGAAATTTATTACATTGCAAAAGCCTAATTTATATTCTTTTTAATTCACTTATTGGAAACAAAAATACAATTTAAACACAACGATAGGCCATTTTAATTTTTTTACAATCTTTTGATATGAAATGGAATTCTATTTTAGATTTATTATTGATTTCGTAAATATCATTCAAATATAAAGCGCCTCAATTTTGTAGACTTTCGGAGAGTTTTACAACCTGCCATTCTCCATGAAAGTGATTACAACTCGAACTAATCTAACTAGCGGTGTCATTTTGGAATTTGTTATTGATAAAAATAATAAAGTGTTGAAAGTGGAATTTAAAGTGTTGTTTTTATGTATTTTAAAGTATTTAAAAAAAAGTAAGTATTTTTATAAATAGTTTTATTATTGATAACATTTAATAAGAAGTTTTTATTACAGAAAATGAATTGTTTCGTGAAGAATTGTTTTTCCTACAATGACATGAGGAAGCCGGGAATTTCTTTCTTTCGGTAAGTTGATATCTGTAGTTTTAGTAAATAAAATAACAAAAATGTTATTTGTGATGTGCCTAAATGGGTTTAAGTGATATATTTTATTCAAAAAGTGGTGAAAAACTGAAAAGTTCGGCATTTAACAAATGTAAATAAATCCGATGTTGACAGTTCAATGTTTACCATAAAATAGTACAGTGCCGGTATATATAAAGTGTGTGTAAGAAAGTTTCAGGGACCGAATTTGTCAGTCTATTTTTCATTTCTGTTTTCATTGTGTTAAAATAAAGAAAGAATATTCTTCGGTAGGCTTATTATTTAAATAAATTTGTTTTGCTTGTTCTATTAGACCACATTATAATCCATTTACTAAATAATATTTTTTTCTTTTTTTTAGAATATAAGTTATTAATTTTTTAAGTACATCAAATTTTTCATTTTGTAATTTAGTTTCAAAGCATTTCCTTTAATGTTGTATACGATTATCTTCTTATTGTGCACTTAATTGTTGAAATATCTAATAAATAAATAAATAATATTTTAAAATAGAATACTGTGTTTTATTATAAATTTCCAAAACTAATTCCATCAAACAACAAAATCCGCAATATTAAAAAATCTATTCGTTTACGCATAAATGACATCGCATATGAAAATGGTTTTGAACGAACCGCTTCAATCGCATACTGAAGTTTAAAATTGGCTCCCAATGGTTTACGTCGTTTCTGCTGTATTGCATGTGTGTGCGTTCTACGAATGTATTGCCACAAAATTCCGACAGAATTTTGGTGTAGAGGCCTATTCAGTTCTTCTTTAATCTAAGAAAAAAAGTATGGCGTGCCCATAGTAGCTTAATACGCTCACTCACGCCATCTATGACCGAACAGCGGATTTAAGCATATATACCTGGTATATTCGTAGCTAAATAGATCATTGGGAGGGAAATGTAAAGAACGATTGTAAAACTTGTAATGGTAATGTTAAATTCATTTGATACACTTTTTTTGCGTGTTTAAAAATATAAAAAAAAATTATTGAACAAAAATGTTCCCAGTATTTTCTATTATATTTATATTTTTTTTTTAAATAAAAGGTTTCAGATTTTATTACAAATAAATGAATCTTAGCAAAGGACGATACTTCTTAGCAAAGGAAGATATTTTTCAGAAAATATCAGCAAATTGCTGGTATTTTTATAATATATAACAATCTTGAAAGAATAATAACTGAACTACAGATCTCTTATACGATTTTATAAGAAAGACATCATATTCATTTGGTGAAAAAAGAAGACTACGTAAATAAGCAGAACTGACAGATCTGGGAACCAGGAGCTTCCTTTCCATCCAAAAAAGTTTACTCTCTGGTGTGGATTTTGGCCGAGCGGCTAATTATTACTATCTTTTGCGAGAGGTACCGGCGGATGATAACTGATGTTTTTGGCGCCTCCATTGAGGCGTCAAAAAACATCAGTCCATAAGTCGTTATGGACTTGGACAATATCTGATTTCAACAGGAAGGTGCTACTTGCCACAAGCAGTTGGAACAAAGGACTTATTGCAGACGAAGTTTCCACGTCCCGTTATTTCGAGACATACTGCTGTCAACTGCCCGCCAAGATCGTACGATTTGCCGCCTTTAGAATTTTTTCTACGGGGCATTGCTAAATCAATGATCTATGCCAACAAACCAACAACTCTTTCCGAGTTGGAGAACAACATTCAGATAGATTTATTTGGAAGAGGTCTCAAAATTAAAGCCCTGGGATTATCTCCTGCAAACAAAGCCGTAGCAGCTATATGAACGATGTTATTTATAAATAATAATGGTATCAAATTTACCTTAATCTGCAATACAGATAGTTGGCATAACTTACGTACAATTAATTCTCTTAATGAAAAACCTTAAATAAAAATGATTCTCTTAATTTTTCCAATTTAATTATGACATTGTAGAGTTAGCCAAATCTTATACAGTCGCTAACTGATCTCAAGGTCGTGACGCTACCTAAAATTGCCCAAGGAACATATCCTAGCGTCCTTCTCCTATTACAGTTCATTATATAATAACTGGAACTTTTTGAACGGTACTTAATTTTACTAAAATCTACAAGAATCTGAAATAATGAAATTCTTAAAACCATTAAGTTTAGTGACAATTTCTCTTCCACTGGCGATTAAAGCAAATTGGCGATGGTTGATTGGATCCAATGTCTCTACTGTTGATTGGTAGTTTCCGTTTTTTGTTAAAACTATTGAGCATCGTCCACACTAACTGGTCAGGGGGAATTTCGTAAAAATTTTACAGAATTGCAACGTAATTCGCGATTGACAAATCACCGCGAATACCGTAAGCAACTTATTCATCTCGTTCGGGACTTACAATTTACTACAAGCATTTTATTAACAAAACTTTTCACACAAAACTCGTAAAATCTCCTACATTTTTAGCCCGCATTCAAAGAAAGAGCGGCACTGAACAGTGTTTTTATTCTTTAACCACAAATTATTATATACTATATATTACGAAAGAGTCTTGTCGTTGCGGCCAGCCGGTAAACTATAAACGTCAAACGGGCTCTGTACATATCTCCATACACATGTGTTATTTGTTTTTGTTTGTTGTTTGCTGTTTGTTTGTTTGGTTGCCGAGTCTGCGTATTTGCTGTTTTTAAGTTGTTAATGCGTTTTTCCAATCCATAAATTATTGTTTGACTACAGAAATTATGATTACGGTTTTTGAAATATTGTGTCTGGCACGTTCTCATCTTCCGCTTTTGCTTGTTTTACAAATAAAATTTCTCGAAAAAAATATAACACTTGAAAAAAACTTTTTTTACACGGTCAATAAATATCTTATGGCATTACTAAAACAGCTTTGAATTATGTTCGAAAATAGAAATTCACTTATCATAATGAAATTAGGAAATTTGTTTTTTTTTTGCACTTAGAAAATTTATTATTTAAAAAAAATTACTTTTCGGAATGTAAAAATAATTTGCACAAAAATTTAAACAAATGAAAGTAGTAGAAAGGTAGAGAGTAGGGGATTGGGACTGCATGTGTGGCTACACCTATACTTACATAATTATTTGAATAAGTAAATATATAAACTTATGTGCATGTGTGTGAAAGCGATAGCAAATTTGAAAAGTAAGAACACGTTCTCCGCACCAGAGAAATTATGCCAAATCAACAACACGACAGCATACATCTGTAATTTGCGGTTGTATATAAATGAAGCAAAATTTTCCTTCCAAAATTAGAATCAATGCAAATTTAGAGAGTGTAGTTGAGTTTGCAGAGAAGTATATAAGTGTCCACTTTTTGGAGAAGATACCGCTAATGGAACGTTACCATCATGAAAGTCGAGCTACTCATACTATTTCAACATTTACTATATTATTAATGAATGCTTTTCCTTATATGATGGCAACAGCACCTAAAAGTTGACCAACCGTTCGCTTCAACTTTTGCGAGTAATTGGACAATATTCCATTTTAAAAAAAAAAAAAAAAAAAAAAATTGTTTGGTGCTGTCCTTTATCGACTGTCAAATGTCAAAAAAAAAATTTTCAGTTATAACACAATCTTTATTTTTGTAATCTTCATTAATGCATTTTTAATATTTTAGAGCTGCAAAAAGCCCATATTTGAAAGTGTACCATAGATCTAGAAAAAACATGTTAATATCGATGAGTATAATTATTTAGGTTATATAACCTACTCATATAATATTATTGTAAATATGGTAATAGTAAGGGTCTTTCGTTAAGGGCGTTTAATCTTTTAAATTGAATAAAAATAGTTGTTTGTCCCGCTATGGCAATCTTAAGTGCAGATTAAAGTGCATTCGATACCATTATTATTTAAATATATCATTAGCTGTCTTCCATTGGACCAATTTTGTAACAGAGCAGTACTTCCTAGTAGATGCCCAAGGGAACGCAAAATTTACTGACAGCAGTAAAATATAACCTTAAAATAGTCAACACAATACTGAGTTTACTCACACATATACAATAAAAACTGAGTTTATTCACACATAAACAATACTGACAAAAATATGACTCTTCAACATAACCAACGAACCCGCTAAGCCATCTATTTTCATTTTGAGAACTAAAATACCCTACCGGAAATTGTATGGCGTAACTAATATTGCAATGTACTGATTTGTACGAGGTAGAGTAAATGATGACACTGCTTACTACTGCTCAATAGTTAGCAGTAGTAAGCAGTGTCATCATTTACTCTTACTACTTCCAATGGAAGACGGCTATTATTTGCAGAAAGTGATCCCACAGGTTTAATTTTGGATGACTCTTCCACAAAAATCGGGCTGAAGCTCACCAATGGTTTGAACGATGTTGTTCTCCAGCTCTGAAACTGTTGTTGGTTTATTGTCATAGACCGTTTATTAAGCAATGCCGCGAAGAAGAAAGTCTCGAAATAACGGGACGTGGAAACTTCGTCTGTAATAAGTGTGTTGGAACCACATATTTTTCAAGTCTGTATAGTCTAATTGAAGCCCAAACAAAATCTTCTATTATCGGTCAATAGCTTTCGCAAACGACAGTACAGCTAGATGATGCCGTAAGGTTTTCTGAATGCAAAGGCAGCTCCTGGAATATTTGTCGCTACTTCCCGTTCCAGATCCATCAATTATGCCTTTATACGCAGCCATTCAGACAAAAATCCGCTGCATCTTTATAGATGATTTTTTTTACCAAATCGGGAATTTGACAGCGCTGTAACTAACAGGCAGATCTAACGAACCTATTGAAAAGCCCCTATTACTACTTCAAAACTTAATTAATTCATTAAGGAGCTGTTAGTTTATTGATATCCCTCGAAAAATATCAATAAACTAAAATCTCGTTAATAACAATAGAACAATTTTAGTAGTGATCGCGTGAATAAAAAAAGGGTATCCCCGCAACATACGAGCACATAGATTCAAGAAACAAAAATTAAATCCTAAATCAATAAAAAATTTAAATGCATAAGCTATAATTATCTTGGTTAGAAGGAGCGTTTTTCCATCATAGTAAGTGAAAAATGTATAATATACAAAAACGTTTAAATATTTTCATTACCATTCTAAATAGTGCTCCTTCCTCCGCGAAATAGGTTCGCGAACTGAGATCTTATTTCTGAAGCTGCGCAAGATTTCTTCAGAGTTATCCATAACGGAATTTTGAATATAATTTCTCCAAGAACCAGGAGTAATAACATCTTCGTTATCAAATGTATCATTGATAATACGAGAATCGTTCAATAAGTCCTTAGAAAATCCAAGAAATTACGCTCGTAGTGTCGGTAAAGATATTTTTTGTAAGTAGCATTATCCAACAGCTGTCAAAATTTCAGCTCTATCCATAGCGTAGGTCAATTTCTATCGTCGATTAAAGTTAACGACATTTATTTGTGCATAACAATGGAAAAAAGCGAGTTTAGGGCTGTCATCAAACATCTCCATTTGAAAGGCTTAAGCCCGAAAGAAATCAAAGCCGAGTTGGATGCAGTTCATGGCACATCTGCACCTGTGTTTGCGACGGTTTACAATTGGGTGAATGAATTTAAACGTGGCCGTTCATCCACAAAAGATGAACATCGTTCAGGACGCCCAGTTGAGGTGTCTACTCCTGAAATCATCGACAAAATCCACGATCTGATTTTGAACGATCGGCGAATTAAAGTGCGCGAATTGGTTGAGGCCGCGGGCATATCACAAGGTACAGTCGCTTCAATTTTGCATGAAAATTGTCTGTGAAAAAAATTTCGGCAAGATGGGTGCCGCGTTTGCTCTCAATTGTGTGGAAACGTGTGCACACCTGCGCTGTTTCCATGGCCAAAATTGTGGAATTGAGAATGGAATTGTTGCAGCATCCCACTTATTCACCAGATTTGGCCCCGAGTAACTATTTTCTTTTCCCCAATCTGAAGAAATGGGTTGGCCGACGACGGTTCACTTCCAACGAGGACGTCATTGCTTAAACGGATGAGTATTTTGCAGAACTTCCGAAATCCTATTTTTTGGACGGGATAAAAATTTTGGAAAAATGGTTGAAAAAGTGTATAGAGCTACAAGGAGATTATGTTGAAAAAAATTTTTTTTATTTTAAAAACCGTTTTTTTCCATCTTTTTTCTAAGGACTTGTATGTACAAGGCAGAAGCTAATGAGATTGGCACCACTGAGAACGATGAGGCACCAGTACAGTTTTACTTCTACATCCCCGTACGTTAGGATCTCCTAGGCGCATTTATAGAACTTGATGTTTGATTCCCCAGCTCCCCTATTCAGCTGATCCGAGTCTTTGTGACTTTTTTTTGTTCCTGAGTATCAAAAATCACTTGAAAGGATGTAATCTTGATACTATCAATAACATCCAAATGAGTGTAACCGAGGAGCTGAAAGCGATTCAAGTAGCAGCCTTTCGACATTGCTACTACGAGTGGAAACAACGCCGTTGCCGGTGTGTAACTGCCCAAGAGAAATACTTTGAAGGGATAACATTAATGTATAGAAATAAAATAAAATTGTTGAAAAAAAATGTCATTACTTTTCTGGCAAAATCCGTTCTAATACCATTATGAGTAAGGACATGTTACTTTTGCATTGAATCCACTTTTGCTGGAGTGCGATTTACGACCCACCCTTCCTCCACACTTAATCAAAAATATGAAATCTTCGAAGTCCTCCATTACTGGTCTTTATGGTTAAAAATATATTCTTTTGTAGATAAAAGTATAGTTCAGAAGAAAGGCTTTATTAGATATGATATGAGAGCTAACACTTCATCTCCTAGTATAAACAACAGCAGAGGAACTGCTTCAAAAATCCCCTTATAGTGCTACATTAAACCCTTTTCATATTTCGGTCTATTTATTCAAAACAGAAAATATCAAATTAAAAATAAATAAGTGACATCTTTTATCGAAATATAGATATTGAAGAAACCAATACACAACATTCTAGAGAGAAACAAACAAATCTAAATAGCGAAAGATATGTGTAACCCAAGAGAAGCTAGTGTGCCGGAGACTTTCAAGGCTTTTCTGAGACAATTTTAAAACATCATCAATCTTCTACACCAGTAATCCGCCTTCTTACGACTCGTCCACATGCCACGAGCAGAAAGAAAGCCAAAATAAATCAGGCTACCAACAAAAATATTTACTAGAAGTGGCACTAAGGTTCCACGATACTATAACAAGGTACCTTAGTGTGACTTGTAGTTTTATTTGGGCCGCTACACCGTCCCTTAGCGCTGAACCCCGTTCTGACCAAAACTGCTATTCGCTTTTTGTTTTTGCTTAGTATTTGGCGAATCTTTATAGGTTATTTTTTCAATAAAGTAGAAGAGAATCGAAGTTATTTGTTTAATAGTCAATTCCAGTAACATTCATACTGAAATTAAAGGTTTTCAGCGCCAACACGACAACGGCTATTTATTAACAATTAAAAGGCATCCGACTGTTTAACAAATTGTATTTGAAATTAAGAAAAATGTCGCAGCGTCGTTAAGTTAATTCGAAACTCATGCGTCTTAATCCCCGAAGGTGGCGAGCGGGACCTTTCGTGACAACTATTGTAGATGTCAATAGATTAATAAATTTGCTGAAGAATTTTTCCTGATTCGAACAATTAAAAACAATGGCGACGAGTAATTTAATGTCATCTGATCAGCTTATTATTATTTATATTATGCTTATTTCAATTTTTAAGTTCAATAAACATTATATATATGCATGTTTATGCAATTACCTTACCTTCGATTTCAATTTCAACAATGCTGCCACATAAAAAGACAGCAGCATTACTACTAACATAACCGAAAATAAGAGTTTACATTCAAACAGACGAGTGGGCAGTTACTTATTTCGTCGCTGTTTGAAATTTTGTGTACTCCCAAAACTTTAGAATTTTGACAGAACTTTTTCAGAAATTTAAATAAAATTTTTTATATTTAAATAATGTTCGATTAAATTTTTTTATTATAACTACAAAATAATGTATTCACTTACCTTATTTGTATTTCAATTTCAACCATCAAAAAACAATCCTGGCATATACCAAAACACTGAATTATTGTATATGGCAGTACTTTAACGACAGCTACATAATTAAAATATGAACTTATTCGGCTATAAAACAGTTTTCAGTTGGTGTCTGTCGTCGGAATTTTATGCATTCCCATAAAATTGTGTAAATTTTAAGATTTTGACAGCTCCAACTCCTGTTTGTATTTTTGATTGGAAGGAATTGTGTTCATTCCATTGGTCACTCGGCGTAAGTGTGTTTCTCGGCCTTTACTGAGTTGACGGTATATGCTTTCGTTGATATAACAGTTAATTATTGACGGTATATACCTATTACAGAACTTATAAATGCATTTATTTTTACTTAGCGCAATTAATTCACGAAAGCTGAACTTGCAAGGTGTAAACTAGGCATTAGGGTTTATTCAAATATATGTTGATACAGGCCTACTCGAGTACTAAACCTATACAGCCCGTCTTGGCAATACAAATCAACGGATTTGTAAACGAACACTCAGTTAAAATTTCGTCTCGCTCTTATGTCAACATATGGATGGTTGTGTGCGTTATGCTTATACATATACGAGAGTTTTGAACTCTTGATTGTTGCGATAATAATACTTGACGTTTGTAAATATGGTAAAAATTGATTGAATGACGGAACGAAGGTGACGACAGCGCCAAGATTGATATTGTTTTTGTTTTTTCTTCTGTTGTTGGTATTAGTGTTGTCGTTTTATAATTTATATAGTATAAAAATTTAATAAAACTTTTAGACTTTCTTTAGTAAATATATAGTATGCAATGAATTGTAAAATAGAATACGTGTATATGAATAAGAACGTTATAAAAATAACGGAAAATACTGTAACTCAATTCTTAAAAATATTCCTTTCAATTGTATGACAAATAAAAAATTTTATATCAATTTATCTATGCGCGTTATACACATATAGTATGTACAATTAAATGATTGGCTATTTATTAATTTTACAGATTTGTTTGTCTTTTCAAAAACATCCGAAAGATTTTTATTTCTTCAATAATAACTTTTTTTATATCATAAAATATAATATAAAAAATTCTATATATTTTTTTTAATGTAATCACAACAATTTTCATAAAAAATAAAATAAAATTGGATGTGATGCACACATATATGATCTCAATTATTTATAAGAGCTATTGAAATCTGTATATTACCTAGCTACACACATCCGCATATGTGCATTTGTATGGATGGGAGAGAGGAAGAGCCTAAAAATCTATAAAATATATCACACTCTAGTGGATAACTAAAGAAGTGTACGTATGCATTTATAGAAGAAAGAATTATTTCATTATATGGATTTGTAAATGTTTATTAATTTTATTTAAATACAAAATGAAAAATATCCTTTTCAAGCCATTAATACAGGCTTATCAGATGATATCGATATTTAGATATCTCCATAGACATAATTCTGGTATGGGAAGTTAGATATTTTATATAATAAATACTCATGTTATAATAATACTTTTAATATTTTAAATAAGTATATTACCAATGGATAGCCATTCAAGTTGCATATTATATTTTCTCTTGCGTGGGAATATTCGTTTCATTATATAGTATATAATATGCACGCATACATACTAGGTTCATTGTGTTATTTTTGTATGTATGCATCAATTAAATATGGTAACATCCCGTATGAGTATATGCATACTATAATTACGTGACGCTGGAGATGTATAAAGAATATAACACTGCCTAACAAAATGAATCATTGTTTTTTGGATTTTTTCAAGAATGGCTAACGGATGTGGACTAGATAGTAATAATTTCATGAACTCTTTATATAATTTTTAAATGTTAGTGAGAATTTTATGTAAAAAAATTACTTTCAGAATAATATGATTAGTTTGATTTTGAATAATATTAAAAAATAGGAAATTTACAAAATAAAGCCCTAAATATATGTAATTATATTTACAGACACATTTTTAAATAGCAAAAGAGACTATTTAAAAATGGATCTGTAAATATTGTTTATTTTCCATTAGCTTTACCTTAGCTTATAGAAGATCAGTTTGGGATAATCTGTCAACAACTGTTTAGTACACACTATTTTCCACAAACTCGGTTTTCTCTTTTCGTTTTGCAAATAGTTTAAAGGAAAATAATAAGTTTATTTGTCTTTATCTTCTAAAAAAAATAAATTAATAGCATGCGATAAAAAGTTCGATTAAATGTAAAAAATTCTGCTGTATGAATTGCTGCACTACATCTCAAATTCCAATTTCTCTGCATTGTTAGAGAGCAGAGTAATTATTTTGTTTTACGTGGCATACCTATTGTTAAACTTAAGACTACGAGTCTCCTCAGATCATAGAAATTGAGATACGCCCAATAGACTCGCAAAAAAGAACTCTCCTATTATGGATTTCACCAGTACAACTGACTAGATACAGATGGTTGCACGCAACTCATTCATTCCAATATTAACCCAGTTCGCCTAAATCCAAAGCTCCATTTCGACTTCTTGCTTGGATTCCTTTATGCAATAGAAGCCTCAGTTTAGTAAATTCCATATGAAAGGTTGACTCAGCATATCCTGTCATAGACTTCTTTTATCTTTTGATCCTATTTCATTTAATTCTTGGCAAGCGACTCAGCTACCCTATATACTAATCAGAAAACCTTCATCCTTTTTTCTATTATCATCTACAAGGTCTGTTCAAAAAGTATCGCGAATTTTGAATTTCCGCGGGTTACGTATATTCAATTTTCGATTCTTTGTGGCGTTATGTTGGTACTCATGTCTCTCACTTATGCTGACAAGTTTGGCCATTTTGAATGTTCAGTTAATTTTTGATAGCTGCTTTGCTTGCACGTGTTTTGGATCGTCTCCGATTTTTGCCCATTTTCGACCAAAAACAGCATCGCATTAACATTGCTAAGAAGCTGTTGTACTCTGTTTGCGATGACCCAAATTTGCTCCAGAGGGTCATAACTGGTGACGAATCATGGGTTTATGGTTATGACGAGGAAACCAAAGTTCAATCATCTCAATGCAAGCTGGCAAAGGTAGGAAATACTGCATATATCTCTACTATTATCTCCAGTGGTAGCATCCGGGATCCTGGTATCCCCCAATAAGAATTTCATCAGTATTGAGGCTCATTTCTTACTTGGTGGATATGTCAACAGGTAAAATTTCTGTTTATGGGGTTCTGAAACAATTGGCAAAAAATGACAATTGTCAATTCTGAGCGCTATTACCGAATAATAGCAGACTTTCTTTAGCCTGAACTTGAAGACTTTAATCTCGACTATGTGTGTTTCCAACAAGATGGCGACAAAAGCCACCTAACACGATAAACTTTGCCTTTTGTTGCGCGAAAAGTTCCCAGAATACACGATTTTGAAATTTGATAAAAACGTTATTAAAAATTGCTCCAAAACAATCAAGCCCCGCAAAAAGTCTCGGTACGCTCATTTGAAAGATGCATATTAGCAAGATCATTGATGCCATAAGCATCTAGGATGCGTAATTTTTAAATTTCAGGATATCATTTGGCCTCTTAGATCACACGATTTGACGCCGTTTGACACTTATTTGTAAAGGTACACAAAAGTTTGTATTTACGCAGAAAATTCCTAAACTTTAGGGCACTAAATTGCTGTATTTAATTATGAATAATACGCGCTGTATTTACTTTTGAACATACAAACTGGTTCTATTATAAAAAGTGACGGAAAAGTTTGTCTGAACAGCGCCAATTTTGTTGAATCAAAGCACAAAACAACTTTCGGCTAGTTTACACGATTCCATATTATACCAAACATCATACCGCCAGCCACGTCCGCAATGAATTTCAACAAACTGGTTCTCCTGTATATGGGTTAGTGAAGAAATGCTCATTTTGAACTGAATTTTCGGGGCAAAGACACACGATAAAAACGTTCTTTAGGAAGCCATAGAAAGGAGATGAAGCAAAATACAGCAATTTGGTATCCAATCAGTCCCAAAGAAACTAACAATGCCGTTTTTTTTACTTTACTTCTATAAACACAAATCAATTTATGAGACTAAAAAGTAGATGCTTCAAAACGAAACACGAACAAAAATATAATATTTCTATTTCAATTTAAACTGTCAACCAACAAGCCTGCCCCATAACGAAACAGTGAAATGTATGGCAGTACTTATACTGCCATACATTTCACTGTTTTCAGTTCAGTCGGAATTGTGTTACAACCCTATGGACATATGTATCGATACCTACATGCATTTGTATATTAATTTTTATAATGATATAACGTGCATTATTACATTTTTGTATTGCAAAAATGTAAATCAATTTTTAAACTTTTTTTTTCTTGTAAGTGAGTACTGTATTCAATTTAAATTTTTTTGAATGGATTAGTATAAATATAATAATGTGTAATTTTTTAAATACATATGGAAGTGTGTTCGTCGATTTAAGAATTGGCAACTGAAAGTAATGTGGTATTGAATTAATAATCAAATTAGAATGAAGCAATATTCAAGATATTTGTTGATTTTGCTTTGATTTTTTAATTAAATAAAAATAAATAAATTATCGTCAAGGGAAAAAATTAAAAGTTTTAAAATGAATAAGAGAAAATCAACATTCACCGACTGTCTATAAGTTTTGTTTTTTTAAATTATTACTTCGTTATTCCAACGGTAATGGGCTGGTGTCAATTTTTATTTGACATATTTAAAAATAGTTTAGATTTTTGCGATAATTGTAAAAAAATTTCATTATTTTTCTACTATTCCTGTTAGTTGCAAACAGTTTCTTCCGAATATAATAATAGGTAAGAAATTATGAATTCTTGAAAAATATATATATCCTGCGCTAAGCAAGACTTTGAATATCAAAATTATGACCACAACAAAAATTTTTATAGCTCTCGAACGTTAAATCCCAGCCATACAGTAGAAAATGTTATATTAATGTTTGCATAACACTTTCACAACGTAACCATTGATCGCAAATCAAATTTTAAGAAGACTGCCATTGTGATATTGGAAAATCGTTGGCAATTTGAAAAAAGTATTTCGGGAAAACTATTAATATTTTTTGTAGGTAAATTGTTAACAAGTGTGTATTTTTAGCTGGTCAATGGCAAGCATCTTTAAGCGCCTCCTCGAAAATGCCTTGAAAAAAAACTGGATGGGGTTCACCATATCGTAATTTTCAACAAACTGTAGTGATCCATTTGTTTAGTCACCAGTGTTATCAAGTATTAAATTTTTGACAGACGGCCGATCTGGAGGTTCTGTAAAAAAAGCGTCGTCGGCATCAACGTACTCAGCTGATCTATCACTATTTTTATTACCGATATTACTATTTCTACCCGAATTGGAATTTTTTTTTAACTCATCATCAGCGGTCGAACGCAGAATTTGCGTATGTTCTAAATCAATTCCAGCTTCAGTAAATTTAGTTAAATTCGTAACACCTGGCGGCCATCCAGTCCAATCCTGATATCTAACTGGAATATCTGCTACCGTATAAACTGATGTCTCAACACTTAACACTTCTTTATACCCAGGAAACGATAATGATTCTTTTGGATCTCGGATAACATTTAATAGAAAATTTTCATTCAGTTTTTCTATAACTTCGTTGCAGTCATCGTTCATGTACGAGTATCGATCATAACTCAAACTCGAATCTGTATAATTTTAATTTAGAGTAGCCAACCTTTTATCCCCTGATGACAACTGGCTACTCTGATTCATTTATATATTTTATTCTTAAGATCGCCAATTGTTGCCAATGACGATATTATAATTGTATACAATTTTTCATTAAAATGAATATTAAACTTAAACTTTTGTAGTTTTGATTATTTTCTTAAATCTATATCCTAGGTGAGATCAACGATATTATGTTAGCATCTGTAGAAGTCGATGGAATTGATTTAGTGTGATCATCCAGTTCGGTGAAATTCCAACTGTTTGCAGGTTGAATTTTTTGCTATTTTTTGGTTGTAAATATAGTTGACAGTCAACTCGAATATGCCAACTTTAAAATCGCATCACTACCCCTGTACACAAAAGTGTGTACAGGGGTAGTGATGCGATACCAAATGGAATTGTATAAGCTATACCAAACGTGAGCTAACTGAGACAACCATTCGATGCATAGTTTTGTAAGCAACTGTAATTATATTTTTCAATAATAGTATATAGTTGTTCTTCTTAAAATATTTATACAAATTTCTGTATAAGAGTGTGGATGAGAAAATGTGATTTTCAAAGTCTTATTTGCACATATTATTATACAATATAAACCTATCTATATATGAGTGGATGTATGTGTATATGTGGATATTAAAAATAGGAAAAATTCATATTAAGTAAATAATAACATATGCGTATGAATACATTGAGAAATGGTAGGAACACAATTGCTACGCCAACTGAAAACGAAACTACGAATACTGTTGAAAATTTATGAATTCCGTCCGAATTAACCAATTCAATACAATTGCAAAAAAATTTATTATTTATAAATGATGTTTGATACAATTTCTTAATACAAATGCAAATAATGTATTTTCATTTAGCTTCAATTTAAACTGTCAAAGAACAAGCCTGCCACATAACAAGGCACTGAAATGTATGGCATTACTTGGACTATAAATGCAAAAATAAAACAATATCTATTTCGGCTATAAAACAGTCGCAGTTTCGTGCAAACCCATAAGACTGTCAGGGTTTTAAAATGTTGACAGTGAACTAAATTCTATGCCTTCCAAAAATGAAATTTTTTGTATAAATAATCATAAATACAAATGCAAAAGAAATGTATCCAAAATAAAGGAATTTTTTTATTGTTTTTTTTTTTTTTTTTTTTTAAATTTTTAATTTGATGATAAGTGAAGAGAGAAAAATAAACTCTTATTGTTATATGCAAATATGCATTAGAGTGTGCATGTAAATATACGAAAGAACTTATCTTTACACGTGTGTGCGTAGACAAAATGGCGTTTGTGTTTGCGTGGGGAAGGGTGGTTTTTTTTTTTTATAACGAGTTAGTCAAAATGGTATTCGTGATGAAGAGAACGATATTCCGCACGAACATTTGTACACAGTTGGATATTTATCCATGGGTAAATATCCAACTGTAGATGGGTGGGTATATATCTCATAGGGGTCAAAAACAATCACCGAGGGTCTTCTTCATCGATACGCATACATATACACTAACAGTACGTTCCTACTCTCTATTCTACGTGTTCGACCAAAATTTTCAGTTATAAAGCTCACATAGTCAAGTGTACAAACACCGAACTCATGTCCAAACATTCTCTATTATTTTTTCTCTTTTATTTTTTACTCTGCCCCACATACAAAGTCTTCGAAAATAAATGATGTATTCAATTTTTATAGCGCACACTGGCAATAAAATTGATTGTCTCATATTTGCGTATCTCCATTTATTCTACTTTACCATGTCTGCATTCGTATCCATCTAAATACATATACAAGCAGTAAGTATTAGAGGCTCGACGCTTTGTCTGCGTCGAGGATATGCAGCTAGCGCCGAATGCCCATAATCAGTCTATTAAAAACTCTCACGGTCGGTGAAATTTTGACTAAACTCGCGCGCGTCCAAAATGAACAGTAATTAAATACCATAAAAACTTATTTTTAATCAATTTAATTTAGTATTCAAATAAAAAAAAGAAGAAGAAAAAACACACTACAAAACCAACCAACAACCACAAGAATTAGTGTATTTTTTATTTTGAAATTTATTTATCATAATAATAATTTTATTGTGTTCTGTAGTTTTTTTTTATTGTTTGTGTAAGTTTTTATTTTTATTTACCATTAAAAAAAACCCGGACAAAACCAGCCAATAATTATAACCATAATATTTGTAATATTATTAGTAAAATTCAAAAGGAACAGTGAATTGTGTCGTCGAATAATTAATTATTGTGTAAAAAAATTTTTTCAATTTTTTACATTTGTTGTATTTTGTTGCCAATGTAATTTTTTTAAAAAGTTTATTTTAAATTATTTCTTTAAAAAAAAACACTGTGCGAATCTTTTAAGTTATGTAAATACTGAAAATAAATCAATCGTTAAAATAATAACAAATTAGCCTACTATCCGAGCAGTGTTTAGTTTTGTTTTTAGTTTTTCCGTTGTTGGATTTTTAACACTCCAACCAACAATAAGGCAAAAATGTGAACAGTTCTAATATGGACATAAATATATCCAAATAGACAGAATAAAATTGGAAAAAAGAAGGTATATACAAAATTAGTAATAATTATTTAAATTGAATTTGAAAGTAACTTTTTCACAAAGAAATAAAAAATATTCTATTAATTTTTGAAAATTGTTCATGGTCTTCTTTTGTAAATTCCAATTTAATGATATTATTACATTTGCAAGGTTTTGAAAATTCGTATAGTTTTCTTATACGTGTAGTATTTGTTCTTTTCAATTAAAAACGTATTAAGAAGATTTTATTGAAAAAAAATATTAACAAAATCTAATTCGAACAAAAATTCTTTTCTAACCTATAAACTAAATTGTAACCTCAAAAATAAAACACCAAAAAGAACGAGACGAAAATTCTCATGGCTGAGGTGATACCCCCCCTCCCCCCAAAAAGATTTAATTAAGTTTGTTTTTTATTGTTGCTCACTTGCAGCTTTGTTGCTGTTCCGTTCTTCTTCTGGCACAGGCGTTTTTCAATAAGAGTAATTTGTTTTTTTTTCTTCAAATAGAACAAAAAAGAAATGTGGCAGAGCACAAATTTATTATCTTATTTTGAAGTATAATCAATGTAATTATGTTCTGAAAATGACATAATTCAATTTTCGACCACCTTGTGCGACAAATTTCGGTCTTATTTCACGTATGTGGCTTATAAATCAATATTCAATTTTAATGCATCAATGGTTGCTGATTTATTGACATAGACTAATGACCTCAAATGACCCTACAAGAAAAAGTTCAATCCCAACTTCTTAGAGGATATTGCACATCTGCATTTCTTAAAACTATTAACTCGCCAGCAATAAATCGATTGTGGCATGGGCTGTGTGGCACATAGCGCCGTTTTGTTGAAATTACATATTCTTTAAACCAATCAATTCCAATTCATGCCACAAAAAGTTCATTATCATGACAGGGTATGACCAATAGGCTTAGGTACCTGTTAGATGTACCTTTCACTATTGACAACAGATTCCTCGCTTTGAAAAAAAAATAAAGACCGATCAACGTAAAGGTTCCTTGTTAATAAATTGTCTTCAGTCCAGTAAAGACAGTTTTATTTATTGACCGATCCAGAGAGATGAGAATACGCCTCATCTAAGAAGATGATTTTCTTGGAAAAATCAGCATTATTTTCAGGGTGTTCCAGAGCAAAATCAGCAAATTTACGGCGTTTATGATGATCCAATGGCTACAATTCTTGTGTTGTACGAATTTTATAAGAATGCAAGCCCAAGGCCAACCGTAAATTTCGCAATATTGTTGCATAAACTTACACTCACTTGTTCGGAAATAATTTAAATATTAAATAAAAATAAACTTGAAATTCGACTTCCCAATATGTGGCAAAAATATTTATAAACTCCAAGCAAAGCTGAAATATGCTCGGTGTTCGGTATGTTACCACTTCAAAAAGAATGGCGTTTTACTCAACAAGAATTTGCAAAATGGACGCATAAGTTTTTTTGTTTATTTTTAGGGTTTTTCAAATTGCGTTGATATATTTTCAAATAGACTGTGTCAAAATCTTCTTATTATTATCAAAATAATCTCCTCAGATGAGGCGCATTTCATCTCTCTGGATCGGTGAATAAGTAAAATTGTCGTTACTGGACTGAATTCAAACCACAAATTATTTACGAGAAAGGTTTAAATTCCGAAAAAGTGACCATTTGGTATGGTTGAATGTACGGTGGCATTGTCGGTCCTGACTTTAATTCTTGAAAAATCAAGACCATTTTTAAGGTATTCAAATGTTGAGAACGCTTTGAAATCGATAATAAAAATTTAGGTTTTTATCAACACTTGCCTGAACGGCAGCAATATTCTCAGCACTTCGACCGGATCTTTATCTTCCTGGTACGCGAACATTGTGTAAAGAAAGACTGCATTCAAAACTTTCTACAGCTCGACGAATAGCGAGCACACTAGGCCAATTATGATGACCATCAATTGAAAAAAGTGCACGATAAGTTGCAATAAAATAACGATAATTTTGATAAAAAAATTGGATAATTTCCAAGTGTTGTTGAGGCGTGTTTCTTTTCATGAATAAATTACAAATTTTGCTGAATTCAACTGACAGTAATAAGAGATTTTGATATTTCAAATATGGCCACCCCTCTCAAAAAACCCTTTATCATTTTCCGCATCTTTAATGTTGGTACCACATTGACAATACGATTGTGGCATTAACGATGAAAATTTCTGTTACAGCAACGGTAATAGTCTTGTTGCGACCACGCAAACATTTTTGTTGTAGGTACAAACCGCTGCATTAGTTTCTGTCAACAAAAAAAACCGAAGCACTTTGATTTTTATATTCTTTCATTTCGGAAAGTTTATTAAAAATGTAATAATTTTCTACCAATTATTTTATTGGTTTTTTCTTTGTTAAATAATTGAAATGTCTCAATATAGATTAAGGATTTTTATTAGTGATACATAAAATAGGGGCGAAGTTTTTTTTTATTATTTAAGAAGTAATCCTTCTTGCAGAGATCTTGTTTACTAACAAAATCTTTTATTCGATAAAGTTATTGGGCGCTAACGAAGTGAGTTTAAATAATCCAGCCGCAAGTGGATCGAAGCAAAGTTTGGCATTTAGCTGGAAATTTCGAAAAGAGTTCGAAAAATAAAAATTCCAACTAAATAATATTAATCGGAATATTATTAGATAATAATAAAGCTCCAAATTTAACAAAATTGTCTACTTGCAAATGGATACCAAAAACCAGTTCGGAACCGATTCAAATAGAGTCATTCTATTCTGAAAGAGGCCGAAAAAATCCTTTTCTGCTAATCCAATTCAATTAATTAAAAAAAATCCTGTCTCAAGTTGAAATTATGTCTAAATAATCTTACTGAGTTGCAGAAAAATAGGATCGAAATGGGCCAGTAACAGAATTCAGAATGGGTTTCAAGATGCCAGTTGTAAATAATTAGAAACTATAAAAAAGATGACCAGTTCAACTATGGTCGCCAAATGGCCTCATGGTCGTGGCACTATAAAGCAGCCCCTGTCACATGTCTAAGATAACTTACATACAAACAAATAAACAAACAACCAGTTTAAAATAGGATCAAGTAATCTAATTTGAAATTTTCTACTTTAAAGTGGGTCGTGGTGATCGAGTGCAAAGTAGATCCGAAAAAGTTCGCTTTCAAGTCGTTCCTCAAAATCCAACTCGTTCTAAATGGATTTAAATAAACCAAACGGAGAAAGTCTAATTAGTACAGCCCAAATATTCCAGTGAATCTTTAGGGCTACCCGTTTTAATTCTGATCTAAATATTATCTAGTTTTGACTATCTAAACTGATGTCAACCTCTTTTTTGTTGTTGTTATTAATCTAATAATAAATGATTATCCAATTTTCGTTATGGAAAGTGAAATTTTTATTTCATTATAATTTCTAAAACATGCCATTATGTATAAAAAATAATGTTATCTTAAATGGTCGCCACAATAGTTTTTACAGGTGAAATAATAATTGCCAAGATCCTTTTTTTGAGGTAATTTTTGATAGCTTTTTCGAACATTTTGGGCTGTGAGGGAATTTTTAATATACTTTAAAGTTTGAATATTATCTGCGTACACCATATATTTTACATAGCTTAAGAAGAAAAATACCAATGGCATCAAATAGCACGATTCTAAAGGCTAGTTGACCAAATCTTTAAATTATGCATCCTGGGAACTTTCCGCGTGTGGTCGTGTGGATTGTGGCGCTATTATGGGAAGCCATTTTAAAATCTTTAAGTTTGAGCCAAAACAAAGTTAGAAGAGCTCGGAGCTGAAGGTAATTTTAACTTTTTCTTTATTTTCAAAGAAATACCTTCAGGCCAAAAAACAAATACATTACAGGAAGTCACTTTTCGAGGATACAGTTTGTTATCCACAGTCATTTGTGGATTTTTAAAACTCTATATGCAACAATTTTGCTTAGTGACAGCAGACTGTACATTTTTGTAGAAACTTTTTACAATTGTTTTTTTTTAACGCATTGTTTGGTAGTTAAACTATTCATAATAATAAATAGAAAACTTGCTAACATGGGTGACATAGGAAACTAGCATAAACTTAATTCAAAGATTTGAAAAATGACCAAAAACCAAATAAAACAGAAGCTTCATATATCGAAAGAGCGTGTTGGACATATCGTGCATGAATATTTGGGCATGCGAAAGCTGTGTGCAAAGTGGGTGCCGCGTGAGCTCACTGTGGACCAAAAACAACAACGTGTTGATGATTCTGAGCAGTGTTTGGAGCTGTTCAAGCGCAATAAACCCGAATTTTTGCGTCGATATGTGACAATGGATGAAACATGGCTCCGTCACTACACTCCAGAGTCCAATCGGCAGTCGGCAGAGTGGAGAGCGAGCGACGAACCGAATCCAAAGCGTGGAAAGACGCAACAGTCGGCTGGCAAGGTGATGGCGTCTGTATTTTGGGATGCGCATGGTATAATATTCATTGACTATCTCCAGAAGGGACAGACGATCAACAGCGACTATTATATAGCGTTATTGGATCGTTTGAAGAAAGAAATCGCTAAGAAACGGCCTCATTTGAAGAAGAAAAAAGTGTTGTCCGTCCAAGAAAATGCACCGTGTCACAAGTCGATGAAAACGATGGTCAAACTCAATGAATTGGGCTACGAATTGCTTCCCCATCTACCGTATTCTCCAGATCTGGCCCCCAGCGACTTTTTCCTGTTTGCAGACCTCAAGAGAATGCTCGCTGGCAAGAAATTTAAGACCGATGATGAAACTGAGGCCTATTTTGAGGCAAAACCGAAAGAGTACTATAAAAATGGTATCGAAAAGTTGGAAGTCCGCTATAATCGCTGTATCGCCCTCGAAGGCAACTATGTTGAATAATAAAAATGAATTTTGCAAAAAAAAATATTTCTACTGTGTTATGTTCTAAACTTTTCAGCCGAACTGTTAGTTCAGCGACTAACTTGTATTGTAGGTTCAGTCATAACTACTTTGAAAATGTCTGAAACTCAAATTGGCGATTTTTTCAATTGACCAACTGCACAGTCAACCCAATAATGACATTTTGAATGAAACAGAAAATTCCGTCATTCTTTATTGAAATATGTTGTAAAGACTTTATTGTTTATGAAAACAGAAACAATATCGGGCAAAGGTTCAAACGACTACGTTCACAGACATTGATCCTTTTGATCACATTTTCGCATAATTTTCAGTTGATATTGGTTTGGAGCTATTGAATTGTATATGGACTATTCTCGTAAAATTTACTTTTCACAAAGCCCCACAAAAAGAAGACCGACGGCGTTAAATCACAAGTCGTCGATATTTATGTCATTAAAAACAGGCCGCAAAAAATTTGTCACAAAGTATCTATTGCCTTGACAGTAACTTTAGTACTAGGCCCATTTTTTTGAGAAAAAAAAATACGAACCAATAATAACACGGGCCCATAAAGCATGATGAATTTAATAGCCGTTCAATAAGCTACTCTAGCGACAATTTTGTTTGTTAACATAGTCGTCTAAATGAAAATGAGCTTCGTCCGAATATATGATTTTTTCTAAAAAACTAGCACCATGTTTAATCAGCAAAATTTTGACGTTGAAAATGATTTGGTGGCTTTGATTCTATCACTAATTGGACCTAAAAAGAGGCGAATTCGATTGGACTAATTTTGCTACAGTGCAGTACTTAGCAGTAGACTCTCAATAAAATGAACATATCACTGACAGCAGTAAAATACAAACTCACAATAGTCACCAACAATACTGAGTTTACGCACACATAAACAATAAAAACAAAAATATGACGCTTCAACATAACCAACGAACCCGCTAAGCCATCTATAGTTAGTTCAGAAACTACAATCCCCTTACCCTAAGGGGAGAAGTGTAACTGCTGCTGCAATCCTACTGTTTTGTTAGAGGTACTGTAGATAATGACAGCTACACAACAGTAGCAGTAGCAAAATTAGTCCAATCGAATTCGCCTAAGGTAAATCCTTGTGCAAAGTTCGTCATGAAACCAATAAAACTGGATCCTCTGCAACACTTTTACTCATCGAAGTGATATTTTCTGCTGAACGGCCTCTTCGAGCATGTGCCGTTTTTTACGGACCCATAAGACTCAAATTTATCTACAAAATTCTTGATTGACAGGTTCAGATGAACGATCACTACGACTAAAAATATCGCGAATTTTACGAAATTTGAGTTTCACAAATCGACCATTTCCATAATAGATTTGAATTATTTTAATACAATTTTTGAGCAAAATTGGCGACACTAAAACAGATCCTATTAAATAAATAATTTCTAATTGGTACATCCGTTACTTCAGTTATAATATAATGTTGAGTTGAGCGAGAGTTGCTTTGCGTGAAATTCGGAATTAACCAAAAAGGTCTTAGAGGTCTTAAACTAGGACTTTTTCGAAGCCAAATTCTCGATATTTCGGTGTATCTATCATCTGATCTGTCCAATAGCATTGCCAAGCATAGATTATTGAGATTTATATAGAAAACGACAAAATTCATAAATAGGTAATTTTTTTAAATAATAAGTAGACTCGCGTTCCTATCGTATGAGAGAAAAAGGTATTATTTTTCATTGCATTTCACCCATTAACCAATTCAATGCGGGCAAATTGTGTATTTATTATTTTTGCGATAATTGACGATAGCAAATATATTATTTTATAAACAAAGTGTCTTTTCCACGCGGCAGTCTTAAACGATTTTTCTTAAACACTTTTATATGATCGGTCGCTTTTAAACATTTGTTTAATATTAAAATATTATTATTGTTATGGTCTGGTTTATGTGGCAAAATAAAATATGAGCGTACGAGTATGCAATGCGAGTAATTATATATTTACATTTTGGGAAGAATACGACATTTACGAGTTTATTTGTTTTTCTATAATATTATGAGAGACTGCGTTTATGGCTTTTTCTTGGATGCTTGATTGAGGTTCGATAACAGTTTTATATAAACAAATCTCAGAAAGTTTATAAATAACGTTCTCGTTAATAAGATAAGAATCTATGAGAAGCCACTATACGAGTAGTCCAGGCTATTCTTTTTTTTTGAAAATAATAGTGGAAGCCTATGGATTAGTACATATTTGAAGGGAACGATAGTAAATGCATATTTTACATTAAATCGAGAACAATAAAAAAACCTTATTAACCAAATTTTGCGCAATTCGAAATTCGCAAATTACCACGACAAGTCGTTGAGATAAGCTCGAATGTGATTAAAAAAATTCACGTTAATTCCTCTTACAATAATAATTATTGTACAAAAACTCAATAAAATTAATTGCATTCTAATCTTTAGTTAGATTTGATTGAAATCAGGGTGCTGTTTATGTTCTAGATTAATTTTGTTTAGCCGCCATTTTGGTTTGGATGACACTTGTCTGTTGGAATTTGACAGTCATAGAAAGTAATCGATAACAATTTATTAGATAGCGTTTAATAACACAACAACGTGTTAAAATTACTTAAATATTTTATTTAAATAATTGTTCAATTGTGAATACGCGGTGAAAATTATGTGATTTTTTTGGTGTTAATCATATGCAGAACAAGTCAACCATTCATCGTATAATGAATAATTTTGAAAATATACATACACTGAAAGATAAAGCGAAGACTGGGCGTACACATAAAAAGATTGATGCAATAAGGCATATCAGTGTATAATCTTAAATCCGCTGTTTGGTCATAGATGGCGTGAGGGAGCGTATTAAGATACCATGGGCACGTCATACTTTTTTTTTATGAGTGTCAAACTCTGTCAACATTAATCAGTGCACATTGTCAACAAATTCGTACAACAACATACATTTTTCCTTTGGTAATCATGTATAGTTTTGTGCCAGAAAACGAGTATATGCGGAAAGATCTGCTTTTCTGCTTCAATTTGAAGAAATCGGCTACCGAATCACATCGAATGCTTATGGAGGCCTATGGTGACAGTGTTTTATCGGAAACAACGTACTGAGAATGTTTTCGTCGGTTCAAAGACGGCAATTTTGACTTGTGGGACAAGAACCGTGAAAATCGGTCTAGGAAGGTTGAGGACCATCAATTGCAAGCTCTTTTGGACGAAGACGATACCCAATCGCAAGAAATGCGAGGAACGACGCTAAAACACATGCAAAATTTTGCTCACCAGACAAAAAAGAAAGTCGTTCCTTCATCGGACTATGACAGGCGGTAAAAAGTGGATATATTTCGAGAATCCTAAACGCAAGAAATCGTGGGTTGATCCCGGGCAACCATCAACATCTTCCCCAAGACCAAATCGCTTCGGACGGAAGACGTTGCTGTGCGTTTGATGGGATCAGCAGGGTATCGTCTACTATGAGATATTGAAACATGGTGAAACTGTCAATACCCAACAGCTGCTCAAATTGCACCATGCTCTGCGTGAAAAAAGGACGGATTATCATTTTTCCTCCACGACAACGCACCATCGCACACGTCAAAAATGGTCCGAAACTAATTGGAGACACTCAACTGGGAGGTGCTACTCCACCCCGCTTATTCACGAGACCTAGCCCTTTCCGACTACTACCTGTTTTCGTCGATGGGCCACGCGCACGATGAGGAGCACGTCGACTCTTACGAAAACGTCCGAAAATGATTGATGATTGGTTTGCCTCGAAAGAGAAGGATTTTTTTTGGCGTGGTATCCACAAATTGCCCGAGAGATGGGAAAAATGTGTAGCTAGTGAGAGCAAGAACTTTTAATAAATTTGTTTATGCTTTTTATGAAAAAAAACGTGTTTTTTTGACTAAAAAATAGCGGATTTAAGCTTATACAATTGGTAGTATTGCTGAATGTCCAGGTACCTCTCATCGACGCCGTGCACAAGAATTGGTAATCTCTTCATTGTGCTTGTTAAGAATTCTCAAAAAATATTTGCTTCTTTACTAGTATAAAATTCAATTGACACAACAGCTACAGGTAAATGACCATGAACGGCGGCGAGACTGGAGTACTCGAGTTTTTCAGCTCGGTTTAGACGGCCACCATTTTTGGCATAAAACTCATATGAGCAACGAAGCACACTTCGATTAACCTGGCTTTGTTAATAAACAGAATAACCACTATTGGGGCACTGATAATCCTCAACTGATACACCAAAAACCACAACACACTCGTAGCGTAACTGTATGGTGCGACATTTGGGTCGGCGGCATCATTAGACCATATTTCTTTAGGGATGATGGAGGCAATGCTGTAACAGTTACTGGTGACCGCTATCGAGACATGTTGGGAAACTTTCTTCTGCCCGAATTGAATGATTTACGCCTACATAACATGTGATTCCAACAAGATTTTTAGAGAAATTTTTCCTGGCCGAATAATGTCAAAAATGGTGATATCGACTGGCCCTCACGATTCCCCAATTTGAAGCCTTCCGGTTTCTTCGTATGGGAGTATTTGAAGGAAAATCTGTATACTAACAACCTAACCACATCCTCGATGCTTAAGGACAACATTCGAAATTACATTGCTGAAAAAATATTGCACAAACAAATTCATCATGAGTATTGCCTCTACGATGATTAAATTTTGAATTTTTTCAATTAGTTTCTTTTTAAAGTGATTTACAGGTAGCTTTTTATCCTTAGATTTGCTATGCTCGAACAAGAACATTGTTATTAATTGACTCGAACTCAATAAAGCATCGTTTAGAAGGAAAAAATTGTCCCAACAGCCTTCGAATCTCTCTTAAGTAGCGCCTTTAGAACTCTCCTTGCAAACTCTGTCCAAAGTAGCTTTAGAACCTTTCACTAACAGCATACCAATATCTACTACTTATAAAATAAATGGATTATTGTAATTATAATTATAATCATCTAGATAATCGATTTCGAAAAATTAGTAAAGACACTCGGTCTTTAAAATAAAATAAAAACAGTTAAAGTACATTCGATACTATTATTATTTAAAAATAACATCGTTTACAAGAGGTGATCCAAGAGGTCTAATTTTTGGTAGATTTTTCCGCTAAATCTTACCGATGTTGCTGAATCTTATAATCGAGCTGAATCTTACCAATGTTGTCGGTTTCTTGGCATAAGCTATTGATTTAACATAACCCCAAAGAAGAAAGCCTAAAGCCGTTAAATCGCACGATCTTGGGGGCCAACTGACATCAGCGTGTCGTAAAATAACCCAACGTGGATATTTTATCTGCAATAAATCCATTATTACAACTATAGCTAGGCATGTCACACTATTCTGTTGGAACCAGATATTCTCCAATCGGAGCTAAGAATATACCGTTCACCAACGCCAATTTTCGTCACGCCAACCTCATTTCGAAAGAAGTACAATTCACACGAGATAGTTAGTTTTTCTGCATGCAAAGGAAGCTCCTGGAACTGTTATGGTTGCTGTTTGTCCCAAAACCGATAATTTTTCTTGTTTACATAAGCTTTCAGTCGATAAAAAAAATCGTTTTTTTTTTTGGCTGAATGTCTGCGTAAACAAACAAAAATGATTTTGTCACTAAATCTGGAATTTGGTGAAATTTAACTCTCTCAACTTAGTTCTTGACGATTAAATTGTGGCTATAGCGGAACAAAAACTTACAAGAATAGCCACGCTGTCATCTGAAACGTCAAAGTAATAGGCCAGTGGTGGCAAACCTTTTTACATGCGCGAACTAAAAATACTAAAATAATATATATTGATCGTCTGAGGTGCCCAGAAGTTGTTTTAAATAAAACTACAACTAGAAATTATGCTATAATTACTTTTTTACCTAAGAACACAACATGAAGACCCTACCAACATTTAGGAGTATGGTCCGAGAAGATGGAATTCGCCTTTCTAAGTTATTTTTATTAAAATTTATTTGAAAAAATTCACTTTTTGTTGATGTAAGTTCGATGCCAATACACTTCACTTTTTATAAAATGCATGCCGAACTGAATTACTATTTATAGAATTCATTTCGGAAAATAATGACTCACAAGCATATGTGGAAGAGAAAAATGATAATATTGACATCGCTAGTTTTTTTTTTAAATAGCTAAAGAGTTCTTATAATTTCTTCTTCTGCATTATATTTAATTATATTCGATAATTGCATTTCTACAATACCATATTTCTTCAAGATTCAGTTAGAGTATCTTCCGAAATAACTTTTAAATATAAAATAAATTTTTCTAACATAGAATTGTGTACAAAAAAAATTAAGTAACCGATCTACCTTTTTCTTAATAGAGTTGAAATTGGCTGTGTGGAGAGTTCTGCCATTCAGTTTTTGACACCCTTACTGTGATTTACTATAATACGAGGGTCGTTCAATAAGTCCTTAAAAAAAGATGGAAAAAACTGTTTTTAAAAAAAAAAAAATTTTAATTTTTCAACATAGTCCCCTTTTAGTTCTATACACTTTTCCAACCGTTTTTCCAAAATTTTTATCCCGTCCAAAAAATAGGATTTCGGAAGTTCTGCAAAATACTCATCCGTTTGAGCAATGATGTCCTGGTTGAAAGTGAACCGTCGTCCGACAAGCCATTTCTTCAGATTGGGGAAAAGAAAATAGTCACTCGGGGCTAAATCTGGTGAATAAGCGGGATGCTGCAACAATCCCATTCTCAATTCCACAATTTTGGCCATGGAAACAGCGCAGATGTGCGCACGCGCATTGTCCTGATGCAAGAGGATTTTTTTCTTCTTCAGATGGGGGCATTTCTCTTTGATTTCCTCGCTCAACCGTTGCAATAACGACGCGTAATACGCTCCTGTTATTGCCCTGCGAATCCCAAAAGACCGTGGCCATCACCTTGCCGGCCGATGGCACAGTTTTTGCCTTCTTCGGAGCCCGTTCACCCTTGAAAATCCACTATGATGACTGTCTCTTCGTTTCTGGAGTGTAGTAGTGTATCCAGGTTTCGTCCACAGTGACATATCGACGAAGGAATTCGGCAGGATTGCGATGAAAGAGTGCCAACATAGTCTCAGAGTCCACTGCATGATTGCGCTTATTCTCCTCTGAGAGCAAACGCGGCACCCATATTTCCGAAATTTTTTTCACAGACAATTTTTCATGCAAAATTGAAGCGACTGTACCTTGTGATATGCCCGTGGCCTCAACTAATTCGCGCACTTTAATTCGCCGATCGTTCAAAATCAGATCGTGGATTTTTTCGATGATTTCAGGAGTAGACACCTCAACTGGGCGGCCTGAACGATGTTCATCTTTTGTGGATGAACGGCCACGTTTAAATTCATTCACCCAATTGTAAACCGTCGCAAACACAGGTGCAGATGTGCCATGAACTGCATCCAACTCGGCTTTGATTTCTTTCGGGCTTAAGCCTTTCAAATGGAGATGTTTGATGACAGCCCTAAACTCGCTTTTTTCCATTGTTATGCACAAATAAATGTCGTTAACTTTAATCGACGATAGAAATTGACCTACGCTATGGATCAAGCTGAAATTTTGACAGCTTTCCTATCGATAATGCTGCTTACAAAAAAAGACATCTTTACCGACACTACGAGCGCAATTTTTCGGGTTTTCTAAGGACTTATTGAACCACCCTCGTATGCTCAATTTCGCCCAAAATTTTGATTAAAATAATTCATATCCATTATGAAAATAGTCGATTATGATATTTTTGGTCATAAAGATCGTCCATCTGAGCCTGCTAATCAGGAATTTGGTGGATAATATTGCTTCGGCGTGTGGATGCGTTATAGAGGATCCAGTTTTATTGGTTTCAAGACGTTCACAAAAATTGGACCTGTTCACAATGACCACATGGCGAATTTTGAACAAGAATCATTTTCAACGTCGAAATTTTGCTGATTGGACATTGTGCTGGTTTTTTTTCGGCAACAATCATCTTCTTGGAGAGAGGTCATTTTCACTTAGACGGTTATGTTAACAAGGAAAATTATCGCGTTTGGACATTTGAAAATCTAAGAGTTGCTATTGAACGAGCATTAAATTCATCACGTGTCACTGTATGGTGCGTTTTATGGGCTGGGGTCATCATTAGTTCGCATTTTTTTTTCGAAAATGAGGCTGGTACTATAGTAACTGTTAGTGGAGTATGCTGCAGAGACATTGTAACTAATTTTTTATAGCCTAATATGCTACATATAGACTCTAAACTCAACATGACTAGTATAAAGAAAGCCTGCTAGTTAAAATAAGTGAGCTTGGTAGTTATCTATTAGCAACAATTAATACCAAGTAACTGTGGAGTCCTGTACGTTAAATTTTTTATTATGATACTTAAAGGACCTAAAGATAAACTCAACTTTGAATCACACAAATCCGCTGATCCAGATGGTATATTCCAAAATAACGCCAGAATCCGCCCCAGATTTGGCTGACTGTCTAAGAGTCTGATTTATTTACGTTGACTTGCATGGCTGACTAGTTAGCCGACCAATTTTGGCTGAAAAATAGGCTGACCAATCAGCCAATTTTGCTGACCGTCTAATAGTATGATTGTATCATTATGCGACGTCAGACACATTTGCCTTCGGTATCGTATTGGTCGAATGAAGATAGTGTGTACTTTAGCGTATTTATTATTATCGAATAATTATGAAGTACGCAACAGGCGTTTCTATGTTGGTTTTGCCGCATAATACGAAAACCTGCTGATGTGATACCAAAGACATTTTCAACGACTCTGCGTGCTCGGGTTAGGCGCATATAAATCAGATCCGCATACCGGAGTTTTGGGCGCCTAAGCTCCTCAGAATCCGGATTGGACATACTATTCTCACTCATAATTTTCTTTTTAGCTGCACCATATCACCAAGAATAACTTTGTGAGCAGGATTTTTTTCCCATTGTGGCGCTCCTGGATCGAACCGTAGCCTCTCTTTAAACTTCTACCAATTACTAATTTGCTACACATAATATAACAAAATTGTCACTAACCTCTCCTACTAACCACAGAATAGTCTCGTTTAGAGAGCTTTCCACACATACAATGAAGCCGCCAAATATGCTCATGATCGTGGTCCATGTCTTAGGGATCCATGTCGGCTTATTGTTGTTGTTGGTCTATTTCTTGTGTCAATGCACACGCCAAATATATCAGAGCAGCAGCCTTTCTCTTCGATATTTTTAATTTAATTTCATACTGAAAATAACGACATGAACCATCTGCCAATATGTCAAACTCGGGTGTGGTTGACTGTCTGTCTACCAAAAATTTGAAGTTTTCAGCTATGAACAAATTAAACGTTTGCTGACCATCTAATAGCTTGATTTGTGGGCCTGTTAGGCAAAATTATCTGACGGTAGCTGACGACTTTGGGAAAGATTTGTTTGGCCAGTCAGCCAAGTTGGCCGACCGTCTAATATCTTGATTTTCGTCAGACGATTTATTTCCTGAAAACACGTTGGCTGACCGTCTAATGGCTTCATTAGATTAATTGCTTAAAATTGTCCAGAAGATAACACAATCTCTCTCTTGTTGATGTGTGTCCTTATTAAGAAAATGTGACCCAATTTTATAGAGTTTAGCTGCAATGCTTGGATTAGCCATTTCCGTACTTATGATACATGATATTTTCGAGAATTTATTTAAAAAGAAAATTGTAAGATCATTCAATCCAAGAAAGTTACAAGTAGCGTCCGGTATAGGAGTGCGAAATAGGAGTTGACAATTATTAGACTTAAATCGATCGATCTGTTTTTTGCATTTGACTATGCAATAATAAATAAATAGATATTTGTTAATAATTAATTATAAATCCTTAAAGTTAGGAGTAATAAAAATTGAAAACACTTTAAATTTTTATTATCCAATAACGGAAAAGAAGTTTTTAAATGGAAAGCTACCATATCGGCTAAAGCGTGAATCTCAGTCTTAAGTTCGAAATTAGCACGAATTCAATCTATGGCAAAAAAGTTGCGCGGCCAAAAGTAGGAACTCGTAAAAGTGAAAAAGCATATTACATACTATATTGTGTGTATTTAATTTTATCTCAAGTCTTATAATAATTATGCCTGCTCGTTCGTACCACCCAGTTTGATGTGGATGCTTGCTTTGTCATTTGTTATGCCTACTGCGATTGTGCGAATGGTAGCAGAGTTCCATTGGCGCGCTGCTTCCATTCCCAACTTATCTAAATCTTTAGATGTATGACAGACCCTCAAAATGTATTCGTGTGTGCTAATAACCTCCAAAAATGTTCACTTATTACGCGATTAGAAAATAAAATGTTCGGCAATCTGATTGCGCGGAGGAAACGCGCAAATTTAAACGCAAAATTATCGAATGCTACCCAAAAAAAAAGAATATTATCCAATTTTTTAAATAAAATTATTATTCTCAGAGTTTTTCTTTAACTCTCAATATTGAAAGCAATTTTTTTTTTCTATTTTTTGAGTTATAATTATTAACGAAAAATGCCAATTATTTAGCGTAGCTTCCATGCCCACGAATTAAACATAACCACAAATATGAATTTGTGGTTACATTTAATTCTTGGGCATGAAAGCTACAGATATTTGGCATTTTTTGGTTTTCGAGACCCGTTTGTGGAATTTTACTATGCGCACATGTTACTCGTACTTAGTAATTTAAAAAATAATAAATTGCCAAAAAAATGCTCTTAATTTTTACCAATCGTTAATGTACGCTTAATAGTTAAAGAGTCTATAAGGTCCCATTTAATGGGTTAAATTTCTACAAGCGGCGAAATTAGGAAACACAGGTTGAGATGGCTGTCATTGGATGTAAATTCTCTGCTGATTTGACACGAATTTGCCAAGAAATGTGACATTTGCTAACAGAAATTTGTCGAATTAAATTCGTTTTTACCTGTTGCGTATCGAAACACTATGTATGATCACGAATTTTAATAATAATTAAATTTCACCATTTTATAGTTCGTCTATAATTTGACTGTTGCTAAACATATATGTCATTCTAGGTCACGTTTGTTTAGTTTAGAGTTTACAATTTTAGATTCGAAATCATTAAATACTGAGAAATGCATTGAAATTCCGAAATACTTACAACAAAAGTGGTGATTCTGCCATAGCCATTTTTGTGGCAAAATATTTATGAAATCGATTTTTTTTTACCTCAACTTGAAAATTTTTATCTAAACCACACGACAAATTTAACGTTTGGTTAGCCGAAAAGTTCCCATATTTCATAATTTCTGGATTTGTTGATGTCAATTGGCATCTTAAATCGTGCGTTGGACTTTTTTTGTGCAACTACTTGTTAACACAGGTAATTCTCAATTTTAAGAGTATTTAAAAACCAACATCCATCAAGTAATAGTCCAGTTACAGCCGCAAATGTTCGCAAAAATTACCAAAAATTCCTAAAAATAAAATCGAACCTAGCAAAAAGTCTCGGGGCAGCCATTCGAATCATCCCTAATGGCTAGGTCCAAGCAATATTATTTAATAAAAACAAAATAATAATTTGAAGTGTTTTATTTAATTTTACTTTCCGAAGCATGAATTGGAAAACCTTTTATATTCCGCATGCAATACTGCACGCAGGAAAGATGCACATCTAAATGGACCTTTACACACTCAAACTTATTCTTAAAAATCTGAATGAAAAGGGTACAAGCGCATTTATTGAGTTGCAAAACAGTCCCCGTAAAATGTTAAAATTCTATTGACCTGACATCAGTGACGGCTAAATGTACTAAACTTTTCTATAATTAGTTATTTCGGGATTCATTTGATTTTGATTATCATTATTTTTATACCGACTTTATGATACCCGCAAAAATAGTCTAATTCTATTCTTATTACAATAATTTCAGATTTATTAATATCTTCAGATTTGGCAGCTGTCAGTTTATAGACCTGACTGTTATTCCATTTATTGAGGATGCTAATTAATTTACTTATGGTTCATTATAATAATTATATGTATTTAAACAGTTTATGAAATATCTGCTTACCATAACACTGCTTACCACCATTATTGTAGAGAGCAATGCTTCTGCCATCTACATGGTTGCTTTGTAACTGAATCTTTAATTTCTACAGGGATCAATCTGACTATTAATTCATTACAATAGATTTCTCAAGGCAGTGTGTGAAAAATATTTTAATTTTTTTGGCACATTTTCCTCTCCTTAAATTTCTATTACTCTAAGACCTAACCACTATAAAAACAAGTTCATATTGCTTTAGTGCTTCTACTGCCATCTGTAGGTTATGTGACGGCAGTTAATGTTATTAAATAAAATTAAAAAAATGAATTCCAGTTCAAATATATTTTTAATTCAAATAAATTTGATCGATTTTTATTAATATTTAGAAGTTATAAGGAAAATTTTTTAAAAAGAGTGGCAATAATTCTGTTTTTTTTTTTGAAGATTAGTTAAAATAAAATTTCCAGTTTCAAATGCCCTACGGTAACATATTTGTACCTTATGAATAGCAATGTATTGTGAGCTTATACCGAACTTGGAACTTTTTTCTTCCTGATGGCATATATGTTATGTATGGACGAGATGTGGTGGAAAAAATATTGAGTGGCCGGCCCCTCTTCGTAGAAGTGTTGGGAGGCTCTAAGTGAAATCGCCTTCAGATTCTGGATTACATTCCTTTGGACGTTATCGTCTATACCAAGATGGCGTTATTCAAGTATTTTTTTTATCTCGAGGAACAAAACAAAGTTCCACTGGAATCAATTTTCCTGATAAAAACTCGTTGATGAAGACTGTTTGCATGACAAGGGCGTTGTTATTCAACGTTATCTACTTCAACGTTACGAGCCCTCAAACGTCCCACATTTTCATCAGTTTTCGATCTTGAAGACCTCCCGAAAAAGGCTACGTTAGTCGTCCACTGCTTCTCGGCCATCCAAAAATACTTTCTGCTACCGAAAAACTTGTACTTTTGACAAGGAATACACTCTGAAAGAAACTTTCAGAATCACCAAGCTTAACACAATATTTCCTAACACACTCCTAAAACATAGCTTAACTTTCTTTTTGTATGAAGCACTTATATTAAAGGAATTTTGAATATCGCACGTGCGAAAAGTCTTAGAATGCTAAAGGCTTCGGGGGTGGGGGGGGGGAGGGGTTTAGGTGGTAGTCTTTTTGCTCTTAAGTAGCTGTTGATTTTTATTATTCGGAAAGATATTTTTTTATCATATAATTATTTTTATCGCATTCTATAGGATCGCGATGTAACCCCGGTCGGAATTGGGACTTTTATTGCATGCCTAAGAGGGACAAACGTATTATTTATGTGGAAAGGAAGTCCCAGATCGTTCTCAGTCCTAACTTTTCCGCAACAACCTTGTATATGCCTATGGCAACATTACATCCAAGAAAGATTACTCTTATTTTTACATTTCCAGATGTCAATCAATCTGTCAGTCAATGATATGATTGATCCTGTCTTAGACTATGACATAAGCATATTGCGAATTTTGTCTAGGCATTCTCTTTTCAACATTTCAATATTAAAATAAAGAAAACTAATTAAATTTATTATATATAATACGATGTAAAAAATACACACACAACTCTCACATATAAAAGTATTCTTCCACATGTACTTGGTAGAGAATAATCCTCTTAAGGCTTGCATACACGCACACATTCATATTTATTGTATTTATATATTATTTGTCGTATTTGAGTGTCTGACGTTTAAAATTGTTGAAGTTTTTCAAAAATACTAGTTGCGTCTATTTGGTATTGATATATTTTTTGTTTGTATCAATACCTTAATATGGATCGATGTATTATGTGGATTCGAAGTTTATTGAACAAAGAAAACTTTTTGCCAGGCTATGCAGAAGGGCAACTTTTGAAAGAATATGCAAATATGTGTACCTACCCATTTGTATCTACACCTACTGGACAATGGAAAGAACTCACGTTTGGTTGAGAATTTTTGGAGCATCCAGGATGCTATTTATACGTGTATGAAAAAAATTGCGTCATTTATTCACAGCTCATAAAATTTCGAAATGGACTAAAAATAATTTCTGGTCTACGCTGGTATGTACCATTCAAATACGTACAAATTACATGAGGTCCTTTTCATTTATACGGTATTTACAATTTTGAAGTTTCTTTCGATTTTGCATTGCTGGTGATAAGGAAAAAAATGCCTATCATTATGAAAAAAATGTCCAACAAATTTTAATGATTTTGTCATTTATTTTTGATTATTTTAATTTGTTCTAATTCATTACAATAAATTTCATCTTAAGTGAGATTGTCAAATCATACGTGTATATTTTTTTGCAGGGATCTATTTATCTTGGTTTATCTGGCAAAATATTGATAAGTTCATATTTTTTAAAACCTCATTCAGTTTTGTGATTTTTTATTTGTTTACTACAAAAATGATCTATGAGAAAAGCATGGCCTCAAAATTTGATAGAAAAAGGAAACCGCTTAGAAAAAGGTATATTTCCATTCTCTGCTACTAGATGGTATTGATATAAAAATCCTTTATCTAATTTTGCCCCATTTTCATTTATCCTATTTAAAAACTAATCAAATTAAGTTTCTTATTATGTTAAGTAGAACTTTTAATAGTATTCATATTAATTGTTACGTTTGAGAAACTCTGATCTACCGATGCGCATATGTTCATTCTTATATGTATAGCAGCTCGTATATAAAAAGGACTCTATATTGGCATGAGCTGCTGCACATACCCACGAGTTCATTTCTCCATACAGTTTAAAAAAAAAAAATGCCGACAACTACGAACCAAGGGCTAAGTACCGGCGTGTTTCGAGGATATTTATATGACAGTGTGTGTGAAAGTATATGCTTGTGCCAATGCATTTGTAAACGGATACGATTTTGTCAAAAAGTATTGGTTTGTTTGAGGACGTGCTCGTGTTTCGATTTTTTCTGTTTGGTCCTTTCAATGTAGAATATTTTCATAAACGGCCATGAATTAATATCTCTTGTTACGTGACGACTGTATATGAAGAGTTTGTAAATGTCAGAATTACAATGCGTTGTGTGTGTGTGTGTGTGCAAATGGTTTTGTGCGCAGTCATGTGCTCGTATGCACGGTCAGTCATGTATGCATGCATTTTTATTAATTTTTATATGGAAACTTTCAAACTTTCGTATTTAGTGTTGAGCATTTTTTTAAATAAATGAAAGCCTTTTTTTTAAAAAATACTCTTATTTTTTCTTTGATTGGAAAAACTATTGAGCTTAATGAAATTTGTAGCTCTAATTGCAATATCCAGTAAACTGGATGGTGCTAAACTCATTTTAGACTGAGGAGTTGCAAAAATGTGTCGAGGGAATGTTTTGTCTAAACTAGCATAGGATAATATACGATGCCACTTGATGCTGCTTGGCTTATATGATCACATCACTTTTCCCTTTAACCATTATTACTGGAATTGAAATAGTTTTTACTTAAGAACTTTGAATATTCAATATATTTTTGGCAAAATAAATGTAAGAAATTTCTTAGAAAAATACATGTAAAGAATTAAGTTTTGTTAATAACGTAGAGGACAGTAAAGATCTGGTTGTTCTTTTTATATTCCAAAAACTTTTTTCTTAAATAACCTAATCGTTATATTATGAAATTTTACCTCAGTTCATTTTTTGCACAATATTTGAAATAGATTTGAAAGAAAGAAAGAGTGAGATTGATCTTAAACTTATCAAATGAAATAAAATATTTGTAAGAAACGTGTCCGATTTTTTTTACACTAATTCATCCCAAGTCTTACAATTTCCTTTCCATTAATATAGGCCAAATTTTAATCGATTTCAAGGAGCATTGAAAATAAAATTAAGAAATAATTGAAAATAAAATTATATAATTTACCACTTAACGTCTATTAATTATAATCTCCTTAAAATGAATCTGAAAGAATTCTTCCTGACAACTATCAAAAATATTATATTACGAATAATGAATAAGTACTTATTTGATCAGTTTCTGATGGTACGCAGATCATAGGCTAGAAAGCCCAGAGTTCACAATTGTATGAATTACCACTAGCGCCATCGCAATAGCGCTTGTCTGAAACGGACCTAATAAGACACTTTGCTCTGTTAATGTAAAAGTATCAACACATGATACGCTGCTATGCCACAATGTAAACGTAACATTAAATACGTAACAGAAGCGGGGTAAAAATTTGAGTGTATGTATATGGAAAAAGCGCTTGGCTACTCCTTGCGCTATGATAGTGTGTATTTGTAATAATAACTGAAATTATATTGAAATCGCTGTGTCCATATGTGTGAGCTTGTACGTCCTCGTATACATTGTATATCATACAAGAAATCCGTTAATGTGCAACTAAGAAAGTATGTGTACATGAAGAAGTCATTTCAGCATATAGAATATCCTTTTTCAATTCGAGCATGTTTAACTGAATCCCGAGTTGTGTTCTCACGCTTGTTCGAAATACACACACGTCACATTTCATATTCAAAGCTTTCTTAAAAACAAATAAAAGCAAATCAACAAAATTTCGTTTAAATATTTTTTTGTAAAAGTTAATTTCCATGCAAAATATAGAAAAATACAATAGAAATTCAATTAGATAAATTGATTTGAAATTTGAAATTTCATTTATTTTTGTTTCCGTTTTATTTATAAACTTTGAATTTGAATTAAAAAATAAAAATGAATACATGACTAAATATTATATATAAGTGAAATTAATGTAAAATTAAAAAGCAAATCGAAATTGTTTCAGATAAATAACGTGCAAAAGAAAATCCTCGAAATAGTCAACTAAGAAAACGGAGAAAAAGGAAACAATATTTTTTGGATATGCCATCATTGGTGTTGTCGTGATAATCGCATCTGTTGTCATATGTGTTCAGGTGGAAATTTCAATTAATAATAATAATAAAAGCAAAATATATAAAGAAAATTTATCAAAAAAATTAAATTAAAAAACGTCAACAAATCAAAGAAAATCAAAATCAAATAATAAAAAGTGCAAAAAACCTTATGTCACCATTTATCGTTTATTAATTGTTCTGGTTAAATGTCAAAATTTTTACAATATGAAATGAATAAACTGTCAATGTCAATTTTGTTTTTGAATGTTAGCATATAAGAAAATTTATGGAAAATATTGAAAAAAAAATTAATTGAAAAAAAAAGAATGCAATAATTAAAAATTTGTCGAATAGTATTTGTGTTGATTTATATACGAGTATGTGTTCAGTAGTGGTCGATTAAATTATGTGCAAAAAAATAAGAATATAAGAAAATTATCAATGCAATTATTAGTTTTTAAAATAAAAATTTGAATTATAATTTTTCCTTATCGTCTAAAATCTCTTAAAAAAGGGAAAATTTTCATCAATATTTATAACCAATTAATTAGTGTGTATAGTAAATAATGTAGATGAATTTTGTAATTAAAATTTATAAAAAGGAGTAGAGAAAAAATCAAATAGCAATTATGACTAAATTTACTATAGTTCTAATATTAAATAATATTTTTCTGAAAAAATTCAGTTCATCTTATTTATTTAAAAAGAACGTACATAGTCAATAATAATCATACACATATAGTGAAATGAACAAAAAAATTAAAAAAAAACCTCTTCATAAATAATCGCACTTAAGTGAAAAAAAAAAAAAATATATATATATATATATATATATATAAGTAATCGTAATTTAAATTAAATTTATTAATGCAGTTAAATCTCGGATTTATTATTTATGAAATAGTTACATTAAAGTAAAAAAGAAGAGTTAAAAGTGAGAGAGAGTGGATAAGGACATATATAGATAAGAAAAAAATAATAATATTAAGAATTTTTTGTTACATTTTTATTTATAAAAAAAAAAAATTTAGTTTTTATAAATTATGTATGGAAAGTCTAAGAATTCGGCAGTGCCCTCCGATGCACAGGCAAGAGAAAAGTAAGTAAACAAAACAAATTATTTACCTTTTTTAATTCAATGTTTTTGTATAAGCTTATTTTTTAAAAAATATTGTAATTTTCTAATTAATTTTATGTTGAAAAGAGAATTTTCTATAATTTAGATATTCTAGGTGCGTCCGATATGGACGTCTCAGCTTTAATTGAGATCCTCCAATTCAGTATCGTAAATATGTTATAACCAATGTTGACTCTCTTGGCAGAATCAAATTTCATCAAAGCGAGGGCCTATCCCGTCTTTGGCTAGCGTAATATTAATATCTGTAGATTTTTCTTGAAGCTCATTAAGGGTACCGGAACATAAATCAAATTATTGTAGATTTATCGAACCTGACCCTGTTAGAGACCACCCTGTATTTTGCTATCGTATATATAATCACTGAAGACTTTCCATGTAGATCAGGCCCATCAAAGCCAGGGACTTCCCAGTCTTTTGATGTCGTAATTATAACCGCTGTAAACTTTTCGAACAGAAACAGATTCCATCATAGCCAGTTTTTGACTAGCGTAGATATACCACCATAAATTTTCCGGAACGGATTAGGCTCATCAAATGCAGGGACTACCCAGTTTTCTGCTATCACAAACAGAAGCATTATTAACTTTCGGATCAGGATCAGGTTCGTTCCATCAAAGTCAGGGACTACCCCGTTTTCTGGAGTAATTTCTGGTCAAGATCATGCTCATTGAAGTCAAGGACTAACCCGTTTTCTTTTTCTATAAGTATCGGCACTGTACATTTTCCGGACAGAATCAGATTACATCAAAGTCAGGGACTACCCCGTTGTTTGCTACCATAAATATAGCCACTATAAATTTTCTGGGAAGAATTAGGCTCATCAAGGGTTTCTGCTAGCCCAAAAGGTACCACTTAACTCTTGGAATAGGATCAAGTTCGTTCCATCAAAGTCAGTAACTACCCCGTTCTTCGCCGGTATACATATAACCACCATAAGCTTTTCGGACAGAATCATATTCCACCAAACGCAGGAACTACCTCGTCTTCTTCTACCGTAAGTATACCAACGTAAACTTTTCGAGCAGTACCATAGTCATCTCCTTCGATTTATACTATCATAAAAATAACCACTCTTAACTTATAACGTAGACTCAAAGTCTTTCGAACCCAGAGACTACCCCGTGTATTCGGATATCATTAAAACCTATTTGTTTTGACTATTGCAGATTTTTTAAAATATTTTTGTTCTTCATATTTTCTTAATATTCTTCGATTTTCATATCTTAATAATAATATTAAATAATTATAAAAGTGTACGTGCTTAATAGTGAATATTGCAAAATCCGTTTTTACGAAGAGTACTTAAAAAAGTAATAAGAAAGAAAGAAAAAGTCAACAGTATATTTGCTTACTATTCAAAATTGGGACGCAATATTTTTTCAATGAAAAAAAAAGTTATTTATTTTTATTTGTTTTTTTTTGTGTGTATATATTTAGAGGTGTATAAAAGTAGAAAAAGCAAAAAAAACAATATCGATCGGAATTCTTTTCATTTTATTATAAAATAATTTGCTTATACGCTCCAGACTGCCCCACAGGCTATATAAAAGATTATTTACCTTAAAGTCACGAGTAACTCTATCTTAATCACATCTTCCCCATACTCCTCCTTCACTCCTATATATTCCCCCTTTACTATATCTTATTCCATTAGTTCTGTTTAGTTATAATTTGGAAGGAAAAAATCAAACACAACACTTTTTTTTGCGAAATGGAAACTAAAATAACGAGGAGAGGAACAGAAACTAAAAAGAAAACTAGTAACTTTCCGACTGTAGCCTATTCATATTAATTTTACTAATAATCAGCAAGTATCCATGAAGACCTAAAATCTAGAGGCAATGGAATAGTTCATTTTTGGAATATTATTCAAAAGATCCTTCTTTCGAAGGCGGAATAAGACCTAGGTTTCTATAGTAAATATGAGGCAAAGTAAGATCTAGATTATTACCGGATCCTCGAGTCAAATGTATAATTTCCTACATTTACTATATACGCTCTACCAGCGTTCTGTCCTTAGAGGTACCTTAGCCCATTGGCGATACCCTCCACTCAACCCTTGAGTCGAGTCGGCCAATTTTCCTTACGATTTACCGCTTTCAACCCACTATCCAAAATAATGTTTGATTAAATCACAGCTGATCACCACAATTTTCTAGACCACAGCCACCTCAAAGCCAATGCCAATAGTCAGTGCGCACTCCGAAGCATGGAGGCTCCTAACCCCGAGTTCGCATTTAAAACAGATTACTCTGAAATTGAAGCGATCATCCGTTCGAGTTCCCGGTGGATCGTCTACCAGAATTTCGGGCTTTTCACATCTAAATCCCTGTTGAACCTTTTGTCACCTGCACCATAACCTTCATTTCAGATTCATGATAAATCAATCGCATGTGGTAGCATGTTATATCCTCTGTCATCATTGGGATGGTAGGCTGGTGCATGCGTAAGATACCGCCACCGGGGCGGATATTATTTGGTACAGAGACTTGTTAAAGGTATAATTATCCACAGAGACATATCTGACTAGTACTACTCCTATATTGCATCATTGATGTCGATATTTCGTTTTTCCCATTGGTCATAAAATAATTATTTGGTCATAAAATAATCATGTATGCTTCAAATTTTCTATTCCCAACGGAAAGGTCTGAAATTGTGTCCGCACTACTTCCTAATTTAATAAAATTTTATTATTATAATTTTAGTTAGTCCAACATAATATGTTAAAGACTGCATATGAGTCCTAATTATCATCAAGATCATTCTAGCGATTTGAAATATTTCTCGAAACTCCTTTCGAATTAGTAAACGAACAGAATCCGTATGTACTTTTTAAATAAATAACATTATGGTGACCCCATCAAAATAATGAATCTATTATTCTTATTAAAATTATGCTAGGGAATCCAACAAAAAAATTCCATCAAAATACTCCGAAGCCGGAATTGAAATTGTTCTTGCTCCGATCAAATATACGATATGGACACGATTTTGTCATTATCTATTTACATACACACACACGCATATATCGATAGAAATATATGGTGATCGGCATTTTATTTTCAGCGCCATCTTTATTTTGTTTAGTTTTGTGTGATTTGTCGACCTCAGATATATTGAAACGGCAGCCATTGAACGTAGTGTTGTCTTGAACGCATACAGCTTGACTGACAATTTCTGTTCGAATATTATTTACACTTCTGTCTATGAGAAGGCGCACTTGCTATTGTATCTTCTACTCCAAAGAAAAAAAAAAAAATTAAAAACAAAACATCAGAACAGGTTTTTTCCCTATTGCGGAGAGCCCAGCACTCAACAAACAAACCCCCTTCTTCCGCTTCTCTTCTCTCAATCATATACAGATGGTTTAAGAGGTCTTACCTTGTTTAATTCTCTCAAATGATCTTTTGGTTTATTAGCTCCCTAATTTTTTAAAAAATTTCTTAATAATTTTTGTCTATTCCACTCTCTTTCTACGAGTATAAGATCCATTATTTTTGCTTTTAAATCTCGATAGCTGGTTACCTTCATCATCAAGTATAAATAATATTTATTATTATTATAATTATTTTTATATTTATTCTGTGATTTGCAGCGTTTTTTTTCTCATATAATTTGTAAGTTTCCATTCTTGCACTTTGCACCTTGTATCTAAAAATTACTATAAGCTCTAGAATATGATTTTGATCCTTTTCGGTTTCTGTAGACTTATTGTTTATTGTAGTTGAGATGTATGAAAATTAGTGCTTCTAAATCTATCGATCAGATACAACGCATTTTAAAATATCACATATACTCACAGTGTCCTTCTGTTGCTAATATATGTATGGTTATATTTTATAAGGTCTTGAAAAAAATGTTTGTAGTTTCAAAAAAAAAAAAAAAAAATTACGTAATAAAAGTTTCATATGAACAGGTTCACAATTTCAACACTAGATAGCGATAAAAGTTGTACATTTTTGACACCAGACGGCGATAAAAATACGTTTTCCAATATTACAGATACAGCAATTAACTTATTATTGGATGGTAAAATTTTTAAATTATTCACAGATGGAAGAGGTTGGGACAAACTTGAGCTCTTCAAAAAGAAAAACTTAATTGAGCTGCTCAGAAAGAAAAACTTATTAAAAGCTAATGCAGTTGCCGTAAATACCGAAAATTTTATAAATAGAATTTTTGAAAGTGCATATTTTTCTCTGTTGGTATAAGAGAAAAATAAGTTAATGGAATTTTTCGTGACATATGGACATCCTCTATAATCATATATTGAATGGTGCACTATTTCATAATAAATTCTTTAAAAGAATTTTGGCCAGAAAATTATATCGCAAAAATGCTTTTTTTCGTAAATGGAATAAGTTTATTTGTAATAATCAACCATAAAAGTTCAGAGGAACCCTTGTTGTCTGAAACATATTCAAAATTGATTGCCTGAAACATACCATATTCAAAATTATTACAACTCAAGATTATATTATACAGTGACATGTAAACCGGACAAAATCGAAATATAAAGTAAAAATGTCTGTTGTCAGGTTATTTATTTCTTCCAAATGCCAGAGATTTTAGAGTTGTCGAGACAACACCAATGAAAAATGACCATTCATATTTTGCTTAAAACTATTATAATCATGGTTCTGATCGAATGATAATAAAGCAAACATTATCGATAATAATGGTGGAGAATATTTGATTTGAATAAATTGATTTTAATACTCTGATTTGAACGTTTCTATTTTCCTCAAAACTGCCACCAACTTTTTCAACTAACCAATACAACTGAAATAAATTCTCAATAAACTCGATTATTCGTATACTTAGATGCCATCATTTTAATTATCATTTTTTTACATTAAAAAATTCATTTCAGAAAAATCAGCTTCTCTAAAAATATGAATTTAAAATTGCTTTTGTTTTTTGTGTAACATAATTTGACATTCTTCTGCTGGTCAACAAGCACCTTCACATATTATGCTGAATGTTTTGTCAAGAGAGAGAGAGAGGGATCTCACTTAGTTCCATCCTTAAAGACTGATAGGCATCTGATCTATATAGATGCTAGATGAAATTATGAAATCTACGTATTCGTAGATTATTTTCTACTTTTTACATTTAATCTATTGTAACTAGTTTGAAAATACAAATAAAAAAAAATTTTTTTTTAAAAAATTTAACTGCATTTAATGTCGAAAATCGTAAATATAATCAAATAAATGGGAATATGGCAACATGGGACATAAATTAATACAATAAAAAACTAATAAAGGAATAGTGCTATTATGCAGAGTGAACGAGGAAAGGAGAGAGACAAATAAATATTATCTCAACTATAGAAAAGGTCAAAGCAGATCATCGTTCTGGCTTTTCTTACAAATACTTACCAATTTTACAATTGAAGTAAATCCGCGCCAAGTTGAGTAAAACCAAAAAAAAAAATATCGACACAAAAAAAATTTTTTTTCTGAAAAAAGACAAGTAAAAAAAAATTGTGAAAAAAAAACAAGCCGAATAACAAACTAACTGCTCTTCTTCGACGTTTCAACCTGGCGCATATGCACATTCACACATGCATATGTGTATAAGTGTACACCTGCCTACCTACCTACCTAACTACCTAGTTACCTAGCTGGCGCACGTACTATTGATAGCGTTGTAAGATATTATTGCTATACATTCGTTTTGAAATGTTGCCGGTACTGTGCGCATTGGATTCAAACAAACACAAATTTCAAATTTTACCTAAGGTAAGAGCTCACCAAATGCATACATTCATACGAAACCGAACGTCGTATGATTGGTGTTTCTACCATAATAAAATCCGCAAGCAAACACATACACACATGTTAATGCGTATGGATTAGTCACCGTCAATAATACCTGAAGAAGGCAAGAAACGAAGAAAGACAACAACCAAAAAATCTGATGGAATAAGAGAATAAAAGAGATCAAGAATAAATAAAAAAAAGAATTAATAAAAAAATTATATACAAAATTAAAATTCTTAGTAGTGTATTTACATGATTGACGATTTCATGTTCATATTATTTATTTGGCTATGCATTAATTTTGTAATGTGTGTGCATGTTGTGGGTTAGCATATTTTTTTTATCGAATGCCAAATAATTGTAAAAAAAAAAGGTTCTCTTTTTTCAGTATCGCAATTAGTCTATTTTGAATGAGTCGAGTGAAGATTGGTGGGAATGCATTTATGGATGTGTGTGTGTTTGTGTTTGTGAATGTGGCAGTAAATCCTCAATTTCTAATTCGAAGTACAAACACACATTTTGTGAATATTTCTCATTATATTAAATAAACCTTTAAGTTTCAGAATACAATAAATTAAAACCAAAAAGTAAAGAAGAAGAAGAATGTTAAAAACAATTGGCAACACTAACAACGTGGAAAAATGCCCGCAAAAAGTCACGCATTTTTTTACTCTTTTAATTTTTCTTCTCTCTTTTTAACCATTCGATTTGTTTTTATTCTCCTTTCCAACCTTACATTGTCGAATATTTGGACAAAAGTATACAACAATGATGTGTGTCTCTTTTGGCATCTGATCTAAAAGATAAGAAAAACATTTCTCAGTTGACGCTATAGAAAAGAAAAGGTGGAAAAATATTCCCCTCTTTTTTTTTCTCGCTTGCAAAATTACTTTTATAAAAATACGAACAAAGAAGAAGAAATATTGAGATTTAAAAAAGAGATCAAAACAAGTTGATCTAAAAAAAACCGAACCCGATTTCTTACCATTAAAAGGAATTGATCAGTGTTACCATATGCATAGGTGAACTATCTGCACAATATATGTAAATTTGCAGCAAAAATGTCATTTTGTGGCTATTTTTTGAGCATAGATTTAACAATTTTATGAGCTAATAATTCATGTATGCGCTTATAATAAATAGGCCAGTAGTACCTGAAAAGACCACTAATGTCAAATTGGAATCGCAAAAGCGCTGCCATGCATAACATCGGGTAGTCATTCACAAAAGTAGTTTCGATATGTTTTACCGTTTGATTATATTTTAAATTCGATAATAAGGTTGTCATATCTCTTTAAGACGATATGAAATTTATTTACTGTTAAAAATTTCTATTCAAGTCAACTCGTTTAGTTAACGTCAAAAAATTTATCACAAAAAATTTATTTATTTCAAACATTTCGATTATTCTCAAAAACATTTGAAGTAAATGTCAAAATTGTAAGGTAACGTTAACAAATTGATTAATCATTCGTATTTTTATTTTACGTCAAAAATTTCTATTAATGTCATAAGAAATATTCAACGTTCAAAATTTATTTTAACGCCAACAAGTTTATTTACCCTCAAAAATTTCATCAAACTTCAAAAAATTGATTTAACGTTCAAAATTTCAATTAAACGTCACCGGATGAAGTTAATGTCAAAAAATTTGTCAACGTACAGAAAAAAATTATTAAACGTCAATATTTTCATTTAAGTCATAAACTTTAGTTAAAATCAAAAAATTACTCAACGTCGAAAATGTCAATTAACGTCAATAAATTTAGATAATGTTAAAAACCTTACTGAACATCAAAAAACCATTTAACACCAACAAATTCTTTTAACTTCAAACATTTTTATTAAAGTCAAAAAATTTATTTAACGTCAAATAACTTATTAGATTTCAAAAATTTAACTAACTTCAAAAATGCATTTAAGCAATTCTTGGGTCTCATGGGTCTGACAGATGTCACTATACAAGTATACTTATTAAAAATGTCACTTAACGTCAAAAAATTAAGCTAGCGTTAAAAAATTTACTCCACTTCAAAACATTTGTTTAACGTCAAAAACCTTAGTTAATGTCAAAAAAACCATTTAATACGAACAAATTCTTTAAATGTCAAACATTTTTATTAAAGTCAAAAAATTTATTTCACGTTAAAACCAACGTCAAAAAATGCATTTAACTTCAAAAAATTGATTTAACGTTAAAAATTTCAATTAAATTTGTCAACATATAGGAAAAAATATGATAATTAAACGTCAACATTTTCATTTAATGTCATATACTTTAGTTAAAATCAAAAAATTTACTTAACGACGAAAATATCAATTAACGTCAACAAATTTAGCTAGCATTAAAAAATTTACTTAATTTCAAAACATTTGTTTAACATCAAAAACCTTAGTTAACACCCAAAAACCATTTAACACCAACAAATTCTTTAAACGTCAAACATTTTAATTAAAGTCAAAAAATTTATTCAACGTCAAAAACTTTAACCAACGTCAAAAAATGCATTTAACGTCAAAAAATTGATTTAACCTTAAAAATTTCAATTAAATTTGTCAACGTACAGGAAAAATTAATTAAACGTCAACATTTTTATTTAATATCATAAACTTTAGTTAAAATCCAAAAAATTTCTAAACGTCGAAAATGTCAATTAACGTCAACAAATTTAGCTAACGTTAAAAAATTTAATTAATTTCAAAACATTTGTTTAACATTATAAACGTTAGTTAACGTCAACAAAACCATGTAACACCAACAAATTCTTTTAACGTCAAAAAATTTATAAAACGTCAAAAAATTTACCTACCGTCCAAAAATTTGGCTAACATCAAAAAATTAATTTAACTTAGAAAAGTTTATTCCGATCCAAAACACTAAGCGATCCTTGGTTCTTATGTCCTTGACCGATGTCATTATACAAGTGTACTTCTTAAAAATATCATTTAACGTCATAAAATAAGAACTGAGATTCTGCTAATCACCGACAAATATTTTTTCTTATGTGCATTTTTAAAATAGGTTTTAAAAGTTTTTATGCCAAAAAAGTGTTTGAAAACTTTTCTTTCAAAAATTATTATGATTAAAATAAGGGTTTAGGGTCAAAATTGAAAAAAAATATATCGTTTTCTTACAAATAGTTTTTTAGTTTGAATAATTTTTATTTGCAGTTTTTCGATAGTTAATAACTTGCCTGAGAGAAAAGCTCTAAATTTCGGTACAAAATTGAATTACTGTATGGGAAATGACCTCGACTGTTACAGAAAAAAATTACACCATTCTCTGCGCATTTCTGTTGCTGCTTTTTTTTTTATTTGATTTCTTTCACTTATGATTTTTTTTAAATTTTTCTTTACGACTATGGCATTAGCAATGGTGTAAATAAAAATAAAAACTTCTTCTCCATTGTACTATTGAGAGTATAAAGTAAAATACAGTTAATTTCGATCGCATACTAACTTAACACATCACGAAACACTTTGAGTACAGCTAAGCATAAAATTTGTGTAGTACCACAAAAAATTGGCGATATTTTCTCTTCGAAATTTTGTTTTTAGTCAAGTATTGGTAGGCAGATTAACTGTGAATTTTTATTTTCTTGTTGTTCCTTTTCTTGCATTAAAAATACAATAAGTTCATCTTATTACGGGATTTTTCTTTTTTTCTCTATTCAATATTATTAGTACAAAATTCTTATTCTTAAAATAATTTATATTTAATTAAAATTTGAAATTTAAATTAATTGGAAATATGTTTTTTTTTGCCAATTTTTTTCACAATTTAATTATTTCTTTTTTGACACATAACCTTAAATTGGCGAGAATTTCAAAAAATTTAATGCATGCTTTTTAATATAAACAATGATAAATTTTAAATTGAGATAATAACCCAAAATAATTTAATTATTATAGTTTGTCAATTAAAATTCACTTCGAATTCTTATACGGCAAATGACAGGTTAAAAAAAGTCGTAGAAATTTACAGAACGTTGTTGGTAACGCCATCTCTTATCTCACAATTAAAATTTTCGTTTTAATCACGAGATAATTTTTAAGGGGTGATAAAGCTTTTTTTAATTAATTTTTCGGATATGTGTAAATTCAGTGTTCGGATCGTATAACAACTACAATTATATTAAAAAATAGAAGGTGTTAATAGCCACTATTTGATCACAATATAGAATGTGTTCTGTTTGCTAGAATCAGTTAATAAATTGGTTGAAATAAATCTAACAGCACTAAATTAATGGATGGTAAACTTCCGATTAATGGATGCTTGAAAAACTATAATTTTCAGTATTCAAAAAAAATAAAAAAAATGTAGTCTGTTCTCTTTATCGAATCTGGTAACACTTATTTCTAAGGTATTTAAAATAAAAATCCTTTCTCTTTTGAATACAAAATGTCGTTTTTTATTTTTACTCATAAAGATTTTCTACAATTTTTAACTTTTTTATTTCTATTATCATTTACAGACTTGCACTTTACGTTTACGAATACCTGTTACATGTTGGAGCGCAGAAAGCAGCACAAACATTTCTCTCCGAGGTAAGTCTGAACAAATCATTATTAAATATTGTTTAAAGAAACAAAATTTAAATAAACTCCCATTTTGGGTCCATTTCCAATAACAGATAAGATGGGAGAAAAACATCACATTGGGCGAACCTCCTGGATTTTTACACACATGGTGGTGGTAAGTTTTTTTTATTGCTATTCAATTCCAATATTGCACTATAAAATTATGAATTTGAAATTGGGTGGTTTCTATAACCGGGTTAGTAATATTTTTTGACATCAATTATTTGGTAGATTTGCCGAAGAAATATTGATAAATATGTTAAATTTTTGAAATTTTATTTATAAACGGTAATTTTATTAAAATTTTTGAAATTTTATTTATAAACGGTCATGTTTCCTTCAAAACTTTATTAAAATTTATTAATTACAACAAATAGCGTCAGTTAAGTTTTCCACATAAGAGAAGTTACGGCATCTAGGTTTCGAGCAGAAGTTGTTCTGTTCAACGCAGTCAAACTAAGGGCGTTCTAGTCTAAATTGTTATTCAATGTATTGCTCATGCATAAGTAAATGGTAGATTATGGAAAAGGGAAGAAAAAACCCGGACAAATGAGATTTGGTTTTAGTTTTTATTGAAGAATTTTCATATTTCATATTTTATTATTAGTGCGATGATTTTAATAAATATGGTATGTTAAATTTTTTTTTCTTTTTGTTTCCGATAGTGTATTTTGGGATTTATACTGTGCTGCACCAGAGAGAAGGGATCAATGTGATCATTCATCAGAAGCGAAAGCTTTTCATGATTACGTAAGTTAATTTTTAAAATAATTATAATAATAATCATAGTATTTATTGATAATAAAATATACTCAAACGGCAAAAGGAAATTTCATACAATAGATATTCAAAAATATGTTAAATATCATTCATCTTTTCATTTAGATTATTTTATGATAACCAAATATATACAGTGAGTTACAAAAGTATCCGGACGCCACTTAAGAAGTTCTACTTCCCAAATTATGCTCTTCACAATTTTTTGAAAAAAATTATTCCTGTCACCTGCTCAAAAAGAATTTTATCGTACGTTTTCTTAGTGATCTTTGAGTTGGAAATAGATCCATATAGTCTTTCTCTTAATTTACAAACCTCCCTGCCACATCCCAATTAGAAATCATGATTAGGAGCAGGGTTGGGGATGTCTACGATACTATGTAAAAAGCTAAAATCAAACACCAATCTATCAATATATAGTAAACTTTTCCTTGAATTGTTCGATAGGTTCGGTGATTCCACACTTCTGGTGAACATTGCGAGATCAAATTGCGAGATCAAATGAGGTGCTCAACAGGATTCGTAGTAATTTATAAAACAATAGAAACATCGAATTGCTTTGGGTTCTCGGTCAAGTTGGTATCCTCAGAAATTAGAGTGATGATCAGCTGGTGGAGTAGGCTCTCTATTGTCCTGTCTGCACTGAAATTCTGACTTGTAAACGACATCTAACATATTAGCCATACGTAGACAAACGGACTTGAGCAACAGTGGAAGCTTTATTTACACACATTGACCAACTATCGAAAAACCAATCTACTTAACAACCATTCCGAAATTATTGGCATACCGCACTTACCCATGAACTCCTCTTCAGTAACTAGCCTTTTTCTTTGCGCCATTCACCCATCCTCATATCGCAAATGAATGCCACTTACCCAAGAATTTCTTTTCGAATAGGACTCCATCCATAGTGGAGTTCCTAGATGAAACTTTTGTCTTTCCAAGTCCTTTTTTAAATTTTATCAAAATAAACATATGCTCCACAAAATTTAAGCACTTCTGATTACACTCTCCAACTGACTATAGACCAGTTTCATTAGTGAATTTGGCAATGCCAAATGGTCTCATAGTCGAGGCGGTATAGAATAACCTTGGTTGAATCACTTTCAAGCAAAGTCAGCCTAAAATTTATTCAAACTCGGTTCGGTTCTCGAATCTATCTTAGAGGTCACAGTCCTGTCTCGGTTGTATTGTAACTAGGGATTTATTGGTTACATTTCAGCAAGTAATGCCCTCAGAGACCCCATTGAACTTCCAAATGTAAAACAATGATCACACTGAATCAATTTCATCGACTTCTACAGATGCTAATATCATTGAACTCATCTAGGATATACGCTAATTCTGCGTTCGACCGCTGATGATGAGTTAAAAAATAATTCCAATTCGGGTAGAAATAGCAATATCGGCAATAAGAATAGTGAGAGCTCAGCTGAGTATGTTGATGGCGACAAAGCTTTTTTTACAGAACCTCCAGATCGGCCGTCTGTCAAAAATTTAATACTTGATAACACTGGTGACTAAACAAATGGATCACTATAGTTTGTTGAAAATTACATAGAACGATATGATGAACCCCAGACAGTTTTTTTCCAAGGCAGTTTCGAGGGCAGTTGACCAGCTAAAAATACACAATTGTTAGCAATTTACCTACAAACAATATTTTTTTTCTAATAGTTCTCCCGAAATACTTTTTTCAAATTGCCAACGATTTTCCAATATCACAATGACGGTCTTCGTATAAATGTGATTTGCGATCAATGGTTACGTTGAGAAAGTGTTATGCAAACATTAATGTAACATTTTATACTGTATGGCTGGGATTTAACGTTCGAGAGCTATAAAAAATGTTGATATTTAAAAATATCCTGCTTCGCGCAGGATAAGTATATTTTTCAAGAATTCATAATTTCTTACCTATTATTAAGGAAGAAACTGTTTGCAACAAAAAAAAATATATATAAAAAATCAGTCGAAATAGCAACTAACAGGAATAGTAAAAAAATAATGAAATTGTTCACAATTATCGCAAAAATTTAAACTATTTTTAAACATGTCAAAAAAAATTGCCGCCAGCCCATTACCGTTGGATTAACGAAATAATAATTTAAAAAAAAAAAACAAAACTGACAGGCAGTCAGTGAAGGTTGATTTTCTCTTCATTTTAAAATTTTTAATTTTTTCTCTTAACGATAGGTTATTTATTTTTATTTAATTAAAAAATCAAAGCAAAATCAACAAACATCATGAATATTTCTTCATTCTAATTTGATTATTAATTCAATATGATATTGCTTTCAGTTGCCCATTCTTAAATCGACGATCACACTTCCATATGTCTTTACAGATTACATATTATTATATTTATACTAACCCATCCAAAAACATTTAAATTGAATACAGTTCTCACCTAAAAGAAAAGAAAAAGTTTAAAAATTGATTTACATTTTTGCAATGCAAATAAATAGAGCACGTTGCTTTTTTCATGTCATTATAAAAATTTATAAACAATAGCATGTACGTTTCTATATATATGTCTAAAGGGTTGTAACACAATTCCTAAAAACCACTAGCAATGTCAAAATTTTAAAACCTTCACAGTCTTATGGGAATGTACCAAATTCCGACTGTTTAAACGCCGAATAGATCTTGTTTTAATATTGCCGTTGTAGTCCAAGTAATGCCATACATTTCAGTATTTTGTTATGTGGCAGGCTTGTTGGTTGACAGTTTAAATTGAAATAGAAATAGTGTAATCGAATACATTATTAAAATATGGAGTCAAACATAATATGGTATATAAATAATAAATTTTATTGCCATTTTATTTAATTGGTCAATTCGTACGTAATTCATAAATTTTTGACATTAATGTAGTTTTGTTTGCAGTTGGCGTCGCAATTGTGTTCCTATCTGGACGCACTTATAATATGTCAAAGAGGGATTTTCCTGTATATACACATGCGCGCACACACACATTGTATGTAAAATATATCGCGTGACAGCGTACAATTGGTTTTGGCGTCGTATCTTCATTTATGGATATTGGCGTCAGTGCAATTCGATTTTATTTTACTATCTCGATGGATATGTTTGTAGGCTTGTGTATGCTTGCATACATAGTTGCTTTGGTTTTTTCATATAAAAAAAAATTGTAAAAGAGATAAACTGAAACAAACAAAAAATAATAAAATCAAACTATCAGCAGTTTTTTGGAAGCAAAGGAGGCCAAGAATTAACATATACATTTCTATTCTCGCTCATACACGATGGGTATTTGTATTGAAGAGTATATTAAGATGTGTGAATGCGCATGTGGGGATGTGTTCAGGCAGCTGATAATTGTCTCTAAACAAATGTACGTTCGACCAGCTAACAAGCGGTATAGGATATAAGGATAATTTAAAAGTGTGTGTGGCCGTTTTTTTGTTTAGTAGAATTGGTCAAATCCCATACAAATAAAAAGGCCGAAAGCGTTGAATAGCGGGTATATATATAACTACGGGTTTGGTAATGACAGATTTGTGGCATAGTGTGAGTGCGCTTTCTGAGAGAATTTTGCTCCCAATTGCGCCTGACCTTGTATATGCCTCAATTCCTCTTATGTAGTACATACTTTCAAAATACCTTTCCTTCTAGCAATACAGTGACAAACCGCCCCTCCGCGATTCCTCTCGAAAAGCAATTGTAGCACATACTAACCGTCAATATGTCTCCTTTCTATCTTCATCTTTCTGGCTTTTATTCTAAAAATAAATTCTCCACTGAAGTCGAATTATGGAGAAAAACGTTTTATCTGCGTTGAGTATGTGTGTGCATATTTAAGATGTGTTTTGTTAGTAAATAAAAATAAATACAGTCGCACACGAATATATTATTTACTTATATACCACGGCCCCTTCCTATTTAACAAATTTCACTAAATATGTATGTTCCTCCATTTATTGTACAACCGATGTTATTGAATATTTTTACTTCCATAATCATCCGCATACACACGTACAATGTGCACCCATGCACAGTCAGTCTTAGATAGGCAGGGAGGAGCGTACATTTTGCATTAGTAGTAATTTTATATTTAGGCTTTTGTAAATATTTCATTAGTGTGAGTATAATGCCGGTAATAAATTTCGGAGTGGGGGAATGGTTGCATGTCCCCATTACGAGTAAAAGCGATGAAACATTGTCGCTAGTTGCGTTGCTGCTCATCTCAGCTAGACGCTTGTCAATAATAAAGCCATCTGACGGATAGGCGGACGATCCTGATGCTGTTACTCGTAATGAACAGTGATGGACGCTTGATAATTTTTCAAACGCGTAACTTATGCGTTATCGTTGTTGTTAGTTTTTTTTTTTTTTTTTTTAAATTTATGAATTTTTCCAAACATTTTTTTTTTTTTTCTTAATAATTCTGATGTAATAAATTTTTCAAATCATCTAAATCTATAGAATCATAGTAATTAGATTTTTTTTCGAAAATTTTTAGTTTGTATTGTATCAATTTTTCAGTTTACTTTTGTATCAAACGAGACTACCATTTAGAACTTTCTTTTTTAAATTTTGAATCAGGAAAATGGTCATCACGATTATGTTTACAGACATTGATCCTTTCGATCACATTTTCGCATAATTGCGAGAAAAATCACCAAATTTTGACGTTGAAAATAATCTGGGGGCTTTGATTCTATCACTAATTGGACCTAATAAGGTAAATCCTTGTGCAAAGTTCATCATGAAACCAATAAAACTAGATCCTCTGCAACACTTTTAATCATCGAAGTGATATTTTCTGCTGAACGGCCTCTTCGAGCATGTGCCGTTTTTTACGGACCCATTAGACTCAAATTTATCTACAAAATTCTTGATTGACAGGTTCAGATGCACGATCACTACGACTAAAAATATCGCGAATTTTACGAAATTTGAGTTTCACAAATCGACCATTTCCATAATAGATTTGAATTATTTTAATACAATTTTTGAGCAAAATTGGCGACACTAAAACAGATCCTATTAAGTAAATAATTTCTAATTGGTACATCCGTTACTTCAGTTATAATATAATGTTGAGTTGAGCGAGAGTTGCTTTGCGTGAAATTCGGAATTAACGAATCAGGTCTCAGAGGTCTTAAACTAGGACTTTTTCGAAGCCAAATTCTCGATATTTCGGTGTATCTATCATCTGATCTGTCCAATAGCATTGCCAAGCATAGATTATTGAGATTTATATAGAAAACGACAAAATTCATAAATAGGTAATTTTTTTAAATAATAAGTAGACTCGCGTTCCTTTCGTATGAGAGGTAAAGGTATTATTTTTCATTGCATTTCACCCATTAACCAATTCAATGCGGGCAAATTGTGTATTTATTATTTTTGCGATAATTGACGATAGCAAATATATTATTTTATAAACAAAGTGTCTTTTCCACGCGGCAGTCTTAAACGATTTTTCTTAAACACTTTTATATGATCGGTCGCTTTTAAATATTTGTTTATTATTAAAATATTATTGTATTATTGTTATTGTCTGGATTATGTGGCAAATGTAAATATTATTTCTATTTTTTTTATGGGACCGTGTTGATGGATGTTTTTGGGACGTTTGAGGTTCAATTCAAAATTCTGATTAAAAAAAAATAATTTTTACTACAAAGAATTTTCTAAATAATCGAAGTTGAAAATATTTTTTAATAAAACTTCTCCAGATTGAATGTTTTTTATTGAAAAAAAAAACGTATTAAAGAGCGAAAATGAATCATCGAATTTTCCCTCTTTGAATTTCTTTTCTATTTTTAAAAATACACGAGATTTAAATTAATTCTCTATTTATTACTACTACTATGAATATTTATTATTATTGTTGTATTGATAAAAAAGAAAATTCAATAATAATTTTCTAATAAGATGCAGAGGAAAAAAATTACATAGAATGAGAAGCATTAGAAAAAAGCTTCTGTTAAAGAAGTATTCTTCCGAAATGAAGGAAATTTTGTAAATATTTTCTTCGGTTTGCAATTGTTGAGTGTGAAACGGGAGAAGGATGAGTGCTCATGCATATATTCTAAATATAATAAATATCAATTCGGAGAATCTATAAACTACCCCTCGAAATATATACCATCGCATTTGCCGATTCTTGTGTGTGTGCATAAGAAATAAATTTTCCACCCTATTTACATTTTATGTGACTATTGCTACTATTTACACTATGTTTGAATTTGTGTGTGTGTTCTAGAATTGAGGCCTGGTAAGATTTTCTTTAGGGTGGTAAGGAATACAAATCATCTGCTGTTCCCTTAATCCACATTCTACTACTGTACCGCCTGTGAGGAGCCAATATTTTTGTCTCTTTCCTCCGTTGTCGGTTATAACTATTTGTACTCCTATAATTGCATGCTTATACTAACCTATAAAAAAATGCATATTCGCATGTATTGGTTGCAAGAAAGAATTGCTATTCAGGACAGAAGATGCCATGCAGTTGCTAGTTTATTCCCGATATACACCAAATGTCTGAACGTCTACGTTACGATACTATTGGTATGCGTATAATACCATTCTCTAAGGATGGGCAGAAGCGGCAATACAAAATATAACCGGGAGTTTAGCATATTATGAGAATCCATACGACAAGAGGCAATATCAGTTTTGCGTCACGCTGCCACAGAAACGAATAATGCAGAGAGAAGCTCATCGACCACTAACAGAACCACGTTTTCCATGTGGAGGTGGCTTCAATTCTCAAATTCAATTATATATGCTAAAAAAAAAAGCTAACGACTTAAAAAAATTTCCATGTCTGCTCTAACTACTCAACTTCCAGCCCTGTATCGTAAAATTATGAAACTCTTCTTAATCCAAAATTAGTATTATTTATCATGTTTTTTTTTTTAAATTAATTTAGTTGAAAAATAATTTTTAGCATAAGTCTTTATTATGAAACAGAACCATTTTTATGTTATTGTGATTCACCAAACTAAGTAAGCCTTTTTGTTATTGATTAGTCGAAAAAGTTCGTGTTTTTTTCCGACCGATTGATTTAAAAGCAACTAACTTAGTAATCGCTAGTTACATTGCAATAACACTAGATGCGTGTTTGAGAGGCGACACTTAAAGCTTTGTGTAGCAGAAAATTTATTGAAATCGGTTCAGTATATCAAAAGTTATTCAAATTTAAAAATGGACCAGAATAAAAAGAAAATTCGCCAAATTTCAAAAGGTTCAAAACGAAATTCGGTGTTTGGGTGCCTCATGAATTGAGTATGATAAACAAGATGAACCGACTTAACATCTGCGGTACGCTGCTGAAGCGCAATGAAATCGTGCTATTTCTGAAGAAAATCATAACTGGCGATGAAAAATGGGAGAATATTATTCAAAAGAGAGATTAACGATCACAAACAGTTTCAAAACCAGGATTGACGACCAATAAGGTTATGATGTTTATATATTGGGATTGGATGGGAATCAGTCATTATGAACTATAGCCATTCGGTTAAACTATTAACTCGGTACTGTAATGAGAGCAACTCAACGCCAAGCGGTTAAGAGAAAACGGCCAAAACTGATCAATGAGAAGGATTTTATCTGCCACCACGATGACGCTCCACCATAGACATCTTTGTTGACTCGTCAAAAAATTAAGAAAGACTGCCTGAAAAGTTTCAATGCATCCACCGTATGGCCCAGACGTAAGACTTATTTCGATTTCTACAGAACTCTCATTATGAAACCAAGATGGCTCTGCCCGAAAAATCGACTAAGTAATGAAATCTGCTGGATCACTTAGAATATCCAATGATCTTTGGTAACGAGACGCAATTTCGTGTTTTCTTTTTAAATTGTCGCTCGAGAAAGTAATTCGTACCTCGGGGGCTAGCATCAGGGGTACCATCGTCAATAAGAGTAACTTACTTTAGACGTACGATGTCAGTTTCATTGAGATAGTGTGTTAATCGTAGAGTGATATACGGGAGGCTTTTGCTAGAAATTAAAGGGAAAATTGAAAATTTAATGACAGGATCGCCTATAAAATAAAATCCAGCACTTGTCGTAGAAACAACACATTAGATTTGAAAGCGTTAAATCGTTTTTCTACCTGATAGTAAAATGGAAGAAGAAATCCGTACAACCCTATATGGAGCTAACCGAATCTACAATACTTCAGTTAGCAAAGGTTATCACGCTCAAAACACTTCCAAATAAAATCAAAGCTTCTGCGTTACAGAGCCTTGATCTTGCCAGATCTAAAGTATTAAACTGAGAGTTGGCTTTCCAAAAAGAATATTTATTGAATTTCGTTAAATAGAAGAGAGTTTCCTTCGGAGAAATTACGATTTCCTGATGGAGAATGTAAGATTTTCGAGCCTTGTTAACCCGCTATTACGATCATTCATAAAACTAGGCTCAATAGATAGAACGCATTGGCTGGGTCACTCAATTCTTAGGAGATGAAAGAGACCCGATTCTGAAAGTCTATAGTGGCTCCATAAATGGTAGAAGGACACTACGTGGGCCCTGTGTTTACTGTAACGATGGTATCAGCCAAGATACCACGAAGTTGTTAGGTTTGGTGATCTGGGGGTGAAACCGGAACATTTGGAATTGTTTGATTCCGCAGAAGCGGAGGAATTTTATTTTTAAAATTAGAAAAAAACTTACTTCCCTAGTAAAGATCCTTTAAGATTTTTTTTCTCCAAATATTGTCGCTAAGAATTTTAGAACCTTAACAGAGTTGTAAGAAAATTTTTTTATTCATCGAAACTCATCATAGTCGTAAGAATTGCTAAAAATATTTATAATTTTAAAAAGTAAACAATTCAAATAAAATTTTATTAAAATTGTTTTCTTTTCTTTTAATTTTCAGGGGTTTGTAAGTTCCGGCTATGGCGTTAATGGAATTGGTGGGCATGTAAGTAAAAGAAAATAATTTTCAAAAGAAATCAGAAATAATTTGCCAAAACTTAATGATTTTTTCATATTAAATTGGAAAAATAAGAATGAAAAAATTATGCTTTTATATGTACTACAATACACATATTTAGTAAATAAAGTGAGGTCCACGATTATCTATTGTAAGTAGAAAATATAATTATGTGCACTCAATCAATAGCAAATCTGGACCTTATCGAAAAATATTAACAATAATCTTTACTTTGTTCTGTTTATTTTTGTTGTACAATTCGAAATTTGTTTATTTGCGCTACTTTAAAAGAGATGTAAAAATATCTACCAATCCACCCTAATAATTAATTTCATTTTTAAATGGAACAAGTAAAGTACAATAATTCTAAATAATTTACTATGATTATTTGAGATCCTGTTTCAAAACTTCTATTGACGCTGATTCTAAAGTTATCACCTTTAATTTAGGATCTCATCTTCTACGTCCTCTTAATAAAAATATAATCACTTGAGCTCTGCCGAAAGGGATCTTATTTATTATACAATCTGCTCCTCACACGCCACTTTCCCACTCCTTCCCCGTTAAAATCTATATCGTACTATAACGTCATAAAAAATAATGTCCCCGTTGATGCGCTTATTATGGACTGGACTTCCTATAAACGCATATTCATGCAGATAATTATTTAAATTTGTTTCTTTTGAGCTTTGATGAAATTTTTTTCGCAGCCATGATTAGTTGTTTAGTTGGACCGGTACTATTTCGTAAAAACCAAAACATAATTGGCACTCTTCGAAATCTTTATTGACTTTATTTTATTATAAATATTCACAATCTGCCTAAGAAATGTTTAATTTTATTTTTATCATAAATAATAAACCGTGAGACAAGAGGAGTAAATTTTTCTAATTCAAATAAGCAGCCACCTAGCGGTATTTATACGTAATTAATGAATTTTTAAAAATTATATTCGAATTTTTCCGCCACTTTTTCCCATTATTTTTTTATGTATAATGAAAAATAGTAGGAATTACAATACTTTATCCATTCTTATTTGTTGCTATATAATTTCTAAATATCCAATTAAATAAATTTATAACAACAACAAAAAATCTTTTATTTGGATTAAGGCAAAGCCGACCGACCCTCTTTAGCTAATCCTTGAATTATTTTTTTGGGAAATACTTTTACGTTTTCGGAGACTTTGCTCTTCTTGTTGTTAATTTTTTAAAATCTAAACTTTACCTAAAACTAAATACTTATTAATGTCCATGAAAAAATCTACGTTTCATTTCCTCCACCTTGTTGTTAGTGAACATCATGATATCAAGTGTGGAATCCTGTCTAGTAGAATGACAATTGACCGATAGTCACGCAACTCAGAATTTATTTTTGAACAGGACTCCTTCCATTGTGAAGCAACTCGATCCGAGTTTCTCTCAATTTTCTACAAGAAACTAATCTTCTCTGCAAAATTTTCATCAGGGAAAATTTTCATCAAGGAAACTGACAATGCCAACTCACAAATAATATTAAATCACCAAATGACCTCATAGTTGTGGCGCTACAGGATAGCTCTAGCTATTGTGTCCCAGAGACCTTACATACGAATCTATCAAATTTTAAAGAAAAAAATAGTCCACTCATAAGGTCATAGATGGCGTTTTCTACGGTACAAAAAAGTCCACCCATAAGATCACAGATGGCGTTTTCTTCTATCGTACACCTTTTTTTACATCTCTTTCAAAGTAGCTTGCAAAAAAGTAAGTGAAGCAACGCAGAATTTTAAAGACAATTTTTTTTTTTTATTGTCTTCTAAATATACAACGATATTTGCTGCATAATTTTAAAAAAATTTAGAAAAGAAAAAATCAAATGCAATTTTTCGTTACCTTAATTGAAAAGTAAAAAATTTATATACAATATAAAAACAATAAAAATATATAGAATGCCGGCCCAGCACCAAGTCCACTTGGACAGTTACCACCAAATGATGGAATGCCAGGTGCACCGATGACACCGAACTTCTTTCCTGTAAGTAATATGCAAAATGTTAATGAAATGACATTTAAAAAAAGAACACAATTAAATAACCCATTTATAATATATAAACATATATATATATATATGGCAAAAAAAATATATAATTAAAAAAAAAACTTCAAATTAATTATTAATTTTTTTATTTACTCATATTTATATTCGTAAATTTGTCCTTTTCTTTTCAACTAATTTATTATATTTTTAATTTTATGTCATTACCATTATTGCTATTATTGTGTATATGTAGACGTCAAAAAGGACATTTGAATCCATCCATGTATATGTGCTCCCTATATATGTACACATGATCATTCATTTCGACTCATTATATATTATCAAAAAAATTATTTGTTTTTTTTTTTACAATTTTTTTTTTTACTAAAATAACTTAATTTTATTTTTTATTTTAATTAAAAATTTATACATTTTTATAAATATACGTACACTGCACGCCAAAAGTATACGACCGTTTCTGGTTTTAGGAGGAAAATTACGTTAAGCTTGAAAATTAAAATTAACAAAAAAAAATGAAACTATAGTCATTTCGATTTTAAATATGAAGAAAAGTATTTTTTTTTTTATTACTCGTATTATTAAATAATATCAATTTAAAAATATAAATAATGCTCAAAGTGTTTTTTTGTTGAAAAAACCTCTTTCACGTTTGATGACAGATGGAGCGATTCTAGGCATTCGGTTGATCGATTTGCTTATCGTATCCTTTGAAATACTATTCCAGCATTGCAAAAGGACTCTGGACAAGTCTTTGTTGGAGGATGGACAATGCCCCGTACTCTTCTGAACCCATGTCATATTTGCCAAAAATCCATCACCAATTAACCAAAGTCCTGATGGAAGATCATATGCCAAAAAAAAAATAATAATATGCTGGTCGTTTATTGTAAATTCCATCAATTCACATCGAGCCACCACATTTCTTGACGATTGGCACCACAGTTTCCGGAAGCATTTTTTGGACCCAAACTTATCCATCGTGAGGAATTTTTAAAGTCTTCAATGCTCCAACTTTAATGGAATAAATCTAAAAAGGCATTGGTAGAGACGCTTGTTTGGTACGGCTTTTATTTAATTGGCACCGAATTCGAGGTGCTTTACAAGTCTCTGATATCTTTTTATAAGCTGTGTAAATTAAGCGATCCTTGCTGACACAAATAATCTAACATCTGCCAGACCGTGGTAAGCTCCAAATACTTCCGAACTGATTATAATTTTCTATAGTTCTAAAGGCTTTTTATGGACTCTCAATCTTCAAGCTTGAATAAAAAGAGTTGTATGTGAGCTATTGTAAGCATATTTATTGCGGATTAAAGTATTTTTGATGTCAATATTATTTAATAATCACCTCGTTTAAATGGCCTCGACGGCCCCGTTTGCAAGAACTGATCCAAGAGGTCTAATTTTGGGTGACTGTTCCGCTTAAATCGGGCTAAATCCTACCGACGGCTTGAATGATGTTGTTCTCCAGCTCGAAAGGTGTCGTCGATTTTATTAAACATGGAAAAAAATCGACGGGCGCTAAATTAAATAATATCAGCGGCCAGGTAACATCAGCATATCTCAAAATAACGTGACGTGGAAACTTCGTCAGTAATAACTCCCTTGTTCCAACTGCTGCTAGGCATGTCGCACCGTCCTGTTGAAATCGGATATTGTCCAAGTCTATATCGGCCAATTGAGGTCAAAACTGTACTCTCGCCATTGACAGTTCCCGTGGTGCTATGCTCATTCCGAAAGCAGTACGGTCTGATGGTGCCGCCCCAATACAATCCACGCCAGGCAATAAGTTTTAATGGATGCAAAGGAAGCTTATGGAACTATTGTAGTTGCTTTTTGCTTGTTTACGTAACCATTTAGCCGAAAATGCGCATAGTCACTGAAGATTTTTGTTTTGACCAAATCCGAGATCCTTTACCAACTGCTGAAAGGCCCAGTCAATGAACGGCAGACAATTGAAATGGTATTGTGGCTTTATTTCTTAAGGCTTTAGACCCAAGTCTTTTTGCTATATTTTCCAAGTTGAAGTTGCAGAAAGGCTCAATTCTTATGAACGTCGCGGAATCGAGAGGTTATGGTCTTCACTCATATTTTCGTTTGACCGAGATTAATTTCCTATTAGACGTTGAATTGTACCCGCGGCGCAAAGGCCAGCTCTTTTAAGCACATTTCCGTTGCTTTCTGGTGTAATTGCAGCAATTTCATTTCGTTAAGCATTGAGGTTATGGTTAGTTTGTTAGTGTATACATTTTCCTTCAAGTACCCCCATACGAAGAAATCTGAAGGGTTTAAATCAGGGGATCGTAGCGGCCAGTCGATATCATCACTTTTTGACATTATTCGGCCGGGAAAAATTTATCTTAAAATTTGCATCGTAGTACGAGCTATGTGTGATATGGCACCGTCCTGTTTAAACCACATATTTTGTAGGCCTAATTAATCCAATTCGTGTAGAAGAAAGTTTTCGAACATGTTCCGATAGCGGTCACCACTAACTGTTACAGCATTACCTCCAGCATCCTCAAAGAAATATGGCACAATGATTCCGGCGACCCAAATTCCGCACCATACAGTTACGCTACGAGGGTGTAGTGGTCTTTGCTGTATCAGTTGAGGGTTTTCAGTGCCCCAACAATAGTTATTCTGTTTATTAACAAAGCCAGTGAAGTCGACGTGTGCTTCGCCCCTCATAATGACTTTTTTCCAAAAATGGTGGTCATTTATACTGAGGACTACAGTCTCGCCACCGTTCATTGTCATTTGTCTGCAGCTGTTGTGGCAATTGAATTTTTTTCGGGTAAAGAAGCAAATATTGTTTGGGAATTTTTAACAAACATGATGGAGAGATTACCAATTTTTGTGCACGGCGTCGTTGAGTTGTACCCGGACATTCAGCAAATATCATCAACATTCATCAACATTCGACGACTGTCAAATGCTAATAGACAAATGTCACCCAAATCAAAATGGCGGCAAACAAAATCAATCTGGAACATAAATAGCAACCTGTAGAATATAATATCTGTAACTGTAGATATATATTTAAAGAAAAGGAATAAATTAATCTTTTTATATCTACACAGTAGAATATTTAGTTCTATTTAGAAAAAAAAATACTCCAACTTTCCTACATTGCACCATAAAAATTTAACACTAATTTTTACCTGGTACAAACATGAATGGGAGCTTGGTAATTGCACTTGGCCTGTTATGGAAAAAAAAGGACATGCATGGAAATTTCGACTCTTTTTGTTATTATTTTAGACAATCATAAAATATTTCAACTGTTATTTATTCTAGTTTACCATATATTATACAATATTATATTTATTTATCTAAGAAAATAATATAAGCTTACGATTTATTAAGATTTTAACCAAAGATTTCTAGAGAATATGTTGTTATACTTTTGGCCTGCAGTGTACATGTGCTTATTTTTTTGGTCCCAATCCTGTAACTTGGCTTTAATATAAATCCATATGTACATATCTACCTGTTAAATAAATTTATGTATGTATTATTTCTTTCAACTTTTTCCTCTTATACCTTTGAAGTTTTTAGATTTATTATTTTTTATATTTTCTTTTCTATTTTCCTCTTTTCTTTCTGTTGCTTTTTTTGTTCAATGTAAACTTTTCAAAAAGTTCTTCTCTAATTGCATTAAAAGAAGAAGAAAACAATTCACATATATTTTTTTAAACCATATAATATTGTAATTAAATTGAAATTATTATTATCATTGTCATAATCATTGTTAGCATTACCATTATTTTTATCATTGCTATCAAAATCATCGCTGGTAATATTATTATTGAAAATAATTAACACGTTCGATAAGAAAATGTCACACATACAAAGATATAGATTACTTACAATACATTATATATTATGTTAAATAATATAATTTAAGTACACACTATTATTAGATGTTGAAAAAATCATTAAAAAAAATACTTTTAGCTGTTCCAGTTAAAAATCATATAAATCGGTTTAAGGAAATTTCTTATGATCACTTGCTAAATATGATATTGTGCAAGGGGTCGGCCTGAGCACGAATGGCGTAATGTGCCCAAATAGTTCGGCCGATATAGCGGCTATTTCCTGGCGAATATTGGCCTTAACTTTGCCGAGGGTCCTTAGGTTGTTGATGCAAATCTTTGACTTCAAATAGCTCCTTAGGAGAAAGTCCGGCAGCGTCAAATCAGGTGAACTGGAAGTCTTGTCAATCCCTTTTTATATCAAACGACCGGGGAATAATGGCTTCAAAAAATTTATTGTGTTTCGCACTGGAAGAGGGAGAGGACATATGGGCTACCGTTATATTAAAACCAGAAGCGATCTATACCATTCTCATGAATAGTTGGCATAAAAAAAATCGGTTATCATAGGTCGGTAACCCTTGGCTACGTTCATCTTCGAAAAGACCATATCAACACAAATGCCACACAGTGTATTTATTTATATAAACAACAGATATCAATCAATGATGTATTGCCCATTTTGCTCGATAACCTTTTGCAATCTTTCAGCAAGCTTCATAATTCTTCGTTCATAGAAGAACCTGTCTCTATCGGCGAAAAACTGAACAAGATGCTGATTTATAGTCATACCATGCAAAGAGTTTTGAAGAGAGCGAAACAAGTGGAAGTCTGGGGGGGCGCTAGGTCAGGCGCGTATGCTGGGTTTGGTAACATATCATATCCAGGTGATAACATTTATGTGTGCTCTTGTGTTGTCGTGATGGTACACAACACCTTTACGATTAACGAGCTCTGGACGTTTCTGGATGATGGATTTGTGCAAACTATGCAATTACCATTAGTACAATTCTGAAATGATTATTTACTTGCTTGCTAGAAGCTCAAAAAAGAAGACATCTTTAAAATCCCAACACACTGAGACCTAACTGATCCTCGATCAGCTTCTTCAGGGGGTCGTGAATGGTTGAATGACGGATGTTCAATGTTTCTGCAATCTGTCGTGTCGTGTAACGCTGGTTTGACTCAATGAATACCATTATCTTGTCGTCATAAGCCTCGGTTTTTCTTTCTTGACAGAGGAACGTCGTTAAGATCAAAGTCACCGTCGTTGGCACTTACGCTCTTGTAGAGTTCTACGCAACTATTCACATACTTAGCGTGCGTTCTTCCCTTTGCGGAAGCAAAACAATAAAATATGATGGAAATTGCAATGTTTAATCTTCCATCAATCCACAAAAAATTAAAAAAAATGAATCATTATCTTAAAAAATTCAGCTTAAACTATCAGCTGTCAAATGCCATAACAATAACAGAGATGCAAATAACTCTAGTTCAAGCGTCATGACATTTCCTAAGCTATCTAGCATTTAGAAGACTAAAGCATTAAAATGATTATTTTATTGGCGCCATTATCGTCAGCTAATTATCCCTGACTACATAATAGATTCTGATACAAAAATACTATAAAATGTGCACGCTCTATTTTTGACAGCTTTGCAGACCTAGTTATTTTTCTATAATCTAAGTTCTACGTTCTATGTCCAAAGTCAACATAATGCCTCTATATTAAATATAATGAAAAATATTATTACAATATAAATCAAAATATTGGTGAAAAACGAATTTATAATAATTCAAGATCAAAATGAAATTTTCTGACTAAAACTAAATATCGAACGTTTTAATTATCAATTGAATAATAAAATTTTGTTTTTTGTTATTGTTAATTATTATTATCATTATTTATTTAATTATTTATTAACTACTACCATACACACAAAAACACACACATATATAAAATTCCATATAGATTTAATTGAATATATTGAAAAAAATAAATTTAAAAAAACTGAAAAGATAAATAACTCATGTAATAAAAGAAAATTGAAAAATTTTTATTCTTAAGTGGTTATATTTTACAATTATTTAAACAACATAGGAAATAAGGGACCAATTATTATGAAAAACAATTTTTAATTACGAAAAAAAAACACAAAATTGTTATCATATTTGCAAATTAATTTGAAGAAAGAACAGAATAATATTTGGTTGACATTTAATTTTTTAAATAATATATTAAATCAAATCAAAAGAACACTGCGTATAAAAAAAAAATAAGAGAAAGGCAGGAGAAAATTATGTTTAATAAATTCGATAGTGTCTTAATGCATATTCGATGTGATGGCCTACGAACATACTCCTTATGCTCATATGCTTATACAAGAATTAATCCAGTGTCATACCATTTGTAGCAAAATATTTGCTGGAAGAAAGTTACTTTTTCCTTATTCAGTATTTGAAATTCGTCTATAAATATGCTTATATTTTATTTTAATTTTTTATCCATACGCAAATGGAGCTTTATATGTTTTACTAATTTTCTATCCTATTGTATTTAAATTAAAAATCATATTCAATTTAATTATTTTGTATTTAATTTTTATTTTAATTTTTACTTGTTTTAATATTACAATAATAAAAATGTATATTAACGAAACGGTCAATACCAAGAACAAACAATTGCCATCTTGAAAAATTAAAATGCTTACTGCGTATGAATGCCAAAATATGCTCGATTTTCAAATGTCAAACTGTCAACTTCTGCAAGCGCACAAATGTTATTTTATGTGTTCAATTGAAATTAAAATTTGTTTGCTGTATGCAAATGCTAAATTATGTACTATGCTCAATTGTGACAAGTTGGAACTAAAGATTATGCCATAATTTCAAACGCCAAAACTATTTGGTTCCTTCGAATGTCAAAACATTTCACGAAATGTCTAAACGTGGGCTTCATTTGAATATTAAATATGCTCTTATCTAAAATGTAAGAGAATAAGTTCGTCTTTGAACTGTCAAATTATGAGCTTACTCAAATGAGCATGTACGTCAAATAATGCACGAAATTTATATTATATATTTTCAAACGTCAAAATCATTGCCCCTGTTTAAATGGCAAAATTTCGGTGGCATCTAAACGTCAAATTTTTCTTCGAATGCAAATGTCAATTTATGCATTCAATTGAAATAAATTTGTTTTTCTGCATTCAAATGCCAAAATATGCGCTATGCTCAATTGTGACAAGTTGGAACTAAAGATTATGCCATAATATCAAACGTCAAAATGTTTTGGTTCCTTCGAATGTCAAAACTTACGTGGCATTTCACGAAATGTCCAAATATGGGCTTCATTTGAATATTAAATTATGTTCTTATCTTAAATGTGAGAGAATAAGTTCGTCTTTCAACGAACTTATTCGTTAAAATGAGCATACACGTCAAATAATACGCTAAATTTATATAAAATAATTGTACTGCATTCAAGTGTCAATTTATGCGCCATATTCAATTACGATATGTTCTAACTAAAGATAGTCAATTTTCAAACATCAGATTATACAATAATTTCAAACGTCAAAATTTTTCGTTTCGTTTCAATGTCAAAATTTCAGCTTCATTCAAATGATGAAATATGTGCTGCTGCATTCGAATGTTGAATTACGCTCTAATATCAAAAGTACCATATTTAAATATTAAATAAAACTGAATTTTCAACTGTCAAATTATGAGCTAACTTAAATGAGCATATACGTCAAATAATGAACTAAATTTAAATTATGCGCCATAGTCTGTTGTGAATGTTGTCAAAATTTCGGTTGCATCTAAACGTAAAATTTTTTTTTCGAATGGAAATGTCAAATTAAGTGCTAAGTTTAAATAAAAATTGTGTCAGATTTAAATGTCAACAATCTAAATGCCCGCATTCAATGTCAAAATTTGTGCTTCAATCAAATGTCAATTTAAGCGCTAAATTCAAACATATTTCCTATTTTCAAATATGAAAATATTGTCAGCTATTAAATGTCAAATTGCACATTCAATTCATATGTCAAATTATCACGGCTTTCAAATGTTAATATTTTATATGAAAATTTCCCTTACAATTCCTCTAGGCTTTTTGGCTATTTTCCTTTATGCCTATCACCCACCTAAGATTTCATAAATATGCATACTATTAATCATAATTTTGTATTTTTATTATTATTCGTTTAAATTTAAATTGTTTATTGTTTAAAATTTTATAAAATTATTTCTCTTTTTAAAAAATGGCAAAAATTAATATATTGTAAGAAATCAAATTGCATAATTTGAAATAATTATTATATAAACAAAAAAAGATATACAAAAATAATCATTTATATTTAATTGAAAATGAAAAATCTATAAATTATAATTGAAAAAAAAAGGAAAACTTAAATGACTAAATTATAAAAGCATTTTTTTGAAATAATTGTTGAAAATGTTTAAAGTTTTCTTTCAATACTAAAAATTAATAAAAATATAATGGCGATATTTACATTTTTATTTTTTAAGTAACCAATATATAATATAAAAGCTAATTTTATATAAAAAGAAAAATCCATAAAATGGCCTTTTTGAAAGTTTTTATAGAAAATATTTGTTTAACGTAAAGAAAAACTATAAGAAAATGTTAAAAAAGACTCACAAAAGAAACTTAAAAATATAAAGTGCGATAACACATGTGATTAAGATATTGACAAGAAATTAAAGAAATTTATATAAAAGGTTATTGGACATAAGTTGAGACTGTGTGATTTTAGGAATTTTATATATTTTTGAATATTTTTGTGGTTAATGTATAAAAAAAAAAATCAAGGCTACTGGAAAAAAGCTTATTGGGAAAATTGTTGGAGCAATTTTTTGGTAGAACTATTAAATTTAAAAAAAAAAACAGACCACAAGAAATAATATATTAAATAAAAATATGTATATTAAGATGATATACATTAAAAAAATATAAAGCAGAAATAGGAAAAATAAATGAAAATGTACGTTTATAAATATTTAAAAAAAAAAAACATTTATTTTAAGAATCAAAAATTGATGGTTTAAGACCACATCTAGCTTTAAGTACAAATTGAAAAAATAAATTTGAACTGATTCTGTTAAATTTTATGTAAAGAAAAGTAAAAGAACAATGAAAAATGGTTAAATTATCCTTAAAAAAGGATTCTGATGCCAACTGTAGCTAAAGAAAAAAACAAACAAAAATTATTTCTAAGAAGAATTGTTCGATTTAATATATGTGTCGTGTTATTTATTTAACTTTTCAATTTTCTACTTTTTTATTTATAATTATTGAGTTTTCCCATCCTTTTTTAGATTTATAAAATATTACTCTTCTATTATTTTTAAAAATGTGTTTTCGTTTTTATTTTTTTCTTCTATTTTTAAAAAAAAATTCTATTTTATTAAAATTACCGATAGTTTTCTTTTTTTTCTTCTTTCAAACAAAAAAAAAACAAATTTAAAATGTTAAAAAAATAATATTAACAAAAAAAGAGAACAAACTTAAATGATCGTCTATAATGAATTGATCGATATGATTTTTCTGATCTTACCAATTTATGCGCATTTAGAATATTGTCTTTCTTCCCTGTTTAGTTTTTTTCTCATTTTAAATCTTTTACACACAAAAAAAATTAAATTTCGATCTGATCCCTTCGAATAAAAATCAATATTTTTAAACTAAACAAAATGGCGGCCGTATGTCAAATTTGTTAACTTTACATTCAGTTCAATTTTTTTTCAAACCTTTCGAATGGTCTAATTTTTTGTTCGATTTGATTTGAAATATTTTTCAAATAAAACTTTTTAATAATTCATAACTTAATAAAAAATTTCATAGAAATTAAATGATTTGTCACTAAAAAAAATCACTGCAAATGTTAGTTTTTTAATGATCGTATTTGACAGATCGAATTTCCGTTTAAGGTCGTCCATATGTTATCTTATATGATGATATGTCGTTCAGGCATAAACATAGTAAATAATATCGTTAATAAATTTGTAAGATAACAAATTTTTTCTTTAAAATAAAAAAGAGGTATTTCTCAACTTAAATTATTAAAATCCTTTGTCTTCACCCGTAAAAAGCAAATAAAAAAATGGAAATGCTGAAAAATATTCTCTATAATTTTTTTTAAAAATAAAATTTGGATAAAATTATTTGAAAAGAAGTGGAATTATTCAATTGAAAATGTTTTTTTTATTAGTACAAGTAGTAAAACATTTTTTCCTTATATTGATAATTTTTAATAATTAAGAAAAATTTCAACAAAATGAAGAGAAAAATTAAAGGATTACATACATCTGATAGTAAATAAAATAATGCCTGCATAGGTTCCTTTTGTAATCGGCGTCATCTTATAAGTATTGATTACATATTATATTGTATTTCCAAAAGATGGCGCTATAGGGTACTTTCCAGAAAATATAATGGTTTTCTATATACGTCACTGGATCTTACAAATGAAAGATATTATGAATAAATTAAAGAAGGATTTATCAAATCCGTGCTTCAGAAGGTAAAGTTAAATAAAACACACTTTCATTTTTATTTATTGTAATTGTATTGCTGGGACCTTGTCTATGTTATATAACATTATTCAAATGGCCGCCACGAGATTTTGTACAAATTTTTGTAGATATTCTTGCATAGTTCGGGCTGGTATTCACCATTGTTTATTGACGGATGTTAGGTTTTAAATGATCTAAAGTTTGAGAATTGTATATGTTAACACGATTTTTTGCGTAGTCTTATAAGAAATATTTCAACGGAGTCAAATCGCAAGATCAATTGACATCACCAAATCTGGAAGTTATGCGTTCTGGGAAGTTTTCGTTTAATAAAGCTAAAATTTGTTCTGGTCTGTGGCTTATGGTGCCGTTTTGTTGAAACCATATACAGCTCAGATAAAAATTCTCATGCGGTCATAGCGCTCAAAATTTGATTGGAATGGTCAAACTTCAATCCCGTCAGTTTTCAAAAATATAAAATCTTCATAACAGCAAATGAAGAATTATTATAACTACTGAAGAAAATTTGCGTGAACCGTGGTTATGGAAAAATCACCACTTTTTAAAGAAAGTTTTTGTAATTATTTAGCAGTATTTATCGATTTAACTATCCTTTTATTATAAAATGGCAATACAAATGTTAGCTTAAAAAACATATATGTATAATCGAAAGCAGTCAAATGATATGTCTATAATTTCCACATTACGCAATGAACAAATCTTTAGTTGTTAAAAAAAAACAATGTAGAATGGTCAAAAAAGGCATGTTTCTTATGTCAATAAATCCAAATAAGAATGTAGTTCTTACTCATCTCGTATAGATGTCATAGTATCTTTTTGTATTGACAGTGTCTCGAAATGACACCAAATTAAAATATCGAGTATTTTTTAAACAATCCGTTGTATGTAACCCTTTTTAGGGAATATTTGGAATTATGAGTTTAATTATAGTTATAATTATTTATACCTAATTTATTAATACTACTACTCCTACTACTACTACTACTACTTCTACTACTACCACTACTACTACTATTTTAGTTTCCTTTTTCTTTTCTTTTTTTGAAAGTAGAAAAAAAATTGTTTATCTACATCCTATTTGTTAGTTAAAATAATTTGTATTTTTTTTGTGTTTTGTTGGCTGTTATTTGTTATGTTTTCAGAATTCCACAATGAGACCATCACCGCCAACCCATCCATCTAGCCAGCAGTCCCCACATCCTCAGCCTCCACCTTCGCAAATGATGCCCGGGCAGGTTAGTACGAATTAAATCACACGCAATACGCATACACTTATAAAAATTTATAAGCAAGTGTTTTTTTTTTGGTTATTTAATTTTGATTTGTTTTTTTTTTTGAGGAAAAAAAGTTTCACTGAAAAATGAAATGCAAATTTTTCCCATTAAAAAAAAATTGTATTTTTATGTAAGAAAAAATATAGTAAAATTACAAATACAAGCACAAGTTATTAATAAGATATATTAAAAATAAAAGTTTATTAAACTAAATGAAGTGCCAACGAAAAAAAAAAACAAAAAATAAATAACGATCACGTAGAAGGACAATTTAAAAAATCCAAAATATAAGAGTAGACATTTTTGTTTTCGAAATATAACATGTGAAATGTTAAAATATCTAGAATTTTTATATTGCAGAAAATTATAATTAAAATATTAATAAGAAATGTAGTCATAAAAGAAAAGAAAAATAAAGAAAAAGGAAAAATTTATGGAAACAGATAAGATAGCAAAAGAATGAAGAGAAAAGGCAAAAACCAGTAGAATAATGCAGAAGAAAGAAGGAAGAGAAAGAAATGTGTGTAATGTGATGTTATTAATTGTAATATTCGAAAATTTCTCATATTTTGATGGGAAATTACGTCATTTGTTGTATCAAATCGATATGTATAATTTTTAATGATAAAAGGAGAAATGTTGACAATTAATAATAACGAAGTATTTAGCTATTGTAAAATTAGCTCAAATCATATCTGGCAACACTGAAAAAAGAAAAATATGTCAAAATTGACAGTTCGATATTGCGAAATACTACATACTACCCAAAGAGGATAATTAGATACTGTTAGCATGTAAGGGTAATATTTACTCATGTAAACGAGTAAAATGTTATAATTGTATAAAAGAAAAAGAAAAAAAAATAATAGTAACAAATGAAGACATAAAAAAAATTATCGTTAAGGAAAGAGAAGTATATATTGTTTGTTATGAAAAATGAACATTAAAAGAGGCCATTTTAAAAAGCATTTATAAGATAACTTTTTTTTTTTATACAATATTGTATATTTTTACGTGTACGTGTACATCGTTTTCATCAATCATACACATAAAAAAATATGTATACACATACACGCTCCAATCATCCATCCATGAACACACATTAAACAAAATGCATTTCATTTCGTTCCTTTTATTCAGTAAAAATAATAATTTAAATAAAAATAATAATAATAATAATAATAATAATAATAATAATAATAATACATAGTAATAATAATTGTAATTTTTCTGTTGTATTTTTGGTAGCGTTTAAAAGTGATTTTTTTAAAATTCTGTTTTAAAGATATTCGGACGTATCGGGTTCGAATTCAGCTAGTTAAATAGCGGAAATATTTTTACTTATACTAAAGCTCGGAATTCCGAAAAAAATCTGGGCAAAGAAATATGACAAGTGCCAATTTATTGTAGTCTCTTGTCAAGCAGACTTAGCAATTTAGTTACTCGAAATTAATTTCTAATAAGACAAATGTCCTCACAGATGGCATTCTCAGCTATACTTACTATTATTTACCAATAGATGGCAATATATTTGCTAGATTCCATTATAGATGGTATCCTGCAGTGCATTGAGACAATAGCCTAGTGTCGTTTAGTGGTTCTAATTAACCATGCGATAATATGCAAATTTGTCTGTTCCTTATTTTCTAAACTAATACTCGTAGATGGTGTTGCGAGCTATGCTTGCAAATATTTACCAATAGATGGTAATATATTTAATATAATAGATTACGGAAGAGTCTTCTACTGTATCGATATAGTAACTTAGAGACCTCTGGTAGTTCAGTTCTAATAAGCCATGCGTTAATATTTTGAATTTTTTTACCCAATTCTTAAAGCTAATTAACGTAGATGGCATAGCAATCTTTAATAATTGTTATTCACCAAAAAAATGACAACATGCCATTAAAAAATAGTAATAGTAATTACCACAAATTTTAGAAACACTGTCAGTAAAAAAATGCCGAGCCTTATCGACATTTCTTGTTTATTTATCTACAATATATAAAACTCAGTTTATATTCTATGAAAATAGATCTTAATAAACAAAGCAATAATTTACTGAGTTTTTCCACAAGGGGGGCGTGAACTAAATAAATTTTATTTCTCTTATTAATTGGGTATATAGCATTAGAATAGAGTCATCGTATGTTTCGAGACGGTACAGTGAAGTTCTCCAGAATGTTCAGAGGTTTGACGGTTAGAAATTAATAGATTTTCCTGTTATATTTTGCAATAATATTGCTGCCATCTAAAATATTCACGCAACTTTCACTATTTTCCACCATTCCTATTGGATGCAATTGTTCTGCTATTTATAGATCCATAAACGCCAAAATTTGTTTTTCTTTTTTTTTGAATTACTACAATTGCTTTTATGTCTATTATACTATTGATACAAAAAAAGCGCCATTTTTAGCATATATTTTCTATTTCGTGTAAAGACCCGGTAAACTCTAAGGTCACCATAAAGACGAAATCGACTTAAAAGCGCCATCTACAGAATCTGTACAGAGTTTGATGCTTATTAATGATGTAATCGATTGCGCACATTTCAATTGTTATGACTTTTAGCAAAGCCAGATATTATTATAGTTAATAAATATTATTGCCACCATATTAAAAAAATAGAAACTGTTTTTTTAGAAAAATCGGAAAATGTATTATGAAAAAAAAAATTTTACAATTAATAAATTTGAATTTTGATTATTATTATTATTGTTATTATTATTATTATTATTATTATTATTATTATGAATATTATTTTAAAATTACTCTCTTCTTGATGTTCTTGTTGTCTTCCTACTTTTTTTTTATCTGTAAATGTCGCTGCTGATTTTCATTTTTATACTCTTCCACTAGTCGATGGTTTTAAATAAAATAAAAAATAAAATAAAATAGGATATTCCAAATACCTATTCTATACAAACACATAAGCAACATTTATTTATGGTCCTATAATACAAAATTCTATATATATACGTAGAAATGTACATATGCATAGAAATGTGTTTATATCTGTTCTGTGTTTGTATGTATATTTGCTAATAATAAATACTTTTATTTAATTAATTATTTATACTTATATATACTCGTATTATTATAATTATAATTTATAAAATTTTTAATGTGCTTTTATTTATTGAAAAATTTTGTTTTATTTTCTTTAAATATTTATTAATATATACACATATTTGTTTATATAAAATAATATTTGTTTGTCTGTGCATTAACATAATTAAAAAGGATCCTTTTTTAGTTAATTCATTATCGCTTTTATTTTTATTTACTTTCAACTTTATATTTGATGAGAAAAATCACCTTTTTTTTACCATATCTGTAAGAAAAGATCAATAAATAATTCAATATTATGTGTAGATCTGAATATAATGAAGAAAATTGTATTTTATTTTATTATTTTCAAGAAATTTTCTAGTTTTTTTTTTCAATATGTTTTATTTCTGAATAAATTTTTTAAGAAATATAACAAAAATTCAAAGTGCATTTTCTTTATTGAAATTATTTATTGATCAAAGCTTTTTGCAAATAATAATATTAAATTTATATATTTAGAACAAATAAAGTTTTTCATTTTAGATAATATAATATATTTTTTTTAAAACTATCATTAAAAGAGTTGAAGCAAAAAGGTTTTATAACATAAATTACTTTTTATATAAATTTAAAAAAAAAATACAAAAAAAAAGCAATAAAATCTAAGCAATATTTTTTATTGAAATTCTTTGAAAAAACTCAACAGCCGTTTATGGGTGCGCCTAGGTATCCATCAGGTCCAAGGCCGGGCGTTAGGATGCCACAAGGAATCGGAAATGATTTTAATGGAGTGAGTTATTTTTCAATTTAAATACAAAAAAAACATGTTTTTTAATTTTTTTTTTGCATAATGTTCTTTTCCTTCAAAATAATTGATTAATAATTTTATGATTATTAGCAATGAACATTTTTTGAAATTTGTTTGTTGATAGTTTTTATTGCCGTTTTCGTTTTCTGGTGCCACCTATTGATTGGTAATGTAAACAGCACAAGAAATTATTCTTCATTAAACAAATTGAGTGTTGTTGTTGTAAGCGATTTTTTTTTTTTAAATTTTCCTAATTCATTTAAGCTTTCAATTATTATCAATATGATTTTATATAATTTTGATTTTTCTTTAAAAGTCTATTAATTTTTTATCGTATTTTAATTTGAAATTTTCCTTTAATTTTTGTTTTGTGTATTTTATTTATCATTTAACAAATTGTTTTGCTTATTATACGGCATATTTTATGTATTTATTAACCGAGTATTTTTTTTTAAAAATTAATTTCAATAATTATTTAAAAAAAAAACATTTCCATAATATTTAAAATTAACTAATCAAAACCTTGTTTTTTTGTTGGTATAATCGTTTTACTACTAAAACTAACAAAATTGCATTTGTGTAATTAATTTATATATTCATTATTGTTATTAACATATAATTTTGTGATATTTTACATTAAAAATTTATGCCCACTCTCTTATTTCCTGAATATCTAAATGTTAAAAACACATGCTATTAAAATTGCTAACTGATTATTACCTGATTATTGAAGATCGTAATTTAGTGACAAAAATGTGGAAATGTATTAGCAAAAGTTTATTAACGCGTCTCATTCCTAATATGATCAAAATATTTACAGAATCGTACTGTTTTTTTGTGGTAAATTGTTTTTAATCGAACATTTATCATAATTTTCAATTGGCTAACATAGTAATTTGTGTTAACACGAAAATAATTAAGAAAGTCCTTTGATAGTTTTTGGATTGGCTGAGCTCAATTGATATGCAATTAATTAACTAAAAGTACTAGCATCTCATTAATATAAATACTCTTAACTTATCCAAAAGTATTGATATATTATAACCAGAGATCTATTGATCTTCGTAACATCGTGACAGTCGTGATTTATTTGATTGCCGTAAGACTGCGTAGCACGACTGCACCGCTATCTATCGTTCTTAGCAACAACAACATTATAGAAAGTTTTTTCGAATATTTTCGCTTATTAATTACCTAAACCTAGTTTAATTTGTTAAATTGTAAAGAAATTGATATTTTGTTCATTTTTCTAATACTTTAACAGTTATTGTTTTGTTGTTTTTTTTTTAAATAAAAAAATTATATTTATAAGACAGTAGTTGAGTATACATCGAAGGATGCATATTTGAGTTTGGTTAATAATTTTGATGTGTGTTATTACAGCCGCCTGGACAGCCGCCTATGATGCCAAATAGTATGGACCCCACAAGGCAAGGTATAATTCAATTAAAAGAAAAAGAATTATTTAAAATAAAATTACAGAAGAAAAAAAAAACAAACAATTACATTTTATTTTATAGATTTTGCTTGAATTTATTTTCAATTAAAACTTTATTAAATAATAAAAACAAGAGAAAATTAGTTTTTCCTTCGGTTTATTTTTAAACAATTTTCTAAAACATCGTATAATTAGTTTCCTAATATAATAGTTTATAAAATTGATCAGTTAAATTGAAAAAAAAAACAAAAATTAGTCGATACTATTTAGTACGAAAGAGGTTACGGGAAAATATCTGCGATTCGAATACAATATTAAATAAATCAAATAATTCTAAAGTTGCAAAAGAGAGAAAGAGAAAATTATAGAATTACGGTTAAACTTTTTTTTTTCTTCAATATTTAATTATTTTTTACTCAACTATAATTTATAGTTTTTTTATTGATATGCCGTAAGTTCGATTTAGTTTATAATATTTAATTTAATAATAAATTTTCTTTTGAATCAAAATTGAAAAAATTTATTTACAAAAATTTAACATTGGAAAACTCGATAGTTTTTACTGATACCATTCTCGAAAGCGAGTGCAGTTACGTAGTTATCAACAAATGGTATAATCTATTATGGCGCTTGAGTTAGCAAATTCGTTTCAATATTAGGATATCTTCACTAAACAAAATATTAAAAAAATTACAAAATTCATCATATTCAAAGAATTTTAAATAAATAAATTTTGAAATTATATTGAGAGAAAAAAAATTACGAATGTTTAAGTGGACACACTTAAAAATAAATTTCCAAAAGTTATTTGTGCAACTATTGCGCTATTATTTAAACTTTCGAAAAATTGCTTGCTGCAAGTTGTTTTCAAAATTTCGTAAGAATATTATTGCAGCACTAGCACTGCGTACACCCAACTTAAAGAATGCGCAATTTTTTTAAAGAAAGTTTTTAGTTGAGCATTAAGCAGTGTAAAAATGCCGTGCCAACAGGTGAGGATTTGTGGCTGAAATCGACGTAGCAACTTGTGCTTATTATTTGGTCACTACTGAGACTCTTGTGCAACTACCGAAATTATGTCCAGCTCATTTTGAACGCCGCAATAAACATGCGCAAATAGGCATTCTTTTTATTTAAAAATTCTTGACATTTGCAGCATTTTGCACAATTAACTTTTTGAGTACATGTATACATATACACACCAAATTCTGTTTTCAAAATCAACTGGTGCAAATGTGTTTTCATGTGTATACGACCTTCTTCAATAATGCCTTTTTTTTTTAAATGTTCAATTTATATTGTGTAATAGCCGCCGAAAAAGAAAGCACTGTGATTATAATAGGCGTTTTCCATTAGACCAATTTTGCTACTAGTCGGTAGCTGCGAGTAGATGACCAAAGGAAAGCCAAATTCTAAACACTAGTAGATACATAACCTCAAAAAAGTCAGAAACAATACTGAGTTTACTCACACATAAACAATAAAAACTGAGTTTATTCACACATAAACAATCCTGACAAAAATATGACTCTTCAATATAACCAACGAACCCGCAAAACTATCTATTTTCACTTTAGTAACTAGTATCCACCTAACGTAAATTGTATGCGTAACTCCCAGTTCAATGTGCCCGTTTGGTCGAGGTAGGGTAGATGATGACAGCTACAACTACCGACTAGTAGAAAAATTGGTCCAATGGAAAACGCCTAATGTTGTCTCTGCATGCAGCGCTGTATGTGTAGCAAAATTTGACAGATCGTAGTTATTGTATTATCAATGCAAAATTGACGTTTCTAACAATTAAATTCAGTCAAAATGAAGAATTGCTCATTGAATAGAAAATTCTAAATGTAAAAATCATTCTATTTTCTTGGAATGATACGCAACGCCACATGCGGTACACACATGCAGGGTTTCGAAATTGAATTTCGTTTCGATGCTAGCAAACTTTGCTCTTATAATCCGACCATACGAATGTTATTTCGCTGGACCGCAAAATGAGTGCTGCTCTTAGCATATGACCGGGATTGAAATGAAACGTGCCGTTCGGTTTTTGAGACTGTTATGATTGCAATTTGCAGATGGCGTGTTGCGCGTTTTTTGTACCGTTGCCTCGAGTTATTTTATAGCGACAATTTATAGTTTTAGATTTTCAAAATTACAAAAAACTTTATGAGTTTATTAAAGCTGAAATAAAAAATTAAATAAATATTTATGAGAAACTTAAGTAGAAAAAAAACCCAATAAATTGATATGGCAATAGGATGTTTCTTTGCGAAATATAATAAAACAATTGAAAACATTTCAATAAGTAATAAAAATGATAATTTTTTTAAATTTTTATTATTTAAAATATTTTAAAATTAATTGAATTATTTTTTTTATTTATTAATTATTATATATTATTACTAAAAATATAACCTATTTGATAAAAATTATTTTATAAGGAATTTAGTGATAATAAGTAAAGTAGTTATAAATGAATTTCTTTGTTGTTGCTTTTTTCTAAACTCCAACTTAAAAGTTAAGAGAGCATAATATATTGTTTTAATATTAAAATATTAACTACAATATAAATGGCCTCATCGGGAAATTATAAGAAATTTATTTAAAAAAATTAGGGAAGAAGAATATTAATAAATTAAAACAATTATGTAGATAAAAACGGGATGCAACAAGTATAGGGAACGGAATAAAACGGTATTAAATTAATCAAAATTAAGAAAAACGAACAAATTATTCTCTTCTATTAGTTGTTAGCATAGTTTGTGTAGTTTCTTTTTGATATTATTTTTAAAAAAAATTTATTACATTTATTCTATATTTTTGGTTTGTAAATCATATATTATGCATTTTATATATAATATATATATATTTTTTACAATACTTTTAAATTTAATAAATTAAAAAAATATTATAATATATAAATAAAAATTATCAACTTTTATTATTTTATATTATAATAAATTTAGAGTAGATTAAAAAGAAAAAGAAAGAAAATTATAATTTTTAAATGAACAAAAAAAGTTTATATAAAAAAAATAAATAAAAATAAAAGTTTATAAGAAAAAAGTTCATCTATAATTTTACTCTATCCCCCAATACAGGTGAAGCTGGAGATTTTGTAGCGTGGCAAGGTAGGCAAATAATGTCGCTTGTCAGCTACTTTTCTTTGTTATTTTTTGTTTAATTTCCTTTTATCATATTTATATTATTATTATTATTATTATTATTAATATTTGTTTAATTATCATTATTATTTATTTTCATAAATATATTTATGTATTTATATTCATTCATATTTATATTATAAGTATTATGGTCTTATATATATACAATAACTATTATTATTATTATTATTATTATTATTATTATTATTATTCATATACATTAATAAATAACTAATAAGGACGAAAGGAGAAAAAATAAAATTAAACTGCGTGTACACAAATAGAAAAAGAAATTAAAATTTAAAATCTTAAAAAGACTGCTTTCTTTTATTATTATATTATTTATATTTTTGATAAAACGTCTTTTGGTTGTTTTTTTTTTTTAAATTATTTTTCTAAATTATTTATTTCAATTTGATCATGAAACAGTAAAAGTTCTTTAAAGAGACGATGACACTATATTCGAATTAGTTTTTTTTTTTAAGCGAAAGCTGGACTTATTCCATATGTCAAATTTGATTTTCGGCCAAGCAGATATGACAATTTGATGATATCTTATCTGCGTAGCGTAAAAGAAATATTTGCCAGTCATTGTCATAAGAGTTCATAGATCATAAAGGCGAGACATTTTTTGCACACTATCACGAGATAAGAAATTAACACTCTGAATAATCATACTCTAGCGCAATCAAAATAAAATAAGAAAATTTCAATTTTGACCGATAAAGAGTAGATTGACGACTGCAAGAAATTTACGACTGAGTTACAACACAAAACAATTTGAATATTGATTCTGTGTCATTTTTTTTAGTAAATAAATTCAAATTAACTACTACTAATAGAACAAATATTTTAATCATAAAGTAAAGCAGTTTTCAGTGCTCATGGGCCTCAATAATGGTAGCCAATAATACTGGATTTTCAGCTTTAATTCTGTGATCCACGAGAACCTATTAGATAGTATTAATTTGTAAATATAAAGAGTTATCAAATTAGTGCTTCTGAAAGTTATATTCCTATTTCGAATTTATTTCATTTGTTGCTTAGACCATACCATAAGCTTGGAATATGCTTCCCACAAGTCTATTTGCAAGACTTCATAATTTTGAAGTAATTTGTGATGACATTTTGGCTCGTTAAATGCTGTAATTTGGCCATTACCTGACAGATGATCGTTTTTAAATACGAAGATCATTTTTTGTAGAACGATTTGACAATTTTAACATATGGTTAAATGGTCCATAATGTATGTGTTAAATGACAAATTTTAATCTGTTTGGCAGCGGTCAAATGATAGAAATGTACTTTCCAAATCACACAAATGTATAACCCTGTTTTCTAATTTTGGATCTCAATAGTTCGCTTTATAGTTATCAGAATCGCAAATGACTCTTTTCCCAGATGACAGACCAAAACCTTTTTCTAGAACGAAAACTGTTTCATTATCAGAAAAATAATACTTTTATTTAAAAAGAAATTATTTTCATTTTTCGCATTTATAAATTTCAGCTTTTTGTTTTTTTCTTCTTCTTTTGTTTCATTTTTTTCTCCTCTAAGTGTACAGATTTTAATTTTTATATTATAAATAATAAATATAAATATTTATATGGATGCATATGTGTATAATTTATTTTCTAGAGTGTATTAGATTTAATATTATTAATCTCACATATTTCTGCAATATTTGTAAATTAATTACTATATACTCATACATACATACACGTATACATATAAAATTATTGTATTTATGTGTTGAATTTTTTTTTTACATACAATATATTTAATATAATGAAAATTTGGCATAATATAATTAAACCAAATTTAGACTGAATTATTTTCATATTCTTATTTTTCTTTTTGAAAATGTTCAAAATATTACTTTTCACAATATCCACCAGTTGGCGATATGTAAAGAAAACACGTTACAAATGTGAAAAGTCTTTTATCGTATAAGCTTTCAGTTTTCTTCTATGTACAATATCATAGATGGCGTTGTTATAATGTTTTCAAGAAAATATCCACAATTTCAACAACAAATACTGCTCTCGAATGCTGAACTGGTTAAATTTAAAAAAAAAATTAAAAATAAAAATATCATATTTTATATTCAGTTTTAAGAAATTAATAATTTTTGTTGTAAAACTATCAAAATTTTTCCTAATGTTAATCTTTACTTACTAGCAAATACAATATTTTATCTTTTTTAAATTATCGCACATTTTTTCTTAATTCGTTTTCTTTCTGTTTGTTTCTTATATTTTCTTACCTTTTTATTATTATTATTTTTTTTTTTAATATAAAAATTTATTCCTCTTATTATAACTATCATTATTGTTAATAATATTATTATAATTATATGTTAAATAGATTTATGTAAAGTGTTAATACTATACTCGATCAGAAATATGTGATTAATTTTTTTATTTGAAAATAAGTGCATAGAGAAAAAAATATTCATTATGAATGTACATGTCACATAACGAGGATCATGAAAATTATTTAAAAAAACTTGAATATGTAAATACGTACACATATATGAAGACAGTTTTAAAAGAAAATAATAAAATTGTTTTGTGAAAATTATACAAAAAAAAGAGAATATCTGAAAATGACAAAAAGAATCAGTCCATATCAAATACAGTCTTGTACAAAAATATTATATTTCCACGGACATTATTGGTTTGAATGTGCATGCTAAGTGTTGAACTTAAAAACTAAGATTAAGGAGGGGATGCTTTCATGGAGAAAAAAAATCTGGGTAAATGCCAAATTATTAATAACAAAAATTCCATATTCATCTGGTGTCCAATATTTTTGTAAAAGACTGTATTTTAATTTTTTTTTCTGTTGGCACACTACACCACTTTTGATTGATAACTGTCAAATATTTTGACGTACTACCATATATTATATATAAAAAATTTGGTAAAAAAATTTAATAAAAGAAGAGGTTACAGCTGATCGTTTTCGACCGGATGGTGGAGGGGGGGGGGGGTTGTTTGGTACTTTTATTAATGTCAACATTGCCTTGGCGTTATGCTTCTATTTGACACCCGTTTCTTTTTGATATTTCACTTAATATGAAAATGTATACCGTCACCATTAAACTAAATTTGACCAAAACACTCCAATTTCCACAAATATGCACCATATTTTTGTAGTTTTAAATGGTATTTTATACCTTACATGTTTAAAATAAAAACGATACCAATAATTTATTAATAAAACATTTAAGTTGATAATCAATATAATATTTTCTTTGGTGGAGGTATCAACGGCAAAATACTTCATTATCAGCAACAATAAAAACGCAATTTATAGAAATAATAATTAGTTTTCCAATAATGCACTCAGTTTATTGAAATCTCTATAAAATAGTGTTCACTATATATAAATAAATAAACGCTGTTTTGAAATTGATCAACTCTTTAGTACCATTTCAATACAATCTGTCTGTCAAAACAAAGGAGCAACGAAGTTCCGAATAAAATCACTAGCTGAGAAATAGTGCTCTGTGTACCTCTATAATAATGTATTAGCACTAATACACTGCAATTGTGTCAAATTCCAAATTCCATTATTTAAACTTTAGTTTAAAAAAAATAGTAAAAAAAAAAATATTAAAAATATGATTAGGCATAATTTCTATATATTTAAAAATAATAATTAAATGAATCTCTTAGAGTATGAACAGAGGAAAAGTTATCAAAAAAGCAAAATACTTTTCGCCCACTAACATATTCACAAGATGACAAATACTGAATTACCTAAAATATTGGAGTAAAGTTACCTCAATGTTGGCCTGGAGAGGGTGGATTGATCACTACACTAAATTTAAAATTTAATTATATTGCGAAATAATTTGAATATTGATTCAGTGTATTTTTATACTAATAGTGGATAAAAGAAGAACAATTCAAAATAATGTATATTATGTTATTAACCAACAAAGTAAATTTTGAAGTGCCTATTAAACTCAACAGATGGTAGGAGAAGTATGAAATTTGTCTCCGGAGTATAAGAGCATTGATAAATTACGTCATTCTATATTCTGTAAGGTTAGGAAAATCTCTGTAATTTTTACATGTTTTCTTAGATGGCGCTGGCATGTATAATTGGAGTAAAAATTCAGAGAATAAGAAAACTTTGAGCAGTATTGAAGTTCGGTTTTTTGCCGCGAGAGTTCAATAGTTACTTATATGTACACGAAACTGCCACTATGTGCATTGATTACAGATTATAGAAGAACTGGATAAGCCTCTACAAGAAAATTCGGTCCAAATTTTTTTGAGAATATATTCGTAAGAGCGCACACACGTACACTTCGTATTCTGAAATAAAAACTTTCTATTTTCTGTCGTGAAGAATAAAACTATTTATGCAATAAATAAATTCACTTCGCGATAAATATCTACTCGTAAATGTCACCATTAAGCATACCAAAAGTATGCAAGCATTTCGGTATGCTACCATTTCATGGAGAATGGCTTATTTTAAAACTATCCGAAAGTCTACAAAATTGGCGCTTCATATTTGATTGATATTTACAAAATAAATAATAAACCCAAAATAACATACACTTTCATTTATTGTAATACCAGAAGATTGGGAAAAAATAAATGTTGCCTTCGGTCATATTTAAATAATAATTTTGTTTGGAATAAGTGAGTTAAAATGGATATTCATGATGCTTTTAGAATTCAAAAAAATTTCTATTACGAAAATTAAATGTCAGTGGGTGTTTGTCTACATAAAAAACTCTACATAAATGTATGCAAGCAGTACAATTTCTCGCCGCTTTTGCAATAATTTAGACAGAAAATTGCGTACACGTATACGAAAAACTAACGAATGGGCCTACCTAGGTATTCTTTAATATAAGGGCATTGAAAAGCTGCCTCACTCAATCACTTATACATACCAGGTGAATATGCACAATGACTAGATGGTACAAGCATGTAGAATTTTAAAAAAGCCAAAGAATATAACATGGAGTTTTGTTTGTCGCCGCTAGATTATAATAGCTACTTATGTAATGATTTTTCCACTCCTTATGTCTACATTATCTAAGGTTAGGAAAAATATCAGGTGGTGGCGCAAAATTGCTTCTGCGCGAAATAATAGGTTCACCAAGGATATCATTTAACAGAGTTATTGAGTCCCTTACAGTATGCGTGCTAAAAAAATTTCCAACATCATCCAATATTGAGCACTATTGATGGAAACTGCCCCAGAAATATAGGCCAATGATCCTTTCGGACGATACACCCTATTTATGTGTAGCTAATAAACTGATCTTCCATTATCCGTAGCCCATATCCTGCAGTTTTTCTTGCTTACGAAGCCATTCAGTTGGAAATGGGCTACATTGATCAGTACCTGGATTTTCGTCTGCATTTTGCCTGAAATAAATGGCATAATCAAGCCGGTGCTGGTACTCCGTCAGCTTTAATTCTTACATTAGCTTAACTTTATACGGGAACATGTACTCGAAATTCACTGCAGCGATATTCGTAATAGCGCAAGTTGCAGCTAGCGCCTTCTTGTAATGTTTCTGGAAGTTCAATAATTTCATCTGTGTGCGCAGTTCATGCTGTTCCAGTAACAGAAAGGTTTCTTATAGTCTCTTACTGTCGAAAATTCGAAACTAGACTTCTAAAACAGGTTTATTGTTGGCTCTGATCGTTGATTTTAAAAATAAACTTCAACGATTTTTGTCCCATTTCATATTTGCCAAGTCCTGTTCCTAACACAATGCATAAAGACTGAAAAACGGTAAAAAGTGCTTTTTTGTAGCTACTTATATACTCGTATGTATATATATGTACTACTAACTATGTAGTGGTTATATTCATTGGATGTTCTTTATATTCTGTACGTATTTTCATAATATTTATTATTATTTTCTTTAATGTTTTACTACTAATCACTCCTATCTACATTGCATACTCGTACATACCCACATACATGAATAAATGCATACACATATTTTATATTGTATTATAAATAAAAAGAAAAAAAAATTATAATTTTTTTTTTTGTTAACGTTAACGTATTACATAATAATTTATTTATCAATATATATATACATATGCCCATTTAGTATGTAAATTTTATTGTATTATAAAAAATTATTGTTATTAATTAATTATTATTTTTTTAGTATTATTATAATTATCGTTATTATTATTAAATTAAGAAAAAAATATTATTGAAAAAAAGACAAAATTTTGATAATTGATGCAAAATTAATTGAAAAAAATCAACCATTTTTATTGGAAATTCAAAAAAAAAATTTAAAAAAATTAATTACATACAGAAAAAAAAATAACAATAATACATTAATTAATAGTATAAAAATGTCCATGTCCAATTATTATTTATTCTAATGTAAACATTTATTTTTCTTTTTCTGTTTGTGTCCGTCTACATTGTCAACTGTGGCTATCGATATTTAAACATCAAGGTGGACCACCTGGAATGGGTCCAATGAATCCACGAATGAACCCGCCTCGAGGTCCTGGTATGGGACCAATGGGACCAGGTTCATATGCACCGGGAATGCGTGGACCACCACCAAACAGCAGTTTGGCGCCTGGTGGACCAGGTATGCCGATGGGTATGGCTGGTGGTAGACCGCAATGGCAACCAAATACATCAACGGTAAGCAATTTTTGTATTTAAATTTTAACCCTTATAATAATTTTTTTTTATTCAGCCTATGAACTATTCATCATCATCGCCTGGAAATTATGGGGTATGTAATCTTATAAATTTGTTTTAAAGAAATTAAATAAAAAATAAGCTAATCATTTTCTTTTTCATATTCGTTGTATGATTGTAGGGACCACCCGGATCGAGCGGGCCTCCAGGACCAGGAACACCAATAATGCCATCACCACAAGGTAAGCAGAAATGATTTTCTACGATTTTTGTCCAAATTGTGAGAGAAACTAATTTTTTTTAACCAATATTTTTAGATTCATCGAACTCAGGAGGCGAAAATATGTACACATTAATGAAACCGGTGCCGAGTGGCAATATGGGCGGGGTAAGTTGAATATTGGCAAAAATTGAGATTTTTTTAAAGGTTTTTCCCTTTTACTCTAACACAAAATCTAAGGCATATTAAAGAATTTTATAAAAATTGATCAAAATTGAAGGTGATGTGTTAAAAATATTTGTTTTTATTATATGATTAGCAATCTTCTAAATTTGTGTTATTTTCCCCCCAAAGGAATTCCCAATGGGTGGTGGACCAGATGGAGGTCCAATGGGGCCAATGGGTCCTAATACAATGGGACCTGTACTTAATGGCGATGGATTAGATGGCATGAAAAATTCTCCGGCAAATGGTGGACCAGGAACACCGAGAGAAGATTCGGGTAGTGGTATGGGTGATTATAATTTAGGCGCATTCGGACCCGGCGAAAATGTAAGTAAACAAAATTTTTTCCATAACCATTTCTGAAAGTAATCGATATGCAAACAACAAAATCAATAATGACTGCATTGCATTAATTAAGAAGAAAAATAACCACAAGAACAGTACAGCAACTAAATTAGTTTTCGATAAGATAAAAATATATCTTATTGAAATATACATAAATAAGATAAAGAAGTTTGTTCGATGTTTTTTTTATTTATTTGTTGTTTTTTTTTTATCACTATCAAATGATAATTTGGAGGATTTGTTGAATTTTTCATAATAAAATTCGTATAGAAAAAAAGAAAGAAAGAGAAAGAGAGGGAAATATTTTTTTTTTATATATTTTTTCCAATACATTTATTTCAATGTAATTTATTCATCAGTGTAGGAGGGGAAAACTATAAAATATTTGGTTTCTTTTTATAGAGTATATATTTTGTAATGCACTTTTGAGACTATTTTCATATTTTGAAATAGAAGAACAACGGTTAACTATTAATTATTATATAATTGATGGATGAATAGACAAAAGAAAAAACCAAATCGACAAAATAATTATTAATAAATTATTAAAAATGAAAAATTTGTGTTAAAGTGCATTATAGGAAATATCTATGTTTGTTTACGCGTTACTATATACAGTATGATGAGAACGATACAAAAAAAATTAACTCTCACCGTTTTTCGATCAGTGTTTTTTTTTTAAATTTCAGTTCAAAATAAGGCGAAATGTCAACGGAGAAAACTTGTTGAGTCGATATTGCAGTGCTTACAAAATTCATTTGCTCTATCATTTATGATTTTCATTAATTGCGCCAGAACAAAACATGAAAACCCATTTTAAGATTGGCAATTTACTAAAGCGTTACGCCATCTATTTGTGACATGACAGAACTAATTCAATGATCAGAATTTACTGTTCAATATTTTAAGAAAACCCATAAACTCCTAAAACATTGTTAACATTTTGCTTTTGCTATTTTCCAATGTTATTGCCCTAACTACACTTTTAATGAGTTTATAAAATTCTATTATTATTATCACGCCACTCTCTACCAATTTTCACCATTTTTATAAGAAGCGATCATTCCACCACCTGCACGTACTATTTTGAAAGTGTTAATATTTTCCGTCAAAAATTAGTTTCGGTACAGTGCAATAAAGAGGGTCTTTTTCTCTCCTTATTTTTTTATACTATAAAATCTAACCCAAAAAGTGTCCTGTTTTTGACAGCAAAACAATGGAAAAGGCTTATAATTCACAAGCTGAAGAACTGTCCCCATAGTTTCTAACGCCATCTATTAGGCTTTGTCTAATTAATTATTATTTCATTCTTTTGTAATAATTTTTAATATTTTGTAAATTAAATTAGTCGACGGAATTTGATTTAATTAAAATTGAGTTATAATTTTATAAATTAAATGAGTTACGGAGGAGCGATCGCTCTCCAATATACAGGGATCTTACGGAGTTACGGTGCGATTGCTCTCCAATGTATGTGTACAGGGAGAAATAGTAACAGCTGTCAAAAAGTGATTTCAATAGCGAAATTTATTCAATTTTATTTCTATTCTTTTCGTTATTTTTGAGGTTTTAAAACTTTCCAAGTGTTAGTTTTTCTTTCAAAAAAAAAAATCCATTTTCGAATTTTCATCAACTTTACCCAATTTACCGTTGTGCTTTAGTTTAACCAAATTCTCCCTGTTTAGAAAATTATTTTCCCTCTCAAAATTTTCTGCTGCCTTATTTAATCCGGTTTCATACAGGGCCCCTTGAAAACGCGTTATTTATGAAAACGTTTGCAAATTGCACTTGACTTAATACTGTATATCTTCTGATATGATAATGTATACTATAAAAATTATTCTCCATATAAGCAGCGTTTCCTATTCTCACCTTTCATAATGTAACAATCTAAATAATAGTCTTAGAAGCGTAGAAAGTATAGAAATGCAAAGTGGGAAAGCTGTCAAAAAACCGAGAAATTTTTTGCACACTGTCGCAGGAAAAACATTACTTTGAAAAGTCAAATTCAATTACAATCGAATAAGAGCACTTCAATTTTGGCATGTAGATTGATCACTGAAAAAAAAATTACGATGGAGTTACAACGCAAAATCATAGTGAATATTGATTCGGAGATGTTTCTCAAAAATAATTAACAATTTATTGTTGTTAATAGTCATTAAAAAACAACATTGAAAATATTTTCTTAAAAAAAAAAAAGTTTTCTATTAATCTTAAAAGTAAATGTTGACAATGTCCATAAGCCTCAATAGATGGTGGTAGTAGCGCAGAAATGGTATAGGACGCATACGCATTGGCTGGAATAAATAAGGGCATTGAAGAAAAAACCTCCCTTGAATCCATATATCTACATTCTCCGAGGTTAGAAAAAACTGTACATTTTTGACATTTTTTCTTAATTTACTGTTCAATCATCTGAGCTATAAATGACTTGGATATAGTCATGATTAAAATATTTTGATCACAACAATGTTCATTTAAATTTTTCGTTATAATATAAAAACTTAAAGACGGTGAGAAAGAGCTTGAAAAAAAATGATTTTTGAATTAAAAAAATTAGATTTTTATTAATTTTGTTATCCACTATTTAAATACTGTATATCCTAACGTACTAAGCAAATTTATTTATTCGTTTATTTATTTATTTATTATTTGAATAAGAACGAAACAACAACAATATGGTTTTTTTTTCTGATCACCTATTTATTAATATATTTTTTGTTTGTTTGTTTTTTTTTCTTTTTAAATTTATATATTTATTTAGTTAACTTAATTGTACAATTATACATATTTGTAAGTAAATAATACAATCGATAATATTATTTTGTTAAAAAAGCGAATTTTTTTTTGTGTGTTTTAAAATAAGAAAAATGCAACATTCAGCGTTTTTTTTATACATTTACATATACATACATACATGCATACAGGCATATATTTATCAATAATATCATAATTATTTGTAAATATTTATTTCACATCATTTTAATAATAATTATTATTGTTATTATTATTTGAATTATTTTTTTTAATTGATTTAACTATTTATCAACTATGTGTGATTAACTAATTAATAGTTTTATTCCATGTCACATGATTTAGAAGCAACAAATTAAAAAAAAAATTATTTATTAGAATTATTAAAAATGACAAGATTATATAAAAAAAAACCTAAGATGATTTTTTTTTTATGTCATTATACATAGACGACAATATATTTTTTCTATAATTAGTTGAGCAATTTGATCGAAAATATTTTGACATATTGCTTTTGAGGTTATGTTTGCAAATCACTTTTGCGGTTAAGTCCACTTAATTTGTTTTTTTTTTTTATTGTGTCACCGAGTTTTTATTTTATTTTTATTTGTTTTATATTTTGGTTTTTATTAGTTTTTTTGGTCAATTGTGAAAAAGCATATTGAGAATTGTACCATTTTTTAAATATTTTTTTTTCTGATCATCTAAGAAAATATGTTTTCTTTTTCATTATATTCACATAAATGAATAGGCAAATACATATGTACGTACACATACATACATTGCATATATGTACATGATTTTTTTTTTAAATTATTTATATTTTTGGAATATATTATTTTGATTTTTATTTTTGTTTTCAATGAGAAATTTTTGATTATGACGAAAACCGATATATACTTTAATTTTGTAGTTGGTTTGTGTAAGTTTATTATAATTATTATTATTATTATTATTATTATTATTATTACAATATAATAATAGTCATTATTACTTTTTTTTATTGGAAAAGAAAAGAAAGATTCAACGAAATTATTATCGAAAAATTGGTAAAATATAAAAAGAGAATATTGCTGACAAAAAAAACAATTAAAATGTGATGTTGATGTTTTTTTTAATCATTGTTATTATTATTATTATTATTATTATTATTATTATTATAACGATTACAATTATTATGACTTTGAAATTGTTCATTAAAATATTATTTTATTTATAGTTTTTTTTTTGTAATTTTGTTTTTCTTCATATATACACAAAATTATATATTTATACATATACATATACATTTATAGTTGATGGGTGTAAATTTATCTTATTTAATTACGTTTCAAATACCTAATATATTATATTACACATAATACATCACTCTCCATTTCTATAATAAAATATCATTTTTGTTTCTAAATATTCTTTATATTATTGTAATAATTATTGTTATTCTGTTATTTTTGTTTGTTTGTTGCAATTAAATACCACTTCAATATTATTTTATATATACTTTTCATATTATTATTGGTACATTATTAACTTATTAATTATTATATTAAATACAGTATCATTAAATATATCCGCCATCATAGAAAATTGATATTAATTTATTCTTTCATATAACAGCGAATTATTTTCCTTCCTAAATAAATTGGTTTTTAATAAAAAATTTTCCCATTTGGTTATTGGGTTTTTAGAGTAGTTTATTTTCTCTCTTTCTCTATACAACTAGATATTATATAACAAAGTAAAAAAAATTTCTTAGCATTCTTTCATACGAATACCTCCTTCTCTTACAACATCTTTACGCACTACACACTTATCTTATTATGAAATTACTATTATTTTGTTTAAAATTAATTTACTGATAAACATTTATAATCAGTAATATGCCATTTAATAAATAATATTCTACATTTTTATTTTATAGTATATTTTAAACAATTCTCAATCTTCTATGCTGTAGTGCACTAATATTATGTTGTAAATGATAGATTCTTAAATTTCTATGTTATAATATTTTTACTATCTAGATTCTCAGTAAAAGTACAAAAATTATTGTCTTAACGTAGTTAAATTAGAATTATTTCTTAAAAATATTAATTTTTAACTATTATCAAGGAGAATTTTTTATAATCAGAAGCTGTCATACATTATTCTGAAGAAAAACTGTTATATTCGTAACTATTTCTATCACAGGTATCGTGCATACATTTGTACACCCAGCGCCCCCTTACTGAATATGAAACATTCTAAACTAAAATATCTGTTAAACGTGTACGAAAATATAGTTTAAATTAAAAACTAGTCCCATAAAATATTTTTTCTAACAACAAATGAAATTTCCCGCATAATTTACAATAAAAGTTACAATATAGTTTCTTAACAAAAATATTATAAAATAGCTAATTTATTATTATTCGTAAATTAATTAAAATAATCCAAATAAGATCGTCCATTGTGAAATGTATGCTTTTTTATTATTGGTTAAGTGTAGATATTCTGAAAAGTTCAGTAAAAAAAAGCATTTAAATAAATTAACCAGTTTTTCATTTTATTCTCTAATGTAATTGCTTAATAAAATAAAAATTCTAATTATTATAGTCTATAGTTGCTTACGGCTTTTAAATTTATATTAAGACGTAGTAATTTTCTATAGTTTAGTATAATCCGGTTGACATTATTCTTTTTGAAAAAGAAAGAAAAATACAAAATTCAATTATTTTCAAAAATATTGGTTTTATTTTATTTAGCCTTTTTTTTAGTAGTTATTTTTCTAAATCAAAATTATATCTGCTATATTAAAAATTATTTTTAAGATGATATTTTTTTTTAAATTATTATAATTCCTTTTTATGTTTTTATTTTATAATATGGAAATTTTAAAAATATAATTTAAAAAATTCGAATACATATGGAAAAACGACAATAAAAAAATCCCTATTAGGAGAATAAAATAAATAAAAATAAAATAATACAAAAATATATGATTAAATATAAAAATAACTAATAGTCAATTAGTGCGTTTTGACTACTTTCGTTTTTCTTAAATTGGGAAATTTAAAAATATATATCTAGCTAAGATAATATAACCATTTTTATGCAATTCTTAAGTAAATATCAAATGATAGTGAATATATATGAATTTCTATTTTTAAATAGTTCAAATTTGACTGCAAATGACAGTTGCCATTAAGTTATCTATTCGTGTCAAACGACATCTATAAAAATCGTTCACTGTTAAAAGTTGTTCGTAAGATCAACTAAGTCCACTTTTACACAAGAGACAGGCACGCTTAAATATGCTGTTTTATTTTACTACCAGTCAGACGCATGGCATATTGTCTGAAATAATTGTTCTTTTATGATTTATTCCACAATATAATTTTTTTAACATATGCTAACATTTTTTTAATAATCTGATATATTGATTTTAATTTAAATAATTCAAATATTATGTTTGCATTAATTTTTTTGTAATTTCCACATGCCGTGTTCGGGAATATTATTAAAAATATTTAAACATGAATTTCTACATTTTTTATTTTATTTTTTTTTGTGTGTGTAATATTTTACATATTTTTGTGTGCTAATTTTTCATTTAATTCAAATGTTACCCATTATATAATTTTAAAACAAAAACTTTTGTATTTGTCAGTAATTTTTTTATTACATAGTTAAGATAATTATTGCAGTAATTTTTTTAAAAATATTTAATTAAGTTAACTAATTTAAATACAGAATAGAAGAATCTAAACAAGTTTTTAGGAAAAGTTACTTAAAAAACTAGCAAACTAGAAGGCGTTCTTCTATAAAAAATTTTGTTCTTCAAGAAATTAAAAAAAAAACCGAAATAATTTTAAGGATAATTTGATGTATTTCATAGTTGACACAATTAGTAAAAGTATCAAAATGAAACGAAAACAAAAAATAGATAAGAACAAAAAATACAATTAAAACTTAAGCAAACAATATTTTAGATAATTAAAAAGTTTTTTTTTTTAATTTTTAATTTAAATTGAAAAATTAATTCCTAGACAAAACATATAAAAAAACCACATTTACTTATGCTATATATATATATATTTACTTAAATATATATATATATATATATATATATATATATATATATATATACATATATATGAGTATATACATAAATAAATTAGAAACTGGTATTGGAATTTTTATAATTTACAGGATCAAACTGAGTCAGCAGCTATCCTCAAAATAAAGGAAAGCATGCAGGAGGAGGCGAAACGATTTGAGAAAGATTCAGACCATCCTGATTATTTCATGCAATAACATCCCTTTCCCAAAGGCTAATTAATATAACAAAAAAAAAAAAAAAAAAAAAAAAAACAAATTAAAAATCAAAATAAACAATAAAAGAGAAAAAAATTTAACTGAAAACTCAATAACCATTTTTGTATAAAAATGAATATAAATAGAGAGAAAAAAAATAAGTTTAAAAGATAGAAAATTAAAATAATTTTTTTTTTATATTCTCTTCTAAAGTTAAAAGATGTGTTTTTTCAAATTCTATTTTCAAAATTTTCATTTTTTTTTTAATTAAAGAAAAATTAACATCAGAAGTAGAGGAGAAAAAAAGTAACCAAATTAGTTAAGGCATAAACGTATTTACCAAAATTTTAAATATAAATTACTGAGGATATAGTACACGTATATTATGTATATGACTACAAATATTATCCATAGTCACAATCATACATTTGTGCATTGACGTTTATAAACGTACACACACACACACACACACATACACACACACACATATATATATATATGTATATATATATAAAGAACAAATCAAAAAGAAAATTAAAATTTCCTAGACACATCCATATGCACATATAAATTAACTGACAAAAAAATTCTAAGATGTCAAATGGTACTATAAAAAATTAATATCTTTTTTTGTATAAATCCATATAGAAGGATATACGAAGATGTGTATGATTAGGGATGTGAAAAGAGAAATGTATTCTGATATCATTATATAGAGCAGCAGAAGAATAACCTAGACAGAAATAGTACGAATAAGAATGACAAGTTCAGAGATATATTATATAATAATAAAAAAAGTAGGAAAAAATCCATTAAAAATAATGTCATATAAACAGGATAAGAAACTAAAAGAATAGTTATCGAAAGCGAACAAAATTTTGCATGCATTCACATTTAATTTTTCATGTGTACATATATATACTCATTAATATTGTACTCAATTTTATTATGATTTATTTAAAAAGAAGAAAAAAAATATTATGAAAAAAAAACAACAAAATAATCCGATTGGAATATTTTTAATCATCTTTTCTTTATAAAACATCAAATAGCATTTTGATGATGTTATACCATCCAGTTTTTATTTTATCTTTTCAAAAAGGACAAACAATATATAGTATACACATATACCTTGCACGCGTAAAATCAGATAATTTTTAATAAATAATTATATTTGTATAAAATTTCCAAATTAAATTACTTTCAATAAAATTAATTTAAATTTATATATTATATACATATCTATATATAAAATTGCTGGACATATTAATTAGCCTCTGAAAATGCATACATTATAATAAATACTAAAAAGTTGATTTGACCGTCAGATGGCCGAGTTATATTGGCCAAATCGTCAAAAGGCCTTTCTTATCGACTATGATTGGGTGTAACGATGGCGTTTTGTTGTTGTTTTAAAACGTTTGCGATTGTTGCCATGTTACGATATTCAAGCTTCTTAGTGAAGAAAAGTGGGAAACAGGTATACGCATGTACAGAATATTATGCATAAATAAATTTTTCGGTTTATTATTATAATTATTATTATTATTATTATTATTATTATAATTACTATTAGACTTATAAATGCATGAAACCACATAGTTTTTTTTTGCCTGTTTTTATTTTAAAAAAAAATTCATATGCCGCCATTTTTCATTGACATTTTTCAATTATTTGTATTAAGTACAATTTATGTTTTCATTTTTTTAAAAAAAGAACTTAAACTTTCCAGCACATTTTTTTACTTTTCTTAAATATTTTTATTGCAAACTAATCAACACATATTTTCGAATACGATCACATGTCGTTAACTGCCCGAATTCAAAAAATGAAAGTTTGCAAACTTACAACAAGTAAATATTCCTAAATGTTCGATTAAAAAAAATTGTTTTCATTCAATTTTCTATCGAATATGTCATTTTACTTATTAAATTTTTTTCTTTTTCTAAAAACAAAAATAATTACTAATAATTCTTACCATTTGTTAAAAATCACCATTTCGATCTGTGGAAAGAAATTCATTTTAAACTCTATTCAATTGAAAATTTTCATTTAAAAAATCAGTAAAAGACAAATAATTTCTACTTCATAAAACCTATTAAATTAAATAAAATTTAAGAAATAAATTAAAATTAATAATATGCCAAATAAGTACATATATAGCAGAAAATTTATAAAAATAATTGTGTTAAAACAAAAAATGACAAAAAGAATTATTTCATCAAAATTGCAATTTTAATTTTAAATTTAACAAAAAGAAAAACATATTTTTTTTTTTTGGAACATTTTTATCAATTATTTTATTTTTTAACTAGTCTTTGAAAGATTATATACATTAAAATATATATTATAATAAATATTTCAAATAAGTTTATAAATATTTAAAACCGTTGAGGTTATGTTTTTTAAAAAAAAAAAATTGAGTTTATGTTTCCTAAAAAAAAAAAAACTAAAAACGAGAAGCCATTATTTATTATAAAAAGAAAACATGCAAATTTAATTGAAAAATTCTTTAAAAAATAAAGAAACTGAAACAATATATAAAAACCGAAAAAGTTATCCAATAAAATATTAAAAACAATCTTAGCTATTAAAGAAAAGAAGAAAAAATTCTTTTATAATTTGTGAAATAATATTTTCAAGAATATTAAATTACCAGTAATTACCAAAATAGACAACAAAAACTAGGAAAAAATTCTAAAGCAAAATAGAAAACAGTAAACATTTTAATAAAACACAATCAATTCCTCTCTTTCTGTAAAGTTTTTTTTTTAAATTACTATTATTATTATAATTATTATTAGTATCAAATATTTTGGTAAAAAGATAAGAGTAAATAGAAAAAGGATAATAGAAAAGAAAAGAGAAAATCATCAATTCTAATGTTTGTTGCAAATAAAATAAAACCAACCATTTTAAATAATAATAATAATAATAAAATAAAGAATTTGTAGGCACCACATATTTTTTTCCTCAATAATTATTATTATTATTATTAGTACTTTTATTATTATTATTATTATTTATACTTTCTATGTATGCAGAGAGGGGTCCTTAAAAAAATGTTTAACTTTTATTATATTTTATTTACACATGCATTAATTTTCTTTAAAAAAAATAGACATCTGTATATATAAATAGTAATTTTTTTTGTTGTTATTTATAATATATTCAATTAATCACACAATATGCTTATTATAACTTCTGTTTTTTTTTTTTTGTTTTTTTATTTTTATTTATTTATTTATTTTTATTAGAATAATATAATAAAAATAATTAATTTAGATCAGCGATTATTATCAATATACGACAGTATTTTGTCTACCAACGATATTTTAGAATGTATTTAATATTGAATATATTAAACTGTTAACAAAAAAGGCTTATCACTTTTGCTTAATATATATTTTGAATCGTGCAGGAATGAAAAGATTGAGAGCCGCTGGTTTAAATTAATATCTATTTTATACCAACTAAAGTCAATATGTACACATAAGTAAGCAATATACAGTGGGTAACAAAATTCTTCATCAAAAAAATTTCCTATGTATTACTTTTTTTTTTTTTGTTTAATTTTTTAATAATCTAATATTGAACATTGTCAGAAATTATTTTTTATATGGAGCGATACAAAAAAAATAGTGCATCTAAAATTTTACTAACTAGCAAATTTTTAATATATTTTTTAAAAATATATCTTAAAAAAATATTTATCCAAATTATTTAATTAACATCTAAAGGGTTATTCCATTTATGCATCAGAAAAAAAAGTTCAATAAAAATAATTTACTTCAATAAATTAAGATTGGATATAGAGTAATAAGAGTGACAGCACTAAGAGCATTTTAGCAACAGGTTGAATTTCCACTTCACAGACAGGATTGAAAAATTTACGCTTTGGAAAATAAAGTTAAATAAAACATACTTTTAAGTTTTATTATGCATGGATTATAAAATTATTCAAATGACTGCAATTTGAATAATCATTTTTCAAATGGTCATTTTTGATTATTTTTTTGCATATTTTGTGTTGGTATTTGGCCATTTCTTGACGGATGTTAGTTTTTTAATGCTGTACACTTTTGGGATTGTGTAATTGACATAATTAAATCTTGAATTTATGCGTTTTGGGAAATAAAGCAAAAAATTTGCCGTGTTGTATGGCTTGTGGCGTCATTTTGTTGAAACCACATATTATCCAAATTAAAATATTCAAGTTCAGATCGAGAATGGCCATAACGATCAATAATGACGGTAACGGTCTATACTTCTTTGAAGGAAATACAGACCAATGACGCATTCAGGCCTAAATACATTTTATAGTCAGATAGACGACCCATAATATAAAATGATATATGTCTATATAATTGACAGCTGCCAAATGACAATACTGTAATTTCCGTACCACTTCATTAAATTATCTTTTACTAAAATTCTCTCTAATAAAATTATGGAAACAATTATGTCTATTCGTTTAAAAATCTAATGAATCATATATTTTTTTAATTTTTACAGAAACAGTTATTTTTTTATATGTAAGATGAATTGTGATATTTTGTTTTTAATGACATTTACAGAAGAAGAAAAAAACAAATAAAAAATACTTAAAAGTTATTTTTTTAACAAGAACTAGTTCCCTTTTTTTTTAAATTATATTAACCCAACTCTCTAAGATATATTTTACTTGATAAAATTAATATTTTTCACCTAATAAAATCAAGATATTAAATCAAAATTAAAAAGATAAAAACTGAATTTTTACTCACCGTATATACACTTTAAATGTACATATAACATGCTTTTTTTTAATAACTTATTACTATTATTATTATTACTATTTACTTCTACTACTCCAACTAAATTATTATATAAAATCAATCATTCGTACAGAATATATTTCAATTTCTCTTTTGAAAAAAAAAAATAGTAAAAGCTTCTAAATAAATAATGGGGTTGAAAATATATATAATATGAAAATAAAAAGAAGAAAAAAATTGCCATTAAAAAAAAATGCAAAATCAAAATTACAGAAAGAAAAAAATCAAAAAGAACAAAATAAAGAGCTTCATTTAAATAATAATAAAACAAACAAAAAATATAAATTATTATTGTATTAATAATAAATTTTATTTTTAATCATTCATCACTTCAGCATCACATTTTAAAATTTACACATTAACAATTTGAATAGTAATTTTATTTTATATAATAAAATAAGCAATTTTCTTTCATTTTATTATTTATACAATTATTTATAAATTTAAAAAAAAAAACAACTGTAAAATAAACGGATTTGGTGTAGTTTTGTATAACGTGCTAGTTCAATAATGATTTGGATAAGCAAATTTCCATCGATAATTTTTGGTTAGTTTTCCAAAAAAATCTTAAATAATCACAATAATCGCATTTTCAATTTTAAGTTTTAATCTTTTTTTTTTCTATATTTGTCTATGAGAAAAATTTCAAAAAAGTTTATAGTTAATTAAAAAAAAAACTTTTAACAATAATAAGAACATTTTAAAAAGAAATAGTATCTCTTCAAATATTCTTCACCACATATGGTAGTACTAATCACTAAAAACCTCATTGACTCGACTAAAAATAGGATGGCATATGAGCACTATCAGCGTATCACGTTTTTCCCCATTCATTTTCTTAGTTATTTTTTTTTAAATTATTTAATTATTGATTTTATTATTTGCTTCATATAAATATTATTTATTTATTTATATAAATTCCCTTCTCCAAGAAATATATACCATATAAATTTTTTAATATAAAACTACACCTATAATCCAATTATAATCTATATATTTCCTAATAAAATGCCAAACAAAAAAATAAAACAAAATGTTTTCTTTTTGTGTATAATTTTTCTTTTAACGTAAAATCGTATTTCTCTTTGAAGAAAGAAAACGTAACACAAATAAATACAAATTGATAAGACTAAATCTAATGAAATTTAGAAAAAAATATCACAAAATGTTAGAAAAAAATATTATATAATAAAATGAAAAACATGAATTCCAGGAAAAGCACATTAACTTGTGTCAGTTTAGTTTGATTTGAATTTGAAAATTTTTTACTTAATTTTCTAACGAACGAAAACGTTCACTAAATCATATTTTTACTTTCATCCAAATGTATTTTGAAATTTTTTTTTTGGAAAACTGTAAAAAAATTATTAATTTTACACTCATAAAAACTGTTAAACAAAAATCAAGAAAAAAATAAATAAATAATAATAATATGATTTTCTCAATCCTTTTCTATAAATAAAATTTTTATTTTTTAAACTATAATTAATATCTTTTAAAACAATAAATAAAAATAGAAAACTAAATTTAAATTGAACAAAAATATTAACAAAACTAAAAGAAAACAATTTTTATAAATAAAATTATTTAAATTTTATTAGCAATAAAATGTGTAAAAAAAAATACATGGAAAAATATTGTTTTTAAAAAGAAGAAAACAAAACCGAACAAAATAAGCTGATGTTGTATGTTTCTTAAATCAAAAACAAAAAATTAAATATATTATTTTTATAAAAATATATATTATATATGAAAAAAAAACAAGGACAAAAAATATACCAAAGAAAAAAAAATTAAAAGAGAAAAACAAAATAAATAAGTAAACGAATAAAATGCTGGCAGGAAATATATAAAGATCGATAGAGAGGGGGGAGGGGAGAGTTAGTAATATGTACTCAGAAGTAGAAAAGAAAGAGAAAAAAAGAGGAAAAAATAAAAAACAATTACACACATAGAAGTTTTATACTTTTACTTGAAATTCTTGATATAAATATTAATACACGTAATTATTTAATTGGAAATGTTTACTTTTTGAATTGCAATAATTTTTATAAAGAGAACTATTATTTTCTCTCTTGAATTTGACTTTGGCCAAAATCGTGCACTTTTAACAAAGCATTCCAAGTACATAGTACCGCACATTACCACCGCTAATAGATAATGGCGCTTAAGTTTGAGTTTTTGTACAATTTAACAAAATGACGGACCAACGTGTATTTTTCTCTTTTCTTTTTCTTCATTTTTTCCACTTCTATCAAAATAAATATTTTATTATAAACCAAATATTTTACAAAAATTTAATAATCGAAAAATTGGGAAAAGCAAAAATCATAAAAAGCCAAAAGAAAAAAAATTAATTTATTTCATAAAAAAATATGTCGTACATATTTAAAAGATTAAAAAAGCAAAAATTGTATTTTCTTTGAAAATTTTAATAGAAATTTTAATGTTTATTGTTGATTTTTGTTTGTGGTATTTTTTTTCTTCTTCTTTTTTATATTTACAGTTATGGAAGTAAAACAGAATGAAAAGAACATTCAAAAAAATTTGACATTTTATTTTTGCTTCTGTTCTCAAATTTAGAAAAAAAGAACATTAAAAAAAAAGAACAAGAAATAAAATTCAAATAAAAACAATGGAATAAAAAGAGATTAGAAATCAGAGTGTGGAAAATATTTTCAATATAAATGTTAATATAGCAAATGTAAAGGGGTGAGGGGGGGGGGGGGGTGGTTGGTTGGATAGAGGAAAAAATAAGGGAAAATAAAAGAAAAAATAGAAATAGATAGTGAAAGAGAGTGGGAGACAAAGAGACAGAGGCAGATAGAAAGAAAATTCAAAAAAAAGAAACAACATCCGAAAAAAAAGAAATAAATAAAAAAAATAATATTATAGGCTAAAATAATAATTTTAAATAAATAATATTTGCATTTTTGTTTGTTTGTATTATTGTTTTAGTTTTTGTAAACTATTTTTAAATATATTTATAACAAAAAAAAAAAAAAAAAATTAAGCATTAAAATGTTGGTATATGGTGTGTAAATTTACTATTATTATTATGATTATGATTATTATTTTTAAATTTTTGTTTTTCTTTTTTTTTAATTATATTTTTATTATTTATATAAAAAAAAAAAAAGAAAATGGTATAGAACATTAAAAACTTAATTTATTTAATTGCATACTATAAATGGACAAGAAAATAAACAGCAAATATAATAATAATAGGAAAATGTAGAAAGAGAGGAATAATAAATAGTTTTTTTCCTATAAATATAAATAAAAATTTGAAAAAAAAACTATATTAAAAATGACAAATATTTTAAATTTTGACAATAGCTTTTTTTCTAAAAAGAAAAAAAAATGCATTCAAGATAAACAAAAAAAAAAATATGGTGAAGGATTTTATAAAAATTATTATTTTTTTAAAGTAAGATTTTAATTAAAAATATGTTTAAAATTGTTGTTTTTATTTTTTATTTTTTACGCAAATACATATGAAAAATACATAAATAAATTAAAAAAATTAATTCCTTTAATTCAATAAATTTTAATTTGTAATTTTATAATTAGACAAATTAAGTAAATAAATTAAAGATTATTATTTTCTATTTTTCTAGAAAAGCTTATTAAATAAAAAATAAATTATCATAGAAAAATTATCAAATTATTTAGGGAAGAAAACAAAATTTTTTTTTTTTTGATAAATTATTTTGAGCATTCACGCCAGTAGTTAAGTGAATTGATTAATTTAAGTAAAGCGAAGACATAAATAAGAACAGAATACAGGAAAAAGAATTCTTAAATAATTCAATTTTTAAGCAATATATAAAAATTGCAACAACAAAAAAAGGTAAAATTAATAAAATATTAAGAAAATGATAAGAAATTAATTTTATTCATAAATAATATAACTTTATACTTAAACCAATTTATATAAGATTAATTAGTACATTATTTATTATTTATATTTATGTATTTATAAAAATAAAGATGAAAGAAAAAGTTTATAAGATCAAAAATATACATATATTTAAAAAAAAAAACGAAAAAAAAACGAGTACACATTTTATTATTTTTTACTAATATTCTAACCATTAACTAACAATCCCTTAATTTTATTTCATTTATACCAGGAGTAATTTATTCGACGAAGATTTCGTTGAACTTTAGTTTTGTTGCTTTGCAATCCTTTATTTGATTATGAGTATAAAAATAAAATATATATAATTACTGCCTATAGTGTAGTCCCTCATTCTGTATTATTTTTTTTTATTTTGAATTTTTTCCGAAACCAAGTTCCGTTAAAAACTATGTGCCAAAATTTGATATATTTTTTCCATATTATCTCTTTTATAATAATATTTTAACTACGGATAGTTTTTTCTTTGTAAACAAATAATATTTTCTGAAATAATAATTGTTTCCGAAATTTTATAAAGCATCCATGAACTTTTTCATAATATTTAATATCGGTGCGGATAATACTAAAGATAAGAAGGGATAACTTTTCATTATCCAGCAAACTATCCGTAATAAATGCTTATAAAAATTATACGCAAAGTGTATCCCTTTTAAAAGTTTTTTCTAAATTATCCAAAAGGTTTTTTATTATCCCCTTTTCTTAATAATTATTTTTATCCAAATTATCTTATTCGCGATTTATTTTTGGAATTTATTTTAACCTTTGTTTTGTTAATTTGAAATCTTTTATTTGAGTATATGGTAAGTAGCACCAACAAAAACCACACAGATTGCATTGCTGCCTATAGTGCAGTCCCTCATCCCGTATCATTTTTTTTAATTTTTAATTTTGTCCAAAACCTAGAATAATTTGATAAAAATCTATTTGCCAACATTTTATATATTTTTTCCTATTATCCGCTCTTTAATATTTTAACTACAGATAATTTTTTCTTTATATACAAACAATATTTTCTTAAATAAAAATTGTTTTTTTAAGTTTTATAAAGCATCCATGAACATTTTCATATAATTTAATATCCGTGTAAACAATAATTTGAAGGGATAAATTCTCATTATGCAGTAAACTATCCTCCGTAAATGTGATCAAGTTTATGCATGCAAATTATCCGTAAAATTCATCCATTTGATCAGCCACCTTATGTTTTTTTTTTTTTTTGATAATTATTCTTACCCCAATTATCCGCGATTTATTTGCCTTTCGTATTACCAGGAATAGGATTTGTTTTTTTGTAATATAAGCTTTGTTTTCCTTCCCAAAAATTGGTACGTAATTTGATTGATTCTAGTTTTTTCTATAACTACAAACTTCAAGCTTAAAAGTATTTTAAATAAAAAGTGTATTTTAAGAAAAAACTGATTTAATTGTGAATTTCTTAAACTGTATTTTAAGAAAAACTGATTTAATTATGAATCAATAAAAAAACCATATTTAAATACGTTAAAAAAAAAATTATAATGAAATATTAACAAATAAAAACTGAAACAATAAAAATAAAATTTATTTATAATTATTGTTGTTTTTGTTATATTTTTTTTATGGTTATAAAATGAATTTTTAAAATATTATATACAAATTTCTGTTTTATATATATATATACATATTTAAAAAAATATGTCAAAAATCTAATTTAGAGAAGTTCCAATCATAAAAAAGACACAAAATAAAAAACCAACTTTTCAGGAAATTTTCTTGAAAAAATATTGATTTTAAAAATAATGTTTTTTTGTTGAAATGCATAAAAAATTAATTTATATACCATAGAAAAATATTCCATGTAAACATAAAAATACATTCTCTGAAATATTGTGAACTAATTAGCAATTGTAATTTTTATCAAACTATTTCGATTTATATATTTTGCTGGATATCTTCTTGCTTATAAACTTAACAATCGAAGTAAAATAGGAAACATCTTTTTATTTTAATTTTTTTTTCATAATATTTTATTAGTTTCTACATTTTTTTTATGAAAAAAATTAGATAAAAAAGTAAATTTTATAAACGAAATTATTTTCGTATAGAAAAAAATGCTAATATTTAATAATTTAACTTATAAAAAATCTATGTTTTTACATAAAATTACCTAGCTACGTTCTTTATGAATTTCATTTTTAATTTTTTTAACAAAAAAAAACATCCATAAATAAGAAAAAATTTTAGTATTATACTTTATTTTTATACATTTGTTGTTGTTTAGTATTACACTTTATTTTTATACATTTGTTGTTGTATTAAAAATCAATAGAAAACTAACTAAATTTGTAGCAGATTGTATTAGGCTTGAGAAAAGATGGTAAAACATTTTCAATCGAGAAATGTATGTACGTGCTAAAAATAATTAAAAAAATATACAATGGAATTGGCAAAACATTAAATTATCGACTGTAGCGTCATATTAATTACTGGCATTAATGTCACGTTTATTACTAATTTCTGAAGTCACACATTAATTGACAGTCAAAACGACATAAGTTCGCTGTCAGTTGATGATCGAGTTACGATATCATATTTATTCTTAGTCAGTTCTTCTGTAATCTAATGAGTCAATTGATCATCGAGTAATAGCGCCATATTAATTGTTCTTCAGAATATGATCAGGTTATGACGCCATATTAATTCCCAATCAGCTGATCATCAACTCCTGACTCCATATTAATTCCCAGTCACCTCATCATCGACTTTTGATATCACATTAATTCCCTGCCAGTTGAAGATCGATTTCTGACATCAGCTGACCCAGAACTCATAATAGCTGTCTTCCAATGGACCAATTTTACTACTGAGCAGTACTTCGTAGTAGATGCCCAATGGAACGCAAAATTTACTGACAGTAGTAAAGTATAACCTCAAAATAGTCAACAAAAATACTGAGTTTATTCATAGATAAACAATGAAAACTGAGTTTATTCCCGCATAAACAATACTGACAAAAATATGACTCTTCAACATAACGAACGAACCCCTCTAAGCCATCTATTTTAATTTTGGGAACTAAAATACCCTACCGTAAATTGTATGGCGTAACTACTATTGCAATGTACTGATTTGTACGAGGTAGAGTAGATGATGACAGCTAGAACTACTGCTGAATAGCAAAACTGGTCCAATTGAAGACATCTAATATATCCTATTAGTTCCGTGTACAACCCTAAGGGGAGAAGTGCAACTACTGCTACAATCCTACTGTTTTGTTCGAGGTACTGTAGATGATGACAGCTACACAACAGTAGCAGAAGCAAAATTAGTCCAATCGAATTCGCCTAATAATTTCCAGTCAGCTCATCATATACTTATAATTTAATATTAGCTGTATTCGTTTGGACCAATTTTGCTACAGCGCTGTAGTTCGCAGTAGACTCTCAATAAAATGAACATATCACTGACAGCTGTAAAATACAAACTCACAATAGTCACCAATAATACTGAGTTTATTCACACATAAACAATAAAAACTGAGTTTACGCACACATAAACAATATAAACAAAAATATGACATTTCAACATAACCAACGAACCCGCAAATCCATCTATTTTCACTTTAGCAACTACAATCCACCTACCGTACATTGTATGCGTAACTCCGGCTGAAAATTACTGCTCTGTTCGAGGTAAACTAGATGATGACAGATACACAACTAGTGCAGTAGCAAAATTGGTCCAAACGAATACAGCTATTATATCAATATCAAATTTATTACTCCACATCAGTTTCTGGTCAATTTATGATCGACTATCGCGTAATATTATCGGCATTAGCCATCGCTGAATAGCATATTAAAACGTCACATTATTATTGTAATATTTTATTAATGAATGACATTCGACCAAATTTGTTCAATTTCAATTTTTAAAAAAAAACATAACAATTAATAAACAAGGAAATTGTATTATTGTAAAATTTTATTAAATAAAACGTAAGCAAAAATTAAAATTGGAAAAATAAAAAAAGGAATTGCATGCAAAAAAAACAAACAAAGAAAAACTAAGTCAAATTATGGGAGTACAAGGAAAAAAAGCTGTAACAAAATTTAAAAAAAAAGGTATTTTGATTAAAGGTGAAATTTTTATACAAACAGAAAATTAAGAAAAACAAATTCAAAAAAAAAAAAAAAGATAAATGAAAAAAAATTGTATCAAGAGAAATAACGCAATAAAAGCGAACAGAAAAAAAAGACAACAAATTTTACCGACATCGTTCTCGTATAGGGGAAATCACCAAAATTAATCTAAAGACACAGTTAATAATATTTAAAGTAAATATAAAATTTAAAAAAAATTACCTAAAAAAATGCGGAGAACAAAAAATAAGGAAATAATTAAGAGAGATTAGATGATATACATTCGCATATGCATAAATAAACGTTTACCATATAAACACAAGCATGTGCATAGTAAATAATATTATGCTGTTTTTAAACTAAATATACATACATACACATAAACACATTTATAAATAAGTCAAAATTAAATCAAATTATCTTTAAATCTAAATGATAAGATTTAAAATAGAAATAAATAAAGAAAAACATCTGAAATAATATATGATTTTCTTTTTGGTTTATTATAAATATTATTTGATAAGAACAAATTAATAATATTAATAATAATGATAATCTAGCAAATACAAGATCTAATATGGATAATGAAAATATATAAATAAATATAATATTAAGATAAAATTAAAAAAGAAATTAATTTAAAAAAAAAAAAAAACGAAATGAAAATTTTGAAATTGGAGTAAATCAAATACCAAAATAAAAATATTGTATGTCAATAGAGATAAAGTAAATTTAAAGAAGAAAAAGTAAAAATATTAAATAACTGAAAATTCAAAAGATAATTTCTGTTGCAAATTTTAAGGAGGTTAGTCTGGATTTTTATTCGTACAAAGAAAAATACAATAATTAAATCAAATTTATGGATTGAAATTATTCAAATAAATTATGTTTTTTTTCTCTCCATAAAATAGTTAAAATTTCAATTCAAATAATAAAAATGAATTAGCGATTAAATTGGTTTTTTTTTGTTGAGTAATTAATTTAAAAAAATAATATTCAATAGTCGAGAAAAAAATGAAAATTAAACAACAAAAAAATTAACGATATTCTTCGAATATTGATAATTTTTTTTTTTTGATGCGATAAAGATTCTAACAAATAAATTTACAAAATAGAAAAAAATTTATAGCACTTTTTTTATATTTAATGAACAAAAAATAATAATTTCTATTGTGAGAAAAAAAATTTATTTAAGATAGAAATAAAAAGTAAAATGGCCACTGTTTTTGGTTTTGAATTTTTTCTTTCGAAGCATTTTTCTTTTCATGTAATTTATTTTATTGGCGAACATAAAAAAAACCTAATTTAAAAAAGGATTTCTTCCAATATTTGATTTTTGTACTCTGCTTTTACCATACAGCCACGTATCCGTCTTGAATCTTAGGTTGAGTCTTGAGTTTGATACTTTTAGTTTTTAATACCGATTTAAATTTTAAAATTTCTATAAATATCAATGTATCATCTTTTAATATAATGAGTTAATTGTATTCAATCAGTTTTATTTAATTTGAGGACAAACGAAATACTCTTATAAAGGGTAATTCTATTTTCAATTTGGAATATAAAGCTAACTAAAATATACTTTAAATTCAGATTTTGATCAAGTTTTTATGTCATTATATTGCTTAAACTTTGCCATTAATATCCATTATAAAATTAACATAATACAAATGACACGATCTTTTTGAGTTAATTTTTGATGAGTTTATCGCACGTTACAGACAGTAATTCGGCCATTACTTGACCAATGTTGATTTTGAAATGTGCTCTAAAGGGTGAACATTATCTGAGTAGTTAAAACCATCTTTTTATGTACCTTTATAAAAAAAAAGTCCAAAGTGCATCAACAAATTGACATCTAGAAACTTTTCACGCAATAAACCTTAAATTTGTCGTATTGTATGTATGGCTTGTCAAGATTAAAATCTTTAAGTTCACGTCAAATCAAATCGGTATTTATATAGTCGCATAGCACTATGAATTCACTGAACGACATTTTCAGATCAAAATCCAAGCCAAAAAGTTACTTTTCGCAGATACAATGGCTTTTCCACAGACACTTGTGGGTTTTAGATCCTCACATACAACAATTTTGCTTGTAAAAGTATCCACCGATCCTCACCGTTCTATAGTAGTTAAATGCTTATTAAATATAAAATGTCAAACATTAAAATAAACAAAAGCTATCGTATCTTGATTCAAACATTAAACAGCTGTCAAATGACAATTCTGTACTTTCCAAACCACAAACTGCATAACAAATATAAAAGAAAATGGCGGCAAATTTTCTCATCGAAGAAAAATGCTAAAACAAAATCTAAAATGGCCGTTACTTTTGGTTGTCATTTTGGATTTTTGCCCTTTTTAAAAAAAAACGATTAGACTCTTAAAATTAAATTTCTTTTTAATTAAATGAACAAAAAAGACGCATAAAAAATTTATATTATTTATGAATATTAAAATTTTAATTTGTCATTAAGAGAATTAAAAGTAATTGTTAATTTCCAAATATTAAAATAACATAGAAAAAAACAATAAAAATTATCATAAATATAGACAACAAATACATACATATAGTATGTACAGAGACATAATTGCATAAGTAAACGAATTTATGAAAAGGAAACGATTAAAAAGATCAAAACAACAAATTTTTATGTAGGCGAAAAAATTTCTTAGAAGAAATAAAAAAATGTTAAATATAAATTTAAGCAAAAAAAAAATTTCAGAAATAAATTCATCTTTATTAAACAGCTAATAATAATTATAATAAACAATTTTCACTGTTAATATTATAATTAAATTAAAAATAAAAAAAATATCAAATAAGATTACACAAATAATATTTATAAAAATGATGCAAGAAGAGAAATAAAGGAAAAGGGAAAAAATTTAAATAAAAATTAAACTTATGTAGAGTATATACATATAAAAATAAATAACTATAAGTGAAATAAAATAAAATCTGTAATAAAAAAGAAAATAAAAATTTAATTAAGAAAATTTTAGTTGAAAATAGTTATTGTTGGTTGTTGTATTTTTGTGTCAGTTTTTTTTTTCTGTTTCGATTGAAGATCTTCCTACTAAATTGCATATAGGCTAGGCGAAGACAACCAAATAATCCAAAATGAGGCATACCAACTGTATAACAATTACCATAAATAATTGTAAGTGCAATTGTCGTATAACAGTTAAGAGAAGAGAATCACGCTGCAAAGTGCAATAGTCTAATTGGCGCAGGACGAACTGTGAATAAAATGCAACGCAACAATAAAATAAAATAAAAATGTTTGAAATCAAGGATAGTATTTGTAATGTTTTTAAATATGTAAACTGTTACGAAAAAAAAACAAACTGTTTTTTCGGAAATTTTGAATAAATCGTCAAGTTTTCAAAAATCATAAAATTTGCTTTTATTTCTGGTCATTTTGATGTATTAGATGTTTTCCTGGAAGTGGGTGGTGGCAAGATGTGGGGGGTCTTCGGTGAAAAGGTAGAGGTGCTACGTTATATTTTTTTATTATTTTATTTTCTTTGAGAAATAAAATACAAAAAAGACGATATTTTATATTTTTATTTTAGGATGAATTGTGAGGCTCTAGAGAAAATGGTAAGTAGAAAAGTTATTTTAATCGCACCATTGTTTTAAGATCAATTTGAGGAGTGAAATTTTCTGCTTTTTTCATCATCATGATCGTCATTAAGGACTCGATAACCAAGAGTCCGGTCTAGGTCTGCTAGCTGAATAAAAGAGCTGTAGACGTTCCGGCTTCGCGCCGCGGTCTTCCAGTTCGACACTTCCAGCATATTTTTAGCGTCGTTTCGCCGAAGGAAATATACTTCTTCTTCGTTTTCTAGGATCATAAATGAAGTCACTAAAAACTTTCCGGACAGGATCTTTGTCATCCATACAAATTAAGTGTCTAGCCCACCTCAGCTCCAGGATCTTGCCGCTAAATAGACTCTGAAGTCGTTTATCCTCATGTACGAGGGGTCAAAAACTCGTCAAAGAATCATCCACTCCAATGCGGGCAAGAATTCGCAATGGTTTTTGCTGACAACCCACGTTCCCGAAGAATATGTACATGAGGACTGGCAAGACTAGTGTCCTGTACAGCAATAACTTCGATGTTATGAAGTTACTGCTGTACAGGACACTAGTCTTGCCAGTCCTCATGTATAGAAAAATTATTATTTGTTTCAAATCTTTAATACAGTGGTACCTCGGCATACGAGTTTAATTCGTTCCGCAACCTTGCTCGTATTTCAAATTACTCGTATCCCCATTGAAATTAATTGAACTGCCATTAATTCGTTCCAGCCCCCAAAATGTCACCCCAGTTATTTTTGTTACGTGTTTTTGAATAAGAAAAAATGTATTTATAAATGACAAATATTGTACAAAAACATAATAAAAGAGAGTGTAAAGAAATAAACGATTTATAAAGGGTTACTTTCGCTTAATTTTCGTCACTGCTTTTCTCTTCACTGGTCTTTGCCTTTTTCGCCACGCTTTTCTCACTTTCACCTGTAGGCCGTTTAAAAAAAAAACATATCCAAGGAGGTTTGTTTCTTCCTCCCTTTCAGAATGTTCCGGAAATGAGTTAGGCAAGTGTCATTAAATAGCCCCGATGCACAACCAGTTGCAACTTTTTCTGGGTGTTTCTTTTCCACGAACTGTGAAACTCTATCCCACATTCCCAAGATCTCCTTTATCTCACTTGTAGAAATAACCTCCTCCTCCTCTGGCTCCTCGAAACCAATTTCTGGCATAGCCTCCGTATGCTGCTGTAACTGTAACTCTTAGGTATATATCCTCGGTCGTCAGTTCCTGGGTGTGCTCCTCGACGAGCTCGTTCATGTCTCTCTCATCCACCTCCAGACCCATGAATTTCCCCAGAGATACAATTTACGCCTCTACTGACACACCGGGTTCGAATTCTTCAAAGGTTCTTTTGGTTACAGCTTCAGGCCACAGCTTCGTCCATGCCGAGGTCAAGGTCCTCGTTGTAATACCCAGCCACGCCTGATCAATAATTCTGAAGCAAATCACGATATTAAAGTGGTCCTTCCACCTCAAAGCAGCGCCGAAACAGATGCTTGATGTATAGCTTCTTAAAATTAGAAATCACCTGCCGATCCATGGGCTGCAGGATAGGAGTGGTGTTGGGTGGTAGGTAGAGAACCATTATAAATTTGAACTCTTCGAGGATGTCATCTTCGAGGTTCGGTGGATGAGCAGGAGCATTGTCTAGGACGAGAAGGGCTTGCACGGGTAGGCTGTTTTCCTGTAGATATTTCTTAACAGAAGGGCCAAAAACCAGGTTAACCCACTCCACAAAGAACTGCCTGGTGACCCGTGCCTTCGGGTTTGCCCTTCACATAACTTGCAGTTATTCATGGTGGGGGACTCACGCGGGAAAGCGTGACGCGCGGTTTGTGTGTGACCGTGTGTATGCAATCGTGGGCGACCCGCTAAGCCGATTACTCATATCTCAAATTTTGCTCGTATTTCAAAGCAAAAAATCGCTTGCTCGACGGCTCGTATCTCAAAAAACTCGTACGTTGGGGCACTCGTTTGTCGAGGTACGACTGTATTTTACTTGGATGCGACTAGTGTTAATTGGTCTAGTCTTCTAAGTCTACACTACCACCACGTACCTTGTTTTGCCTAATATTTTTATACCTTGAGACACAGATCACTTTTTCTAACGTCAAGTTAAAGAGAACACACGTAAGTGCGTTTGCTTGCCAGAGGCCATTATGGATGTCAAATGGCTCTGAAAGTGATTTGGCACCTGTTACTCTTTCCTGTTACACAAGTCATGATCAGCCTAGTCAGTCTAATAAATTTTTCTATGATACTGACCTCTCTCATTTATGTGTAAAGGTTTACCCCGGCTATGACTAGAATAGGCGGCTTAAAAGTCGATGTGCAGATGTTAGATGGTTGACTATATTTTTTTAGGGACTATCAAAAATTTTGACATTTGAAACCGACGAAAATTTTGTTTTGTTCCAAAAAACGACCAAGAAAATTCGCCTAATTTTCTACGCAATCAATTTTAATTCCCAAATATTATTGTATATATGGTATTTTCACTTAAATTCTTTTGAGGTTCTTTCAAGGGTCTTTAAAAATTAGCTTGTTTAATTTTTTTTGTACTAAATTAAGGACTACACAGAAGCTTATTTGTGCAGAACGGAGCAGTTGAGGAGGAACAAAATTGGTTTCTACTTATTGAAATAAAGCAATTATAAAGAAGACATATTAATTGGGAAGAGATGCAAAAGGGGTGGAGGGGGGCTGCAAATGCATATAATTAGTAAAAACAACAAAATTCTGACAAAACTATTGAAAAGAAGACAAATATGGCAGATAATTTTTAGGAAATATCATAGCTTTTTTTGAAAATTTTTATTATTTTGGTTAATTTAGAAGTTTTTTCCAAAATATTTAAATTAATAGCATTTGTTTTGTTTAAAGTTTACCATTTTATATTATGAATTGTTGAACCACTGGGTCAACCGGATGCTGATTTTTTTTACGGTATGGATATGTCAATAAGCAAAATCGCTGCGTGTGAGGCTCGAAAATCCACAAATGACTATAGAGAAGCCATTGTATCTGGTGTGTATTTTGGTCTGAAGTTGGCATTGGCCAGTATTCATTTAAAAATGAAGAAGGAGACGCCGTTACTGTCAATTCTGAGCGCTATGGCCATATGTGAACTTAAACTTAAAGTTTTTTAATTGAAATATATATGTGGCCTCAACAAAACGGCACCACAAGCCACATAATACGTTAAATTTCCTACTTTGGTGATGTTGTTTGGTCTCTTAAATCATGCGATTTGATGTCGGATAATTTTTTCATATAAATTCAAGCAAAATAAGCTTTCAAAAACCATCACCCGTTAAGTAGCGGTCGACTACCACACCGAAATGTGCGAAAATGTTAACAAAAATTACGTCTAAAAGATTGAATCCTGCAAAAATATATTAATATATAATTAGTACATAATGGCAAAATCTATATTTAGCAATATAATAAAATAAAACCATTATAAAAATCTATATTTTTTTATGTATATTATTTAAGTTCACTTTCCGAACTATAAATTGGATAAATGTGTTTGTTAAGGGCATGTCTCCATTGTTGCCAGATTGCTCTCAGTTCTACTAGTATCATTACTATTCTGCCATGTCTCATATATGTTAGCATATAAAATACTTTTTTAATAAATAATCACATTGATTCCTCTCCAATTTGGCGATTTTGTTGCCCTATTCTTAGCATGATTTTCTTAGCTTCCTAGCAAACTGATTAGTTTTTTTTTTTTTGATTTTTATTAAAATTTCATAAATTAATTAATTATATTCAGTTAAAAGCGTCCAAAATATAGCGTAAGACTCTAAGAACAAATAGAAATAATAATAATAAAAAAAGGAAAGAAAACCAAATTGAACAATTGCAAACAATTGAATTGGCCTTTTACTGTCCATGTTTAGCTTTAGTACATATGAACTGGTCATTTTTGGGAGTCTATCTAAAATGTACCCATAAATATAGATATTTTTCTGTTTGGCAAAACTAGAAGATGGCACCCCAAATTGGTATTAAACAATTTTACACCTTAATTGCAAGTAATTGAAAATTTGACCGAGAGAAGGCAATTCGTTTTAAGATTGGGGATGTACCCTTACATGCCCAATTGTCATCGTCCCAGGTCCCAGATTCATCGTCAACGTCAACATCATCTAATCTAATAAAACGTTTCCGGATCATTTTGTTGATTACAATTTTAGGCAATATTACCATAAATTAATGGATGCTCGAGTAGACATTTTACTATAATTTGATAAAATAGTTCAGGCCCATTTAATTTGATTGCGTTCGTCTGTCGGCTAATATATATCTTTGTATGCTCAAAGCTAAACTTTCATGAACTCTGTTTAACTATATAATAGTGTAATAACAAAATCAGCAACAATAATAATAGAATAATAAAATAATCCAGAGTCGAGAAATATTCGTAAAGTTACGATTACGAAAAAAAACCCATACCAAAGGACAATGGTGAAAATTAAATAAAATTACTCGTTTGACTTTTGCTTGAAATGTTTTTGATGCTATTTTTTATGTTTATTTGATAAAATTATGACTAAATACGAGGATATCCATTTTTAGTTTCTGAAATGGTTTTGTAGAAGAAAACAAAACACACAAAGTTTTGATGATTTTTTCGAATATTTTGATCTGTATCTTGGCTATAACTTGGCTGACATTGGCTTTTAGGTGCTCCAACGTTTTCGGTTTGTCGGCATAGAAACGACTCTTAGCGTAAATCCAACGGCGCTAAATCACATGCTTATGGCGGTAAATTGACGCTACCAGAAGGGTTTTTGGCCTTTCACATTAATATCTTCGATTTCGTGGCAAAAGTAATCAGTTACCATATGGCCATACCGTTCGAACCAGGCCGACTTTTATCGTTTTCGAAAAGGTAGGGCCCAATGATGCCGACTGACCACAATACGCACCAAATAGTAACTTTTTAGGCATGTTATGATCTCTCGTGAATCACGTCAGGATTTGCCTCGCTCGATAAGCAGCAATTTTCCTTATCAACATACACAGAGAGAAATGGAAATGTACCTCACCTAAGAAGAAGATTTTCTATGAAAAATCACTATCAGGTTCTTGCTGTTCTAACAATCAATTTGTGAAAATTATTCGCTGCTCATCGTCTCTGGGCTTCAGCTGTTGTATTATCTGAATTTTATACGGGTGTATGGGGTTTGTCTGATAAGTTAGTGATAAACTCAAAATATGTAGCTTTTATAAGGAAAATTATATTCTTTTAATTATCTGGCATTTGTTAAAAGCCACCATATAAAATTTTATATACATTTGTTCATTAGTTTAGTTTTCGGCATAGAAACGACTCTTAGCGTAATTATACAGAAAATCCAACGGCGCTAAATCACATGATTATGGCGGTAAATTGACGCTACCAGAAGGGTTTTTGGCCTTTCACATTAATATCTTCGATTTCGTGGCAAAAGTAATCAGTTATCATATGGCCATACCGTTCGAACCAGGCCGACTTTTATCGTTTTCGAAAAAGTAGGGCCCAATGATGCCGACTGACCACAATACGCACCAAATAGTAACTTTTTAGGCATGTTATGATCTCTCGTGAATCACGTCAGGATTTGCCTCGCTCGATAAGCAGCAATTTTCCTTATCAACATACACAGAGAGAAATGGAAATGTACCTCACCTAAGAAGAAGATTTTCTATGAAAAATCACTATCAGGTTCTTGCTGTTCTAACAATAAATTTGTGAAAATTATTCGCTGCTCATCGTCTCTGGGCTTCAGCTGTTGTATTATCTGAATTTTATACGGGTGTACGGGGTTTGTCTGATAAGTTAGTGATAAACTCAAAATATGTAGCTTTTATAAGGAAAATTATATTCTTTTAATTATCTGGCATTTGTTAAAAGCCACCAAAAATTTTATATACATTTGTTCATTAGTTTAGTTTTCGGCATAGAAGCGACTCTTAGCGTAATTATACAGAAAATCCAACGGCGCTAAATCACATGATTATGGCGGTAAATTGACGGTACCAGAAGGGTTTTTGGCCTTTCACATTAATATCTTCGATTTCGTGGCAAAAGTAATCAGTTATCATATGGCCATACCGTTCGAACCAGGCCGACTTTTATCGTTTTCGAAAAAGTAGGGCCCAATGATGCCGACTGACCACAATACGCACCAAATAGTAACTTTTTAGGCATCTTATGATCTCTCGTGAATCACGTGAAGATTTGCCTCCCTCAATAAGCAGCAATTTTCCTTATCAACATACACAGAGAGAAATGGAAATGTACCTCACCTAAGAAGAAGATTTTCTATGAAAAATCACTATCAGGTTCTTGCTGTTCTAACAATAAATTTGTGAAAATTATTCGCTGCTCATCGTCTCTGGGCTTCAGCTGTTGTATTATCTGAATTTTATACGGGTGTACGGGGTTTGTCTGATAAGTTAGTGATAAACTCAAAATATGTAGCTTTTATAAGGAAAATTATATTCTTTTAATTATCTGGCATTTGTTAAAAGCCACCAAAAATTTTATATACATTTGTTCATTAGTTTAGTTTTCGGCATAGAAGCGACTCTTAGCGTAATTATACAGAAAATCCAACGGCGCTAAATCACATGATTATGGCGGTAAATTGACGGTACCAGAAGGGTTTTTGGCCTTTCACATTAATATCTTCGATTTCGTGGCAAAAGTAATCAGTTATCATATGGCCATACCGTTCGAACCAGGCCGACTTTTATCGTTTTCGAAAAAGTAGGGCCCAATGATGCCGACTGACCACAATACGCACCAAATAGTAACTTTTTAGGCATCTTATGATCTCTCGTGAATCACGTGAAGATTTGCCTCCCTCGATAAGCAGCAATTTTCCTTATCAACATACACAGAGAGAAATGGAAATGTACCTCACCTAAGAAGAAGATTTTCTATGAAAAATCACTATCAGGTTCTTGCTGTTCTAACAATAAATTTGTGAAAATTATTCGCTGCTCATCGTCTCTGGGCTTCAGCTGTTGTATTATCTGAATTTTATACGGGTGTACGGGGTTTGTCTGATAAGTTAGTGATAAACTCAAAATATGTAGCTTTTATAAGGAAAATTATATTCTTTTAATTATCTGGCATTTGTTAAAAGCCACCAAAAATTTTATATACATTTGTTCATTAGTTTAGTTTTCGGCATAGAAGCGACTCTTAGCGTAATTATACAGAAAATCCAACGGCGCTAAATCACATGATTATGGCGGTAAATTGACGGTACCAGAAGGGTTTTTGGCCTTTCACATTAATATCTTCGATTTCGTGGCAAAAGTAATCAGTTATCATATGGCCATACCGTTCGAACCAGGCCGACTTTTATCGTTTTCGAAAAAGTAGGGCCCAATGATGCCGACTGACCACAATACGCACCAAATAGTAACTTTTTAGGCATCTTATGATCTCTCGTGAATCACGTGAAGATTTGCCTCCCTCAATAAGCAGCAATTTTCCTTATCAACATACACAGAGAGAAATGGAAATGTACCTCACCTAAGAAGAAGATTTTCTATGAAAAATCACTATCAGGTTCTTGCTGTTCTAACAATAAATTTGTGAAAATTATTCGCTGCTCATCGTCTCTGGGCTTCAGCTGTTGTATTATCTGAATTTTATACGGGTGTACGGGGTTTGTCTGATAAGTTAGTGATAAACTCAAAATATGTAGCTTTTATAAGGAAAATTATATTCTTTTAATTATCTGGCATTTGTTAAAAGCCACCAAAAATTTTATATACATTTGTTCATTAGTTTAGTTTTCGGCATAGAAGCGACTCTTAGCGTAATTATACAGAAAATCCAACGGCGCTAAATCACATGATTATGGCGGTAAATTGACGGTACCAGAAGGGTTTTTGGCCTTTCACATTAATATCTTCGATTTCGTGGGAAAAGTAATCAGTTATCATATGGCCATACCGTTCGAACCAGGCCGACTTTTATCGTTTTCGAAAAAGTAGGGCCCAATGATGCCGACTGACCACAATACGCACCAAATAGTAACTTTTTAGGCATGTTATGATCTCTTGTGAATCACGTGAAGATTTGCCTCCCTCGATAAGCAGCAATTTTCCTTATCAACATACACAGAGAGAAATGGAAATGTACCTCACCTAAGAAGAAGATTTTCTATGAAAAATCACTATCAGGTTCTTGCTGTTCTAACAATCAATTTGTGAAAATTATTCGCTGCTCATCGTCTCTGGGCTTCAGCTGTTGTATTATCTGAATTTTATACGGGTGTACGGGGTTTGTCTGATAAGTTAGTGATAAACTCAAAATATGTAGCTTTTATAAGGAAAATTATATTCTTTTAATTATGTGGCATTTGTTAAAAGCCACCATATAAAATTTTATATACATTTGTTCATTAGTTTAGTTTTCAAGGCCAATAAAATCTATGGAAAAAAGTGAATTTAGTGTGTTAATAAAATACTATTTTTTGAGACAAAAACCAACATCTAAAGGCAAAAATAAGCTTGAAAAGTAAGTAACTAAATTTCGTTGTGGTTGTACGAGCACATATTACACTGACCGCCCAGCACGTCCGATTTAAGTTACCATCGAATAAATAATTAATAAAACCTATGATATCATCTTAAAAGATCCTCGATTGACGTGTATGATATAGCTGATATGGTATTTATATCAAAGAAATAACGTGTAGGTCCTAAGGATACTTTGAAGAGATTTTGCTAGGAGAGGTCTGAAGGCACTACTTAAAAGAAATTCGAAGGATGTTTGGACGATGCTTTATTGAGTTCGGGTTAATTAATAATACTGTTTTTGTGTAAGTATAACAAATCTACGGGATAAAAGCTGCCTGTAAATCACTTTTTAAAAGAAACTAATTTGAAAAAATTCAAAATTTAATTATCGTAGAGGCAATACTCATGATGAATTTGTTTGCGCAATATTTTTGGGCAAGTTTCCTTTATCGTGAAGATTTTTTCCTATTTTCTTTGACTTAAGAAACAACGTACAATATGTTAACCACAACATATTTTCATTATAGTATTTTAAACTAAAAAAAATAATTTATATTTTATTGATTGATTAAATGGTCTTTAGCATTTTGTATGGAATATGATGTCGGTCAGACCTTTTTTCATAATATTTTCGTAGCTTTCTGGTGTTATTTCAGCAATTTTGGTTCGAATATTGTCCTTAAGCATCGAGGTTGTGGTTGGTTTGTTAGTGTATACATTTTCCTTCCCGTACCCTCATACGAAGAAATCGGAAGGCTTCAAATCAGGGGATCGTGGCAGCCAGTCGATATCACAACTTTTCGACATTAATTCTCAAAATTTACAACGTAGCACGAGCTGTGGGTGGTGTGGCACCGCCTTGTTGGAACCACATGTTATATAGGCTTAGTTGATCCAATTTAGGCAGAAGAAAGTTTTCCAACATGTCCCCACAGCGGTTACCAGTAACTGTTACAGCATTGCCTCCAGCATCTACGAGGGTGTAGTGGTATTTGGTGTATCAGTTGAGGGTTTTCAGTGCCCCAATAGCGGCTATTCTATTTATTAACAAAGCCCTCCAAATCGAAGTGTCCTTCGTCACTCATAATTATTTTTGGCCAAAAATGCTGGTCGTCTCCACTGAGCTGTAAAACTCGAGCACTCCAGTCTCGCCACCGTTCATGGTCATTTGCCTGCAGCTGTTGTATCAATTGAATTTTATACGGGTAAAGAAGCACGGCGTCGATGAGATATTCTTGCGGTATTAGTTTCTACATCATATATTGTTAAATGCCAATACACAAATATCATCCAAACTAAAATGGCGGCCAAACAAAATCGACCTGGAACATAAATAGCACCCTTTAGAAAATCATATTTCAATAAAAATAAAAATTAAATAACAAGAAACAAAATACTTAAAATTAAGCATAAATAAAAAAAGTGCATTAAAATTAATCATTTAATAAAAATTTAGTTAACGACCATTAAAATCAAGTATGATAAAATAGTACTGAATGTTAATGTAAGCAAAAATTACAATTAAATAGCCTAGTTGTTAGCATATTCGTTAGCCTACTGGCCTACCATCTTAGCTAATCCCCAAAAAAACTGTTTTTACTCTAGTTTCCTTATCCCGATATCTTTTGTCGCCAAATGGCCTTTAGTGCCCTGCCGCTTAGAATATACGAGGTCTGTTCAAAAAGTATCGCGAATTTTGTGTTTTTTCAAAATAATCCCCACCAGATATTATACACTTGTGCCAACGTTTTTTTCAATCCTCAAAACACTTCAAAAAATCATTTTTTGTGATCTTGTTCAGCTCCTCCTTCGATGCCGTCTCTATCTCCTCAATCGTAGCGTAGCATCCTCCTTCCATGGGGCTCTTCAGTTTCGGGGATAAGAAAAAGTCACAGGGGGCCGATCTGGGGAATACGGTGGCTGCGGCATTGTTAGTGTGTTGTTTTTGGTCAAAAATGGCAAAAGTCAATTTTTGTTCTTCCAAAAATTCGGGCGTTTCTGGCGGATTTCTTCACGCAACTTGCGCATAACTTGCAGGTAATATTCCTTATTGACCGTTCTACCCTGTGGCAAGAACTCATGATGTACCACGCCCCTGCAATCGAAGAAAACTGTAAGCAAAACCTTCACATTCGACCGAACTTAGCGCTTTTTTCGGCAGCTTCCATTGGGATGATTGAGATTTGGTTTCCACGTCATAACCATAAACCAATGATTCGTCACCAGTTATCACCCTCTGGAGCAAATTTAATCCGTCGCGGACAGAGTCCAACAGCTCCTTAGCAATGTTAATGCGATGTTGTTTTTGGTCGAAATTGAGCAAAAATCGAAGACGAGCCAAAACACGTGCAAGCAAAGCAGCTGTCAAAAATTACCATAACTGATCATTCAAATTAAGCCAAACTTGACGGCATAGGTGAAAAACATGAGTACCAACATAACGCCACAAATAATTGAAAATCGAATATACGTAGCTCGCGGAAATTCAAAATTCGCGATACTTTTTGAACAGACCTCGTACATTTCAGTATTAACGTTACTTGACAAACAAACAATTAAATTTTAATAAATGAAAAATGTAATAAGAAAAAAATTAAAAAGAAAATAAAAATTGAACAAAAATGAAAATTCAAATTTTTCAAATTTCCGGTTTTATTAGAAAGATTGAACCTTGAACCTTGAAAATAATGAAACATATCATTTATATGACTACCACGGCTGGCCTTACAGTACCCCATTCGCTCGGCCCAGTTTTTCAGTACATTTTCGATTGTCTGGGCGTGTATCTCTTCAATGGCAACTTTGATTTCGTGTTGCAAGGCCTCAATTGTCTCTGGATGGCTTGCGTAACATTTATCCTTAACAGCTCCCCACAGAAAATAATCCAACGGGCTCAAATCATAACTCCGAGGCGGCCAATTGACATCAGACTTTCGGCTGATTATTCGGTTTTCGAAAGGAGTCCCCATAAGTTGGATTGTTACGTTGGCTGTGTGGCAAGTGGCCCCGTCCTGTTAAAACCAAATGTCGTTCATGCCATTCTCTTCAACTTTTGAAAACAAAAATTCGTTGAGCATGCCACGATAGCGCTCACCATTGCCCGTAACGGCGGATCCTTCATCGTTTTCGAAGAAAAACGGGCCATTGATGCCTCCAGTCCAAAATCCGCACCAAACCGTGACTTCGTACTTAAAATAAATTAACGCAGCAAAATGAGAGAATTTAGGTCATTGTAGCAACACAATTCCGATAATAACTGTAAACTGCATGCAGGTGGCGCTGTCAAAATTTTAAAACCTTCACAATCTTATGGGAATGTACAAAAGTCCGACTGTTTTATCGCCGAATTAGATTTTGTTTAAATTTTGCAGTTGTACTCCCAAGTACTGCCATGCATTTCAATGTTTTGTTATATGGCAGGATTTGTGTTTGATCATTTAAATTGAAATAGAACTTACGTCATGTGAATATGTTATTTTTAATTTTATTAAAAAATTGAGTAAAACATCATTAATAAATAATACAGTTTATATCAATTGTCTTTAATTTGATGAAATTCAGAATTTTTTGACAGTTTGCAGTTCACTTTACTGTTTCAGTCGGAAGTGTGTGTTCCTTTTATAAAAGTTAGAACACAATTCCGACGTGTTTTTTAAATTTTTAAAATTTTCACAATTTTACTGGAGAGCACAAAATTCCGACAACGACGAACGATTTTATCGTCGAATTAGAATTTTTTCTAATTTTGTCGTTGTCCTTGTAGTGCTGCAACACATCTTAATAGTTTGTGATGTGGCAGCACCGTTCAAATCGAAATCAAAGGCCTGATAAATGGTTAAATGAACTTAAAAATTAAAAAAAAAAAACAATATAATTAATAAACTGATCATATGATATTTGTTTACTCGTTGCAATTGTGTTCAATTTATTGAATCGGGCAAGAACCAATTGTCGTCTCAATTGTATTCGAAGCTAAACACACCTTCTGGACGAGGGAACGGTTTGCTTGTAAAAGCCATAAGCATGCGCACATAACAATATTACCTCCAGAATGTACATACGTACGTCCAGAACAGGAAACGGTAATGGGGGGGGGGGGGGGGGGTGGTAAGTATTCGAGTACATTCCGAATACGGGTAGAGAAAAGCGATGGAATTTTTTAATTTAATATATGAATTTCTATATACTAGTCGTATAAGAAAAACAGTGTCTGCTCCATGGAAATGAAGAAATCATCGACGATGGAAATCCTAGTAAGGAATACCGGCCCGGCTGGGTTGAGTACCATTTAATGGTATGTGTTCTCAGTTATTAGATTTGAATGCATTTTCGATAGTGAAAAAATGGAAGGCCGTTTAATAAGGAATAAAACCAATCATAATAATATTAAATTGAGCACGAAATATATATTAAATTTTGCTTAATGCTTCCATATACCATATGTATGTATGCATGGATGTGGGTTTCTATGGAAATAAGTAAGTAAGTAAATAAGTATGCATGAGAATCGCGAAATACCACCAATAATGGTAGTGAGAAATTTCTCAAAGACGCTCGGATAGGATTGTCGAAACACTCAAAAGCCAAATAATAATGAGCATTTTTTTTTTGTTTTTTCTTTTTTCTATTTTTTTTTCTTTTTTGTATCAATTGAAAAATTGTTTTTTCTTCTCTACCATTTCTTGTACTAACTATCCTGATCCGATTTAGTGTAAAAATATAAAAATTATAAAAAACATGCTCCTTCCTATTATACATGGAGCATAGTCCTTGAATGTGTAATCGTTTTTAATGATCATCATTATTAAGATGGTTGTTTTTGTTGTGCAGATATGATCTTTTTATTCCATTACCATTCATTCTATTCCATTTTATTTCATTTAATCATATTGAACATTAAGGATGCCTGTTCGCACATTCATGTGAGACGATTCCTTTTAATTGTTCATTTTAATATGATGGTAAAATTTAATATTTTCTTCATTATTCTTCGATATCCTTTCTTGTTCAACCTTTTAACCTAATTATTCTAATAGTAATTGCATATTTTCTCAGCCTAAATGAATATATTTCTTTATAGTTGAACAACTATTATGAGCAAACGACTAAACATAGAGCATATGAAGTATAGTCGTGTAATAAATAGTTATTTGCCTTTTTTTTTATTATTTTCGAAAATTTTCCAAATCACTTAGGGTAAAGAGCATCTCATGTATACTGTTCCATACTAGTTACAAGTACATACTCGTACGAGCACGTACGAGCGCATGCATCATATCTGATGCAAGTGAATATTTGCATGCACATTAATATACAGAATACTCTATTGAGAACATTAGTTTGCATATTATTCATAATTATATGTAGTCAGATAAGGTTCAGGGTATCGAATAGAAAATATTTGAAGTGTTGGAGATACTATAGAGATTATGACTACGAATAATGTTAGTGGTTATTTTGATGAGATCGAACGCTTTAGATTATGGTAGTATGGAGGGCTGGACGAAAGGTGGTAGTTGTTAGAAGAGAACAAAACGATTTTACGGATATGAACACTTGATGATGATAAATTCGAACGATGGGGGAACGCTACGATTGGTGAATAGATTTGAGCTTTTCTCATGACATATTCTACCCCAAATAATTCCATATTATTCCGCATAGAACTGAAACATATCAACCAACCCCAACTATTCCCAGATACAATATGTGTGTCAAACATTGATTATTCCTAGACTATAAGTTCTGTAATAGTATCCACTTAATATCCATACTTACATATTGTACGTACGAACAGGCCCAGAAAGCTTTGGTGTTTTTTTCTCTCTCTCTCTTTGTTTCGTTTCGAACAGCCTCGGCACTTGGTACATACTCTCATATTTTTAGTATACGATTATTTACAATTTACTATATTAACAGCGATAGTTGCTATTAGAAACGCTTTTCACTAAACTATTTTACAAATCCACAGAACCCACACAAATCAAGTTATGAATACATGAAAACATATTTACGAGCATATGTGTAAGGATGGACAAAAAAGGTGTTTTGTTGTTGCATCTCCTTTTCCAATATCTATTATGCTCTTTCAGTCTGCGAGTATCTCTTCCATATCTATTATATTATTTGTCCCCATCTGCAAATCTATGATTCGTATGACTGTATATGTGCGCATATGATTTTTATTGTTTTTTATATTTGCATTAAATGGTTTTGTTATTTTGTGTAAAAAAAAAATTGCTTATTTATTTATATAGTTTTTATTGTTGTTATTAAGTTGACTTTTCGTTTTGATAACTTTTTGAGAAAGAGGACAGGATGGCATTTGGGCAGCCTATAGCCTGATGATGGTGGTGGTATATGCTCGCAGAGAAAAGCCATCTCAGAATCAACAGATTTTACATTGACTTTAGTCAGTTGCTGCCAAATAATCGACAAATCAAGTTGAATTTTACATAAAAACGAACGTGTCAATGTGTATTTCTAAAACAAATCGATACGGTATACCAACAAAAAAAAATTGTTTTTCTCTTTATAACTAATAAATAATAAATTAATTATTAATACAATTATTTATCAATTATGATTACTCTATAAACTGGTTTTTATTTTTATTTTAAATTAGTTCAAAAATCAATAGTTAATAATTGATAATAAATATAATATGATTATAACAAATAATTAAAGTAAAAGTAATTTTTTTAAGGAAAATATCATAAAATCAAAAAAAAATTTAACAAAATTCTTTGATAATTTTCTTGAAAAATATTGTAAAAAAAAAATATCCACTCGAAAATAAAAAAATTGTTTTTTTTTATTTTAATAACTAACAACAACAACAACAAAAATAAATAAACAAAATAAAATATGTGAAATTGAAAAATTTTAAACACCTAAACAAACAAAATTCTTAAGCAAAAGTTTGAATTAAAATTTTTTTTTCAAGTGTTTTAGGTTGAATGGAAATAATATCAGTAAAATTAAAAGTAATTAAAAGAAATTAGAATAAATTAATTTTCATTTTGAAGTTTTGAAATATTTTCCATATTTCTTCTCATAAATTTAATTAGTTTCGTAAATTTTTTCTGCGGGTTTTCATTCAATAAAATCTACTAATTAATATTTCATGAATTATTGATTATGAATTATATATTATATAGGGAATTAATTTTTTAATATTACCTATAAATTTCCTTTATTTCTATAGTAAATTTCTTCCAATATTTCTCAATCATAGTATAAGTTAGCATATCGTTAATAAAATCAAAACTAAAAACAAAATTAAAACATAAGAAATTTCGTGAAAGACAAAAAAAAAAAAAAAAAACAAATTTAAAAAAATATAATAAATAAAAATAAGAAAATATATTGGAAAATTTGAAAAATTGTGGTGATCGATGAAATTATCGAATATCAATTATAAATTCTCCAAAGTGTTCTAGATAACTTAGTGTTTATACTAAGTTGCCTACTAAGTGCTCACATCAGATTACACTTCAAATCAGGTAAAAGGATTAATTCTATCTAATACCCCCTCACCCAGCACCATAAAGATCCTTCGTCGTTATTCGTTTTTTGCATGAATAAATTTTTCCTATTGTTCATTCATTTATGTATATTGATAATATGATAACGAAAAATTAAAGAAGGACGAATTTGCCTAATGATTTCTTTATCGATTTTAAGTGATTTCGTTTAATTTCAACATAAAAGGAGAATGAAAGCTCAAACGATAATTGATTGAGTGGAGAAAAACAAATTTCCTCAGCATTGAATACGTGTAATTATTTTATTATTTCTGATGTATTGATTTAACTGATAAGATTGTTTGTATGTGAATATCAAATGCATGGGCAATAATTTAAAAGAAGGGACAGAACTGAAAATAAGGATGAATAAATTTAATAAAAATTGCTGATATCCTTTCAATGAGAAAATTCATTTTTCTTTTAAACATTTCAATCGATGTATGTACATATTTTTGTTTATTTATGAATATTTGTAAATATATATCAAAATTTTGTAATATTCATTAAATTGATAACTAAATAAATGTTAAAAAAGAAAATCCTTTTATCCATTCCTAATTATTTTGATTAAATGATGATATTTAATTGTTAAACACAAAAATATATTGGATTTAAAAATTAAGAAAATAATCAGAGAAAATTTGTATTAAAAAATTAAAAAATAAATACTAAATAGGATAATAATTAATAAATTCCTTTCTTAAAACCTTCTAAATATAACAAAAAAAAACATAATAGTTTGTAACCGATGATAAGATACTATAATTAAAATCATTAGAGAACATAGAATAAAATCTTTATTTGTGAATATATTTGAAAACTGTAATTTTTAAAAAAACATCAAATCTAAAATTTTATAATTGAAAAATTTTATTTTTATTTAAGACCCCCCAAAAAAAAAAACGTTTTAATATTGATTGCATATTTAAGTGTTAATTGCAAAAATTATTATTTGGCTATTATTAAGATTTAATTCATAAAAATTTAGAAAACATCGATAAAAGGTAGAATTAAATATTAATTTAAGTGTTTTGAATTAATATTTAATTAATTCACTCAAATAATAAATACAATGAAACTATAAATGTCACTAAAATATTAATTCAAGACCTTAGAAAAAATCAAAATCATATTTTTTTTATCAAAAAATTAACTTTACTTTAGATACCATTTAATATTAATTTGAAAGAAAAAAAAACGAATTGATCATTTTTATAAAATAACCTTAAATAATAATTCAACACTACAAAATAATAATTCTAGACCAATAAATATTACTTAATGTCCTCAAAATAATATTGTAATATAATTATATGTTAACATAATAATAATAGTCACTATTTTCTGAAGACTTTAGAAAAGAGATAAATAATTTTTTATAATAGAATCAAAAATATTAACGTTAGGTCTTAAAATACAAATTCGTAGAGCTAAAATATTAGGTTATGACTTTAAAAAATTAAATAATAACCCTAAATAATACCATTAGGTCCTTAAAAATATTAATTTAAGGGCCTAAAATATTAATTTGGGATCCTAAACTATTAATTAAAGACCCTAAAATATAAATTTACGGATGTAAAATATAAAACCAAGGCTGTAAAATATTTAATAAATACTCGTACTCTAAAAATTAAATTTGAGACTCTAAATATTTAATTCAAGATGCTAAAATACCTGCATACCAAATAATAATTTGTATCATACAACCTTAAATATTGACTCTAATATATTAATAAGTAAAAACTCTAATATATATTTTAATTTAAGGCCTTCAAAGATAAATTCAAGATCTCAAAATAGTTTCAGGTCAAGACTTTCACAATAACCATACAATAATTTTTATAATAGATACTAAAGTATTAATTCAAAATACAAGAAAAATAGTTTAATACCCTCAGCTATTATGACCAATTCCCAGGTGGAGAATCTTAGATAGAAAATCGTAGAGATTTGAAGATATTTTGCACAAAATCGAATCAAACGAATCTAGGCCTAAAATATTATTGTTAAATTTCATTTTATATTTCAAACTGTATTTATTAATAAAGTATAATAACAAAATAATAAAAATATTATATTTAAATAAAGACGCATTTTTTCTATTTTTATTACACAAGCATCATTCGTATCGTATTTCCCTCTGAATCAATTTGATTCATTTTTTTATATTTTTTAGTTAAAGCAAATTACAATGATAAGCGGCACTTTGTACAATAATAAATAAAAGTCATTAGCAATAAATGGTCCCCCTAGAAAAATTCTAGACAAATAAAACGAACATAAAATGTTGAAAATATTATTATAACGAAACTTGTGAGCTTGCGTGTACAAAAGTTCAGGCTCGAAATATTGTCCATTTTTATTAAATAGCATCCCGCAGTCTTTGCATTTACTTAAAAATCTATTTGCAAAAAAAAATCAAACTCATCTGCAAATGGGTAGATTGCGTTTACGTTTTTTTCTGACAACAAGTGATATTTAAACTTTCGAGATCACTATAGTAGTCAGTCTGATGAATCGAGGGTGGGTTACACTTCCACCAGGCATCAGGGATTGTAACCTTCTATCATCCTCTTCTAAACTATTGGTTTAATAAAAATAGAGTTCAAAATTTCATTCAAGATTGACAAAAATGTTAATACGTACTATCAGCCACTTAACATTTACAAGTTGGCAAGTATGTTATTAATGAATAGGATCGAGCGTCCCTCGGAATGGAATGGTGGTGACACTTTCAATTGTTAGACACATCCAATTAGAACAATTTCGCACCGGACCAATTAATCTTCTAGAAAATATCCGGCATAAATGCTAACCAACTGACCAGTTTAATGCTAATACAATTTCATTACTGTAATGAAAATTTATCCTCCATTCGGTTGATAAGTGTGGGAAAATTTGAATAAATCGCTGTACTCGTATACGATGTAATCGTCGACGTATTCGAACGGTCAGTCTTCGGTTAGTCACCAATCAATCCCATTACAAATAAACACGACCTGTTCATATAATAATTTTGGACAGAGTTTCAATTTTATTTTTGAAATAAATGTATTTTGGTGTTTTATTAATTAAATAAAATTATTTTGAGATAAATTAACGTGGATTAAGTAAGTTTTTAACCATTACAAAAGTATGTTAACTAAAAATATAGAAAAATATTAGTAGTGATAATGAAACTGTGATTTTTTAAACCATACAAAAATTTTAAATCATCTGAAAGTTCGTGTGCGTTATTTACTTAGGACATAAGTTTCATTAGACTTTATTTCTTTAGAGAAGAATAAGTTCTAAAAATTCATAAAAAAAAATTAATTTAATATAGCTTTTCAAACACAAAATAGGAGAAAAAGATTTTTACAATTTTTAAAAGATATACTATTCAGAAATTTACTCGTAAAAAGAAATTGTTAATCGAAAATTTATTGAATTTAGTTCATAAGAAAAACGATTTTTTTTTAGAAGTAAATACTAAAAAAAAAATTGAAAAAGGATATTTCTAAATAAAATTTATTTAACGTAATTATGAAAATAAATAACTGTATTTTCAAGATAAAAATTGAAAAATAATCAAAACTATTTCTGTTAAAAGATTTTATTTGAAAATATCGTCAATATTAACTAGTCACCACAGCAGCCATTTTAGCTTGCAGCAAATTGACAAAAGCAGCCATTTTAGTTTTCAAATATTTTCTGTCAAATATTCATATTATATTTATCAAGAAAATTATTTAAAAAAAAAAAGAAAACTAGTTTAGCTATGTTTTAAAGAAAAACGAAAATTTAATCATTATTTTTTGGGTAATTTTCTGTTATAATTTGAATTGCATTTAGAGAAAAAAGTAAAAAACTCAACAAAAAAAACAACAAAAAAATAAAATGTTGAGCTTTTTTCGAAATTAGTTTTTTTAAGAAAAAAAAACGAGAATATTTTTATCTCTAATGTTTGTATGTAAGGCTTTTAAGACAAGTTTCTATAGCGCCGTAACCATTTGGCGACATTATGTTACGTTTGCGTTGGCATTACCATTAGTTACCTAATGTAACTAGTCGATAGTTAGTTGGAGGAAGCAATTTAATGTATTTCCAATTTATGGAGCATATTAAATTCTTTTAGAAAATTGAGAAGAGGAATTGGGAGATCCAAAGTGGAAGAAGTCCTCTTCAGAAAGAAGTTCTGGATTAAGTGACGTTCATTTAAAATATGGGGAATAGTGAGTTAAATGCCACAGAAATGACATGAAGGACGATGTTGATTACCGAAGAGTTTGCATACCCAAAATGTCTGAGTAGTTGTTGAGTAGATTGGCTTTTCGATGTTTGCCTAATGTGTTAGAAGAAAACTGTTTCTTTACTCATGACTGATGATGTTAAATGGAATTTGGTCCATTGGAACAATACGGTGTAGAGGCTCCCCAGCCAGCTGTTCAGCTTGTTCATGACCTGGAATCCAATACAATTCAACATTTTTCTTGTTCAACAACCAATCGCAAATGCAGTTGAGAGCCAGGGCAACTGATAAGCCAAGAATTTCGGTAAAAATTGTTACACTGCGGTGTTTAAAAAAATTGATTGCCATCTATCGGAAACCAAAATATATTCACCATAGAAGAATTGTTCGGATTTTTCACAGTGAATGTCCTCTATCTCTTTTCAGCTTGAATTTAAAGAAAAAAATTTAAATATCAATAAAACTGTATACATGGAATTTAAAAAATTATCAAAATAAAAAATTGACTTCTTACCAAATGCTCACAATTTTAATGGCTACAAATTCGACTTTTCTTCGAAATAATAAAAATAAATAATTCTATGTTTTCCATAAAATTATTCTAAAAATTTTTAATTAACAAAAGAAAAACAAACAAAAAATATAAAGAACGTGTACAATCTTATAAAAGATCCACTGTAAATGGATTGACGTTTGTAAGGTCGCGGCTATTATAAATCAATTAAAATTTTCTTAAATAAATAATTTATTTGTAGTCGTAGATTCAATTTCAATTGTTACTTTATTTTGTTTCATTTTTAGGAACCTTCGTTTTTTTTTTTAATTTTAAAAGTTTTCATAATTAAATTACAAAATGTTTGAATTTTTGTTGGCTGAAATGTTCTTTTAATAAAAAAATTTTTTTTTCTGATAAGAAATTACTATTTGCTTAATAAAGTAAATTATTTATGAAATTATTTTTAACATGCAATTTGTATCGTTTGAAAAGATTCGTTTTTTTTTGGAGTAGATTTTTCATAATAATTATTGAATAAAATTTTTTCCGCACATCATTTTGATCAATGAAGTTTTTATAAAATGTGGAAATACAAAATTTTATAGGCAATTACATTTTGATCAATATAAATATTAATATTAATTAATATTTTGTTAAACAAATACGAATCACACAAGCATCTATCCACGGGTAGTCAATAAATCAGTCATTTGAATGAATGTATTTTTTAGACTTTATAGTGGGTAAATTTTTACTGTCAGTTATTGATTTCATCTCACTTAATCTCACTTAATGTTCTGCTAATCTCACTTATTATCATTATGGGTTCGAGTGAATGTTTCTAATTTCTGTTAATATTGTACTATAAGCTCCTTGTCTCTCCACTCGCCACTCTCCCTTCCCCCAAAACACTTTCAACACAACAAATGTAAAACAAAAATTAAGTAAAATCCATTTACCGGAAATAGTAATTTATTTACCAATTATTATTATTTGAGAAGCGTTTGCCTCTTCTTATGTTTCTTCTTCTTCTTCTTCTTTACAATTTTCCTATTTAATTGCATTCTCATCAGTCTGATTAAAAAAAAACACACACTTTATATTAATTTTGATTAAAAAAAAAAAAAAAAAATAGAAATTTTTGCAAATCATATTTTTAAATTCTTATCAATTATTATATTATAATTACTCATTTTAATATTCAACGGAAAATAATTGTTTTTTAATTTAATTATATTGTAAGACGAGTTCCTAAGATATGAGATAGGTAGCACTGAGACCTTTCGGCGATTTATAGGAAAGGAAAAAAACACTTCACAAATGAAGAATGTTTTTTTTCTTCGTTGTTTTAATTGCTTTTTATTTTGAATGGATTTTTTTTTCAAAAATAAATTTATTTATAGTCACGTTTAGTTATTAAAAATAATTTTTAGATAAATATGAAATTTTTTTTTTAGAATTTGAATTGTTCATTTTGTACGCGTTATGGGAGAAAACATTTAAAAATATTTCTAAATATTTAAAAAAATGCACAAAAAATGAATAGAAATATTATTATATGAACTCAGACGTACCAGGTGTATAAGCTTAAATTCGCTGTTTTTTAGTTAAAAAAACACATGTTTTTTTTTCATAGAAAGCAAAAACACATTTATTCGAAGTACTTGCCCTCGCTAGTTACAGATTTTTCCCATTTCTCAGGCAATTTGTGGATACCACGCCAAAAAAAATTCCTTCTCTTTCGAGGCAAACCACTCATCAAGCCATTTTCGGACGTATTCGTAAGAATCGAAGTGATGCTCAGCGAACGCGTAGCCCATAGACGAAAACAGGTGGTAGTCGGAAGGGGCCAGGTCTGGTGAATAAGCGGGGTGGGGTAGCACCTCTTAATTGAGTGTCGGACCATTTTTGACGTGTGCGATGGTGCGTTATCGTGGAGGAAAATCAGCTTGTCATGTCTTTGTTGATAATCCGTCCTTTTTTCACGCAGAGCCCGGTGCAATTTGATCAGTTGTTGGTGATAGCGGTGGGCATTGACAGTTTCACCAGGTTTCAACATCTCATAGTAGGCGATACCCTGCTGATCCCACCAAATGCACAGCATTGTCTTCCGTCCGAAGCGATTTGGTCTTAAGGAAGATGTTGATGGTTGGCCAGGATCAACCCACGATTTCTTACGCTAAGGATTCTCGAAATATATCCACTTTTCATCGCCTGTCACAATCCGATGCAGAAACGACTTTCTTTTTTGTCTGGTGAGCAAGATTTCACATGTGTTTTGGTATCGCTCCATTTGCCTATCGTTCAATTCATGCGGCACCCATTTTCCGATCTTTTCAATCTTCCCCATGGCACGCAGACGCATTGAAATGGCTGGTTGAGTAGCACCCAATTGCTCCGCAAACATTTTTTGCGATTGGGTATCGTCTTCGTCCAAAAGAACCTGCAATTGATGGTTCTCAACCTGCCTAGGCCGATTTTAACGCTTCTTGTCCCACAAGTCAAAATTACTGTCTTTGAACCGACGAAACCAATCTCGCCAATATAGCACTGTCACCAATAAAGCGATTCGGCAGCCAATTTCTTCAAATTGAAGCAGAAAAAAATGAAGCTTCCCGCATATGCTCTTTTCCTGACACAAAACTATACATGATTACCAAAAAGAAAATGTAAGTTGTGTAAATTGCGACAATGTGCACTGATTAATGTTGACAGATGTCAAACTCATAACAAAAAGTACGGCGTGTCCGTGATAGCTTAATACGCTCACTCACGCCATCTATGACCAAACAGCGGATTTAAGGTTATACACCCGGTATTTATTTACTTTTTTTAAAAAAATTATTTATATTAATAAAAAAAAGTTTTAGATGAGAAATAAAAATATTAATATTTGTGCCATTTTAAGTAAATTATGATATTGTTGATGAAATAATTTCTATATATTTTATTGGTAACTTTTACAATAGCTTTTACCACCTTAGTTCGACTACGAAATAATCGTACTTTATATATTTATTATTACAATAATTTATGCCCTCAAGTACCATTTATTTTCTATTAAAATCTTTCCAAAAATTAATCAAAAATATTTTCGAAATATTTTAGAAATGAAACAAAAATCGAATCACAAAATAATTTATTAATTTGGAAAATTCTCTTTTTTCTTCCCCATATTTTTAGTGAATAATCACAAATGGAATATAAAAAAATAACTAGTGAACGATACGATGATGTAATACAGCATTTACGTGCTACTTTTTTTGCTGATGAGCCCCTAAACAAGGCGGCAGATTTATGCCAAAGGGGAGAAGGTAACGAAGAATTGGAACAACACAGTATATCAACGCTTGAGGACGAGCTAAGCATAATGGCTGTCTCCGAAAATGATGAGGTACTTTTGAGCCTATGCAAATAATTCATTCCTTTCAATATATCGATTAAATATAATGTTTATAAAATTGCAAAATATTGTAGATTTAAATTTTCTTTCTATTTAAATATGTTGAATATAAATAAAAAGAAACGATATGTAGAATACAAACATAACCTCGTTCAAATAAATTTTCGTCAATTTCTTTTTTCATATTTTATTTGGAATTTTGTTTAACTTTTACAGATTGCTGGTGTAATTCTAAATGGAATTCTACGTTCTGGTGATGTTGAAAAATCTCGTGAAAAACTAGACGAATGTCAGGATGATAGTTTCAAGAAAATTTTCAATTTACTTTATGGACAAAATATTAATGTGAACTTCTTTTTACGTTTTGGTGTCGATAAGGTTTTCGATATTAGAATTCTTTCGGTTGATCCTAGATTTCGGGGTCAAGGCATAGCGAAGAAATTGCTGAAAGAAAGTGAAAAATTTGCTCGAGAAAATAATTTTAAGGTAAATTTTTAGAAATGTAAGAGATTTTTCTTTAAATTACAATTAATTCCTTATTGTTAGAGAATTTACTTTTTAGTATTTGAATATTCGATATACGAGTACTAGGATGGACGCAATTTATTTCTGAAAAAAAATTATTTAAAAAAAAATACATTTTTTTTGTTCAAGTAAAAAGTTATATAATTCGGTTCAAGGAGATTTCTTATGATCACTTGCTAAATATGATATCGTGCAAGTGATCGCCCTGAACTTGAATAGTGTAATGTGCTCAAGTTGTTCGGCCATTATGATGGTTAGTTCGTAGCGTAAAGTGGCCTTAAGTTCGCCTAGGGTCCTTGGGTTGTTGATGCAAAGCTTTGACTTGAAAATAGTCCGGTGGCGTCAAATCAGACGAACGGGGAGGCTAATCAGAACCCCGTTTTTAATCAAACGGCCAGGGATCAATGGCTTCAAAAAATCAATTGTGTTTCGAACTGTGTGAGGTGGAGCGCCGTCTTCTTAAAACCAGAAGTGATCCAAACCATTTTTACGAAAAGTGTGCAACAACAAATCGGTTATCATAACATAGCTCGCTTACGCTTGGCCACGTTCATCTTTAAAAAAGACCATATCATCACAAATACCGCAACACACAGCAACTTTTTGGACGTGAAGAGGTCTATCTACAATCATTTGACGGTTTCCAGTCCCGTAAAACCGACACTTATGTTTGTTTACTGTTCCGTTTAACGTTAAATGGGTTTCACCACTCATAATGAGTTTTTGACAAAAATAGTCCACATTCGCGGCCATTTGAACGACGAATTTCGCATACTCCGAGCAATGGGGCTTATCGGCCGGCAACAGTCGTTCTATGGAAATATCTTCAAATCAACACATACTATGTTATGTGTCGTAAATAGGTGTAATGGATACACAAGTGCGCAGAACGGCGTCGAAATAATGCTATCGGACACATTTCAACACGGACCTGTACGGTCGCGACATTTACATTGGATTGCTTCGGTTGCTTTTTATTTGGACACCTGGGATTAGCGATAGTACCAGGAGAAGAAAATCTTTTGTGTAAACGCTTTATTGTAAACGCTTTACGATGCCCATTTCACTTTATTTTTTTTCTCTACGCACGTTAAGTTTTCACAATTGAAAAGTTATTCTGAATGAACAGATGAAAATTTCAGCGGGATCAAGTGGCGTGTACTGCTCTAAGGCAAAAATCTAATTAAACTGAAGTTTTATAAAATTGCTGTATGACAGCTGTCAAGCAAAACCTGTTAAAATTATAGTGTTGCCTAATATGTACATATGTGACGGTTATTATGAAGAAAATTCTAAAAAAATATGATTTTATCAGTTATTTCACGTTGCACTTGTTTACATTACCAATATCGAAAAAAATATTTGCAAAATTGTAAAAATTGAATATTGGCTATTCCGTCATGCCGAAGTCTTCACGAATGAAGATAAGATACAGTTCTATAAAAGAAAAGATTTTAAATTTTTTCCGCATATGATAGTCAGTCGTACTCCGGGTTGAAAATATTTAAGTCCCGTTATGTTGGTACTCATGTTTCTCACTTATGCCGACAAGTTCGGCGATTTTGAATGTTCAGTTAATTTTTGACAGCTGCTTTGCTTGCACGAGTTTTGGCTCGTTTTCGATTTTTGCCCATTTTCGACCAAAAACAGCATCGTATTAACATTGATAGGGAGCTGTTGGACTCTGTCCGCGACGACCCAAATTTGCTCCAGAGGGTCATAACTGGTGACGAATCATAGATGTATAGTTATGACATGGAAACCAAAGCTCAATCATCCCAATGGAAGCTGCCGCACGAGCCAAGACCGAAAAAAGCGCGCAAAGTTCGGTCGAATGTGAAGGTTTTGCTTACAGTTTTCTTCAATAGCAGGGGCGTGGTGCATCATGAGTTCTTGCCACAGGGTAGAACGGTCAATAAGGAATATTAAGCTGCAAGTTATGCGCAAGTTGCGCGAAGCAAACCGCCAGAAACGCCCGGATTTGTGTAAGGACAAAAATTGGCTTTTGCACCATGATAACGCCCCTACTCACGCATTGTTGCTTGTGCGCGAATTTTTTGCCAAAAATAATATACTAATAATGCCGCAGCCACCGTATTCCCCAGATCTGGCCCCCTGTGACTTTTTCTTGTTACCGAAACAGATTCTTTGATCCATTTTTTGGAATGGAAAGACGAGCCAAAACACGTGCAAGGAAAGCAGCTGTCGAAAATTAACTAAACATTGAATATGGCCGAACTTGTCGGCATAAGTGAGAGACATGAGTACCAACATAACGCCACAAAAAATCGAAAATCGAATATACGTAACCCGCGGAAATTCAAAATTCGCGATACTTTTTGAACAGACCTCATATGTATACAACCTTGATTTCTATTATTTACATTACAATAACAGCAAGATTATCGTATGGAATCAGACTACAACATTCAGCGGATTTTTAGAAATGTTTTCGTGTATTTTAAAGCATATTAAAAATGTATCCAGACAAAAACATACAATAGTTTACAGTAATGCTTGTTAAGGCCAAAACCGTTATATTGAAATATCACTAACTTAAATGAAAATGGTTCGACCTTCTGATAATAATATTGAAATAATAGATAACAAATTTATAGCTTTTGGCCATTCATTTTTGCAAACGATCGTGATTTTGGCACGTTAGAAATAAGAATAACAACAAGAAGAGTAATAAATAATGAGGGAGTATGTGTCCCTTGGTTAAAAATTCAATGGATGAGGTTTTTAAAAAAAAATATGTCGTACAAAACTTGTTCAGATAATGACAACGAATTGCATGTTTTAGAAATTACACCCAAAAATATATGATAATATCCGCGTATTTCGATTATATAAAATGATTAAACCAATAACAGAAGAAAAATACAAAGATATTAAGGGTTTACTACATACCACACCTCTCGCAAATTTATAATGAATATTTTAAATCACTTAAGAACTATGCAAATTCGAAATCTCATTTTCGAAAAATGTATAGAACCATAAATGGTAAAAATGAATTAATTATTTTTTATTGTTACAAATAATTTTGGAGATATTCTGCTAATTTTGAAAAGCTACACACAAAATTTCACAATCATAAAAAAATGTTCAAGCGGTTCTTATGTAAAGAAAGATTGCGTTCAAAACTGTAGGCAGTTCGACGAATAGCGAGCACACTAGGCCGACTATAACGACCATAATTTGGATGGAGAGCACGATAAGTTGCAATAATAGAACAATTATTTTGATAAAAATCAAAACATATCACCCCTATTGAAATCCCCTTATATATTGTATTTATAATGTAACTAAACGACTTGAGTTCATTTGATGTTAAGTATACGATTACAAAAAATTATAATAAGACGTGATGAATATTGCAGTTGAAATTTTCATTTCTAATGTCTAAGTTTTTCTATTAAATTTTGGCAACGCAACGTAAGCCAGTGTAATAAGTCGCAACGCACGGCACCAATGAAAGCGCGCAAGCAATAAGTAAAATAACGCGTTCGTGGTGTGCGTTTAGAGATTGCTAACGTGAACTTTTTGCTGACGACTAATTTTTATTATTACATTTTCTCTTTCGAAATTTTCATAGAACAATTTTACCACTTAAATTTTAATAAATATTTTTTAAATATATTTTCATAATTTTTTCATGTTTTTTAATTATAAAAATTTTGATCAAAAAATCTATTTATTTAAACTATGTATTGTAAAAGATTCATTGTTGTATTTATTATAACTTTGAAAGTTAAAGTAAAAAAATTCAAAAGTTTTGAATTTCGTTGACAAAATATCGGTTTTTTTGTTTTTTATTAAAAAAATTTATCTATTAATTGATTTATTTATTTATGTTTTAAGGTAATGAAAGCCGATGCAACTGGAATATTTTCACAAAAAGTTGTCGCATCTGAGGGATTCGAAACAATCTCCGAAGTTGTCTACAAGGATTACAAAGATGAAAATGGTTTTACCATACTCGATGTTGATCCACCACATGATAAATTGAAAATAATGTTCAAAGTTTTACAATAAAACCAACATCAACAAAAAGTATAAAATTATAATCGTTAATTTTTAACGCATTTATTCAGATGATCATTACTGTATGCACACAAATACTAGTAAATGAGAAGTAAAAAAATAATTTATGGCAAATTTTTTTTAAAAAAAGAAACTAAAATAATAGAAAATATCACGTACAATAATTAGAAAAGGAAAATTTAAAAAATGCACAAATACGAGTACAGAAAATTAATTCAAATAATATAGAAGACACAAATTTGAACATAGGAAAAAAAATTATAGTAAAATCGTGTTTTTTTGTATCCAACATACATATACATACATATATATATATATACAGCCATATATTCGTACATTTATAAGTGACCAATGATATTTTGACTTAAATGTGGACCAAATGCCTATGAGCTTAGGTGTGATTACCCAAATAAACAAAACGAAATATTAAAATGTTTTGTGTTCAAAACTGTTAAAAAAAATTTGAAATTTTTTTATTCAAAGTTTTTTATTATTAAATTACTTTTTTCTTTGGACTTTTTTATTGATATTCTAACTATTGTTATTTCTCTTATATATTTATAGATTAATATTTGAAAAAAAAGATAAGAAAAATTGATAGTTCGTAATTATATTTATATCGATTATTGTTATGAAAAGAATAATAATAATAAAAGTAGAATAAATTAAATAAAAGGTAAAGTGAACATTTAATAAGAATAATTAATAGAATAAAATATAAAACTAGGACCAAATAATAGAAGGCGTGTGAAAACTATTTACATTTGGAAATGTTCATTACTTGTTCATATACAGTCGAAAAAAACATAATAAGAATTTCTACCAACGTTTAACTACAATATATGAGAAATCAGTAAAAAAAGATGTTCCACTGACCAAATTAAATTAAATTGATCATAATAGAACTCTTTTAATATAATATCGAATATTATAAATAGAAAGAAAGCTGCTATACCAACGACCGCCCACCCCCCTCCCCTCCTATTATATTTCTATGGATAGACATTTATATCATGCATGTGAGTAGGTAACTATTTTTTTATTAAAGCAAGAATAGAACTGTATGCACACCCAACCCATTTACCAATTTATCTACCACTAGTTGTCATTCGATGCCTACGGAGTATTTATAACGTCATTTTTTTATTGTTAGTATTGTTAGGCAATTGTTATACGTACACAAACAAAATTGATTGTTATTTAAAAGTACCTTTTTTATAGGTAATTTTTTTATTATTTCTCTAATTGACATGCTCTATATATTATATTGTACGATTTTTTGTTTAATATTATTACTAATTTTCAAATATCACTTTTTCTATAAAATGCTAAAAATATAAAAAATATTATATGTGGGATAATAAAATATTGTACAATAAAAAAATACTAAAACGCAAAAATCATCAAAAACTTGTTTTTTTCTTATTACAAATTTTTGTATTTTCACATTTATTTATTAAATATTGACTATAAAAATATATTTTATATTTATTATCTTTATCTCTAGCATATTTCTTTTCTCTTCTATTTTTATAATTAAGACAATAATTTTATTGATGTTAAATGTAGAAAAGAAAAGTTAATGAATTCAATAAAAGAATATTAATATTAAAAGTTGTTTTTGCCCTTTTTTACATTATTATAATATACATATCTGAAATTATACGTAAACTGTTTTTAAGTTTTTTTTTAAAATTCTGCTATCAAAATTTTCTTATTTGGACACATTTTACTTTAGATATAAATTATAGTTATAACTATTAAAGAAAACAACTGTCCAATTTCATTATCCAGTGATTAAATAAAACCAAAAAAATAAAATCATTTTATTTTGTTTATTTGCTCTTGCATTCGTGCTTTTTAAGTACAAACCTCTCTGCTCAATATATATGAGGAGAGTTCAAAATTTCAAATACAAACTTAATGATAAATCAACGTGCTCACTTACACACAAAATTTACAAGTATAATAAGTACAATATACAAGGTGTTTTACGAGGCATTGGCATAATGAGTCATTTCTCAATGGAGACGCATTTAGATGTTAAAATTTTTTTGCTAAAACAAGTCCCCAAGTGTATTAAATAACGAAAATCAATATTCTAAGACCAAGAAAATTTATATTTCAAGATAAAATGTGATAAATATGCTTTGCAACAAGTCTACAGTTTTATGTCAACAAGTCTACAGTTTTCTGTATGTTTTTAATTGATTCCTAGTGTATAATAAATACAATAATTAGTAAAAAAATTAGTCCTTTTTTAAAAATCTAGCATTAAAAATGAAGAAGAATGAAATAGAAATTTTTTTTTCATTGTTATGAGAACATTGAAAATAGCAAACTTGTAAAGTTATAATTATTTGTAAATCAAATTTTCAAATAGCATTTTAATAGCCTTGGGTCTAGGCCCTTTTCAAAAACGTCTAGGCCCTCCTCTCCCCACCCTTCCATTGAGAATTGGCCCATTTTCTAGGAATTTTTTTCTTTTTTAAAGCACCAAGGAATCACCTGAAGTTATGCCAATACCCTAAAAACAAGGTAATCACAGAAATTTTTTTCGTGCTTAGCAACAATACTCATATTTATATAGCTTTTTGATATCTACTTCGCTTCCAACCTAATTTTTGTTTAAATTCAATCGTCTATTATGTACAAAATTCAAATTAACCAAAAAGTTTGCGTGCGAAACTAAAAGTAGAAGCAGATATAAATAATAAATTCGATACTAAATTAGTAAATAAAAAATATAACAAAAGAGAACAATCCAATGACTAAGAAAGTCCAAGTTCTGCCATTTATTAAGTACGTGATATGATGAATATCCTTGCTCTTGGATAGTATCACTTGCTTCAAACATTACTCCTAAATAGGCAAGATGGAAAACGGAAAGTAACCCAAAAACAATATTGACAAATACAACTATTGGATTTTTCGATTTGTGAGTGTGCTCGCAGTTCTTACAATTTGCTGCTAGGATACAGGCACTATAGATAACTGATAACTTTTGGCGTAGTCCATATTCAACGTACGTATAAAAGCCTAACGATAGTAGAATTGCAGCCAGTTGGAAATTAAGTCCATGTAGCAGAGATGAAATTAAGTAAGTAGCAAATATCGCTAAGGCTGTACCCTGCGGGTTAAGTACACGAAACACATCTAATAAGAAATAAACAAAGGAAAAAATTGACTTTAAAAATTCTAAACGAATATTAAATATGGTATATATATTTTGGTCGTACATGTTTTCAGCCACCGATGCATTGGTATATTCCAACTGATGACAACTTGTACCAATGATCTTGGAAACTCTATAGTCCATGGCTTTGTCACAGAATATCCAAATATATTGAATGATTTGTCGGGTAGACTTTGAAAACCCGCCGTTACCATTGTTGCCTGTGATAAATATGAGATAAAGTAATGACTACATCGGAAAGCTAGTGCATCTCTATAGGCTTGCAACCACCTGTATTCATTAAAAAAAAATCAATAAAAATAAAGAAAATAAAGCCAAATCTGCTATACTTACTTCCATGAACTATTGGAAAACAGCATTGAGACTAGACAATTCGATAATAGAAGAAAAGCAATCGCCAAAATTGTATTCACGATCATATATATGATTGTCTTTCGGTAGCCCTGAAAAATAGTTGATTTATTTTAAGTTCTCACAAAAAAAATTTTTAGTAAACATATTCTTAACTATTTTTGCTTGTATTAAAAATGGAAAATGTTATAACCAATTGATAAAAATATAGAAAAATTTAACTAAATACCAATGAGAAATTTGTGTAATCATTAAAAGGAAAGAGAATTTGTTGACTATTTTTAGTATAAACTCGAATATTTTCACTTATGATTTTTTTTGAATTGCCTTGTAAAAAAAGTTTGAAAATGAATATACCTAAAACGTATGTTAAAAAATAACAAATATTTAAGCTTACCAATTTCCGATCATACAAATTAGTCATGTACTCATCATACGAAATCCATGGTCCCATTATACAATTGCTTGGGCATAAAATATAGCCCGAAAATTGTATTATATTTGGTAAGTCGTCAATTTTTTTCAATTCCACATCAAAAGCGAGTGAAATACTTTTCATGGCGACCAGCATTTGAACGCCTCTAATTTGAGGCCATGCTTTATTATTTGTTTCAATTAATTCCAATACAATCAATGTCGCTATGCAAGTAAAAGTTAAAATATATCCAAAATGTCGAACTTTAAAATAGAATAGTCCATATAAAACGATGTAAGTAAAGATAGAGAATGCTACAAAGTGTGTTAAAGATGTTCCGAGGGTCAGTTTTAATGTAAACCAACCGCAAATTGTTGCTATGATATGCTTTGCCAGAATATAATTTGTGACTTAAATAGAAAAAAAATATATAATTTTCTATTTAATTAAATTCAAATTAGAATAAGTATGATTGAATTGAAACTTTTAACAGTCATTCTTCCCAACCATAATCTTGTTGAAAATAAAAATAAATATTTAAGTATTTTGAACTTTTAACGTTTAGACAAATCGTCATTTTGTTGTAATAAAATTGTAATTTTTAACAATCAGTAAATATAAACAACAGTCATAGTAGACGGATTTAATTCTCTCGTCGATGTTTGATATATATTGTTTTTTTCAATTACTAATAGTATACATTTTGTACCTACCTAGTTGGCAACCAATACGGCAGATCAAAATCCATATTAGAAAAATTCCTATGTAGGCCTTCGCCTCATGAAACGATGGATATACGCAATTCACCCAAACCTCTGAAAAGCTTTTTACATGCTGTTCAAGGATCTGCTCCCCATCTTCATAGTCGTAGTCCATATAATCATAATCGTATAAGTAATCCATTGCTCTGCCGTTGATGCTACCGAATGTGCTGTGGTTCAAATTCTACTAATGCAGTAAATAGTATTCTCTACCACGTAACTAAATGCTAGGGCAGCAATTATTCCACCTCCGTGCTACGTTGGTTATTTGCACGCCTATGATTTTTAGAGATACCAAATATTATATAGATAAAAAAAAACATCTCCATGCCTTCCGAAACCACTTACCAGTAATAATAGCCGGCAATTACTCTTTTGATAACACGTACAATAATCGAACCGTGAATGTCAACAATCCGCACACACATAACCCCAAAGGAATGTTACCGGCAAAAAATAATGTAAATACTACCGATATTATACCTAGCCAACCAGAGATGGCGTATAATTAGAAATGTTGTAGCAGTGCAGTCAATGCAGCACTTATAAATGTTAATTGACAAAAACCAGTCAAAGGTCAACTGTTCGCAACTGTTAAGCTATTTCAGAAAATTCAACGTAATCGTAAAACGTACTTGGAATTATTTACGTTTGTAAAAGTCAAATCCCTTCTTTAAAATTCTTATTCTTAATTGTGTACGACTTTCAGAAAGGAATTTTTAATTAGTATTTCCGTTATTCTAACGTTATCTTCTTCGCATTACCTATAAAAATAACCTCGAATACCAACATTTACCGTTTTAATTGTAACCGTAAAACGAATGGTCAGTATTGTATGTGCAACCCTTAGATTAAAGAACTGCTGGATAGGCCCTTTCGTTATATTTTCCTATATGTATACGTGATTTCATGTCGCCATATTTACACATAGCCACGATAAGTCGAACAACTTACATATTTAGGTGTGGAATTTTTTGTGTAAATATTTTCTGAATTCCAAAACGAAAACTGACATCTAGTTTTCGTAATGGAAATTTTCTGAATTCCAAAAGTGTAATTAATACACATTGTAACTCACTTATTTCAAAGAAAAATTTTAAGACTCTCAGTATAAAGGTGGAAGAAATAGTACATATAAAGGTGGAAGAAATAGTAGATGCCAAGAGTACGGACACAGCAAGTCGTATTGTCGACATAGCCCAAAATGCGGAAAATGTGCAGGTGCACACCTCACCAGGGAGTGCAGTAAAAGTAAGGCAATCCCAGCCAAATGCGTTCTCTGCGACGGTAGCCATCCCGCAAATTATAAGGGTTGCTCCACTTACAAGAAGCTTCAGGAGAAAATAAACCCACACACCAAAAAGCACATCCAATCGACTAATATAAATAGCCAACCAGTGCAGCAAGGTTTGTCATTTGCTGCGGTCGCGGCAGGCATTTCAAACACGGAACAGCAACAACCAAAACAACGAGAACCTCAACAACAGCAGCCACAACTACAACAGCCGCAGCAGCAACAATATAGTAGTAAGAATTATATTCCCCCTCCGTCATTGTTATCCCAAGATACACGTATATCTTCAATGTTCTCCCAATTAACCAACACACTCATAGAGCAACTTAATAAAATACTAACACCACTTGTAAATGCCTTGATGTCCATTGTGTCAGCTTTATCGTCTACTGTTCAAAAATAAATGTCGTCGTCTACCGAAAATTCCCTCGCCATCCTTATATGGAACGCAAATGGATTGAACCTCCATCGACAAGAACTGGACATTCTCCTACATGACAGACGTATTGATATTGCTCTATTAACTGAAACGCACTATACATCCAGGTCCATACTTCACGATACGAGACTACGATACATACAGAACTGATCATCCTGACAATACGGCGCATGGTGGAACAGCTATCCTTATAAGAAAATCCATTAAACATAACATTCACTCCAATTTCTCCTCCGAATCCCTGCAATCCACAGTTGTTACTATTGATACCTCCTTATTTAATCTTAATGTAGCATCTGTATATTGTCCTCCCAATAAATCCATAACTGGATCCGAATTTTTATCCTTGTTACACGCACTTGGAGCCTCGTTCCTGGCGGGTGGTGATTACAATGCTAAACACCCTCAATGGGGTTGCCGCGTTGCTACCCCTCGAGGAAAGATTCTTCAAGAAGCTCTATCCCATACATCATATCAAATAACCTCCCCTCCAAATCCAACATACTGGCCAACATCTGTTTCAAAACGACCTGATATCCTCGATTACTTCATTAGCACTCCTTCAATTACCATGAATTCTAGTATTGAAACTCTTTCCGATTTAAACTCTGATCATAGTCCTGTTCTCCTTACCCTTATTTCTAAGCCAATCTTAAAGACTCTTCATCCTAGGCTGATAAATGGCAAAATAGACTGGACCAGATTTAGATACAAATTAGACCAACAGATTGACATGAAACGAACGTTAAAAACAGCAAATGACATTAATGACGGTAACTGGGCAAAAACAGACAAAGAAAAAGCCGAAGTATTTGCTAAACATTTGGTAAATACTTTTGCTCCACATGATGATATAGAAGACAAATCACATACTAACAAAATCATCGAAGAACTAATGTTCCCGCTCCCTATGAGTCTTCCTCCCAAAAATTTTAAGCCCTCGGAAATTAAATCTACAATTCTGCGCCTTCCCAATAAAAAAGCTCCTGGTTATGATCTAATATCAGCTCCTATTCTGAAGCAAATTTCCCGAAAAGGTTTAATTTTAATCACATATATTTTTAATAGTATTCTGCGCACAACCTATTTTCCCTTACTCTGGAAATATTCTGTCATTAAAATGATTCCTAAACCAAATAAATCCATTAATTCATCTTCCTCCTATAGACCTATCAGCCTCTTACCAATTCTTGGTAAGATATTCGAAAAACTCCTATTAAAACGACTCTACCCTGTCTTAGTTAATGAAAAAATTATTCCTGATCACCAATTTGGCTTCCGATTTGAACACTCCACTATCCAGCAATGCCATCGCATTGTTGACCATATTGCATCCTCTCTTGAGAGGAAAGAGTATTGCCCAGGAGTATTTCTAGATATCTCCCAAGCTTTTGATCGTGTGTGGCATCCTGGACTCCTTTGGAAACTCAAGAGCTCTCTTCCTTCAACATACTACCTTATCATAAATTCATATCTCTCCCAACGATATTTCCGAGTTGCAATTAACTCAGAACCGTCGGAAATATATCCTATTCTCGCCGGAGTCCCACAAGGCAGTATCCTTGGTCCCATCTTATATAATATATATACGCATGACATCCCAGCTTATCCTAATACTATCATTGCTACTTATGCAGATGATACGGCCATACTTGCTACCCATTAAAATCCTGACATAGCTTCCAACAATTTACAATCCCATATCCACAACCTTCAATCTTGGTTTCAGAGATGGAGAGTGAAGGTAAATGAACAGAAGAGTGCTCACATTACTTTCACACTTTGTCAAGGTAAACCTACCCCTTTATACCTTAATAACAACATGATACCGCAATATGATAAAGTGCGTTATTTGGGACTTTTCCTGGACAAGATACTAACATGGATACCACATACAAGATTAAAAAGAGCTGAAGCTAACAGACGTTACCTACAACTTCTTACACTACTGGACAAACGCTCGAAACTAACAATTAAAAGTAAACTTCTAATCTACAAGATAATTATAAAACCAATTTGGACATATGGAATTGAACTTTGGAGTTCAACGAAACGTTCCAATTCCTATCGCGTTCAGGCCTTACAATCCAAAATCCTCCGTAAAATTGTTGATTCCCCCTTTTATGTTCGTAACACTGTAATACTACGTGACCTAAATGTTCCCTTTGTTCATGACCTGTGCATTTCCCGCTATCAAAAATTTCACTCCCGCTTACCCTATCATCATAATTCACTTGTGAGAGAATTGTTTTGTACAGCCCTCCCCGGAAACACTCATCGGAGACTTAAGAGACAATGGCCTACAGATTTTCTAGGGGAATCTAACTTCCGTTAGTTGGAGAAACGCCGATGGGTGTTTACTCCCACTTCATGATGCACAAGATTGTTAATTAAAATGTTATGTAAATTTGCTTGTTACAATAAAATTGTAGTTGCAGATAACAAAAAAAAAAAAAAAACTTTTGTTAAATTATTCTAGTAAATAACAGGGGGAAAAAATGGTTAAATTATTCTAGTAAATAACAGGGTAACTTACCTGAGACTTTATCAAGCTAAACAACCAAGTAAGTTGTTTAGCTTGATAAAGTCTCAGGTAAGTTACCCTGTTATTTACTAGAATAATTTAACGATTGCGGCATATAAAGATGGTAGGTTTTCGGCAGAGAGTGAAGACAACATAAATACTTTTCTGCACATTAATCTTCACGATCCATCTCGTAAGCCAGTCTTGAATATTTTGGATATGGTATTCTTAGTTTCTGGAAGCTATTTTTATATTGAAATGGTATGTAAGAATAGCGACATCATCCACATAAATAGTAGTTTTAGTTTTGGGTTTAGTTGGGATGTCATATGTTTCAATATTTATATAGGATTGGACCAAGAAGACTGACTTCAGGAATCCCAACGGTAATAGGAGATATTTCAGAATAGTCTATTACTTGGAAATAATGTTTGTAAGGTTGTGCTGTCAAAATAGGAAGGTATGGGGTGAAAGAGAGCCTCTTAGGTTTCCAGAACAGTCCAGGATGTTACACGCGACCATAACCCGTGTGATATATATACACATACACATATATACAATAAGTTATTTAGTAAAATTCTACTTTTTATTATAAAGCATAATATTAAATTATAATTTATAGGCAAAAATAGAATTAAAAAAAAAATTCAACCGAACACTTCAAATATTCGCAAGCTCAAAAATATGAAAGATTTTTGCATTTCTGAAGAAATATTATTTGGTTATTAATAATCGCTGAAAAATTGTACACATTTTATAAATAAAATGTAAAAGAATAAAAAATATAGCCATTAATGAAATTAACGTTAAAGGTTAGACTAAAAAATCCATTGTGATGATTTTTGCTGCAATGGGATTATTCGTAATTGTATAATTTTTATGATATTCTCCTCCAATTGTATTAAAAATTTTAATTAAATCATTACCTACTATAGAGTGGTTATAATTATCCGAATTCATATTGTTAATAAGCTACCACACAAGCGCATAATTAATAATGAATGTACATGTTCATGGGGGAGCACAAGAATATGGCCAAAGTACGAGTAGTAAACACAATTCATGTAGAGAAATTGTACTAATAAAATATATTCCAGGAAAATATATTTGCGGCTGTTATTGTAGCTTTTTGTTAAGCAATTGTCGACTCGAATGGCGACGACAGCATTTAGTCATATTTCCGGTCTTACAAACTTCAGTTACTTGTACTTTCATTCAAGCTGATTGCATTATTCAAAATTTTCAGAGTATACTCATACGAACATATGTGTAGTCAAATGGATTACTTAAACTTTCTGGAAACGAAACTACACACAAAACCTCATTTGATAAGAGCACGTTAAATCTCCCGCTTACTCATAGTTCATACAATCGCAGTCGTCAACAAAGATTAAATCAATGATAGAAGAAAAAATGGCGGAGAAACCAAGATATAATACTAGATATTTCTATATAACCAAGATAATTTAGGAACAGCGCATTAAAATTGTAAAACATTTCTGCAATACAAAAGCGGTGATACTGTCCTAGCCACGTATCGCTAATAATTTTTTTACACGATGGGGCTCATTTACCGCAGTGTGGTGGAAACGTCAACAAGCAAAATTGTTTTCGTGAATGGTGTGCATTTTTTACCCTGAACTTGAAGATTTTAATCTGGACCATATGTGGTTTCAACAAAACATATAAAATTTTCTCTTTATTGTACGAAAAATTCTCAGGAGACTTAATTTTTAGATTTGATTTATGTAAATTGGTCTCTAATATCATGCGATTTAACTCCGTTGGATTTTTTCTTGTGGGGGGACTATGCGAAAAATCATGTTAATGCAAACAACCCCCAAACTTTAGAGTATTTGAAAACTAACAATAATTACCTCAAAAGGATCAAATCCATTTAAACGATGCATAATGGCAAGGCTCAGGCAATATAATGAAATAGTACTGAATTTTTAGTGTGTTTTATTTAACTTAAACAGCTTTCAATCAAAATTTTAAGAAATATATTTAGGCAAAAATATAAATAAAATATTAGTTATTGTAAGAAAGTTCACCAAAAATCATTTTTTTATATTATATGAAACACAAAAATGTTGATGCTAAACACATGCAAATAACTGCATGTTGAACGCACCTCATTAAATTTCTACGCAACCTTATTCTAGGGACACAATTCTGGTATCGACACCTTGAGCGCATACATATCATTTAGAATAGTACCACCTGACCCCTGACCTTTCCTACAAGCAACCATAGAGATCTCGTAATTTTTTTGGCTACTCCAATTTCCGCTGCAGTAATATTAAGGGAGTAGATAGCTAAAGTCAGTAAAAATACCAGGTTTGTGCACTAGAAAAGTGCAGATACCAAAAAAATTCGTTGTATCGATACCAAGAATATTCATCGAATACCCACTTTTTCAGTTGATATTAAATGGCACATAAATGGTATTTAAGGTAGTATCAGATGCATGTCCTAGCATTAGAAACATGCACGCCAAGCCCCTTTATCCCACATATAACACTGAGTACATCGACACCAAGGTGATTAAACGTTCACGTGACGTTAAGTTAATACTCTGCAAGGTCATTGATGACTCACGTGATACACATAGAAATCAAAAGGTCATTTAAGTTTGGCCAAAGGTCAAGTTTACATTTCCTCATGCGACCTTGAGGTGTATGATTCTTGTACTAAGCAGGAGCTCAATAACCTTGGCGCGTATGTAGTTTAGGTCAAGTGTGGAATATATTTATTTGAAGTACTTGAGTGTTAAATGTCATCACGAATTGACAGATTGTTAGTTGAAAGTCTGAATTTTACGAAATGGTAATCCATACGCTTGAAGAAAACTAGGAAATATTGAGAACTTACTTCCAAAGTGGTGAGTCTTCAATCCAAACTGTGAGAAATTTAAAAAAAAAAAAAGAGCAAAGATCGAATGCCATCACGTCAACTTGTGGACAAATTCGTGAAGCGAGTTCGCGAAACTGGTTTGTTGGTTGCCAAAGCAACTCGTTCCCGCTCTAAGACAGTGCGTACGACCGAGAATATTGCCGCCGTTGCTGAAAATGTCCGTGACCATCCATCAACATCAACTCGTCACCGTTCTCAGGAATTGAACATTTCTCGCACTTCTCTGTTGAGAATTTTGCACAAAGACCTCGGTATGAAAGCTTACATAGTTCAATTAGTCCAACAACTAAAGCCGCATGACTATCCGATACGTTTTCGGTTTCCCCAATGGGCTCAAGATCAATTGGGCGAAGATGAGCATTTTTTAACGAAAAACATCTTTTCGGATGAGGCCCATTTCCACCTCGGTGGGTATGTCAACAAACAAAATTGTCACATCTGTGGCTCAGAAAATCCATACGTCACCATGGAAAAGCCGATGCATCCACAACGAGTTACGGTTTGGTGCGGATTTTGGCCTGGAGGCATCGAAAACGATGAAGGATCCGCCGTTACGGTCAATGATGAGCGCTATCGTGGCATGCTCAACGAATTTTTGTTTCCAAAAGTTGAAGAGAATGGCATGGACGTAACAATCCAACTTTTGGGCACTCCTTTCGAAAACCGAATAATCAGCCGAAATTCTTATGTCAATTGGCCGCCTCGGAGCTATGATTTGAGGCCGTTGGATTATTTTCTGTGAGGAGCCGTTAAGGATAAATGTTACGCAAGCCACCCAGAGACAATTGAGGCCTTGAAACACAAAATCAAAGTTGCCATTGAAGAGATACAGGCCCAGACAATCGAAAATGACAGGCGAGCCGTGGCCGTCATTTAAATGATGTTGTGTTTCATTCGTAAATTTCAAGGTTCAATCTTTCTAATAAAACCGAAAATTTAAAAAAATATACACTAGTTTTTTTTTATTTACTTTTTAAAATGCAACTTTTAAATGGTCCACCCTGTACATACTAAAAGTGACATGTAGGACCAATGACCTTTATTTGTACTTGTCCAAGGTTACGTAGAGGTTCAATGAACTTAATTTGTTTATGCCGAAAATATCATTGCTCTTCGTTTGTCCAATATACGAGTATACGAGTATACGAGTATTCAGGCTTACACGGGCACATATCCCTTGGTTTATTGAAGGGTTACGTCTAAATGCAATCAGCCCATTATATACACATACACGTATGTGTACTCGTATTCCAAGGTTGTGTGGGAGTCCAATAGGCATACACATAGTTGGTATTTACGTAAAATTACAAGTTTATAACAATATTTGTTATTTTTAGATATTTTTTTTTATTAAAGTACAAGTAAATTCATCATTATTCATTATATATAACATGCTTCCAAAATAAATGGCACTCTACAGCAAATAGTAATAGTATCAAAAAATTCTGAATAAAACGAAATTTAAAAAAAAATTTCCATTCCGTACTTTGTTGAAATTGTCTTTCGTAGAATTTATATTTTTTAATTGAACAATTTTTTCGGTCATCAAAAATTAATGTTATTTTAATATTGTATATATTGTTGTAATTGTTACACAAGCATAATAAAAATAGTTTCACACGAATGATAAAAGTGTTAAAGTTCAATTCTTAATAATATAAAAAGGTTTAAAACATTATCGGTAAACGATCTCTGCTCCATCTCTCGTGTATTTACAGAGCTTTAAATTAATTTATTACTTTTCAATTTTGTTATAATAAAATGCTGATAAGGTTATGATTTTTTATTTCAATGGTCCAAAATTCTAAATTGTCTGAGCATGACTAGGGATGATGATCAATAATTGTCCACCGTTAAAAAAAAAATAATTTATTACATAGTTGTTTTTTTTCTCCCATAAAAACTATATTAAATTTATGTAAATCTGTTATTTTCATATTATTTTAATATCGATTTACTTTTCTTATCAATATTTCATTCATTTTACAATAAAAAATATTTAAAATGACGGAAATAATTAAATTTTAAAAACAACGTTGCTTTGAAATTTTTGAATCTTTTTTGCCATATAATATTTTAAATTTTTAAGAAGCATTCACAAACAACTTCCAAACAATTTCCATAAATTGACTATTCTATATATTATTATCTCGAAATTTTTTTTTTTATCAAATTAGACCTTCATCTTAGGTGATGAGACATTAAAGTTCAAGGGAATTTGTTCATGTAAAATACGAAAATTGACTTTTAAACCAACGGATTTTCTAAAATTATCCTTTCGATTTTGATTTGTCCTCAAGATAGCGTGCAACTCCAAATTTGAATAAAAAATTCACAAAAACAAATGTGTAGCGGTTTTTTTTCAGATTTCATGCTTTGAGCTTTCAGCAATTCAATATTTTATGAATATTCTCGTTTCTTTTACCCAAGTGGGCATATATATAACCAATATTTTCGAAATTTTTTATTTATTTGAACCACATAATGGCAGGAATGTTTGACAAAAATTACCAATGATTTTATATTGTTTTTAGATGTTTTTTCTTTTAAATGTTCAATTTTCTATTTATCATGTTTTATGAATATGGTCTGCCCTTCAGTCTTCTACAGGGTTTTCCCCTTTTTTAACATGTACGAGGTCTGTTCAAAAAGTATCGCGAATTTTGAATTTCCACGGGTAACGTATATTAGATTTTCGATTTTTTGTGGCGTTATGTTGGTATTCATGTCTCTCACTTATGCCGACAAGTTCGGCCATTTTGAATGTTCAGTTCATTTTTGACGTGTTTTGGCTCGTCTTCGATTTTTTCCCATTCCAAAAAATGGATCAAAGAATCTGTTTCGGTAACAAGAAAAAGTCACAGGGGGCCAGATCTCGGAATACGGTGGCTGCGGCATTATTGGTATGTTGTTTTTGGTCAAAAATTCGCGCACAAGCAACAATGCGTGGGCAGGCGCGTTATCATGGTGCAAAAGCCAATTTTTGTTCTTCCACAAATCCGGGCGTTTCTGGCAGATTGCTTCGCGCAACTTGCGCAAAACTGGCAGCTAATATGCCTTATTGATCGTTCTACCCTGTGGCAAGAACTCATGATGCACCACGCCCCTGCAATCGAAGAAAACTGTAAGCAAAACCTTCACATTCGACCGAACTTGGCGCGGTTTTTTCGGCCTTGGCTCGTGCGGCAGCTTCCATTGGGATAATTGAGCTTTGGTTTTCACGTCATAACCATAAACCCATGGGTCAAATTTGGGTCGTCGCGGACAGAGTCCAACAGCTCTTAAGCAATGTTAATGCGATGCGATGCTATTTTTGGTCGAAATTGAGCAATTTTACTACCGAATTTCGCGGCGAACCGTCTCACGCTCAAATCATTGGTAAAAATCGAATGGCACGAGCAACTTCTCTAACGGTGATTCGACGATTGGCCAATACTATTTTCTTCATTTTATCAATATTTTCGTCGGTTGACATGCTCGGGCGTCCGGCACGCTTTTTGTTGTTCACATCTTCTTGGATTGGCCAATACTATTTTCTTCATTTTATCAATATTTTCGTCGGTTGACATGCTCGGGCGTCCGGCACGCTTTTTGTTGTTGGCCCTCTGAGAAAATTTTGTACCACCGATAAACGTTGCTTCGGTCCAAGGTAGCTTCACCATATGCCACAGTAAACATTCGGAATGCGTCCGCGCAATTAATTTTGTTTTTCACAAAAAATTTGAATCAGATTCTTCCAATCCATTTTTTGGAATAGGCAAAAATCGAAACCGAGCCAAAACACGTGCAAGCAAATCAGCTGTCAAAAATTAACTGAACATTCAAAATGGCCGAACTTGTCGGCATAAGTGAGAGACATTAGTATCAACATAACGCCACAAAAAAAATCGAAAATCTAATATACGTAACCCGTGGAAATTCAAAATTCGCAATACTTTTTGAGAAGTACAATAATTTTATATTATTTTTTCTTTCAGTTGAAAAATAATAGTTTTACAGTTTTTTTAAATTAATTTTCACATAGAAAAAAAAAGAAAATCGTTTTTTTTTATTGTGCACAAATATTAGAAAATAATCTTTAAAAAAATTGTATTTCCGATCCCATTATCGGATTAGTCATAAGAAGTTTGCGTATTCATAAATCGGATTAATTAAAATTAAAAAGAAAAAACGAAAAAACCAAAAGACAAACAAATTTATGTATGGTAATATCAGCAGCACAAGGTTTCTATAAGAAATGTGTAAAATTATTCAGACTTCAATGACGCTACTTAATCGATTTTCTCCTCTTTTTTTGTTAGCTGAAAATTGATAACAGCATTTTGACCCTTAGTATAGTATCTTCTTATAATCTCCTTACGTGTATATTAGAGTACACGAACATTATTGGCACGCTAAAACTAATCTACTCTAACAACTAATCTACAGTAATTTGGAATTTATTTTAAACTACATATATTTGTTCAATGACTACTTGTAGCTACTAAAAGATAATAAATTACAATATTTTGATTTTACCGAAATAAAAAGAAATAAGATTCTATGACTGAAAACAAAATCATACGATTTACAAAAAAATAAATTGAACAATCTGAAATTGTTGAATGAGTAAGTATACGAATTATTAATGTTCTATCGCTCCCATTCGAATTTATACAAAAAAAAATGTAGAGTAGCACAGAAGTGTGGTGAATTTTTTGCAATTCATTAATCATAATCGGATTTAAAGAAAATAAGACTATTTTCAAGTTCTATTTTCTTGTAGCTTTTTATTCAGATTTGCGTAATGTATAATATAAACATGCTATGACAACATATTGATTATTACTTACGTTTTCTAATTAAATTAAGAAAAACAAAAATATAAAAACGATTTCAATACAAAATTTTACTGCTCAACATTCAAAAAGACCTTTCTGGCGAATTTGCTCAAAATTGCATTTTAAATTCTTAACAAAAATTTTAATGCAGTTTTATTAAAAAATATTATTTTAAATTTTAAATTTTAAATAAGCATTTTGTTGTAGAATTAGTTGAAGATTAATCAAAATTTTATTATAATTTTTTAAATTCGAAATTTTTCAAATTGTAGATTTTCTTGCAGATTTTTATTCTAAATTTTTTTAATAATTTTATATAATTGTTAAGATTTTATTGTAAATTTTATAGCAGATTGTTGCTAAAAAATTTCTTGTAATTTTTCTATTTTATTTTAATGCGGTTTTAATGAAATATTTAATTGCAGTTTTACTCAATATTATTTTTTTGGTAGACAGGTGAAAATCTCAAAAAAAAAAACACTACGAGTATGTTACAAATGCGACTCATAACATAATAGTGTGGAATTTTAATACCCACTAAAACACCTTCCTTGAGCGTGATTATACCAAAGCCGATCCCGCTTGCAGCACAATACGATTTAGTCCTAAAACTAATAAGTCATTTATTTGAATATTTTTCTCGTTTTTTTTTACCCTTATCATAGGAACTTATTCAGTTATTCATTTATTTTTCTATTTTTTTACTGTTTTACTCAAATTTTTATTTTCACTTTTAATTAAAATTTTGTTACGAAATTTTATTCAAATTAAAAAAAGTGTACATTTTTACATACAATTTTTATTGTAGATTTTACAAATAATAGAAATTTTATTTTGGTTTTTTTTTAATTCAAAAGTTTATTACAGTTCTAATCAAAATCTTTATTGTAAACTTTTAATCAAATTTAATAAATTGATGATTTTTATTTGATCAAAATTTTGCTGTAGATTTAATTATAACTTTTAAATAAAATTGCATCGCAAATTCTTGTTCAAAATTTTCTAGTAATTTTTTTATTTCAAATATTGATGCAGTTTTAAAAATTGTACATTATTTTAATCTAAATTTTTACGTAGATTTTGAAATTTACTTGTTATTTTTTTGGAAATTTTTTTTATTGATTATTTCTTTTAATAAGTTTTATTCACGATTTAATTGTAAATTTTTGCTCAAAATACTACTGCAGTTTTTTCAAAAATTTTATTGTAGAATGTAACTAAAGGTTTTATTGTAAATTTTTACTAAATATTTTACTGCAGTCTTATTTTCAAAATTTTTTTGTAGAATTTTACTCAAAGCTATTTTTATACAATAATAAATTTTACTTAAGTTTTGGTCAAAATTTTATTGCACATGTGTTTAGAAAATTTTTCTGTAACTTTTTAATCAACATTTGAATAGTATTTTTGTTCAAAATTTTATTTTAGAATTTTACTTAAGATTTGATTGCTAACTTTAATCAAAAATTTTTGTCTGCAATTTTACTCAAGTTATTTATTGTAGAACTTTACTATTATTTGTACTCAAGGTATTTGTTATATGTTAGATATTATTGTTAATTTTTACACAAAATTTTACTGCAGAATTAGTTTTTTTAAACTTTATTGTAAATTTTTCATCAAAATTTTATTGCTAAATATTACTCAGAAGTTTATTAAAAATTTGAATTAATATATTTTATTGCAGTTTTACTAAAAAATCTTTATAATTAATTTTTAATAAATTTTTTTTCAAAATTATATCACCGATTCTCATTAAAAATTTGGTTGTTTTTATTCGGAAATTTTTTTGTATTTAGATTTTTACTTTATATTTGCTAGTTAGTTATTTTGACAAATTAACACAAACTATAGAGTTTTCCAATAAGAGTTATATAATTTCTCAGTGACGTTTCGGCCATTTGTAATATGTCATCATCTGTCCTTTTTTTCATTGTATTCAGTAATGTTTACAATTTTATCATGGAGAGATATACGCAAGAACAACGTTTACAAATTTTTCAATTTTATTTTCTAAATAATCGTTCTCCAATTGCAAATTTTCGTGCGCTTTTGCCATTTAATGGTCGTAATAATCGTCCAACTGTGCTCGCTATTCATCGAATTGTTAAATATTTCAAGCGTACATTTTATTTACATAATGTTCAAGTGCCAATAAGACAAAGAACCACTCGAAGTAATGAAAATATTGCTGCAGTTCAGGCAAGTGTTGCTGAAGACCGCAATTTATCGATTCCAAGATGTTCTCAAGAATTGGGACTGTCTCAAACCACAACCTGGTGGATTTTGAGAAAGGATTTGGGCTTGCATCCACATAAAATTGTTATCACTCAAGAACTGAAGCCATTGGACCACCGTAAACGTCATGAATTTCCTGATTTTGTCTTGGAACAACTTGAAAACGGCCACGATTTTTTAAGAAAATCATCTTCTCCGATGAGGCTTACTTTCATCTGAGTGGTGCGGTAAATAAACAAAACTGTCGATTCTGGTGCGAAGAAAATCCACAAATTATTCATGAACACCCATTACATTCATCTAAATTGACAGTTTGGTGTGGTCTTTGGTCTTGTGGAATCATCGGTCCGTACTTCTTTCGAAATGAAGCTGGTAACACCGTTACTGTCAATGAAGAGCGGTATAGATCGATGACAACTAGCTTTTCATGGCCAAAATTGGAAGAAATTGATCTTGACAACATCTGGTTCGAACAAGACGGGGCTACGTGCCACACAGCACGTGCAACAACCGAATTATTGCGAGAAAAGTTTGGAAATTCGATTATTTCAAGAAATTGTGACATTGTGACAAGAAGTCATTGGTCTTCAGCAATAAACCAGACTCTCTTCAAACTTTAGAAGTCAATATTGAACGTGCTATTCATGACATACGACTTAATTTAGTGGAAAAGTTACTCGAAAATTGGGTTCATCGAATTCGTTTCGAAGTCGTGGAGGCCATTTGAATGACGTTTTATTCAGAACTTTATTGTATCGATTGTACTTCACATTAAATAAAAAACATTTGAATTTCTTTAACAATTAGTATTTTTTTTTTAAAGAAATCATATCACTCTTATTCGAAAACCCTCTATTATGTTACGTTTTTAATAAAACCTGTAATTTTATTGCATTTTTACTTAAAATCTTTATGCAACAACTTTTAGTCAAAGTTTTGTTGTATAATTTTAATCAAAATTTTAGTGTAAAATTTTTTTTTAAATTTATGCGTTAATTTTTACTTACAATTTTTACTAGAAATTTTACTGTAATTTTTTTTATTTTAATTTTATTGTTCTTTTACACAAAATCTTTATTGTAAATTTTTATTAAAAATTTTATTGCAATTTTTTTTATTCTACATTAATAAATTGCACATTTTTTCGGAAGATTTTGGACTCTAAATTTTATTATAGTTATCATTCTTAATATTATTATTATTGTAAATTTTTACTAAAAATTTTATTGTAGCATTTTAGTCAAAATTTAATCATAGATTCTCATTTTAAATTTTGTTGTTTCTATATTTTTTTATATCAATTTTTGACAGATTTTTACTTAAAATTTTATTATATATATTTTTATTCAAAATTTCGTTGCATTTTCTCTTTGTATTTGATATTTATGGTCCTTGTTGCAGTTAAAACAAAATTTTATTCCACAATTCTAATATTTTTATCTCACTTAAAATCTGTATGCTGAATTTATAATCAAAATTTCATTGCCAATTATAACTATAAGTTTTTAGTTTTACTAAAAATGTTGTTGTAGAATTTTACACAAAACTTGATGGTAGATTTTTACTTAAAATTACGATAAAAATTCTTACAGAAAATTTTATAATAACTTTATGAAAAATGATATCGTAAATTTTTACTCATTAAAGTGAGTAAGTGACATAATTTCTCAATTACTTCTCTTTTCCACAAAAACAATCATATACAATTATTTTGGTCAAAGTCTTAAAATTATTTATCAACTATAAAATAGCATAAAACTCCATAACAAGCGTAAAGAAATAAAGTAAAAATAAAAACTATTTTCCTTGTGTAAGGGTGCATTTAAAAAAAAATTAAAAGAGAAAAAAGGGGAGAAAAACATAAATTGATGAGAAATAAGTAAGAAAAAAGAATGCACCTAAAGAATGAAAGAGAAAAAACAACTTGCTTTATGAATAAAAAGTTACCGCAGCATATACCATCTATCAGTCCAGTTAGTTAGTTGGTGTAAAGTGTTTGTGCTGATTACTTGTTCTCCAATAGTCCGCATTGTGCGCAACTAATTCAATTTAATACAAAAAATTTGTTATTTTGTGATTTGTTTTTATTTTTTTTTAAAATAAATTAATTATAAATTTTACAATATTTATCAATAATAGTTTGGCAAATTTCTTTTCAATTTATAGTTATTGCACTTTCTTGAATATAAAAAATTTGATTACGATTAATAAAAATTTAAAAGAATTAACAAGAAAATAGAGGTTTTTTTTGGGGAAAAAAGTGGAAAATAAATAAAAACCAAGGAGATATTGAGTAAAAATCTCATAAGAAAAATAAAAATTTAGCTTCATTAAATCATTATTGAAACTGCAATAAAATGAAACAATTCCTCCAGATTTGCTTATTTCTAACAATCGTTCTCGGAATAAATGCTCTACAATTTCTCGATTGTGGTATGAACAAAATACACTTTTTTTTCTAGATTTACTAACTTATATTAATAATTTAAACTGATTTAAAATAATAGTTTTTCTTTTTTTTAAATTGTTTTTTTTTACGATTAGGAATTTGTATTATTATTTTTTTTTTAATCACAGTTCTTCTTAAATAGCATCCTAGCCAAATTACTAACCGTAATAATTTATCTGGACAGCTTTTGGGTAACAATATGAATAACGTTACACAAATTATTACGGATTTAATTTAAAACTGTTTAATAAATCTATAACGTTATTATTAAGAAAAACCGCTCTCATAATATTGTGGCTTTTCTTAAAATATTACGTATAATTTTTTAAAACAGTAGGGTTGATTTTAATTGTAAAAGTTTTCAACACAAAAAAAAAATCTCTTAAAAACACAATTTTTTTTACATTTCCCTTAATTTTTTTCAAAATTTTAAATTTGAAGTTCAAACAATTGAATTAAGTAAGAATTTACACATTTTCGTACACAAACATTTCACTCTAGAAGTTTTTCAATTATTTAGAAATTTCTAGTATGGGACTTGATATGGATGGAACTGATGAAAAACAATTGATATCCTTCCATGTTTTTTTATTTTCAAAAAGGTACAATTTTAGTGAATATAAAATGCAAAAATAAAGAAAGAGGAAACAATTAAAAAGAAGTCCAAAAAAAAGAAATAGGAGAAAAAGGATCAGTTTTTTAATAAAAACTTTCAAGAACAAAATGCAAAAAAAATCTTTTCTGTTATTAAAGGGATTTCTTTAGAAAAAAATTACAGTATCGTAAAGGATTTTCTTAAATCTAAGAGAATGGTGTCTAAAAAAACAACAGATCCGTACACCTCATAGAAAAATTTAACGATTTTTTATTACAGCATCGATTAAAAAAATTTAATTTTAACGAATTTGATTCAAATTTTTAGCAGATTTCTATTCAAAATACAAATGTAAAGCTTCATTTACAATTTTATTGCAGATTTTTGCTAGAAATTTGATTGTAATTACAATTTTATTACAGATTTTTGCTAGAAATTTGATTGTAGTAATTTTTTTTATTCGAATTTTCTTCACGTTTTAGACAAAATTTTTGTTGTAAATTTTTAAATGAAACAATTTATTTCTGTTTAATGTCCTTCCATTCTTTCATCAAAACAGAATAATTTTATTGAGTACAAAATTATAATTAAAAAAAAATAACTGTTTTTGACAAAAAATTTCAAAAATAAATGTAAAAAAAAAATTGTCTCTTAAAGAGCCACCACTTATAAAAAACCGAATCTTACACTCAGCAAAAATAAAAGCAATAAAAAAAGCCTCATAGAGAAATTTAAAGAATTTATTACCGCTCCATCTAAATTTTAAAAAAAAGTCCGTTAGTATCATTAATTTGTTTTTTTTTTTTTGTAAATATTTTTTATACGAAAAAATTACAATAATTATATTTATATAAAAATATTTTAAATATGAAAATCACATATTTTATAGCAATAATTTAATTACAATATCTTTAAAAACAAACAAATTTTTGTTGTAAAATTTTCAGCAAAAATATATTAACTAAAATATTGAATAAAAATTTTTAATTAAATTATCTACGAACAATTAAGATATAATTTTAAAAAAATTAGATGTATTGTTAGAGATATTTAAAAAATAACTGAAAATAACTGAATTTTCATAAAAAATTTCAACCGAAATTTTTTTATAAAAATAATTCCTGAAATTTCACACAGCAAAATACTTTTTAAAAAAATTCTTGGAATTTAAAAAAAAAATTAAACCAAAACTTTTTTTGTTTAGAAAAAATCCTTGTTAGGAAATATACAAAAATCCGAAAACTAAATTGAAATATGGTATTGGTTTGGTTATTGGATATTTTGTAGGCTGAATGTGATTTTTCTTTGTCATTTCAACAGTAGAGAAATTCATCGAATATAATATTATAGCAATAATGTCAGTATTACAAAAAAAAAAATTAAAAAAGTTAATTTTAACCTCATTTGAATATTCTTCACATACTATTAATGTATAATAATACACCCGGTTACACGTAGTTAGTTTAATAACGAAATTATTAAGTAAATTTTTTTTTAAATTTCGTTTTGTGTAACATAAAATGCATGTAAAATTTTATATGAACCATAAAATCTTATTAACAACCTTAAGATTAATTCATTAGACATTTTCCCAATCCGTATAATTCATACAAATTATCCAATATGAGAAGAATATACTGAAGAAGAACATTGAAGCTTCCGAGCATGAGCTTTAAATAAATGCAATATTTTGGATCAAGAAATTTGAAAATGACATTTTAAAAAAATATATAAAATAATATCTAGAATAGACGATTTTTTTTTATAAATCCCTAAATTCATTATATAATTTACATGTAAAGAAATTATTAATAAATTTATGATCCAAGATTTTTTGATCAAATAAACAACAAAATTTAATACACAAATTTGAATATTTCAATAAAAGTATATATTGTATTGTAGTTTAGAATAATTTTAAACAAAGAATATATTAAATTTAAGAATCCATTAACAATCAAGCTACTCGTAATATCTGTTTAAGTATATCTCAGTGATAATTTAAGTTAAAAGAAAAACTACTGATTGCTGAACAAAATTCGATTGTCCTTCTATTTAGAATTTTTAATTATAAATATTTACAGCAGGTAATTTTCAGATGCACAAAACGAATAGCAAAAAAATCTTGATTAATTTCTTATGTATGTTATGTGTACATAGCTGTTCGGTCAAAACAGGGTTTTAAATTCAAATTCACCAAATACGTATATGTATGGTTCCTTTAATATATTTCAAGTAAACAATTTTTCTACGAAATCTTAGCTATAGAATTGTTTTTTTAAAAGTTTTCTTAATTACTATTCAGTCATCAGCATAGTTTTCTTTGCATACTAACATGAATATAACACCAAAAGTATTTCTTTGTTTCGAAAAGTTGTAAGTATTATTTACAGTATGACCATGTATGATGATAAGAGAGGAGGTATCATTATTGCATTATTTTCTGTATTTTCCTTAGTATGGAAAGTAGTGCAGTTAAGATAAATAAAACAGGGGAAAAACAACAAAAAACAACAGAAAAATGAAGAAATTTTTATATACAATATCATGTACCATACACTTATATATGTACCATGTACATGACATGTGTTATCTATGACCGGAATTTAAATTCATTAACGTCGACGCTCTTAGTTAACAATCAATTTAAGTTTTGAGGATGTTGTAGGCCGAAAATAGTTTTAACGTATTAAAAATATACATATTCAGGCTCAGAGATAGAGCAATGAAAGTCTTTACTATTCTCAGATAAAGTATTGTGCCAGTTACATGACCCCCATATAAAATCTAGAAAGATAATCTCAATAGTTCACCGATGTGTCCTCTACTGTTACTCTGAATCGTCAGAAATTCACTAATCAAAGTTGTAAACGACAAACGGATCAATAAAGACGACCGGAACACGTCAAATATACTCACTAAACTCGATTATAGTCATTTACTATGTACTAACACGCATTCATATATAAATATATATTTACATAAATATTAGATTATTATTTCAAAAGAAGAAAGCCCATGTGAATGATCACAATTTAACTGACAATAACGAACCCGAATGAAAAATGATTAATACCAAATGAGCAATGGTAATCTCTGACCAATCGCTAACTGACTAACCAACTAGGTACTAACATGATAATATGACATAAAAAATAAATTTAAATCAAATCTAATATGAAATGAAATCAACAAAAGAAAAATAATTTTTCAAGTTCGTAATTGAGTTCAGTGTCTGCGACGTAGATGGCAAAAATTACTCCCGCCAAGCACACACATAACCTACCAATTTTAATCAATTTAATCGTGATTTTTTATGCAAGACCTTGCATACTATTTACGAGTTCGCATAACATTTTGTTTGTATGAAAATTTGTAAATAAATCTAAAATTCAATATTACAATTCTTTCTCTTATATTTTCGTTTTGTTAAAGTTTCGAGGATTTTCTAACAAAAACAGAAAATGTCAATTTTTTTCGCGATTACTTTAGTTTTATCGATAGACGCAAATGCGCGTATATTTTAAAATAAATAAATAATTATAAACTACGAGGTCTGTTCAAAAAGTATCGCGAAATTTATGTTTTGTTCGCGATACTTTTTGAACAGACCTCGTAGTTTATAATTATTTATTTATTTTAAAATATTTTTTGTTCTTCCACAAATCCGGGCATAACTTGCAGGTAATATTACTTATTGACCGTTCTACCCTGTGGCAATAACTCATGATGCGACACGCCCCTCAATCGAAGAAAACTGTAAGCAAAACCTTCACATTCGACCGAACTTGGCGCTTTTTTCGGTCTTGGCTTGTGCGGCAGCTTCCATTGGGATGATTGAGCTTTGGTTTCCATGTCATAACCATAAACCCATGATTCGTCACCAGTTATGACGCTCTGGAGCAAATTTGGGTCGTCGCGGATAGATGCTATGGTTGATGACAACCTCAGCATCCAACAGCTCCTTAGCAATGTTAATGCGATGCTGTTTTAGGTCGAAATTAAGCAATTTTGCGACCCGTCTCACGCCCAAATCATTGGTAAAAATCGAATGGCACGAGCCAATCGATATGTTTAAATCCTCAGTAACTTCCCTAACCGACGATTGACCAATATTTTTTCTTCACTTCATCAATGTTTTTGTCTGTTGTTGACATGCTCGGGTATCCGGCACGCTGTTCGTCGTTCTCATCTTCTCGGCCCTCTGAGAACAGAGGGTCCAAAAGTTTTTGGCCAAAAATTCGCGCACAAGCAACGATGCGTGAGCAGGGGCGTTATCATGATGCAAAAGCCAATTTTTGATCTTCCACAAATCCGGGCGTTTCTGGCGGATTGCTTCGCGCAACTTGCGCATAACTTGCAGGTAATATTCCTTGTTAACCGTTCTACCCTGTGGCAAGAACTCATGATGCACCAAGCTCCTGCAATCGAAGAAAACTCTAAGCAAAACCTTCACATTCGACCGAACTTGGCTCGTGCGGCAGGTTTCATTGGGATGATTGAGCTTTGGTTTCCACGTCATAACCAAAAACCCGTGATTCGTCACTAGTTATGACGCTCTGGAGAAAATTTCGGTTGTCGCGGACAGAGTCCAACCGCTCCTTAGCAATGTTAATACGATGCTGTTTTTGGTCGAAATTGAGCAAAAATCGAAGACGAGCCAAAACACGTGCAAGGAGAGCAGCTGTCAAAAATTAACTGAACATTCAAAATCGCCGAACTTGTCGGCATAAGTGAGAAACATGAATACCAACATAACGGGACTTAAATATTTTCAATCCGGAGTACGACTGACTATCATATGCGGAAAAATTTTAAAATCTTGTCTTTTATAGAACTTTATCTTATCTTCATTCGTGATGACTCGGGCACGACGGAATAGCCAATATTCAATTTTTATAATTTTGCAAATATTTTTTTCGATATTGGTAATGTAAACAAGTGCAACCTGAAATAGATGATAAACTCATATTTTTTTAGAATTTTCTTCATAATAACCGTCACATATGTACATATTAGGCAACACTATAATTTTGACAGGTTTTGCTTGTACAACAATTTTATAAAACTTAAGTTTATAAAACTCTGCATAAGTGAGAGACATTACACAAAAAAAATCGAAAATCTAATATACGTAACCCGCGGAAATTCAAAATTCGCGATACTTTTTGAACAGACCTCGTATTTTTCAATATTTTTAAAAATAATTATAGACCATTTTTCGAGATTTAAAAATGTTTAAGAAATTTTTTTCCTATTATTTTTTTTATAGGATCTAAAGTTGGAAAATTTACAAAAGTTGAAGTCGCTGATTGTGACACAACAACATCAGAATGCATTTTGAAAAAGAACACAACAGCAACTATTAAGATTGATTTCACTTTAGGTAAGTAATGTCAACGTAAAAATTAACAATTATATAAATTCCATTACAAAAAAATGTTTAATATTACTTTAACTTTTCTATAAAAGTGTAAACATTTAGGGACACCATTTTGGTAAACTTAAAATTCGGGAACGATAAGTTGGCAAATGCTCAAATTTAGACACAAATTTCGAGGACACACTCATAGTTTACGATACATTTACGAGGAAGTGTTAAAATTGAGAAATCTCTTAAATAATAACTAGTATTTTAGGACATCTCCATAAAAAGTGCTAAAATATTGAAACACTTTTTATAAAAAAATGAAAATCTTAAAATAAAATGTCTCATTTTTTCGAGAAATTCTAAGATTTTAGGAAACTTTTTTGAGAAATTCCTAAATTTATGGAAAACCTTTTTGAAAAATTCTGCAATTTTTGGAACATAATTCATGGAAATTTCAATATTTCTTAGAATGACTAAATGAAATTTTTAAATTTCAGAATGCCTCTTAACAAGTGCTGAAATTTTGGAATGACTTTTTAAAAAAAAAAAATACAAATCAGAAAAATATTACCGGTTTGTCTCAAGGGATTGTTGCAAGGTTTTAGTGCATATTTTAGGAGTGCTGAATTTTCGTGACACTTTTTAAAAGTAATTTTCAGCTATTATTAGAAAACTGCAAATAATAGCTGAAAATTGTTTTTATGTTGGGACATATTTAGGGCAAAATTCTAGTATGCGCATTTGGAAAATTGTCACAATTTGTGGTGCACCTTTTAATGTCACAATTTGTGGTGCATCTTTTTATATACTATAATTTTAGTGGACCTTTTGTATAGATTCATAATTTTTTGAAAAACTATTTAAGATAATTTTCAACTTTTTGCACATATTTTTGATAATGCTGCCAATTTTAGAAGATATTTAACTGAAATTTCCATATTTTTAAAATGACTAAATGGGAGTTTTGCCTTTTCGAAATGTTGGAAGACCATTTGAAAGAAAAATACAATTTTTTTAAATTCTAAAAGATTGGTCGTTTTTTAAGAGATTCTAAAGTTTCAGTCCATCTTTTAGAAATCATACATTTTTGGGATACTTTTGAAAACCTACTAGATATATTGACACATATTTAAGAAAACAAATCGAATTTTAAAAATCTTTCTTGTATTTTCCATTGTTTACTTTTAATTAAACGTATAAAAATGAAGGACATTTTATAAAAAAAAAAATCCCTTGGTGAAATTTTTAAAAAGTTTTCTTTCTGATTTTTTGACCTTCAAATGAAAAGAGGAGGATTGTACGGAAGTGACAACAGTAGTGCATGGCAAAGTGTTAGGCGTTGAAATGCCATTCCCACTTGAAAATCCCAATGCCTGTGTTGATAGCGGTCTTCAATGTCCTTTGACAAAAGGGTCACACTATGAATACGTAGCTAGTCTACTAGTGTATAAATCTTATCCTAAGGTAAGAATAAAACCTGAAAAAAAATTCATTTGAAAATATAATTACCGGACAAATTGTTTTATATTCTATTTCATTTTTAGGTTAAGGTCGAAGTCAAATGGGAACTGAAGGATCAAAATGGAGAAGATATCGTTTGTGTTCAAATTCCTGCTAAAATTGAATAATCATTCCTTATTTTTGGCAACATTTTATTCCACTAATAATTTTGATATTTAGTTTTTTTTTATGTCATTCAATTTATATTAAAATATAAAAATAAAATTTAAATGGGAATAAAAAAATTAGCAGTAATAAAAAGAATTTTAAGAATGAACAAGAAAAAACCAAACGATGTTAATGGAACCGAACATGACAGTCATTTTATTTATATAGAAAATATTTTTAAAAAAATTAATTTTAATTTTATGCATGTATATTCTCATTGATGTAAAAATTCATTAGATTTAATATCTGAAAAAGGAGAAGCAGTAACAAAAACCAAATTCTGCTAACATGATTTGTTTAACTTAGAAATATATTATTATTGTTGCATATTCAAAACAGGAAAATCTTTAAACATTTAGAAATATGAAAATAAGATTTCGAAAATAAAAAATTTTAATTTCGCAGTTGCCTTGTTTGCATTTATTTTTGTTATTATCAATAATTAAAAATTAGATTTCAAAATTACATCGACACATTTCAGTCGGTTTTTGAAAACAAAGATATATTTATCCAGAAGTTCACCTCTTTGTAAATCAAACGTGTCCACTATGTAGTTTTCATTGTTTTGCCTGCAGTACTTCTACCGATTATACCAAGCAATGCTATTCGTGTATGCAGAATAATTATTAGGCTTAATGAGAATGGTAACCTTCTATGCTTAGTCTTGAGCCGCAAAATTATTTGTCCGATGTTATGGTGAAGAGTATTGCAAATTCAGAATAGTTAATTATAAATTGAAATTATATACAAGGAACGTTTTTACATATATCAATTTAGTAGATTTCTACAAATATGCCTTGTATAAGATTTCATCACCATTTATTAATACTTGGAATTCGATCTATGAAATTTCATTAAGTACACATATATTTGGTTCTGGAAAAAGTAAAAAAGCTGTTTAGTTATGTCAAAGCAATAATTAGCGAAACCTTTTTCCACAAATAACTACCAATATTTTTCTCCATATAAAAAATTAAAATAGTTTTATTTTGATTGTTTTCTTCTTTTCTCATCATAAACTACACATTAATAATTTGTATTCTCCTCTTCCTCTCATTATTCTTAACATTTATAAATACATAGCATATACTCTATATTTATATTTATATAATATATTATGTACACATATAAAAGAAAAATAGTCTCATTTTTTCATTATAAATATGTTTGCTATTATTATTAATATTATTACTATTAAATTAATAATAGAAAAAAATATATATTATAATTTTTAATATAAAAAGTTAAAAATTTTACAACTGAAAATATTTTGTGACATTTTAAATTTGTGTTATTTTTTAACCAAATTCTCAAATAAATTTATCTGACAATAGATGAAATTTTAGGACCATTCAAAATTATCCTTTTCTTATACTAACAAATGAAATTACACAAATACATACGCAAGCAAATAAATATATAACGAAAAAAAATCAAATTTTTTCTCTTTTATTTTTATACACACAATTAAAACAAAATCAAACAAAACTGTAAAAAAGTATTTTGTGCTTATCGATATTTTTTGACTTATTTTAAACTATATATCATTTCTTTGATTAATTGTGAATTTTTCATTATCTTCTGAATTTTCAATACTAAAATTATGACAATACACTACAGTATGACATTCAAAAAAAAAAGGACAAATTATATTAAATCAATTTTCTGAAGTATAACTTTTAAGTTTTTAATTTTTAATTTTATTATTTTTAATTTTTTTTATTAAATGTGTTACAAAAATTTTGTTTTACTAAAAAAAATCAACCAAACAAATATTTTTTAATATTTCTTAAACAAGATATTCTAGTTAAAGTAATACAAAAGAACGAAGATATTATTGTAACAAAAAAATGATACAATCATAACGTACACTCAAATAAATTTTTATTCATTCTATAAATTTTATTCATTTTTTTGTTATCCTAAATTTCTATATATGTGTAATTATTTTTCCCGTTTTGTGCACTTCATTTCTGAAAATTTTATTTTGATATCTTGGTTTTCTTTTATTTTCTTAGTATATACTAATAAGAAATTTTTAATTTTAAAATTTTGTAATGGTTATACTGATTTTATTGTTTAACTGTTAATTGTGTTTGAATATTTTTTAATTAAATACCTTTTTGGTTGAATTTATCGGCGAAAGTAATTTAAGTATGTTTGCTGCAAAATTTGCTTACATAGTATTTTATTTAAAAAATCTGAACTATTTATTGGTAGAAATCTATATATTTGCCCGTTTTTTCTATATTTTTATATTTTTATTATAAAAAATGAGTATATTTTTTTTTCATTCAATTATTTTTTACAAATATTAAAATAAAATTAATAATTATTTTATTTCTTAAATATTGTTTTGTTCAAAATATTAGTTTTAACAGTGTATTTATAAGTTCATTTATTTTAAATTTCATTTTATTATATTTTTTATTCCTACCTCTCTTTGCAATGAATTATTTATAAGTAATGATTTGTTTTTATTCTTACAGTTTTTTCTTTTGTCTTGAATTTATTAACTACGAAAAAAAATTACACAAAAATAGCCTAAAGTATAGCCTTTTTTACACAATTTTTAGAAATTAACATACAATTTATTTTTGTTTCATGTTCTTAATTAAAAATATTTCTTTATAATGTTTCTAATATTTTTATACAATTCTATTTTAAAAATTTAGTCTATTAATAAATTCTGATAAAAAAAATTGTTTATAAATTTCGTTCGAAAACTTGAAAAAAGCAATACAATGGAAAATGCTTGCACAAATGTGCATATATAAAACTTAGCCACAATTTGTGTCATTATTTTGTCTTACTAGTCAAATTTTATAATCGAATTACCTGTACGACTCTTCTTATCTTTATTCTGTTATGTCCAATTAATTAACGAATATTAATTAAATTACTTTTATTTATTATTAGATTGATTGAATTAAATTTTAAACTTTGCAAATTAAATAAGAAATAATCGAAATTCTTATTTTGTTTTATTTCATTTCAATTCAAATAACTGTGTTAACTATCCAAATTAGAATATTGGATGGTACAGAAGTCATCTAAATTATTATTTTACAAATTCGCATTAGCAAAATAATCCCATTTTGTAGACCGAATGGTTTTGAAGTAAAATAAAATATTTTAAACAGAAGAACTGCACATGACAATGCAACAACATATTTACACTTCGTTTTTTCAATGAGTTATAATTTGATATCTTTCTAAAAATAGAATTTAGTTCATTACGCTTTTATTTCGTAAAGTCCGAGATGCCAAAATTTAGGTTTTAACCAATTTTTTCTTTAAACATATCCGCAATAATAGTTTATTTATTTTAAATTATATACAAAATAACTGAACTTTATAATGATATGTTGACATATTGGTTGGATAGCATGAATAACATGAAAAAAATATTCCTGATATAAATCCCAGAAAAACTACAAAATTATGCATCATTTATTTTCGGTTCGCTTTTATTTTTCTATTTCATACAAATTGCTTGTGATAATTAAAGTGGACTATTTTTGTAAACAAAAATATTGCCTGATTACTTTTCTTTTCTGTAAGAAACACCCAAGTTTTGTACATTTCATTTATGAAATAAAAATATGTATTTAATATATTTAATCTATGAAATTCTTTTAAAAAAATTTGACACCATTCAGAAATCCAATACTTCCTGTTTATAAATTATATTGGCGAATATTATAAATACTAATCACATTTATCAACAATAACGTGAACACAGTCTGTGGTATATTAGTTAAAATATTAATTTAATAAGATCATATAATATTGAATTTTCGTTTGATAATCCACTGCCAACAAATTTGATTAAGCTAAATAAATAATAAAAATATTAAGCTGAAAATAATCGTTCATGAAAAGATAAGATAATTAAATTTTAAAAAGAAATACGTTTAATTTTCAACTAAAATAAATGTTTATAAGTGAAATAATTTAAGACACCATTTTTTTTTTAAATGTAAGATAGCACATAATCGGAGAAAATTACCAAAACGATGACTGTTTTAATACTACTGACTTTTGCTGACAGGGAGTTCATATTATTATTATGTGGATATCATTTTACAGGATGATTAGTATTTAAAAAATTTTCTACAATAATATTTTAATTTATATTTAATTTTTAAATGTTACGAAAATTTCTTTTTTCAATTTTTTATTATAAAAATAGTTTCTTTTTTTTACTATTGTAAATTTTGTTATAATTGAAAAAATCAATTAATAAATTGTTCTATATTAAAAACGTAATTTATTATAAATTAATAAATTGTTCAAATTTGCAATGAATATTTGTTTACGATAAAAACTTTTTATGTGAGATGAAACTATTTCTGTATTTGTTTTGCCTATAATATTAAGGAGACTAATAATGAAAATAAAAAATAATAAATATCAAATTAAAAATATCAGTTAAATAATTAGAATAAATGTTAAATTGTTGATTATTCCATTGGAACATCATTATTATCACTGTGGTAATTATCACTGTTTACGCTCAATATGTGAGAATTGTTGCATGGACGACTGTCATCATAGTATTTCTTGCGCTTTAATAATGAACTTCGCAGTTCTCTCGAACAGCTATGACCTCTAGCCTGAGCCCTTTGGACTTGTAATATCGGCTCATATTCATAGAGTTGACTTACAAAAAATTTTTCTAGTTCAGCCTTGCCGAAAATTTTTTTCAAAATTTTAAATGCGTCACTGGAAGTTTAGATTTTTGTTTGATTAAAAATTAAAATATTTATTTGTAAATTATTTTAAACACTTAAGACTAGGCGTAAAATTCTAAGCGCACATTCGAATTTTGTGCAAATAATTCATGTGCGAACATGCGCTAAAAGTTTATAATTAAAGAAAAATAAATTATTCAAAAAGCTTAGATAATGTATTTAAATATTTTTATGTAACTTTTAATCAAAATTCAGTTATATAAAAAAAAATTTAGGTATACTGAATAAAGGTTCTGTAAGCAAATACAATTTTACAAACGAAAAAATAATCATGATTTAATATATAACATGTAATAAAATTACAAGAAATTCCAAAAAAATTCTAATTAAATAACATATTATTAAAAACGAAATATTGTATCTTTTAACGTAAAAATATTCAACCTATGAAAAAAAAATCTATTTATAGAAAAGATAAAACTATTTAAAAGGAAGTTTGTAGATAATTTCAAACAAATAAATTTCAACCATTATAGATTTAATAATTAATTGTATGTACGAGTATTAGACAGGTTTTCTCATTTGAATAGTTATGAGTTGTTAGTTCTGAAGAATTTTTTCTTGGCTTTAATCAAAAAAAAAAATTTGTTATTGATAACATATAAAAAAAACTATGAATATTTTTATTAAAATTAGTACTTTAAAAAAACACTCCAGTGTAAACTGTTCATATATAAAATAAAAAATTTGTTAGAAATAATAATAATAATCATTAGCCAAGCTAATTGAATGTAAACAGCAATTAATAAATTAATTCGAAACAGACAAATGGTAAATCGAAAAAAGTAATTTATTTATATAAATTATACTCACTCATAATTAATATTATTTTTATACATTAAATATCCTATGACAATGGTGAGACATTTTTGATTATTATTCTGATCCATAACTAAAATTGTGCCGCCACTTTGTAATGCCTTATCGATAAATTTAACCGCCTTATAACAATTTGGCAATACTGTTGTTAAATAAGATTCTTCACCAAAGTTTAAGTCTAAAATTTCATAGTTACTACTAAATTCGTACATGGTTTTGACCCGTGAACATTGATTATAACTATCTTTATTATTATTTAGTTGATTTACTAGATAGTTACGAATATGTTGATCAATATTTATAATATGCGTAAATTCATACGGACGAATTTGATCAATTATCGCCAATGGGTCTTTTGAATTTGTTAAATATATACTAGGCATTATTTGATCGATTTCTAAATTATCTAAGTTTTTATTTATAATTGGAATAGTAATAGGTAAATGAAGATTCACAGCGTCTGATGGCAGTATCTGAAATGAAAAAAATTTACAGTATGTTTAGAAATTGTTTTTTTTTTCAAGATAAGATCAAGCTTATAAAATTTGCAAATTTCTAATTATTAATTATAATACGAGAATCACTTTTCCTCACTTATATTATTGTCTCACCGATCTCTTACAAATTTTAATTTCGTTTTTTTTTTCAATAAACAATCTTCCAACGTCTTTCAAATGGTACCGCTTAGACCTAGCTTGATATTTTCTTACTTGTGTTTAATTATAATCTATATAACAATGTCGTCGTCATAACACATTATCGCGGCATTTCTAGTTGCTCAAATTTATCGTAATTTTATAACCCTACAGAGTACTTTACCATCGACGACATACTTTTCCCATAACAAAATTTAGTCAACAAATTTCATCAAAATACGGAATGAAGATTTGGTGGATCTGTGAAAACTCGCATTGAATGTTATAATTGATTAAAATAGAGTATTAAATAAAACCCATTCCAAAAAATTATATTATTTAATATATTTTATTTCCCTTTAATAGCATGAATATTATTTCGATATAAATGGCGTAGCCATTTACCCAGTTATCGAAAAAGCGCATAGCTGACTTTGAATTCCATTTTAATACAAAATATCAGAAAAAATAATAATATGAAAATTGTAGTTTACAAAATGAGTATTGTACATGATCTGAAAATATTTTTATTTTATTTCATAAATATTAACAATATACCGGCAACAACGTTCAATACGGTACCTGGTTATTGACAGAATGGTTAAATGGTTTTAAATTAAAAAAATATTAATACGATTTTAATTCGTTGATGGGGATACAAGTGTTTGGCAATGAGGAATTGCATTATATCGATTTTATTCGTATTTAACACCAAAACCGGTCATGGTTATAATATTATCAAATAGTCCAAAAAAACAAAAATTTCAAAAGAAATAGGAGTTTTTAAATACTTGAAAATTTTATTTAATTTTTTCTCAAGAAAAAACTTTTTATTTTATAAGTTTTCTATCTTATATGCCTGTACAAATTTTGATTGAGATACGATATAAAGAAAAAGTATTTGAGAATAGCTGAACAATTTTTCGTAATCTTTCTATGTTCCTCTTTAACCTTTATATTTTTTGGGATATCTTTCAATAAGTTAACTAAATTTTTGCAAGAGGAGACCTTATTTTTACCAAGAAAATATATCATAATTTTCGACATAGTTTTGTGATGTATGCAAATTTTTTTAATGGTAATTGATAATGAAATTAGTACTGAAATGTAAAGGTTGCTCTTAATGCTACGATTACTCTATTCGAGTAACGGAAAAATTGCCTCATTTCGAGCTGCTTTAATCGAGTCTTCAAAGGGAAAATGAGAAAGTTGCGATCACGGGCTGGAACCTCGAACAATTTTCGAGCATATATTACACGTGAGCTCGATCAAAGTTCGTACAGTCAGAATTTGTTTTCGCTACGATTTTTTTCTCTATCCATTTGACATTTCTGTTGATTCCATTAATTTCAATTCGGTGCTTTTTGCGTTTTGCAGTGCAATACATTTGCCAATCAAAGCAATGTGGCTAATGTTGGACGATAGCAGCGAAAATAATGACAACGAATATGACGAAAGCGCATGAGGGAGCGCATATGGAAAGTTGTTGCCAGTACAAATTTCATCGTATTGGCAAGAAAGATTTCGATCACCTCTTGAAACTGGTCTCGCCGTTAATCGCCAAACAAAATACGACAATGCGTAAGGCCATATTTCTCGGTGCAGGTTTGACGCTCACGCTTACTAATTTGGCGACTAGTTGCAGCTTCCATTTTTTGCAATATCTATTTCGTATTCAGCAGCCAATTCCACATCGCTGCCATCATAAAACACTTTTGCAGACATTTTTTTGTACAAACACCCGTCAAATCGAAAAACAAAACAAACAATTTTTAATACACAAACATTCTTTACACGAACATTTTTATGTTCATGCTGCGTGTTCGAGCTCGTTTTATTTCATGCTGCGTGTTCGAGCGTCTACAATTTGAGGCGATTACACTATTCGAACCAAAAAAAATGGACGATTATTCCTAGAATTCGAGCATTTATCTAATAGTATAATCGTAGTTTAAAAGTTAATTCTTATCAGTTCGCTGAAGCTTTTCATTGATTGCAAAGATTCACATAGCGTTGATGTAAAGATTCACATAGCTAAAGGTTCAAACTCTTTATGCAATTTGCTTTATCTGCAAATGCTTATCTTTCAATACATTATTTTCAGTTTTTTATTCAATAGCGTTTGAATCGCTATCAAATTAATAAATCGATTAAGAAAGTGTGCTGTATCCTTAAGCAAGGTAAAGTTACGAATTTTTTTAACTTATTTTATTCAATAATACAAAAGAAATTAAAAATATCTTAAAAAATACCCGTAAACCCTATAAATACTTAAAAAATTATACCATAATTCCTAAGAGACGTTCTTTAGAGATGAAAATGTTTTAATAACTCACCATTTTTTTTGGATTTTTTTTTTTAAAAAACAACATTCTTAAATATTTTTAGGATAAAAAGTTTGTTTTTACAAAAGGGCTCCACGATTATAGGGCCCATCCTTAGAATAAAAAATTTGTTATACGTTTGAGTTAGTGTGAATTCGATCATTTTTGCAATAATTCATTTTTTTTGTCAAAATAATTTAAATAATTTCCAATAAAATATAAAATTTATATAAAAACAAAAGAGCGTACAAATCATTAAATATAGTTGGCCGGGCGGGTATATATACTGAGAAAGTTTAATAAAACTCGGGAATTCAAATAATCATGTGAAAGGAACATTTATTTTTTCAAAATTATATTAATTTTGATGTGAAATATGACAAAAATATTGTATTTTTTTTGCATTAATTATTATCAATATAAAAATATAGTGAAAAAATGCTCAAATGACTTTTTCATCGAAAACAACTCCTTTATGCTAGATGACAACTTGTACAATTCTTGGTTTTCGGTTGATTAGTTTTTTATCGTATTCATTCTAAAAGGTACATGGACAGTGCTCCCGCACTTTGATTTCCTTGCTCATCCAAAATTATTCTATGGCGTTGAGGTCGATTGATTGTGGTGACTGTCATATTTTCCAACGTCTTTTAATTTTTTCTATTTGTAGATATACTCTACATAATATAACTAAGGATCTATCCTGCTGCATAATGAATTATTCACCAATTAACTAGATTCCTAACAGAAAAGCATTCGTCTAAAATGTTTAGATACAGGATCTTTTTTTAAATTCCTTTAATTTGTACTAAGTCTTCTACTTCATCCGTATAAATTCGTTTAATTTGTGCGCCTTTCTTACACTACAGCATCCGGCGTCAGTTTTCCTCAGCAGTCCAGTTTTAATAGAATAAAGGCAAATCCAAATAGATTTTTCGCTATTATTAGAGAAGCTGATTTAACACGTCTTTTATTTAATTCGCACCGAATTTTAAGAGCTGTAATTCTTCGATTCTTTTTACCTGCATGGCCATTTAAGAGATCCTTGCTAAAACAAGTAATCTGACTCTAACGTTCTATAGTTTTTCGAACAAAAATTTTAGAAACTAAACCTAATATCTATAAAACACTCCGATTTACATAATAATTTTTTCCAAGTTTTTAAATGCTTAGTTAAATATAATTTAATAGCTTCAAATTTAGATAAATATTAAGAAAAATACGATCAAATTAATATATTTATATATATATACAAAGGATTATGTTTAAGTACAGGGTGGACCATCAATGTGGTGCAAATTTAAAAGTTGTATTTAAAAAAGTAAATAAAAAAAAACTAGTGTATATTTTTTTTTAAATTTCCGGTTTTATTAGAAAGATTGAACCTTGAAATTTAAGAATGAAACACAACATCATTCCCAGAAAACTGGGAAATATTGAGAACTTTCGAAAACCGAATAATCAACCACCCTGTATATTAAGAAAGTAAAGTCCATTGACCTTTCATAACAGCATAAAAAACTTTAACACTTTTATGATACTGTTTTGGCATATCCAAGGCTTTGACGAAAAGAGGCAAAAAAGGAATATGAATGAAAATTAAAATTATGATATTTCAGGTAATAAGAAAATATTTAATCTAATTTACCATATATTATATTATACATCAAAAGAAAAACTACAGAAAACATGTTATAAAGTTGTTCGCACATACTTTGGTACGTTTAATTTTCGAAGTTATACACATAATTTGACTGATGAAAATGGCGGGCTCGTGTCTTACGAACATCTGACCAAAGTTTTGGCGCGACTTTTCAAAACGAAAATTATGATAGAAAATAACAATAAGTAAAATACACTTTTTTAATAAGTTGTTAATTAATGTTACAAAATTATTTATATTGTATTAATGTGAATATAAAAAAAAAATCGTATATGCACATACTTACAATAACAAAATCGGAATGATAGGAATAACGAAATGAAAACAAAATCAATTAAATTCAATCTAAAAAGAATATATACGTACATAATCACCTAATATATTTTTTTTAATTTGATATACATATTTATAATTGTTGAAAACTGTTTATCAATAATATATGTGCGTATGTATGACGATTTTAATTACAAAATAAAATACATATAAGTCTGGTATTCTGCATTCAATGTCGTCTTTTAATGCATCGTGACCTACATTAATTTTCATATCTAAACAAATTGAATGAACGGCAACGAAAAAATCATAAAAATACGCAAAAGAAAAAAACTTCCACCAACAAGAATAGAAACAAATCAAACTTCCAAAAATTCATTTTTTCTGAGTTTCTAATTTTTCCACATAAAAAATACTTATAGCAAAATATTAAAGTGGAAAAAATAATAATACACAAAAAAATGACGAGAAAGTTTTTCCAACATTTTAAGCATTTAATAATTGGCGCAAAACAACATTGGTACGTATGAAGTGATTTTATAACCTCAAAATAACTTTCACAATCATTATTATATGTGAATTTTCCGCCTTTTTTCAATGTAAATGTACTTTCCAAAAATTATGTTTCCATTAATCAAATCATACCATTTTGTTATCCGATGTATGCGTACACTCCGGTAGCATATTCAATACGTATTGAAAATATCCAAAACAAAAACTCAACTATTTTTATATTCAATCAAAAACGAATCAATCAATTTTCCACTCGATAGACAGACGCGTTTATGTCTCCCATCACTCAATTCCAAATGCATATATTCGACATTCACAAAACTCTCTACGATTAAATGTCAGCAGCTGTAGCACGTTTACGGTCATAATGTAACCCAAACAAAAATATTCGTTTAGTTTTATAGTACTGCCATTCTACAATCAATGTAAGTATTTTGTTATGATAACTCATGTTTTTATTTGATAATAATATGGTTTTTAATTTCTATAATTTTTTTTTTCAATTATATTTTATTAAAATTAATGAAATACTAATTGTATATATAATTAATATTCCTACAGGTTTTATTGCCAAAAAAATATATAATTTTTCGTTCAATATTATTAATATTCGTTCTATTATAATCGAATAATAGCCGAAAAAAATTCATATTATGTCAAATAAGTTAACACTTGAAAGGTCTGTCAACTTGTTATTTAATAATTATACTAATGATCATATTAATTATTTAATCATTTATAATCATGAAAGTGAATCATTTAGTTTTAAAATGGTATTTAGGAAAATTGTCGTAGCAGTTTCGGGTGGTGTTGATAGTGCTGTTTCTGCATTATTATTGAAGAAAAAAGGTGAAAGAGACAAATTATCGGCAATTTTCAATTCTTTATTTTTATTGAAAAAAACTAAAATTTACAGAACTGATAAAAATAGCATAAGTCAAAATGCTGATATATTTGTAAATATACCGCAGGTTATGATTTATGTGCAGCATTTATGGTAAATTGGGATGAAACCGACGAGAAAGGATACTGCACCGGCGAAAAAGACTGGCATGATGCACAACTTGTCTGTCAACGTCTGGGTATCGAAATAATTAAAATAAATTTTATTAAAGATTATTGGAATCATGTATTTAGGTAGTATTAGAAGAATGATTTTAATTGTGTTTATATTTTAAATTTTAGCATTTATATTTTATCAGGAATTTTTTGAAAGATTACCAAAATGGCATAACACCTAATCCCGATATTTTATGTAATAGGCATATTAAATTTGATCATTTCTTTCGATATGCTACGGAAAACATGGGAGCTGATGCAATTGCAACCGGACATTATGTAAAAACGTCTTTTGGTTCGTTTCTAGAGGATTACAAAGATAATGAAAGTTTGTATTTGTACAAAATAATTTTTATTTCATAATAAAATATTACTTATTTAAAAATCTAATGCTTTTAAGATGTACGGCTATTACGGGCAGCTGATACAATTAAGGATCAAACATTTTTTCTATCTTATGCTCGTCAGACAGCATTAAGAAGAACAATTTTTCCAATTGGTGATTATAAAAAATCTGAAGTCAAAGAGATTGCACAACTTTCGGGTCTTGATCATTTTGCTAAAAAACGCGAAAGCACCGGAATATGTTTTATAGGTGAACGAAACTTTCAACATTTTATCGATAATGTATGTCACAATTTTTTTTTTTTTAAATGTATTGAAAAAATATAAAATAATTTTTCTAATTAGTATTTAGATGCAAAGAAGGGGAATTTTGTAGATTTAGACACGGGAGCTGTTGTTGGCGAACACGACGGAATTCATCATTGGACGTTGGGGCAACGTTGTCGACTCGGTGGATATCCGAAACCATACTTTGTAGCTCGCAAAATAGTTGCGTCAAATGAAATATTAGTTGCTGCTGGAACAGACCATCCTTCACTATATACAAAACAAGTACACACTTCGGTACCATCGTGGATTCGAGATGATTTTATACTGCATGAAGGTGCCCGATATGAATTTCGATTTCAACATACAAAACCTTTAGTTGATTGCACAATCTATTATGAATCAACTGGACTAAATATTCAGTTGGATAAACCTTTACGAGCTATTACACCTGGCCAATATGCGGTTTTATATCAAGGGCAAGAATGTATTGGATGCGCTAGAATAATTGAGCGTGATTTCCACAATAATCGTATGACGGACAAAATTTACAAAATACTTAACATGCAAATTTAGTCGTATTGAATTGAATTGTTTGGAAAATTGAAACTATCAAAGAGAAATTTTAACAGGAAAAAGTAAAACATTTAGAATACAAATTAATTTGAATAAATTATTTAAATTTAATTTTCAATTTAGAAACTTTCTATAATATAATTATACGAATATATTGTCAGCCTTATTTAACTATTACTATACTTTTTGCAGTTAATTCATGCAATCGATATTAGTAGAAATTATTATAACAAAAGAATATCTATTAAATATTTAATATAAAAATTATTAAAACGATTTCTAATTTTTTGAGAAAACAATGAAATATTTTATTGTCTGTACCCCTTAACTGAGGTTACACGTAACTAATTCCAAATCCTACCTATGGTAAGACCAAAATAAAGTTCTCAGTTGACGCAAAATACATATAAAAATATCGCAGGACGATGCAGGAAAAATGTAAACATACAAAAAAAAACTCAATTTGTGTTTTACAATCGAGATGTAGACGTTTTAATACCGTGTATCGAGGTGCTAATATTTTTAGTACAACAAACAGAAATTAAATAAACTTCGAAAAACAAATATGTTGATGGACTTTTCCATTTTAAATGCTTTTTTAAGAATAATTTGACTGCCATATGCAAATTCACTAACAGCGTTGATCTTATCATCACTAATATTAACATTCTAGACCAGTGGTGGACACGCATAAGGTTAATGAGAGCCGCATTACATTTTTTATATATTATCAAAAGCCACCTATAGTTACATAGTATTAAATACAAAAATTGAAACTCAACAAAGAGCCACTAGGAGTCGCATTTGCCGACCCTTGTTTTAGACAATAAATTACCATTTTTAGTTATTTCTAATAACAATGATAACTAAACAATAAATTAAAATATAGAAAAAGACAAATTTTTAATAACTTAAAAATTGATATTTATTTTTACAAATCATTATAAAACAACTAAAATATACAATTGAAGAAAAAAAATCATTATATTGGAATGTTATTATTAATTACTGTATGTCCCTAGAACTGTATATTTGTATATTTTTACATTAAAACTACTCCTTTGCTTTTTTCATCTACTTCAGAGATAAAGATAAAAAAAACGAAATTTAACAAATTTTAATTTTTTCGGAACTATTCGTACATAACATTTTTTTATATTTTGTTTAACATTATAAATAATATTAGTATTACTTTTATTAGAAATAATAATAATAGTAAACGTAACATAAAAAAGTATTTAAATGCAACACCTACAAAAAATTAAAACATATTTAACAGGGAAAAAATATCCAATAAAATGAATCTAACAAATTTATTTTTTTTCGTAATTTCTTCAATAATGGGAAATATATTTATTATTAGATTAATCAAATAAAATTAATAATACGCTGTCATTTCTATAATAATACACTTAATCCTATTACTATAATTTTTTCGATATTGTATTTTTGATCCACTTTACGTAAACGTGTATCTACACAGGATAAAACCCCGAAAAATTATAATACTTTAATTTCATTAAATTGATATCTAATTTTTTTTCGTAAAATTCATTTACAATTTTAATTTCTTTTCCTTATTTCATAATTCCCATTTTAACAAATATTACAATTAATTTTTAACACAATTCTAATAATTATATTTGAAAAACAAATAAGACATGTTTGAATATTCGTTTTTTTTTTACTGTCAACTATTTACAATTTTTTTTGGAATTTGAATTGGATATTATTGTTGTTATTTGTTATCATTTCAAGTAACATTAGTACTGAAATGTATTTTATTCTGAGCGCCATGACACTAAAAGACCATTTGGCGACAAGGGATAACGTGCTAAGGAGATAAATTAAATGGAAAAGAAAGTGATTTTTGGTAATTTGCGTAGGACCATTACCTCAATGGGATTCGAACCCACGATGCCTTGGATGCTAGTCCAGTACGCTAAAGACTGCTACCGGGCCCGCATTTATATTATTGTAATCTCATGTTTTTAATTAGCTGCATAAAATATATTTTTCTAAGGAATTTTGTACATAATCTGAGCAATAAGTAATCATAATAATCTTAATAATAATTATAATAATAATAAAAATAATTATTAATAATTAGGATAGTAATATTATTAAATATATTCAGTAATAGTAAGTACAGATAGTTCTGAGAGATTTTTTTATTGTAAGTTAATAATTATTATTATATTGTAATAGTGTTTTGTTTACCTCAAACAAACTTTTATTGTAAGTTAATAATTATTCGAACGATTAGATTCATTTATATAGAAGGAATAAATACATAAAGAACTATTGCAAAAATAAAACAAATAACAAAACTGATTATACGAAAAAATTATATAATTATAAAAAAATGCCAAGTATACCGAATTTGCCACAGTAATCGAGACTGAATTTTATTTGATATTCGAGAAACAATACAAAAAAAATATTTTTACGTTTGAACAATTTTTTCAATACAATCTCATTTATAATAAAGAAATTTTTATTTTAAAATGTTAGTTTGCTCAGTATATTTTGAGGGGAAAAAAGAAATTATTTTTTCAAATTACCTTATCGTTCAAATACGTTAGTAAGTGACTGAGGTATTTAGTTTTATATTTCATTTACTTTTTAAAAACACATGCACTGATAATAAATAGTACTTCTTAATATATGCATTAAAATAATTTAAAAAATATATAAAATTATACAATAATGTTAGATTACAATAAAATCAATAATATTAATAATAATAACAAAAGCAGTAAATACACAAATAAATAAACTCATAGTAGTGAAGACAGAATAGTCAAACATAAAAGCAAAATATGTATATTAAAAAATATTTAGAAATTTTAAAAAATCATTTGTTAATCAGTTCTAGATAATATTAATTAATCAATGAAATAAGAATAAAACAATGAATTTGGAATGGACGCAAATATATATTTTCGTTGTTTATAAAAATACTTTGTTTTTGCCTTCTTTTGATTTCACTAAAATATTCTCTAATTAATCTTTTAATGTTTATAAAACTTTTATATTTTGTATTCTAATTGAGACTATTTTTTTCTGTTCTTCGTTTGTTAATAGTCAAACTAATTTACCATTTATGAATTTATACTATTTTTGTCTTTTAACATGTTGTTTTTATCAATGAGAATTATTTGCTGATTTGACGGAATGTCCATGTGAACATAGTCTGGTAAACCATTATATAAAAAAATCAAGCGTGGAAAATTTCTTGAATTCAGTTAAAAAATAAAAACTTTCGATTCTTTTTATTTTTAAACTGAAATTCTAGTTTCTTGTAAACTGTGAACACTAAAATTTTAGGGCACGGATTGATTAAGTCCGATCCAAAAAATTTTACTAAAATTTATATGTACGATTGTATATTTGAAAAGGTCGAAATGTAGTCGAAAGTTTTTATTTTATAACTGAATTCAAGGAATTGATTTTTTAAAATCAAACTATTATTGGATTTGTTGTACCAATACGTAAAATAAATTATTTTTATTTTTATTTTAAAAAATTCATATACAAAATAAAAATAATTCTACCATAAACATTCGGTATTTCTTATTATTTCGTTTTTCTTGGTCAAAATATATAATTATCCTCAGATAATTCAATAAAAAAATTCTTTTGTAATACTCAATTGGTAACCAACAGCTTGTCATGTCATTTAATTTGATATTAGTTTATTGCTTTGATAATTTCTATTCTCCTCTTGTATTTTTTTCTAACTATGTAATATTTAATTGTTCGTTGTATAAATTTTTTTTTCATTTCTTATGAAACAAAGGTTATAAATAAAACTTAATTTTATATTATTCTTAATTTGAAACAATTGGTTTTTTTTTTAAATATATATATATATGTACTATATATGAACGAAGCAGGACTGTTCAAAACCTCACTTAAATTTTACAATATTCTTTTTTTTCTGTTTTTCAATTTTCACGCTTTAATAATTTTAATCCAGTAAGATCGTTCCTATTCAACAATATGATTATTATTTCATTTTCATTTTTTCTAATATTTTTATTTATGTTGATTTTTTTCTGTTTAAATGAGCGTAACATTTGGGTATTTTTGAACATATATAATATATTTAAATGTGGCACATGTAAAGAAATAAAAGAAATAAATATAACAGTAAGCCGAAATAGACATTTAAATTATAAGAACTACCATAAAGAGATACTTTAACTTGTAATTATAGATATTCTAGCTAAAATATATATTGAAATTTCGTTGGACGTTTTTCTGCACAATTATTGTAATGATTTTATTGTATCTTATAAATATTTTAACCATTCTAGAAAATTAAATTAATAACATTTAATAGTTTCTATAAATCCCATTTTTTCTACAATAATTTGCATTATTTCATTTGAATATAAATTAAATATTTATTTGATGAATAAATTAAATTTTGTAAAGCTTTTCAATTATTTTTCTATTTGTTGAAATTATAAATTTAAGCTTCTGTACATTTTTTAAATTAATCGACATACATACATCGATGAACACACATTGTTCTAAAAGGCACATGTTAGATAAATATTTTCTATTGATAAAATTAAAAATCAACTGCCGTTTGATATTCTAAATAACCCAATGAATTTATTTGATCAAATAGCTGTAATTTATCGAAATATGCGCTTAATTAATTTTTTTTCCTACAAAATTAATTTAAAATAATTTTTGTTTTTAAAAACATACTTAATATAAAATTTTTTCCTAACTGCTTTATACAAAAAAAGCTGATTTTTTCAAAATTAAAATTTTCTTATCGAAAAAGAAACAAAAATTATTAATAATTTTTAATACAATATTAATAAAATTTAACTCAACTTAATTGTGTCTAGATCCACGCATTAATGGTACCAGTAATGATGGGGAGCCAGCCTGTCTTAAAAATGGATGTGTCAACAATTCGGCAGCTGTTGCCCTCTGTACTGGATCTCTTACAAGCATTCGATCGAGAAACGCTTGTAGTCTGGGCGATACTTTATGAGCATTTTTTAAATTTGGAGGCTGCATATCACGTATACGTCTCATTGCCTGCAGAGGTGGTTCATTGAAGAATGGTGGTTCACCGTCAACCATTTCAATAACCATAATGCCCAAAGACCATATATCTACCTCCGGCCCATACGGTAGACGTGAAATTACTTCTGGCGACATCCAATATGGTGTACCGACGAGAGACTTACGTTTTGACAATTCCTGTGAAACTTGAGCACAGAATCCAAAGTCTGATAATTTCACGCGACCATCGGCCGCTAACAAAATTGAATCGGACTTGATGTCACGATGGATAACACCCTATATATCAAAGGAATATTTAATGTTTTTTTCGAAAAGCTCAAATTAGAATTAAGAAAAACGAAACTCACTTGGGAATGTAAGTAAGCAAGAGCTTTTAGACACTGTTTACAAACTGTAGCGATTTGCTCTTCATCCATACGAGAATGTGTTACAATATCAGTGAGTGCACCACCTTCCAAATACTCCATTACTACCCAAAGTTCGTCTCCGACCAAGAAACTAGAATATGTCTCCACAATGTTCGGATGATGGTAATCACGCATTATAACCACTTCATTAAAAAGTAGTTCTCGACGCTGTTGTTTTCTCAAGTCCATCTTTTTGACGGCCACTTGCCTTCCTGTTCATTTTTATACAATATCTCGTTAATAATTTGAATACAACTAAATATTTTTATTTTTTAGTTATAAAAAAAATATTTACGTGTCGACTTATCATTGGCAATGCAAACTGTTCCCGTTGAACCTTCTCCAATTTTCATGAAATTTTCCAGATTTTCTCTTGGATCTCCCGCTGATACAACCATTTGCAAGGCAGCACGAAACTAAATTATACAAAAAAAAAACAATAACAATAAAAGATTAATTTTATTAATTGGGTTTAAATCGATTTAGTCAGCTATACTTGTTCATGTGTTAGTCGCTGCTCTTGTTTAGGTGGAGCAGTTCCTGTATTGCCTGGTTGTACAACTGATCCATTTCCCCCACTCGAACTGGACGCTCTCGAATTAGCTTTAGTGCTACCACCACCGTGTGCAGAAGGTGGATGGTGAACATGATGCTGATTCGGAGGCATAGATTGCTGATTTTGATTTTGGTCGCTATTATTACTTCCTGCGGTTGGACCAAAATTTCCAGTTGGTAGTGGAGCAGCATATCGTAGTGGTGGTTGCGCATGACTCTGATTCTGTATTTGCATTGGCATATGATGACCCGAATACGAATGATTAGCCGTTGACTGGTGCTGTGTTGATAGATGTTGTGCGGGTGCTGTTAAATGACTGGGGCATGTCGTACAGAGACCGCTTGAATTCTGTGGCTGCCGAAAATGTGATCCCGGCATATCAACATGCGTTGCTATTGAACCGTTGCCATTCATGTTATTTTTAAACACTTGCCCGTCAGTGTAAATATGATTCGCGATTGTATTATGATGAGCACCGGGAGATTTGACGTTCCAGTCCATTCCCGGAGTATTTGTTGTCATCATTTGCGATGGTTGCTGAGGTTGTGGTTTCGCTGCGAAAGTTCCATCTCGTCGAACACTAGAATACTGTTGGTTTAGTGATGGCTCCTCAGGCACAGCTGGGGGAAAGTTAGCATTTCCCCGTAAATCTCGACGTATACGAGGAGGACTGGAACTGCGTAAAGAGTTTGATCGTGCGACATGTGATGTTTTTGGCAACACAATACCATTATTTGGCGGTACCGAATTAGAACCTGTTGCAGTCGTTTGGGAGTTTGCTGTAGATTCGTCTGGTTTATTATTGTTATAATGCGGCCGCACGATTGTCTTCAAATCAAGAATCTCAGTCGGTGTTATCTCGGAAGGATCGACTAATGGTAGAGGACGATTTGTTGATTTTAATATTTGATTGTTCCCAACAATAGACGCCCACTGAAGTGGAAGACCTACGTATCGCCCCTCTCGCTTATCAAAGCCCATATGCACACGATGTTCGAAATTACTCGGCATCGATATCTGAGGTTTTTTCTTCTTTTTCAAAAACATTTTATATGATCAGGAAAGACGTTGTCAGTCTTTTCTTCACAATTGGACGGAATCAATTAAACTTAACCTTCTGTTTTCTAATCATTAATGTCTTTTCTTTTTCAATTTATTATTTATTAAATATTTGTTTATATTTCTTGTTGCTTTTTATTAACTGTTCATTTATGAAAATTTTGTATTTTTAGATAAACTATTTCTATGATGCCCGTAACAAAACAAACATAAAAACGATTTATTTGTTCAAATTCTTCAATAACCACAGAACAGAACACTAATAATTAAATCGATAAATCAGAATTGATGTTTTTTGATGTTTAAAGCACAGCACGTACAAACCGATATTGAAATAATAAATAGAAAATCGAAAAATAGAAAAGAAGCACGCAAACAATTCAAAACAAAAAAAAATACAATGAAAATGTTGAGTTTCAGTTCACATTATAAACGTTCGCACAAAATCCAATATGAACAGTTCGGATCGAAAAAAGGGGCAGAGGCCGAGTATATGCCGCGACGGCTTTTTTTGACATTTCTTCACGCACACTCAACACAACACATGGAAAAAAATTTCTAGTTTCCAATTTAAATACAAAACGATGAATTCACTTGTAAGAATGGAACAGAATAAATTAACAAAACATACGAAAGTATAAATAATAGAAAGAAAATTCCTAATTTGAATGCATATCACCGCTGTCTTAAGTTCGCCCTCGCCTCCGCAATAATTTGATTGAAGTTTTACAACAAATTTCACCGATTAAAATCTTTTTATATCATTTTTCTTTTTGATGTTCACTTATATATTCTTTTATAAATGCCACCATTTAATATTATTATACCGAACAAGAGCGAAAATGCGAGGAGTGAGCAACTTTTTCAAATACGCGAAAATCTTGACAGCAAATTATTAAATTTTGTTCGGATAGTAAACATTCACAGCTAAGTACGTTATGTTGCGTTTCAACTGCGTACACAGCCAATCTAACATATAAGAATACAGTATTTGCTGCCAAAATTGCAGATGTGCGTGAAAAGGCAACAACTAGCGTTCTTTGTGGCAAATTACCAAACTATGAATGGAATTTAACGTTGAAATAAGTTCACAACAAAAATCGAGCGACACCCAAACATTACATAGAATACGGCAACGGATGGCAATCATTTATTTCCTAATTAATTAGTTTATCTCTTCTTTCTTTATGATTATCGCTGAAATAATAACAATTTCTCTATTTTAATTGTTAACATGCCTAGGCAACTTTCCTTAAAATCTTTTTACAAGAATATCTTCATTTACATACGCACATATAATAAGATACACGGCCGAGGAAGGAGAGGGTGGATGTAATTATTTTAATATTAATTCAATTTGCTTAAATATATTTTTCTTCTAATCTTATATATAAATTTAACAAAAACTATTAAAAGAAATTTAGAAAAATAAATTGACTAAATATCAGGTTAGAAAAGAGCAAAAAAATTAATATCTGCTTAATAATGTCAGAGATGGCGTGCAAAATTGGCAAATTCATTTATTGCTAAATAGTGATTTTTTTAAAATAAATAAAAATTTTATTTCTATTAATATGTAGACTTTGTTTTTGTAGAAAATTATGGTTAATAAAACAGTTTTCGGCTTCACATGTAATACAGCTATTAATTGAATAAAGAATATAACATAAATTCATAAATAATTACAAGCAACATTTGTCAGGTTTTGTAATTTTGTATTATTTTACGTCACGTGGTACAAAAATTTATTATAAACAGATTTTATGTTGATAGTATCTATAGCAACACCGTGCTTGACTGTCACTTGCAATTTGTATCTGTTGATTAAGAGCAGTAGTGCAGCCGATGTCTTATGAACTACTCATGGAGTGTGAGGATGTGTCAAAATGTCTTGATCGAATTAAGCAATTTTATCTAATGTAAGTTGATTTAGAATAGAATATGTTTAATATCAATGATATATTATTAAAAACAACATATAACATATATATGTATGTGTATTATTTTATAGAAGCACTAATTCGATTGAGTCTTTACAAAGTGTGATTGACGAGGCATACAGTCACATTTTCAAACTGGCTAATAAATTGAAAAATAAGGCAGATACAGATCCGTTTATGTTTATAATTGGTTTGGAATGTGTGAAGGTATTGAGGAACTTTTGTCCAAATGGTAGTCACGTACGGGATTATATATCCACTAGAACGGAATTTTCACAATCACTGCGGACAATTATCACTTTCGAACCGAAGACTAATCTCAATGAACAATATCAATTCGATTTGAGGCAATTGAAGAAACTGTGTTGGCAATTACTATCGAACGTTTGCGTTCAAAATGGTCAAGCTCTGGAAATGATTTGGACGGATATGGGAGACTTGCTTTTAAGTGATTTGGATTGGTTTTCGGCTTATACTTGTATAAAACTGATGATGATATATAACATGTTCACCTTGCAATCAGTGCAAAGTAAAGATAAAGAAATATTCAAATCGCTTCTGCTGTTATTGCAACAGGCGTCGGGCAATAACGATGCTTCGGAAACTGGCAACCATACTGAATTTATCTACATATTGATTGAACATTTTCTAACGAAATATGAACATCTCGTTGGTTTATACGAGCAATCTACCGCTGAGCATCAAGTGGTATTCCTGTACTTTGTCGTCGATTACATTCGAAATGGAAGTATTGGCGGATTAGTGCAATTCCAGTTATTGACACATTTAACAAACAGTTTTAAAATAAGGTCCGATAACATTCTAACAATTGTAAACACACCTCCCGATGAAATCAACGTAAATGAAGTGATGGCCATTATTGAAGTAATATCAGTTTCTTCCGGAGAGGCAAAGTATTCCCACATATTCAAAAGTGATTCATCGTTATTTTTGAATGCAGGCTGTTTGCTAAAGAATATCATTCAAGTTGGACAATCTTCCGACAATTTATTTACGCCTTTGCAAAGTCTTCACCAGGCAGCGCCAAATTCCACATCATATGTTGCCACTTTTGAGACAGTGCCGACATTTGAGTTACGTAAAATGTTGGTTCGAATAATTGCGAATCTCTTGTTTAAAAATAAAGCAAATCAAGACCTTGCCAGAGAGATGGGCTTTATAAATGCAATTCTGGATTGTACCAACATCGATGCCAGAAATCCATGTAAGCTTGTTTTTTGTTGATTAGAAATCCATGTAAGGATTATTAATTTAATTCTAAATTGTCATTTTTTCCTTTTTCTATTTTAGTAGTACGAGAGTGGAGTATTTTAGCAATTCGAAATTTATGTGAGAATAATTTGGAAAATCAGAAATTTATAATGAATATAAAAAAAATTAACGTCCCCCCGAATAGTATTCTGAATGAAATTGACATGTCGAACGGCTCTTTTAAAATAAAATCAAATGAATAGATATAAAATGTCGACTGTGTAAATAATAATTGAAAACAAGTAATGTTGGGATGTGTTTATATTTAAAAAAAAAATTAATAAAATATATTTATTTAAATTTGACTTAGTCTGTTTTTGCTATCTCTAGTCTCGCAGATTTAGCGATATAGTGCAACAATTTGCATACACCAATTTTCTATTGGTGTATGCTGTCAGTCAATTCCTAAAGAGACAATTTTTATAATTAACTCTTTATAAATTCCAATTAACTTATAAAGGGTTTTCGAATAAGAGTGATATGATTTCTTTTAAAAAAAAAACACTAATTGTTAAGGAAATTCAAATGTTTTTTATTTAATGTGAAGTACAATCGAAACAATTAAGTTCTGAATAAAACGTCATTCAAATGGCCTTCACGACTTCTTTTGCAGGAACGAATTCGGTGAACCCAATTTTCGAGCACTTTTTCCACTAAATCAAGTCCGTATGTCATGAATAGCACGTTCAATATTGACTTCTACAGCTTGAAGAGAGTCTAGTTTATTGCTAAAGACCAATGACTTCTTGTCACAATGTCACAATTTCTTGAAATAATCGAATCTCCAAACTTTTCTTGCAATAATTCGGTTGTTGCACGTGCTGTGTGGCACGTAGCCCCGTCTTGTTCGAACCAGATGTTGTCAAGATCAATTTCTTCCAATTTTGGCCATAAAAAGCTAGTTGTCATCGATCTATACCGCTCTTCATTGACAGTAACGGTGTTACCAGCTTCATTTCGAAAGAAGTACGGACCGATGATTCCACAAGACCAAAGACCACACCAAACTGTCAATTTAGATGAATGTAATGGGTGTTCATGAATAATTTGTGGATTTTCTTCGCACCAGAATCGACAGTTTTGTTTATTTACCGCACCACTCAGATGAAAGTAAGCCTCATCGGAGAAGATGATTTTCTTAAAAAATCGTTGCCGTTTTCAAGTTGTTCAAATCAGGAAATTCATGACGTTTACGGTGGTCCAATGGCTTCAGTTCTTGAGTGATAACAATTTTACGGATGCAAGCCCAAATCCTTTATCAAAATCCACCAGGTTGTGGTTTGAGACAGTCCTAATTCTTGAGAACGTCTTGGAATCGACAAATTGCGGTCTTCAGCAACACTTGCCTGAACGGCAGCAATATTTTCATTACTTCGAGCGGTTCTTTGTCTTATTGGCACTTGAACATTATGTAAAGAAAATGTACGCTTGAAATTTTTAACAATTCGACGAATAGCGAGCACAGTTGGACGATTATTAGACCATAAAATGGCAAAAGCGCACGAAAAGTTGCAATTGGAGAACGATTATTTTGATAATAAAATTGAAAAATTTGTAAACGTTGTTCTTGCGTATATCTCTCCATGATGAAATTGTAAACATTACTGAATACAATGAAGAAAAAATGACAGATCATCACATATTATAAATGGCCGAAATGTAACTTAGAAATCATATCACTCTTATTGGAAAACCCTAGAATGGAACTGGCTTCGAATAACTGAGCAGAGCTTATAGTTTCACTCGGCTTTATATCAAACTATCTAATGTTAGAATGACTAATCAGATATTTTCCGTTTAATAGGTGAATTAATAGTTTAATATATGCTTCATTTTAAATCTATATAATACTATACAGCGCATGCCGTGAAAAACGAATTGATCGAATTAAAAAAAAGTATATTTCCAATAGGTCAACGTTTGCATATTGGCTACCTTCCACCCTTGCAGGCGATTTCGAACGCATATTTTTTAATAAAACATTTAAGCGTGTGCTTATATCAATCCGAAATGGACAACTCGTACTCTTCCAACTGGAATAAATAAAGTAAAATGAGCAAAATATGCCTACAAAATTCATACAAATCAAAGTTAAGGACAGCACCGACCGTACCCGAACTCCGACTTCGAAGGTGGAATTTTTTGGAGTGAACTTTAAGGAATCGCGCACGTATAGTTCTGCTGTGAAAAGACAAAATTACATTATAAGATAATCGCAATTTATTTATAAACAAATAATTGTACATCTATGCTTTTAGGCAGCCAACTTTACCAACAACGCAGTCTGAACACCAACTGTTCCCATCGTCCCCTTTTTTTTGTTTAAGCATATATGATATAACAAATGAAAAATGGTTTTAAACGAACCGCTTCAATCGCATACTGAAGTTTAAAATTGGCCCCCAATGATTTTCGCCGTTTCTGTTATTTTGCATGTGTGTACGTTCTACGAATGTATTGCCAACAAAATTCGGACAAAATTTTTGGTTAGAGGCCTATCCAGTTCTTCTATAATCTAAGCGCTCTACATTTGAATTATATTTACGAAATGAATAATAAACCTAAAATAGAATTCCATTTCGTATCAAAAGATTGTACAAAAAAGAAAAATTGCCTATTGTTGTGTTTAAATTGTATTTTTGTTTCCAATAAGTGAATTAAAATGAATAGAAATTATGCTTTTGCAATTCAATAAATTTGTGTTACGACAACTAGATGGCAGTGAGTGTCATGTCTACATAAAAATATCCACAAAAAGCTATGTGATAAATGCCAATTCTCGCCGTTTGGCATGTAATTCTTACACAAAATTGCGTATACATCTTAGATTAAAGCCTGGTATGCAGCTCGAGCGAAGATAAATTTTAACGCGATCTCCACTACTCTCCCATTTAGCGCAGCTAAACGAGAGTGAAAAGTTTTTCTGTAGAGATAAATTTGGACATTTCGGAACTTTTCAATTTCGATGTTGATGTTTTGTTGTTATTTAAAAAATAATTGAAGTGAATAGTCGTTGTGATTAAAATTAATTATTTATCAACATCGAAATTTAGTGACTGCTGGTGGATATTTATTAATTCGATTTAATATTTTGTTAGTAGAAACTTGAATAGGACAGTTATTATAATATATTAAGGCATACCAGCCTTATTTTAAAAATAATTTGAGTGAATAGTCGTGTTGTGAGAAAAAAAAGAAAAGTATAAATAAAAATGGACTCAAGCGACGAAGAAAATGTTATCATTGGTGCTGCAAGTATTGTAGTTTTAATGCTGGAGGAATCGGCGAAGAAAAAATCACCTTCTGTGCACGTAAATCCGTATTTAGCCGATAGAAAGCAAAAAGGCCGATTCGCTGTGGATGTGAGTAGAGTTATACGCATTTACAAAATTCTATTATACTTTAACACGACGTGACATGTTTTATGATGATTTAATAATGTTATTTTTTGCAGTTCCAAGACATGAGGCAAAACCCAAATGTATTCTATGAGAACTGCCATATGAATGTTGAGGAGTTTGATGCCCTTTTTTCCCTTTTGGAGCCGCAGCTACTACCGAAAGTTCGGTCAAGGCCGCATGACGAAATTACACCCAAAGAAAAACTTGCCATTGTTTTGGAGTAAGAAAACACAAATTTCAATATAGTTTAATACATTATCCTAATCATACATTTTCATATTTTAGGTACTTTGCTAGTGGTTCAATACAAAGGCACATGGCATCTATATATAGAATCAGCAAACAACATTTAGGAAAAATTTTGGACGACGTGTGTTCGGCTATAATTGTACGTTTACAGGAAGAAGTGCCACAATTAAATAAAGAAAAATTCATCATGAAGCCGTATGTACCGCGAAAGCAAAGCCCTTTAAAAGATGAAGAAAGAATTTTCAATTACCGCTTGAGTAGAGCACGTAGGGTTGTTGAAAATTCCTTCGGAATTTTATGTTCAAAGTGGCTCTGTCTCAAACGAACAATGTTTTGTGGTCCAGATAGAGCGCAAAAAATTATAATGGCATGCTGTATTTTGCATAATTATCTCCTGAATAGAAATGCAAAAAATTACGCACCGATGAGTAATGCGGATCTTTTCCGTGACGGAGAATTAGTGGAAGGGGCATGGAGAAAAAGGATAACCGAAGAATCAATGTTTTCTACTCAGGTAACATTCAATGCTGGGCGTCAGAATACTGAAGCAAAAAATGTACGAGAAAAATTAAAATTGTATGTGAATTCCACCATCGGTTCGTTGCCATGGCAACGGGAAGCTGTTTTTTTAGAAAAATAAAATAGTTAAAGATCTTAATCATTTTGTTTTATTGTACTATAACTCTTTTTTATTTATTTCTGCTAACGTCAATTGAATGAACTTAAAATTTAATTGCTCCACAGTCCGCGGATCCAGCTGCTGCAACATTCTTTTTAAATTGTTGAGCATGACTGCATTTTTCTGCACATATGCCGGCTCTGCTGGTGGTAATGGAGTCCTCTCTTTCTTTAAAGCTATCAGGTCGCTTATCGCATTGGTTAGTACCTGCGCTGATGAGTCCAGAGATTTTTTTTGGTTTCTACTTGAGGTCTGCAAATAATTAAGAACATTAATCTGGTATTCTACCTGCATATTACACTTTAATATTACAAATGAGTAGTTGGAGCAGTTCATTTCGTTTTCGATGTCAGCACTGTCAGGAGGTGTTTCGTCTTCAAATGTGCTGCTTGATATAGTTCTACAAATTTGAAAAAAAAATTATGCTTTAAGGTCACCAACTTAGATGTTTGCATTTATATTACCGTCGGTTCCTTGAGCATGCAGCTGATGACACGAAGGACATATCAGTCGCAAATTCCCATTCCATGTCATCTAAATGTAGCCCTGCCTCATTCTCCGTGGTTGAGAAATCTGGAGCCGCACTTCCAGACTTCGATTTGTTTGAGCGGCTTTTGTGGTACCGCAAACTATCGCGAAGGGATTTCCACGCAACTTTACATTCCTCAGCTATAAAAAGTACACTTTACAAACGAACAAAATTTAGAGAACTATTGTTATTACCTGGTCGGTTCATACTTAATGCGATAGACCTCCATGACGCCGCAATAGCATGGCAGTTTCTGTGCAGTTTATCCTGCTAATTCCAAATGCAGGCTTCTTTTTCCACCAACGCACACAATTTTTTTTTTCACTTACACTGAAATCATTTTTTTTTAGTTTTAAAATTCTTTTTTTGGTATTTTCTTTGTTTTTTTCTTCATTCTGTCCAAATTTTGTTGGCAATACATTCATAGAACGCACACACATGCAATACCTCAGAAACGGCGTAAATCATTGGGGGCCAATTTAAAAGTTCAGTATGCGATTGAAGCGGTTCGTTCAAAACCATTTTTATATGTGATGTCATTTATGCGTAAATAAATACAATTTTTAATATTGCGGATTTTGTTGTTTGATGGAATTAGTTTTGTAAATATGCAATAAAACACAGTATTTTCTTTTTAAATATTTATTTATTTATTATGTATTTTCATTTTATTTATTTCACTATATATTATTTATAAAAACAGAATTTTTAAAGTGGGAAAGATTATGTAAAATATGAATTGTAAGTTATTTGATTATATGAAAGCAATTATGTGCACAATAAGATGTTAATCGTATACAATATTAAAGAAAATGCTTTAAAACTAAATTACAATATGAAAAATTTAATGTACTTAAAAAATTAATAACTAATATTCTAAGAAAAAAGAAAACAATATTATTTTCCATTCCAAAAATGTAAAATTAATGGTAATTTAAATAGGCATGTGCAATACACAGTATTCTATTTTAAAATATTATTTATGTATTTATTTCAATATATATTATTTATTTTAACATAATTATAAAGTGTGGAAGAGTATATAAAAATAAAAATTGCAAGTTATTTAATTATATGAAAACAATTATGTGTACAAATTTAAATTAATTTCAAAAATGCAAAATGAATTAAATGAGAAAATGTGATATTTTGTTTATGTTGAAATCAAACTACACCGCAACTTATTAAATATAAATTTTAATCTTAAACAAGCATAAGTACCATAAATGGAAAAACCTTAATTATAATATAAATGTGTGTTTATGAATGGAAATGGTAATTTGAATAGACATTGTGCATTTAAATTAAATTAAAAAATAAAGTATTAATTACATAGAACATTACAATACATGAAGTTCTTAATAATATATATTAGTTAATCGTATACAACATTAAAAGAAATGCTTTAAAACAAAAATAGAAAATGAAAAATATAATATACTTAAATAATTAATAACTTATATTCTTAAAATCAAATGAAAACAATATTATTTAGTAAATGCATTATAATATGGTCTAATAGAGCAATCAAAACAACTTTATTTAAATAATAAGCTTACCGAAGAATAAACTTTATTTATTATAACACAATGAAAACAGCAATGGAAAATAGACAGAAAAATTCGGTCCCTTAAACTTTCTAACACACACTTTATATACACCGGCACTGTACTATTTTATGGTAAACATTGAACTGTCAACATCGGATTCACTATGAATGAATTAGTAATTGGTCTTTTCTTGCGCTGCTAATCTGTCTATTTCCTCCAACTGAATAATAGAGAACGTATAAACTTTTGTGTGTATTTCCCAAAATAGGTTGGCATCGGCCAGTCAGTTTCGCTTAAGCAAACAAACGTGTGGGATTATCCAGATATTACTACATCAGTGACCCATTTGAAAGTTTTCATAGCAGAACAATTATCACGAATTTAACGGCTTGAATATGATGGTTATAACAACGCTTATTTGATATAAAGAATCATCCGAATTTTGTATCCCACTTTCAATAATTTGTTGGCCAATTTTTCGAATGTGGGTGGACTCGTTGGAAATTTTTTTGAAAATCTCAACATGATCTTTATAACTTTCATAAAAAATAGCAGAGATTTTGTTGAATCAAATTGTTGAAATTTTATCAAAAGGTTCTTTCGAAATTATTTTGAAATTCCAATTATAAGGTAGGAAGAGCATTTTTTTAATGTCCTATTCCTTAAATAATGATCTTCAAACTGAATTTCAATTATTTCTCCAAAAAATCCCATAAAATTTCGGAACACACTTTTTAGGAAATTTAAAAAAATTTCTGCTCGAATTCGAAATTACTTTTGCTTGACAGAATAGAAAAACATATTTTGTTCCGAGACATTATTGTGTTTGGAATTTTTTGCAATAAAAAACTTATTTTTTTGTTACTTTAAAAAAAATCTATTTGCTATTAGATAAACTGCCTATGTGCATACGTGTATATATTTATTTATTGTAATGCGGTTAACGCAAACCCAAACAAAATGTGTAAATGTGTAGTTCAATAAAAACAATATATTCGAAGCATAAATAAACAGTTATTATGAAAGAAAAATGAAAATAATTTCTATTATATTTAACCATGTTAGTTCACTTATATGCTGACAAATTACTAAATATTAGCAACCAATTCAAACAATATAGAAAACTCCTAATTTAAATATATGATCATAAATAAAAATGATATTTTCTTACATTAGAACAAAATTACGAGTATTAAAGAAGTTCGAGTTTTATTTTTGAATTAAAAGTCGAACAGCGCCGAGTACATTTCATTCATAGTTTTTCCATTCATTCAAAACTTGTAGAGGAGATACCCAAGTAGAAAATTTCGATACCTTTACGTAAATTCAATTGTTGATACATATCAATAACCAAATTATATGCGTATGGCCCTACAATGACCGGCTTAATGATTTCATTAAACGGAAAAATGAGGTGGTGAGATCCTAAAGCAAGGAGGCAATAAAAGTAGTCCCAATATATAAACAAAAGGATAATATGTGCATCAATTTGTATTTTGTGTTATTTAGTCAATACCAGGTAACATTAAAACATATACACATACACATATATAGCCGAGTGTGTGGTACAATGGTCAAGGTAACCGACTCACACTCGGTAGGTGGCGGGTTCCATTCCCGCTGCCGCCATCTCGGCATTGGTGCCGGGGTGAAAGGCCTGACTACAAGCCTTATATATGTAGTCCGTAGGGTCCCCCAACGTCACTGGAGGTTGCTTCCCTGGTCTGATAAGCCGCAAGCTATAAAAAACACACCCTATCAAAGAAACAGCACAAGAAGAAGCATCCGGACCGCACCTCAGGCAAGAACTCATTTGGCTTTCATCGTACTCAGGGCAAAAACCGTACCTCAGGCAAAAACCCAAGACCGTACCTCAGGCAAAAACCCAAAGGCAGAAGCAGATGGAAGAGAGTTCACGGAAGCATCCGGACCGTACCTCAAGACCGTACCACCGGCAGGAACCCAGGGCAGAGGCAGACGGAGGAGAGTTAACGGAGTTTTCAGGTGCTGCTATGTGCTCCATAGGAGCGACTGTGTTCTCATGACTATGTGTGTATAAAAATGCATGTATGTGTTAAAAAATTGTACAAATGTAGAAAATGAAAACCTGTCAAATAAATAATAATACACATAACATATATGAACAATTTTCTATCGAAATGAAGAAACTTCAAATTTTCAATTTTTGAATTCGCAAAGAAAAATAAATATTCCATCGATAATGAGTCGTTCTTGCCGTATTGACAATCATACTGCCCATGCATAAATGTATTTTATAAACGTGCAATATCCATATGTAATCTTTCCTCGCTTTTTTCAATTTGACATTGGACCGCATTAATTAGAGAAAGGTGCAAGTTAGCAAGTTATTTCATTTATTTGAATACAAAAAATTCTCAAATAAAAACGCATTAGATATTGAAAACCGACGAGGTATTTACAGTAATCGATATTGTTTTAACCAGTTTTTGTAGTTTATGATGCTGTCTGATGAGAGTTATGTTAAGGTTATCATATTGATGATTTAATTAATGAAGCCGATAGGTTGATGCAAGCTTCAATTAATACAAGTTTAATTATGAACCCAAAACGTAGAGAAGACAGATTTGGGAGTTCGGACGTTCAAGTATTGGTGGAGAGACGACGTAAGTTGATATATTTGATTGAAAAGGAAATGCATGGATTTTCAATAACTTGATATATTAATTTGATAAGAAGCCTTCTTTCAGAGTCGAATGCTATTGAAGACCATGACAACGACGTTATTTATTTTGGAACTGTTCCTTCGGAAGTAATAAATTTGTGCACTCCGACGCAGAAAAATCAACCAAGGAAAAGACGAGGTAACCCGAAAGAAATTCAAATAAGTGCTGCAAATTTCTCAGATGGATGTTCAAGTATTTTCTATAGAAAGACGTTTAAAGCATAAGGAACATTTTTCCGTTGTTCGAATGGAAGCAACTATGCATCCATAACAGTACACATGCCCACATATGGTCGATGTAGGATTGTTAGCTAAAGCAGATTCTAAGCATACGGAACATTCCCCCTTCTCAGGAGACACAATTTCAATGCTGCTGCTTCCGTTTTCTTCATCTAGATTTTTCTTCTTTCTATTAGAACCACTAATTGTCTGTGTTCCACCACAATTTACACCAGCACTTATTTGAATTTCTTTTGGGTTGCCTCGTCTTTTCCTTGGTTGATTTTTCTTCGTAGGTGTGCACAAATTTATTACTTCCGAAGGAACAGTTCCAATATAAATAACGTCGTTGTCATGGTCTTCAATAGCATTCGACTCTGAAAGAAGGCTTCTTATCAAATTAATATATCAAGTTATTGAAAATCCATGCATTTCCTTATCAATCAAATATATCAACTTACGTCGTCTCTCCACCAATACTTGAACGTCCGAACTCCCAAATCTGTCTTCTCTACGTTTTGGGTTCATAATTCGAATGCTATTGAAAACCATGCCAACGACGTTATTTATATTGGAAATGGGTTCATAATTAAACTTGTATTAATTGATAGGCCCCTACCGTATATGTATACGCAATTCTGTGTAAGAATTTTTACGAACGGGATATGACTGCTTTTATGTAGACATGACACCCACTGCCATCTATGTGTCGTAATGGAAATTTATTTAATTGCAAAAGCATAATTTATATTTATTTTAATTCATTTATTGGAAACAAAAATACAATTTAAATACAACGATAGGTCATTTTAATTTTTTGCACAATTATTTGATACGAAATGGAATTCTATTTTAGGTTTATTATACATTTCGTAAATATCAATCAAATATAAACCGCCTCAATTTTGTAGACTTTCGGAGAGTTTGAAAACATTAATTCTTTGTCATTTGTGCTTAGATTAAAGAACTACTGGATAGGCCTCTACACAAAAATTCTGTCCAAATATATAAGTAAGAATATCCAGGTATTCTTTAATCTAAGTATGATTCCTACTGATATCTAGTTCAGTCATGAAAGTTTTCTATACATTATAAAAAATAAAGAGAAATATTATTTAAAGATAACGACAGCACTTACCTTCTTCGGTTTTTTTTGCCACAACTTTGTGATTTGTCTATCGTTATACTCTATATTCTAAAGTACGAGGCTTAGATTATACGGTAAAAACACAATTCCGACTGAAACTGAAAACTAAACTACAAATACTGTCAAAGTAAACGAATTTCGTCCAAATTGACCAATTAAATACAATTGCAATAATAATTTTTTATTTATAAATTATATTTGATTCCATATTTTCATAGTACTACAAGTAATGTATTCACTAACCTTATTTCTATTTCAATTTAAACTGTCAACCAACAAGCCTGCCACATAACAAAACACAGAAATATACGGCAGCACTTGGACCACAACTGATTAATTTAAGCAAGATCTAATTCGGCGATAAAACAGTCGGAGTTTTATGACAACCCCTAAGATTGTGGTGGTTTAGAAATTTTGACAGTCCAACTGGATGCAGTTCTCAGTTTCAGTCAGAATTATGTTCCTGTCAATGCAGTATAACGATTAAACATTACCTGGATAGTCCCGTACGTCAGATTTTCGTATATGTGGACGCAACACATTTTCCCATATAACAGATATGGATTTATATTTTTACATAGTTAATATTGTCCATTATTAGGCATAATTTTTGACAATGTAAAAATATAAAATCAGGGGAACCCCCATCAGTAAGTAATCAGGCGATAGTCATTGAAACGTAACTCTGATTACTACTACTGTTGCAAACGAATTTTGTAGTTTTTAAGTTCTTATAGCCGACGAACTCCAATAAACCTCAGTCGAATGATAGGCAACTATTTGCTTATTTATTTATATATAAGGTCTCTTAGACATGTGCTAGGAGCCACTTCATAACGGCATAACCATGAGGACATTTGGCGACTCCATAGTACGTGTGGGAAGCTATTCGAATGAGACTGGTCGTTGGTTAGTATGATAGGATAATGAGTATTTTGTTATAGTTTTTGAAGAAAGTTAGTACGTTGGAGAATTTCAATTAGGGAACTAGGGAATAGAGTTGTTGAATCGAGGAGCTCCATAATGGGAGGAATGCTCCTAGCGAAGTAATTCTTGGTATTAATTCATATAAAATATGGATGATGGTGAAATGAGTGCCACAGAATCTAAAATTATGGGTGCGAGCAGTATGTCCAGAATTTCGGTATATGTTAGATGTTGAATAGACTGGTTTATTGGTGGCTATCCAATGAGCGGAGAAACATTTCTCGCAATTTGGGCAGTCATCGTGTATGCTGATTGCTAATGGTGTTAGTTACCATTAATTTAGTAGATGAGGCAGATTGGAAATGACTACGATCGCAAACATGAACACAAGGTGAGTTTGATGCACAGATTATCGTACCGTTTATACGGCTCCAAGTGTTGATGTTGCAGTTGGTGGTGTTAATTTGTTGTTGTAGCTCAGTGTCAGATATAGGCACAAAAATATTTTCAGCATATATGTAGTAGTTGAAGTGTGATAGGAGTTGGGAAAGAGAGTAAATATATATATTGAATAGGCTCGTAGATAGAGGGGATCCTTGTAGGATTCTGTTTTGCATTTCGATTTTTGACGAAAAATGACCATTGGCGCATATCGTGAAGGTTCTACCAGTTAGGTAGGAACGTGGAAGTGCCAATATTGCAGGGTCTACTCTATGTTAGCGCTAATAGTATCCTGTACTAGCAAATTTGGTCATACGCCTTTTCTAAGTTAAACAGCACCATATTCACAGTTTTCCTGCCCAATCCGTACGCATATTATTGGGATTAAGTCTGTTAGCAAGATCCGCGATAAGTCTTGTACCTAAAACTTTTTCAAGCTCCAAGGCAATAATAAAATTGATCTAAAAGATAAGCCGAATAATGGGAGGGATTTTTATTGGAAACTGGATTGGCAGTTGTAACCTTCCAATCATTTGGGAAAATAAATATTTCCCGAATTTTTGTTAAAGAGGTTGACAATTTTAATATGAAAAGTCGAAGGGGCATATTTAAACCTTTTAAAAGAAACCTTGTCTTGCCAAGTCAATATTGTCCTTGAAGGAATTTACCGAAAAGTTGAAATGCGTAAGCGTTACTGTCTGGTTCAAGATTAGAATGGAGGCTGACATGATAGGCGAGAGATTCTCCGTGAAGAAATGTTCTCTCTAAGACATAACTTACTAAGGTGGTTTTTGAATAAAAAGGATGCCCACGACTATGTTAGTTCCTTTACAATAGCTGACAAGTCGGATATAACTCCATTCACGTACTCAATAGATGTGCTAATATCATTTTTTTTGGTGACCGATAATGTAGTTAATACCTCTTCCTGCTTCTTTCGTTGAAGTTCCGGATTCAATTGAGGCATTGAAGTTATCCCAAGCTATTCTCTTACCCTATTTCACCGCTTTTATAACTCGAGCACTCCTGATTCTTAGTTCGATAAGATTGGCCGTACCAGAAAAATGAGAAATTCTTCCTACGTCATATTTTTTTACCTCGCATTATTACTTTTTCATAAGAATACCATTTGGGTTATTGTTAAAACATGCCAACTGAAGACTGAATTATTTCAATAACTATACGTCTGAAGTTTTTCATTACATTTGCTGCTTCTAAGTTATAAGGTGGGGCAATAAGCAGATAAACAAAAGCTTTGAAAACTGCAGGTCAATAATTCCCCCAAATTTGCTCGCCTTTTCATGAACCGTGACAGTGTTTCTATGTTGACGTGTGGAACATTTGCTTCCAAAAGTATGGGCAAGTGTTTACTCGTACTTTCTTCAAAGAAGTCATGCACTTTCCATGAATATAATCCAAAGTTCCGTATAGAAATGAAGGTGAAGTTAATAACAGAAGTAGTACCTCTGGTTAAGAAGAAGCTCGGTAAACCATGGTGTAGGAGAGTGAAGTTCGAATTAGTAGAGTTGAGCCATTCCTTGAAGATTTTCCCGCGCCAATATGTTCTTGGAGAACTCCAAGAATGATTGTGAGCATTAAAATATCGAAGAATGATGGCGTTTTAGGATAAATGGCTAATTTTGCTGAAGAAAAGGCAGACACTTATCACATTATTGGTTAAAATTTAAAGTTGGCAGAGCGAAATACCTAACGTTGTTTCTTATACCATTGATATAGCTACTTCCCGTAGTGAAAAATAAAGCAAGCGAATTCTGTCAATAATTTGATGTTTGTCAGAAGATAAACCAATCCCTGTTCACTAGATTGAAGCTTCGTGCTCTTAGTAAAAATATACATTATATTATTTATTAGAGCTAGTTCCTGGATTTTCAGACTTCATTTTGCAGCTATGTAAGAACAGTGTTGCGTTTTTCTGGATTAAGATCTTTCAGCGTATTGATTAATGTATCAACTTATTCGATGATAAATCGGAAGTGGGTTTAAGGTGTTTGGCGATTTTGATTTGGGGATTTTCATAATGTGGCAATATATTTATCTAAAGAATAGTTCATTTCTGATTTTATTATAGGTTTTTATTATTTTTGATTAGCGTTGAAAATTTGGATAGCTTACGATTTGAAACTGTTTAGGAAGGAGTGCGGGATAATGACCTTTCATTGGATAGGAAAGGAGATGGTAGTTTGGTGTTTCGATGGCATAAGATGCTGCATGGACTGATTTTGCAAACGAGGTGGTGGACTGTACTGTGGAAGTACCCATTAGATTTTTTCAAATATTGTTGTTGCTGAAGTCGTGGAGCATTTGTTGGCCAACATAAGTTTGATAATTTATTTTCTCTGCGCGAAAGATGGGTAGCAACGGTCTCCTGAGCAGTAAGTATTAATTTTACAGTTCACACAAAAAGTGCATGTAAATGGTTGTTCTGGGTGATGGGCGAGCCTATATCTGGTACATACCTCCAAAGCCTTAGAATGCTTTTGCGTATGAGCCAGTTCTTGGCAGTTGCAATATTTTATAGGGTTAGGATAGTAAGTTTGGACTTTAAATCTATATGATCTTCCGAGAAGGATTGCTTATCATCGCGTGTGCATATAATTTGTCTAGCCTCTACTACTATATTCTGCTTAGTTGTTGATAATTTCCTCTTTGAACGTATTAGCAAGTTACTTGTAAAATATTTTCTCCTTTAATAGGTTGGAGTTAACCGATTTGGCGTTAGTAAATTTATCGGCCGGAATTCTAGGTTTTGTTATTAACAGAAAATTACTACTAGGTAATCGATTATTTTTTATTATGACTGAAATGCTTAAGAGACAGACTAGTTTTAAATAGACAAAGCTTGTTCACTATATATTTTGATTCAGGTGAACTGGAGATTATTAAGAATCGGGGTTAATCGGTAACTTCAATTGGAAGGAAAGAAAAGTTAATGAATTTGTTTAGTACAAAGAAGTTCTAGTTAGTTCGATTGTGGTTGTTTTTGTGATTGTAGTTTGGGTTTTTGTTGGTGTAGTAGTAGATGTATCGGGAAACAAAAGGCAAATACCTGTATCTGAAGATAGAGGCGAATCCAAGAAGTTAAGTATGTTAACACTTACACACTTACACTAGATACTAATTCACATTGGGACTAAACGCTGATTTCATTATGTAATCAGAGGTAAAATTTATAAGCAGAATAAATATGAAGTCTAAAACTAATGAAAATTTTATAGTAATAATCCTGAAAAAAAACTAAGTAACTGGGTTAAGCCGCACTCAACTAAGCAAGCGGGAAAAGATAAATCAGGAACAGATCAAAATTACATTCAAACCGGCTGAGCATTCGACTGTAAATAAAATTGTTATAATGACTGGTTATTTATAATAATTTTAATCTTGTCAAATTTGCTTTCAAGCCTTATTGCTTATTCTATAGGATATACAAAATTTCTCTACTGCAACTATACTTGAAAGTCTGTAGTGTCAGAATAACTATAAACACTTCATTTTTTAACATATTTCAACATAATAAATTATCAAAATATATTATTTATATATATGTTAACTTGTTTTACCTCACTTTTTACAATAATTGGACTTTTTGTGCTACTTAAAATACAATATTAAAAATTTCAACCTGCACAAAACGATTGTTTACATTTCATATGTTACAATTACAAATTAATGTATAAAATTAGCTCCGACCACCAAGAAGATTGTTTTTAGTTTTATAAGTAAAAATAGATGTCAGGCACAGCAGCAAAAAATTATTTTTATCAAGTTTTTAACTTTTATTTTCCGTTATTATTCTTTATTTTTTGTGACCCAAAATCTTTGTATCCAATTTTAATTAAATATTTAAGAAAAATTATAACCGTTATTTTAAATATAATTGTGTTGTAATAGATGGGTAAGGGGCGGCATAAATAGTTTTTTGGCTTCAATAAAATTCAGATACATTTATGATCAGTTTCTGCCGTACTTATACGTATACTTTTGGCAATATTTTAATATTAAATTGATAGAGTGGTTGGAAGCTATCACTTCATAGAGAATGAATAGGCTTGTATATGAAAAGCTTATCAAAATTTAAAATGAAAACCAAATTTTGACAAACTTTTTGTATACAAGCCTATTTAGTAGTTCCATTATCTATGATTAGAACTCTGCCATATCTGAGAGAAGTGATATATTAGATGTGAGATGTGGCTGTCTTATGCAAATATTCAACTAGAATATTGAATTTTGGTTATCAAAAAATTCGCTCATGCCTTATTCTAATATTCAACTAGAATTGAGGTTCACAATTTGAATATATACTGAAATTGATCAAAATACAATATCAATATTTATTTGACCGTAGCCCAGTTATTTTTTAAAAATATTTTCCTATATTTTAAGCATAGTTATAACTTAACAATACCAAATGTATGATAAATAATTCTTTGTTTCTTTACTTATGAGGAAGGGGCCACATCTAAGAACCATGATCGTAGGGCTATTCGACTTCTTAGATATTACGGTTTAATTATTTAAATAGACAATATTAGAGAACGTTTTTTCCCTTTTAATTTGGATGGAAGAAAAGTAATAAATATATTTTATAGAGTAGGTAAGTATGTGTAATAAGGTTAAAGAGATGACTAGATTTAGTTGTTCAGTTATTGAAGGAACCTACTCAAAAAGAAGCTCTATGTTATGTGACAATCCCTCAGTATGTGTGGTATGAACATATGAACCTCACGGAATTGGCAGAAAGTATGTTCTCGATTGCCGTGAAGAAAATCGTGGGTAACGGCAGTATGACCAATTTGAATTCAGAGCAAGTTTATTGCCCAGGATTTTGGATTGGTTGTCGAGTAAATCGGTTTGGCGATGGTCTGCCCTTATGTAGCGAGGAAAGAGGAAAGTCTGAATATTTTCCCATCCTGTATATTTGGTGGACATTGATGCTGTTAATTGTCATAAGATAAGTGAATGCCGCTAATACTGTTGGAACTGGGCGGAGGAGACCCTCTTTTGTAAGCCAATCAGCATATTTGTTGCCAACTGAATAACTAAATAAAACGATTATTTATAAGGCGATGTCTGATATTATTTAGTAATAGATCCATCCTGGAGCCACGAACATCACTTAAAGCAGCGAGTCTATCACTAAAAATAATGGCTTCATGGACATTTTTATTATCATTACTTATAGCAGGTTTTACAGCTGATTGTATTACCCAGAGTTCTGTAAAATAAGTTGTTACCCTATATGGAAAAATACCATAGTATACTTCCTGCAAGCAACAGTACCCGCAAAAGATGTTAAATAATCATTTGTTGCCGAATCAGTCGCCTACGACCATAGGGATGGAGTTATGCTCAATCAATGCACCACCATTACTGGCAGTTTACCAGTTACAAGCTGATTACTCCAACTGTTATTGGCAAAGCCTATCTAAACCTTTACTGTCATAAGCAGTGACAGCGTCCGAGATAATTACCAGTATCTCCCACCAGCGATACAGAGATCGCACTCGCAATATGGGTATTAACTACAGCCACTACGTTGCTGCTTAAGGCACCTCACCATTATCAGGCATAGTGTGTTCCAACACTGTGGAGACCCCGACTTCCGTAGTACCAATTTCTATTTTAAGAGTACTTCGGTATGTACTCCGCTCATTGGCATCTTGTTAATCCCTAGGCACCGCTAAGCCAGCTCATATATGCGAGTTCGTGAAGACCCGAAAGTACAAGCGGAATCGACCTTGGTCTTTCACTCGGTTGTAGCCACCTTGCGTGTCATTTACACACTCATTCACATACCATTCTCGCTTTCCTCTCGAAAAGTGCCATGGTAAATCTATTAAGACATTCATACCGTTCTCGCATACCCAACACACCACTCACATCCACCTAAGTCACGCGAATCCCCATATAGGCCGCTTTACTATCATTCCGGTAGAAAAACCCTCGTAGAAAAATATATCTTGCATTTTGGAATTCCTGCCAGAATCACAACAGATCAGAATACCCAGTTCGAATCCAAATTATTTCTGTATTTAACCAAACCACTAGGAGAACATCAAATCCAAATAAGTCCTTCTCATCCAAAAGTGAACGGTCTCGTTGAATGTTTCCTCTATCAGTAAAAATACGATTTTAAAGCGCGACGAAATAGCGAAAATTGGCATAGTTAACTTCCAATTATATTACTTGGGATCAGAGCCTCGGTAAAAGAAGATTTACAATGTTACACTTTAACATTACCAGGAGAGTTTTTTATTAATGAGAAACCTGAGTCTAATATTCATAATGTACTCATTACTAAGTTCCAAGAAATAATGTGACAATTGATTCCGACACCAAAACGTCTGGGATATCAAAAATGCATTTTCATTTGTTATGGTTTTAAAAGAAAAATATTTACATGCAAAAATATTTTTCCTGAGTGTTGGAAAGGGACGGAGAAGGTGATAAAGTTTGGATAAAAATGTTATAAACGGTAAGTTCATCAGGAGTGTGGTCTATGACCATACTCAGAGAGCCCATATTTTAGCTGGGCATGCTTGATGCTAGCTTTATGGACAGATTGTGGAAGGATTCGGAATTTGGGCTAATATGTGTCCTCACACCCACCATAAACAGAAAGATCATGTCCCATGAAAGGAGTAAGGGAGATACCAGAGGGAGTTAAGTTCTCCATGGGAGGGGAAAGAAAAAAAAACAAATAAAATATTAAAAGAAGTGAAAGGAGAAAAAAAATTATAAAAATTAATTAAAAGAAATAAATAAACAGAAAATTTAAAGATGGAGAAGATAAAAATAAATAGGCGAGAAAAGAAAAAATGCAAAAAAATATTATTTTTCTCAAGAGAAAAGAAAATAAAACTAAGAAGAAACAAAAAAAATTAATATAATAAAAACATCCCAAAGGAAACTAAAAAAAAATAAAAGAAAAAGGAGAAGAAAAGAAAAAAGTCAGTGAAGCCGACTGACCACCCGTTTGGGAGAGCCTTAGATGAACATGCTCTCCCTGGCCTGCCCCAACCACCCTATGATACTCCGCGGGTAGCATATAGTTGAAGTGCCCCTTTTCTATTCTCGACGATGATCTCTTTCAGCCCATCATAGGGCAATCGTGCACCTGTGGAGGCTTAACAAAAATATCGATTAGTTTAATTTCATTATAATTTTAATTTATGGCTTCATTTACAACGTAGGTTCAAGTGTGTGTGTCCTTGCGAATTTATTTTGGAATGAAGTGTAGAGGTGTTTTATCTAAGGTTCGAAGTGTAACCAGGCCTTCCTCTGAAATATTAATTTTGTGGATAAGAAAATTGTTATCAATGTTTTGCTTAAATTAAAGCATTCCTGCAGTCATTGAAATGCATGGCAATTCAAAATGTATTTTATTTGCTTATTTAAAATATGCACAAAAGTCATATAATTTTCTTAGTTTTTCGGAACAATACCCATGATACATACACATATATTATTGTGCAAACATATAAATATAATTAAAAATTAAAAACAAAATGCGTAATAGAAGTAGTTCGAAATAAAATTAATTTAAAATATATAAGGGTGTAGAAAAGGAGTGGAATGGAAGTGTTGACGTTAACATAAATACTAGTGTGAAAATGCCCAATCACTGATTGTATTTGCAAAAAAGTTAATAGAGTGCAGGTCGGTGAATTGACAATTGCTAAGCCTTTTCACACTTGGGTATTTTCCTGTCCGAATAGAAATATATTGTAATATACAATTAAAATTATTGAAAACTATTTAACACAAAAATTAAGTAGTAATAGACAAATTTTAATTAATGTAGAAATTTCAAAATTTTATTTTTATACCTTTTAAACGTATTATTTTATTTTTAATAATTACAAGTTCAGAACAAATATTGTACAATGTTAAATATAGAAAAAAATGTTCGTCACTTTCATATTTAAGTATACAGATTCCCATTCCTTATGGAGAAAAGTACTATATGGAGCGAAATGCGACGAATACGCCATAGCCGGAGCTTTTAGGAAACAAAAGTATTTTCAAAATGTCAGAATACCGCTCACTTCACACACATGTTGTGCGGAACGAATTTGAAATACCAAGAAGTTAGGAGGAGAAAGGGAGGAGCAAAGAGAGCAAATATTTTCTCTTTTTATTTCCCATTGCAGCAAACGCTCGCTCACTTTAACCGAATAAATCACCATATAAAATGTGTCGGTTAGAATACGCGGAGATTATGCATCGTTCGTGAGGATGGATTATTTGACGATTGCCTATTTCGTACTGTTGCATCAATGTTTGATTGAAAGTATGAATGAGTTGGTAATTGGTCTTTCCTTACGATGCTAATCTGTCTATTTCTTCCAACTGAATAATAAAGAATGTATCAACTTTTGTGTGTATTTCCTTTTAAGAATTGTATTTCTGGTATCAGTTCAGAATTTTGTTGATGAACGAAAATAACGTAAATTAGAATATTTGCATGAGGAAGTAAAATGTTTAAAATGAAATAGAATATTCCTTGTACACAATCTAGGAATGTACACAAACTCGAGGAAGATAAACTATGGCAAGTGTTCTCTTAGGAATTCACATTCCTAAAATTATAGGAACACAAAATGTCCCACGAATAATAAGTGCACGGATTGCACTTATCCATATGCTATACGAAAATTAATTATTTTGAAGCAATTATAATTCAGAACTCTTTAACGTGATGGCCATAAAGAGTTCTATAGTAATCATCTCACTTGAAACCAGAAACCTTTAGTCTGAGTCAAATCAGACTGAAAAATTTCACTTATTATCAGCTTTCCTATAGCACGCGTCCACTCGTACCATGTGAGACCACATAAGCCGTATTCCAATGGACCAATTTTGCCACTCGCAAGTACTTGGGAGCAGATGCCCATAGGAACGCACAGTTTACTGACAGAAGTAAAATATAACCTCAAAATAGTCAACAACAATACTGAGTTTACTCACACAAAAAACAATAAAAACTGAGTTTATTCACACATAAACAATACTGATAAAAATATGACTCTTCAACATAATCAACGAACCGTAATTTGTATGGCGTAACTACGTAAATTGTATGGCGTAACTATGATGACAGCTAGAACTACTCGTGACGAAATTGGTCCATTGGAATACGGCTATAGAATTTCAAGTGTGGGCATAGTAATACTCATTCATAAGCGTAAATTTAATAGGTTGGCATCGGCCAGTCAGTTTCGCTTAGACAAATATACATGTGGGATTGTCCAGATATTACTACATCAGTGACCCATTTGAAATTTTTCATAGCAGGATAATTATCACGAATTTAAGGGCTTGAATATGATGGTTATAACAACGCTTATTTGATATAAAGAATCATCCTGCATAAAGGCGATCCGAATTTTGTATCCCAGTTTCAATAATTTGTTGCCCAATTTTTCGAATGTGAGTGGACTCGTTGGAAATTTTTTTGAAAATCTCAACATGATCTTTATAAATTTCATAAAAAAAGCAGAGATTTTGTTGAATCAAATTGTTGAAATTTTATCAAAAGGTTCTTTCGAAATTATTTTGAAATCCCAATTATAAGGTAGAAAGAGCATTTTTTTAATGTCCTATTCCTAAAATAATAATTTTCAAACTGAATTTCAATTATTTCTCTAGAAATCCCATATATTTAACCCGGTTCTAAAATTTCGGAACACACTTTTTAGGAAATTGAAAAAATTTTCTGCTCGAATTCGAAATTAATTTTGCTTGACAGAATAGAAAAACACATTTTGTTCCGAGACATTATTTTGTTTGAAATGTTTTTCATTTCGTAAATATCATTCAAATATAAAGCGCCTCAATTTTGTAGACTTTAGGAGAGTTTTCAAACGCGCCATTCTCCATGAAAGTGGTGACATACCGAAATAACGGTCTATTTTTAACATTTCTCAAGTTTTATTTTGACACTTATCGGAAAGTGCAAGTGAAAGTGTATATTTTATGTTTTTTGGAGTACACGTATTTACGAAAAAGTAAGTATTTATATAAATAGCTATATTGTTAATAAAACTTAATACGAAGTTTTTTGTGAATAATTGCTTCTCATACGAAAAAATGAGGAAGCTGGGAATTTCTTTCTTCGGTAAGTTGACATTTTCATTTTTACTACAGAAATTAACAAAAATTTAGTTTATAATGTGTTTGGATGGTTTTGAATGATTTATTTTATCCAAAAAGTGGTTAAAAAGTGGAAAGTTCGGCATTCAATAAATGTAAACAAATGCGATGGTGACAGTTCAATGTTTACCATAAAATAGTTCAGTGCCGGTGTATATAAAGTGTGTGTAAGAAAGCTTAAGGGACCGAATTTTACAGTCTATTTTCCATTGCTGTTTTCATTGTGTGAAAATAAATAAAGTTTATTCTTCCTTAAGCTTATTATTTAAATAAATTTGTTTTGCTTGCTCTATTAGACCATATTATAATGCAGTTACTAAATAATATTTTTTTTTAATTTTTTAAAAATATTAGTTATTAATTTTTTAAGTACATCGAATTTTTCATCTTGTAATTTAGTTTCAAAGCATTTCCTTTAATGTTGTATACGATTAACTTCTTATTGTGCACATAATTGTTTTGATATAATCAAATAACTTACAATTTATATTTTTATATGCTCTTCCACTTTATAATTCTGTTTTAATAAATAATATATTGTGGAATATCTGTGTTTTATTATAAATTTCCAAAACTAATTCCCTCAAACAACAAAACCCGTAACATTAAAAAATCTATTTGCTTACGCATAAATGACATCGCATATGAAAATGGTTTTGAACGAACCGCTTCAATCGCATACTGAAGTTTAAAATTGGCTCCCAACGGCTTACGCCGTTTCTGTTGTATTACATGTGGATGCGTTCTACGAATGTGTTTGTAGTATATCGAGATATTGTACACCCAGCCATGACTATAAACCGGGTGGCGTGATGTTTCACACACATCAATGCCACACAGCAATGGATGAGTCAGTCATGTAGACACCGTCATGCAGTTTACATGTCTCTATATAAATCATAAGAATTATACATAAATAAATAAGTCTAATATATTACATTGGCGACGAGGTAAAAAGTAAAAAGTGAAAAAAGAAAGTTAAAAGGTGTAGTGAAATGAGTGCGGGAAATCTCGTAAGAAGTGAATTTGTGATTAAAGTCGAAGGTAAAAAAAAAAAAAAAAGGTTCATACAAGATGGATGAGGCCCAAGCACGAGAATTACAAGAACAGCTTAGAGAGGCCCAAATCACGCTGGAAAGAGTCAGAATGGAAAGAAACAAGGCAAATGCCGTAATAGAGGATATGGAAAAAGATTTGCTGAGGTTAAATAACCAGCGAGGAGCGCACATGGACACAACACAGAATAACGCAACAGGCGGAAACGGAGGAACGCCGGCACCGATACAAAACGTGCAAGTATATATTCAGCCACAGTAGGGTGTGTCGCAGAATATAATGAGCACGAGGATTGGAAAAACTACCAAGAAAGATTAGAACAATACTTTATAGTAAATAACATACTGGAGCCACGTAGAAAGGTGGCTACGCTCATAACGGTCATTGGGACAAAAGGTTATGGAGTACTCGCAAATTTGTGCGACCCAGTATTACCATCGCAAAAAACATACGAGGAATTATGTGCTATACTGAAAAATCAATTCTCAAAGACAATATCGGTATTCCGTGAACGCACGGAATTTTTCGACTTAAAGCAAGGCGAGAATGAGTCGATTAGCCAGTGGTATATACGCTTGAAAGATAAAGCCAGCACGTGCCAATGGGGTGCGCAGCTCGACTTGATGATTACAAAATAAGTTCGTAGCGGGTCTAAAGAAAGGCAAGATTTTAGATCGCATGTGCGAAGAAGACCATAAAAAGGGGTCTGAGCAAATCGTCGAAATTGCAAAGAAGAAAGAGGAAGCTCTTATACAATCGCATCAGGAAATTAACGTACATAGGGTAAGCTTTGACAGAAAAAGTAAGCAAAGTGAAGGCATAAACCAAAGCAAAGCCGGTAAAGAAAGCTATAAAAAGAAATTTAACAAGGAGTCAAAGGGCGGCAAACAATGCAATCATTGCGGTTATAGCAACCACGAGCAACCGTTGCGGTATAATAGGGCATTTAGGAAAAATATGCCAGAAAAAAGGAAAGGAACAAGCTAAACAGCACTTCGTGGAGATAGAAAACCACGACTGGACGAGCGAAGAGGTTCACTTTCAAGCAACAAAGGCAGGATACCTCAAACCGACGCAAATCCAAATAAAGATAGGAAACAAGCAATTGCTAGCTGAACTTGATTCAGGAGCAAGCAGATCGGTAATTCCGGAGGAATTATACAAAAGGCATCTATCACAGCATAAATTGCAACCAGTGAATACTACGTTAAGATTCTATGACGGGAGCGCAATTGCACCAGAAGGTCAGATCTACGTAGAAATAAAGGCAGGTAGAAAAAAGGCAAAATGTCAACTAATAGTCGTAAAAACAGGCTGTAGATTATTGTTGGGTAGAGACATGATGGAAGCACTAGGATACAAGATTGTGGAAATCAACCATGTTGGATTAAAAGTACCAAAACTACAAGAAATAATCGACAAGCACAAGACACTTTTCGACGGCAAGTTCGGAAGGTATAAATACGGCAAAATAGACATAAAGATGCAAGATAATGCGAAACCAGTGTTCTGCAAACCCAGGGCGACACCGTTTGCTTTCAAGAAGACAATCGGAGATCAGCTAGACCAACTGGAAAAAGAAGGAATACTCACCAAGGTAAAGCACAACGAATGGGGCACACCATTGGTGCCTGTGCTAAAGAAAGGAGGTGGCGTAAGGATCTGTGGCAATTACAAGGTCACGATCAATAAGTACATGCAAGATGTAAAACACCCCGCACCAAAAGTGGAAGAAGTATTCGCAGAACTGGGAGGTGGAGAAAGGTTCACGAAATTGGATATGTCAGCGGCCTACAATCAGCTAGAGCTGACTGACAGATCAAAGAAATTGTGCGCATGGAGCACACCTAAGGGTATTTATTTGCACAACCAATTACCCTATGGAACGAAAACGGCAGCAGCAGAGTTCGACAAGGTAGTAGAAAAAGTATTACAAGGGGCCAAAGGAACTGCAGCATTTCGAGACGACATAGTGGTGACGGGCAGAAATAATAACGAGCATATGCAAAATTTAAACGAAGTTTTGCAGAGGTTAGAGGAAGCTGGACTAAAGCTTAACCTCAAAAAGTGCCAGTTTTTCCAGGAAGAAATCAGATACCTGGGGTACATCATAAGCAAGAATGGGTTGTCCAAGGACCCAGAAAAAATCGCAGCAATGGTCGAAGCAAAGAGACCAGAAAACATAACAGATGTAAGAGCATTCACAGGACTGGTGACATTCTACGGAAAATTTGTACCGAGATTAGCTAAAATGTTGAAGCCGATTTATGAAGTACAAAACAAAGTAAGATTTCAATGGACAAGAAATGCAGAAAAGGCATTTATTGAAGTCAAGAAAGAACTAGCATCGGACAGCAATTTGGTACACTATAACCCAGATTATCCGATAAAACTAGTGACAGACGCATCCGACCAGGGCATAGCAGCAGTACTAATGCACGAAATGCCAAACGGGGAGGATAGACCAGTTACCTTCATATCAAGGACGCTAACAAAAGCGGAAGGTAATTACGCAATTTTGCACAAAGAGGCTTTGGCCATTTATTGGGCTTTTCGGAAATTGTACCAATATTTGGCAGGTATGCATTTCAAGTTATGCACCGACCACAGGCCATTGATAACGATTTTTGGCGAGCATAAAGGCATACCACAGATGGCAGCAGGAAGGTTGCAAAGATGGGCTTTGTTTATGAGTGGATTTGACTACCAGATAGAGCACATAAAAGGCAAGAACAATGAGCCAGCCAACACATTATCGCGTCTACCCAGAAATAAAAGAGATTTAGTTCAAGAGGAAGAGGACTATCTACATTTCATGGTGGAAGACCAGCTACCGCTAAGGTCAGAAGACTTAGCGAGAGAAACTAGAAAAGATCCAGTACTGAGCAAGGTATTTTTATACACGACAACTGGATGGCCTAGTCAAATTGAAGAGTCAATTAAGCCTTTCGCACAAAGAAAGCAAGAAATCTTCATAGAAAAAAATGTGCTAATGTGGGGATACCGAGTAATGATACCGGAGAACTGCAAGCAAATATTGCTGAAAGAAATACACGGAGGTCACATGGGCATCAGCAAAATGAAGGCGATCGCTCGACAATATTTTTGGTGGCCAAAGTTGGACAAAGACATAGAAGGCTACGCAAAAGGTTGCATGGCATGTCTGACAGAATCCAGCAGTCCGGAAAAATCAGGATTAAAGAAGTTTCCTGACAGCAAATATGTGTTCGAAAGGGTGCACATAGACTTTCTAGGACCACACAGGGGCAGGATGTATCTGATACTGATAGATGCATACTCCAGATGGCCAGAAATTGTCCACATGACAAAAACAGATTCGACAAATACGATCGAAAAACTGAGGGAAATATTCGCAAGATATGGTATACCGGACACACTAATCTCAGATAATGGAGCACAGCTGGTGTCAGAAGAATTCGAAAGATTCTGCAAAATGAACGGAATTTTGCACAAAACGGGTCCGCCATACCATCCACAAACAAATGGATGAGCTGAGAACGGAGTGAAATCTTTTAAAAAAGGCTTAGAAAAAGCATTAAAAGATAACAAGGCTCACAACAGCGCAAATAATCTAATCAGCAAGTACTTATTCGCCTACAGAAACGCACCACACCTAACAACGGGCGAATCACCAGCGAACAAATTTTTGGGCAGAAGCTTAAGAAGTAGATTAGATTTGCTAAAAATACCAAAAACAGCAGAAAGAATCCAAAAGCAAATACAGTATTTCAGAGGACACAGAGATGTCACATTCTCAAAAGGAGAAAGGGTGATAGCTCGGGATTATAAGAATCCTATGAAGCCAGGTTGGCAACCAGCAATTGTGGAGGAAGTAATGGGGGAAAAGGCATACATATGTAAACCCGACTTTCAACCAAATCTAAGATGGAAAAGAGGTGACGATCAGATGCGCAAATCGGGTCAATTCTACGAAGCAGCTACAAGAGTACGCCTGACACAATGGAGGAGCCAATCATATCTGAATCGAACCTAGAGAAAGCAACAGAAGACTCAAAAGGAGTAGTTGAAGAACCAACCGCATTCCAACAAGAAGTACAACAAGATGGCAATCATCCAAGGGAAATCCAGCCGACACCCAAGAAAGGCAGACCCAGAATCAAGTACGAACCGGATCCAGGTTTAAACGTAAACCAAAGGGAGCCTCGAGTTCGAAAACCCGTCAACAGAATGAATATGTAGGGTTCAGGCTAAGCGGGGAAGAGTGTAGTATATCGAGATATTGTACACCCAGCCATGACTATAAACCGGGTGGCGTGATGTTTCACACACATCAATGCCACACAGCAATGGATGAGTCAGTCATGTAGACACCGTCATGCAGTTTACATGTCTCAATATAAATCATAAGAATTATACATAAATAAATAAGTCTAATATATTACAGTGTTGCCAACAAAATTTGGACAGAATTTTTGTGTAGAGGTCTATCCAGTTCTTCTTTAATCTAAGGGCCCTACAATGACCGGCTTAATGATTTCATTAAACGGAAAAATGAGGCGGTGAGATCCTAAAGCAAGGATATTATGTAATATCCTTGCTTTAGGATAACATTGGTTATGTTGAAATGTCATATTTTGGTTTTTATTGTTTATGTGTGAATAAACTCGGTATTGTCGGTGACTATTGTGAGATTGTATTTTACTGCTGTAAGTGATATGTTCATTTTATTGAGAGTCTACAGCGCTGTAGCAAAATTGGTCCAAACGAATACAGCTATTATTTCCTAAAATACTCATCAAATATATGCTTTCTTATTAAACCAAGCGCATTGGATGTATTCCTAATGGCTGAGGAACAGTAAATACATACAAGAAGTGCGATTTCTCGCCGCTTTAGCACTTATGCAGCAAATCTGATGTTAGGGTCTATGCAGGTAGTCTTTAATCTAAGCGTTTAAGGCGTATTGTGTTTTGCCAATTTGACATTGGAGCGCATTAATTAGAGAACTGTGCAAGTTAACAAGTTATTTCATTTATTTGTACACAAAAAATTCTCAAATAAAAACGCATTAGATATTGAAAACCGACGAGGTATTTACAGCAATCGATATTGTTTTAACCAGTTTTTGTAGTTTATGATGCAGTGTGATGAGGTTATGTTAAAGCTTTTATTGATGATTTAATTAATGAAGCCGATAAGTTGATACAAGTTTCAATTAATACAAGTTTAATTATGAACCCAAAACGTAGAGAAGACAGATTTGCGAGTTCGGACGTTCAAGTATTGATGGAGAGAAGACGTAAGTTGATATATTTGATTGATAAGGAAATGCATGGATTTTCAATAACTTGATATATTAATTTGATAAGAAGCCTTCTTTCAGAGTCGAATGCTATTGAAGACCATGACAACGACGTTATTTATATTGGAACTGTTCCTTCGGAAGTAATAAATTTGTGCACACCTACGAAGAAAAATCAACCAAGGAAAAGACGAGGCAACCCAAAAGAAATTCAAATAAGTGCTGGTGTAAATTGTGATGGAAGACAGACAATTAGTGGTTCTAATAGAAAGAAGAAAAATCTAGATGAAGAAAACGGAAGCAGCAGCATTGCAATTGTGTCTCCTGAGAAGGGGGAATGTTCCGTATGCTTAGAATCTGCTTTAGCTAACAATCCTACATCGACCATATGTGGACATGTGTACTGTTATGGATGCATAGTTGCTTCCATTCGAGCAACGGAAAAATGTCCCTTATGCTTCAAACATCTTTCTATGGAAAATATTCATCCAATTTACTTATAAATTGATTAAGAAACTTGAACATCCATCTGAGAAATTTCATCATCTTCATAGATGAAATAAATGTTTCGATATCCGAAATAATGTTCAACATTATTTGAAGTATTTTTAAACCGATATTCTTCGGTTTTTAAAATTTGAAGTATATTGAACACAATTTTCGTACTTTAAAATATTGTAATAAATAAAATTTGAATTTTTTATCAATTGTTTGTATTTGGTTCTTTTGATAATTTCATGGATTTTCTTGAAAATTATTAGTTATTTTCGACAGTTTAGTTGTGTACACTAGAAAAATACAAACCAAATCAGCAATAAAGTATAATAAATATCTTATGTAATTACGGACTGAAATTACTTTTGAAATTTTTAATGCATATTATTTTCAGAATCGGTGTAATATTCATAATCAACCGTCAAGAATTCAAAACTCATCACTTGCATCTGAATCGTCTTCGTAATCATCTTCAACGGCTACCTAAGATTTGAATGATTTCGTTAATGCGTTTTTATATTTAAGCTGGTCTTTTTAAATTACTATTTGTCCAGTTTCAATGCTAATTTCTACTTGCAGTCCAATTCGCATTAATATAAAAGCTGTAGTTATAAGAATAAGCAAAGAAACGCGGCATTTCCATGCTAAATTGGTTAAAAATAAAAATGTTTCGCGTAATTGCAAATCCATTTTTTGAATAAATTTTATTCTGAGAGTTGGTTCACTGGCAGTTGCCTCTTGATTAAGAATACTCTGCACTTCTAGCTGATCGTGTTTGAGGATGTGGATAATTTTTCTAACATTTAAGGCTTGTTCCGGTTGAATATGCCTACATAATTCATGTACGGTAGATACGCCACTGTTTAAGGGTGTATTTAATGCACAATCGGCTTACTTGCCAATATTGAGACTATTTTCTAATAGTTGTCGTAGACAGTCTTTAAGTTTCTCAGATACTTACCTTAGCACATTTAAATTAACCCTGATTTTGAATAGTTTCCTTTCTAAAATGTTTTATATCAAAATAACATGAATGTAAACAACGAGCTTTGAAATTTGATATTTGAATAGTTCAAAAATATTATATCTTTTGTGAACATGCCAAGTATTTCGAGATATTCTTTGAAACCAGATACTGGGGAATGCGTTTCGATTCCTTTTTCAGGGATAAAGTTGTCTTCAAATCCAGTTGATTTCCGTGATTCTCCACTATAATCAGAATGTTTGATTTGACATTTCGTTGCGTTCAAAAATAAAATTACATTACGGAAATTTGGTGTTGTGCATTCCGATTGCAGTCTAGTACTGCCGAGAATAAGTTGTTAAGATGACAATAGTACGATTTCTCGTTGCTTTGGAAATTATGCAAACAGAAAATTACATACGCATGTACGAAAATCTAACGGTAGGACCTGCCCAATTATTCTTTAATCTAATGTTGTGAAATTCCGGCAGCCGATGAAACTGTTGACTAATCAACTGGGCTTTTTTTTTGATCAAATAAACAACTGCATAATTCGAGTTCGCTAGGTCAATTAATTAAATTTATTCGTAAGAGGATAACAAATTTATGGCAAATCTAAAGTCAGAAGATCAAGTAAATGTTTACTTTCCTGGCACAAAAGGGGACGATGGGAACAGTTGGTGTTCAGACGTAAAACCAATAGTAAATCACATTTAAAGAAATATTTTTTATTAATTCTCGTGCAAAATATAAACACATCCCAACATCACAAAATATATACAGTCGACATTTTATATCTATTCATTTGATTTTATTTTAAGAGAGCCGTTTGGTATGTCAATTGCATTCAGAATACTATTTTGGAGGATGTTATTTCTTTTTAGATTAATTATAAATTTCTGATTTTCCAAATTATTATCACAAAAATTTTGGATGGCTAAAATACTCCACTCTCGTACCACTAAAATAGAAAAATGAAAAAATGACAATTTATAATCAAATTAACAATCCTTACATGGATTTCTAATGAACAAAGAACAAGCTTACATGGATTTCTGGCATCGATGTTGGTACATTCTAGAATCACATTTATAAAGCCCACCTCTCTGGCAAGGTCTTGATTTATTTTATTCTTAAACAAGAGATTCGAAATTATTCGAACCAACATTTCACGCAACTTTGGCGCTGCCTGGCTAAGCATTTGCAGAGGCGTAAATAAACTATCGAAATATTGTCCAACTTCATTGATTTTCTTTAGTAAATAACCTGCATGCAAAAATAACGAAGAATCACTTTCGAATATGTCTGAATATCTTGCCTCTCCTGAAGAAACTGCTATCACTTCAATGATGACCATCACCTCTTTAACATTAATTTCATCCGGAGATGTGCTTACAATACTTAGAATGTTATCGGACCTTACTTTAAAACTGTTTGTTAAATGTTCCAATAACTGGAATTTTACTAGTCCGCCAATACTTCCATTGCGAATGTAATCGGCGACAAATTCCAGGAATACCATTTGTTGCTCAGCGGTAGACTGCTCGTATAAACCAACGAGATTTTCATATTTCGTTAGAAAATGTTCAATCAATATGTGGATAAATTCAGTATAGTTGCCAGTTGCCGAAGCATCGTGATTGCCCTTCGCCTGTTCCAATAACAGCAGAACCGATTTGAAAATTTCTTTGGCTTTACTTTGTACTGATTGTAAGGTGAACATGTTATATATGATCATCAGTTTTATACAAGTATAAGCCGAAAACAAATCCAAATCACTTAAAAGTAAGTCTCCCATATCCGTCCAAATCATTTCCAGAGCTTGGCCATTTTGAACGCAAATGCTCTCTAGCAATTGCCAGCATCGTTTCTTCACTTTTTCCAAATCGGATTGATATTGTTCATCGATATTAGTCTTCGGTTTGAAAGTGATTATTGTCCGCAGGGATTGTGAAAATTCCCTCCTAGAGGATATGTAATCCCGTACGTGACTACCATTTGGACAAAAGTTCCTCAACACTGTTAAGCATTCCAAACCAATTTTAATTATAAACTTATCTGTATCCGACTCATTTTTCAATTTGTAAGACAAATTGAAAATGTGATTGTATGCTTCGTCAATCACACTTTGTAAGGACTCCTCTGAACTAGTACTTCTACAAAATAATACACCGCATATATATGTTGTGTTTTTTGAAATAAATTGTTATTAATATTTAATATATTCTATTATAAATCAACTTACATTATATAAAACTGCTCAATGCGATCAAGGCATTTTAAGAAGTCTTTATCGTCCATGTCTATTTCGTAAGAGACCTCAACTGACAGCCAAATATTATACAAAGAGTTTTGTAAACTGTATATTATATGTGTAGAAATTTTTGTGTGATATGATTCCTACTGATATCTAGTTCAGTCATGAAAGTTTTCTATACATTATAAAAAATAACGACAAATATTATTTAAAGATAACGACAGCACTTACCTTCTTCGGTTTTTTTTGTCACAACTTTGTGATTTGTCTATCGTTATAGTCTATATTCTAAAGTACGGGGCTTAGATTATACGGTAAAAACACAATTCCGACTGAAACTGAAAACTGAACTACAAATACTGTCAAAGTAAACGAATTTCGTCTAAATTGACCAATTAAATACAATTGCAATAATAATTTTTTATTTATAAATTATGTTTGATTCCATATTTTCATAGTACTACAAGTAATGTATTCACTAACCTTATTTCTATTTCAATTTAAACTGTCAACCAACAAGCCTGCCACATAACAAAACACAGAAATATACGGCAGCACTTGGACCACAACTGATTAATTTAAGCAAGATCTAATTCGGCGATAAAACAGTCGGAGTTTTATGACAACCCCTAAGATTGTGGTGGTTTAGAAATTTTGACAGTCCAACTGGATGCAGTTCTCAGTTTCAGTCAGAATTATGTTCCTGTCAATGCAGTATAACGATTAAACATTACCTGGATAGTCCCGTACGTCAGATTTTCGTATATGTGGACGCAACACATTTTCCCATATTACAAATATGGATTTATATTTTTACATATTTAATATTGTCCATTATAGGGCATAATTTTTGACAATGTAAAAATATAAAATCAGGGGAACCCCCATCAGTAAGTAATCAGGCGATAGTCATTGAAACGTAACTCTGATTACTACTACTGTTGCAAACGAATTTTGTAGTTTTTAAGTTCTTATAGCCGACGAACTCCAATAAACCTCAGTCGAATGATAGGCAACTATTTGCTTATTTATTTATATATAAGATCTCTTAGACATGTGCTAGGAGCCACTTCATAACGGCATAACCATGAGGCCATTTGGCGACTCCATAGTACGTGTGGGAAGCTATTCGAATGAGACTGGTCGTTGATTAGTATGATAGGATAATGAGTATTTTGTTATAGTTTTTGAAGAAAGTTAGTACGTTGGAGAATTTCAATTAGGGAACTAGGGAATAGAGTTGTTGAATCGAGGAGCTCCATAATAGGAGGAATGCTCCTAGCGAAGTAATTCTTGGTATTAATTCATATAAAATATGTATGATGGTGAAATGAGTGCCACAGAATCGAAAATTATGAGTGCGAGCAGTGTGTCCAGAATTTCGGTATAGATGTTGAATAGACTGGTTTATTGGTGGCTATCCAATGAGCGGACAAACATTTCTCGTAATTTTGGCCAGTCATCGTGTATGCTGATTGCTAATGGTGTTAGTTACCATTCATTTAGTAGATGAGGCAGATTGGAAATGACTACGATCACAAACATGAACACAAGGTGAGTTTGATGTACAGATTATCGTACCGTTTATACGGCTCCAAGTGTTGATGTTGCAGATGGCGGTGTTAATTTGTTGTCGTAGCTCAGTGTCAGATATAGGCACAAAAATATTTTCAGCATATATGTAGTAGTTGAATTGTGATAGGAGTTGGGAAAGAGAGTAAATATATATATTGAATAGGCTCGTAGATAGAGGGGATCCTTGTAGGATGCTGTTTTGCGTTTCGATTTTTGACGAAAAATGACCATTGGCGCATATCGTGAAGGTTCTACCAGTTAGGTAGGAACGTGGAAGTGCCAATATTGCAGGATCTACTCTATGTCAGCGCTAATAGTATCCTGTACTAGCAAATTTGGTCATACGCCTTTTCTAAGTTAAACAGCACCATACTCAGAGTTCCCCTGCCCAATCCGTAGGCATATTATTGGGATTAAGTCTGTTAGCAAGATCCGCGATAAGTCTTGTACCTAAAATCTTTTTCAAGCTCCAAGGCAATAATAAAATTCATCTAAAAGATAAGCCGAATAATGGGAGAGATTTAATTTGGAAACTGGATTGGTAGTTGTAACCTTCCAATCATTTGGGAAAATAAATATTTCCCGAATTTTTGTTAAAGAGGTTGACAATTTTAATATGAAAATTCGGAGGGGCATATTTAAAGTTTTTAAAAGAAACCTTGTCTCTGCCAAGTCAATATTGTCCTTGAAGGAATTTACCGAAAAGTTGAAGTGCGTAAGCGTTACTGTCTGGTTCAAGATTAGAATTTTTTGGATCTTAGCAATCTGCTGATGAAGAGGCAGACAATTATCACATTATTGGTTAAAATTTAAAGTTGGCAGAGCGAAATACCTAACGTTGTTTCTTATACCATTGATATAGCTACTTCCAGTAGTGAAAAATAAAGCAAGCGAATTCTGTCAATAATTTGATGTTTGTCAGAAGATAAACCAATCCCTGTTCACTAGATTGAAGCTTCGTGCTCTTAGTAAAAATATAAATTATATTATTTATTAGAGCTAGTTCCTGGATTTTCAGACTTCATTTTGCAGCTATGTAAAAACAGTGTTGCGTTTTTCTGGATTAAGATCTTTCAGCGTATTGATTAATGTATCAACTTATTCGATGATAAATCGGAAGTGGGTTTAAGCTGTTTGGAGATTTTGATTTGGGGATTTTCATAATGTGGCAATATATTTATCTAAAGAATAGTTAATTTCTGATTTTATTATAAGTTTTTATTAGTTTTGATTAGCGTTGAAAATTTGGATAGCTTACGATTTGAAACTGTTTAGGAAGGAGTGCGGGATAATGACCTTTCATTGGATAGGAAAGGAGATAATAGTTGAGTGTTTCGATGGCATAAGATGGTGCATGGACTGATTTTGCAAACGAGGTGGTGGACTGTACTGTGGAAGTACCCATTAGATTTTTTCAAATATTGTTGTTGCTGAAGTCGTGGAGCATTTGTTGGCCAACATAAGTTTGATAATTTATTTTCTCTGCGCGAAAGATGGGTAGCAACGGCCTCCTCAGCAGTATGTATTAATTTTACAGTTCACACAAAAAGTGCATGTAAGTGGTTGTTCTGGGTGATGGGCGAGCCTATATCTGGTACATACCTCCAAAGCCTTAGAATGCTTTTGCGTATGAGCCAGTTCTTGGCAGTTGCAATATTTTAGAGGGTTAGGATAGTAAGTTTGGACTGTAAATCTATATGATCTTCCGAGAAGGATTGCTTATCATCGCGTGTGCATATAATTTGTCTAGCCTCTACTACTATATTCTGCTTAGTTGTTGATAATTTCCTCTTTGAACGTATTAGCAAGTTACTTGTAAAATATTTTCTCCTTTAATAGGTTGGAGTTAACCGATTTGGCGTTAGTAAATTTATCGGCCGGAATTCTAGGTTTTGTTATTAACAGAAAATTACTATTATGGTAATCGATTATTTTTTATTATGACTGAAATGCTTAAGATACAGACTAGTTTTAAATGGACAAAGCTGGTTCATTATATATTTTGATTCAGGTGAACTGGAGATTAGCTGGTTCAAAAAGTTAATCTTGAACTGGGGATTACGAGTGTAATTCAACAAGTACTTAGCCTCACCGCCCAATGGAACTGCTGTCACAACAGAAATTTACCATCGTGCAGTACATTTTTTTAGTAGCCTACTTTCAAAGTTTCAGTCGATTCCCTTCATTAGTTTTGTTTTGAGAGCGTTTGAAAGCGAGCGTGTCGGTCGGTTGCACAAAAATGGAAAAAGAACAATATCGTTCGGTGATTAGATTCTTGTTTTTGGAAGAGAAAACGCGCAGCGAAATCAAAGATAGCTTGGATGCTGTGTATGGTGACTCTTCTCCTTCGATAGCGACCGTCAAGAATTGGTTCAACGAGTTTGTTCCTGGCCGCACGTCGGTTTTTGATGAGCCACGCCCAGGTACCCCGAAAACGGCTGCTACGGAGGAAAACGTTAAAAAAGTCCACGATATCGTGTTGGCAGACTGCCGATTAAAGGTTGACGAGATAGCTGAGACTGTGGGCATCGCAGTAGGAACGGTGCATCATATTCTATACGAAGAACTGGGCATGAGAAAGCTGTCGGCGCGATGGGTGCCGCGTTTGCTCACACCGGAAAACAAGCGCAACCGTGAGACCACATCGGCGACGTGTTTGGCGCTGTTTCAGCGCAATCCAGCGGAGTTCTTGCGTCGTTTCGTGACCGTCGACGAAACATGGATTCACTGGTACACACCAGAGACCAAGGAACAGTCGAAACAGTGGACTTCACCCGGCGAACGTGCTCCGAAGAAGGCGAAGACTGTTCGATCGGCCGGAAAGGTGATGGCCACCGTTTTCTGGGATTCACAAGGTGTAATCCACATCGATTACCTCGAGAAGGGTAAAACAATCACGGGGCGCTACTATGCTGACTTATTGGGCCGATTTGACGTCGAATTGAAGAAAAAGCGGCCCCGCTTTGCGAAGAAAAAAGTGCTGTTCCACCACGACAACGCGCCGGGTCACACCTCCGCCGTCGCCATGGCCAAATTGGTCGAATTGTGCTACGAATTGGTGCCCCATACACCGTACTCCCCAGATTTGGCCCCTGTGACTACTTTTTGTTTCGAAACTTGAAAAAATCACTCGCCGGGAATAGATTTGGGTCGAATGAGGAGGTCATCGTCGCTACGGAGGCCTATTTTGCTTCCCTCGAGAAAATGTATTTTTTGGACGGGTTAAAAAAGTTAGAGCATCGCTGGGCCAAGTGCATCGAGCTTGAAGGAGATTGAGTGGAAAAATAAATTGCCACCTTTCCAAAATTTTCGTTTTTCTTTTGTAGGCTAAGTACTTGTTGAATGACCATCGTAGCTGGTGAACAAAGCTGGTTCATTATATATTTTGATTCAGGTGAACTGGAGTGGTTGTTTTTGTGATTGTAGTTTGGGTTTTTGTTGGTGTAGTAGTAGATGTATCGGGAAACAAAAGGCAAATACCTGTATCTGAAGATAGAGGCGAATCCAAGAAGTTAAGTATGTTAACACTTACACACTTACACTAGATACTAATTCACATTGGGACTAAACGCTGATTTCATTATGTAATCAGAGGTGAAATTTATAAGCAGAATAAATATGAAGTCTAAAACTAATGAAAATTTTATAGTAAAAATCCTGAAAAAAAACTAAGTAACTGGGTTAAGCCGCACTCAACTAAGCAAGCGGGAAAAGATAAATCAGGAACCGATCGAAATTACATTCAAACCGGCTGAGCATTCGACTGTAAATAAAATTGTTATAATGACTGGTTATTTATAATAATTTTAATCTTGTCAAATTTGCTTTCAAGCCTTATTGCTTATTCTATAGGATATACAAAATTTCTCTACTGCAACTATACTTGAAAGTCTGTAGTGTCAGAATAACTATAAACACTTCATTTTTTAACATATTTCAACATAATAAATTATCAAAATATATTATTTATATATATGTTAACTTGTTTTATCTCACTTTTTACAATAATTGGACTTTTTGTGCTACTTAAAATACATTATTAAAAATTTCAACCTGCACAAAACGATTGTTTACATTTGATATGTTACAATTACAAATTAATGTATAAAATTAGCCCCGACCACCAAGAAGATTGTTTTCAGTTTTATAAGTAAAAATAGATGTCAGGCACAGCAGCTAAAAAATATTTTTATCAAGTTTTTAACTTTTATTTTCCGTTATTATTCTTTATTTTTTGTGACCCAAAATCTTTGTATCCAATTTTAATTAAATATTTAAGAAAAATTATAACCGTTATTTTAAATATAATTGTGTTGTAATAGATGGGTAAGGGGCGGCATAAATAGTTTTTTGGCTTCAATAAAATTCAGATACATTTATGATCAGTTTCTGCCGTACTTATACGTATACTTTTGGCAATATTTTAATATTAAATTGATAGAGTGGTTGGAAGCTATCACTTCATAGAGAATGAATAGGCTTGTATATGAAAAGCTTATCAAAATTTAAAATGAAAACCAAATTTTGACAAACTTTTTGTATACAAGCCTATTTAGTAGTTCCATAATCTACATATGATTAGAACTCTGCCATATCTGAGAGAAGTGATATATTAGATGTGAGATGTGGCTGTCTTATGCAAATATTCAACTAGAATATTGAATTTTGGTTATCAAAAAATTCGCTCATGCCTTATTCTAATATTCAACTAGAATTGAGGTTCACAATTTGAATATATACTGAAATTGATCAAAATACAATATCAATATTTATTTGACCGTAGCCCAGTTATTTTTTAAAAATATTTTCCTATATTTTAAGCATAGTTATAACTTAACAATACCAAATGTATGATAAATAATTCTTTGTTTCTTTACTTATGAGGAAGGGGCCACATCTAAGAACCATGATCGTAGGGCTATTCGACTTCTTAGATATTACGGTTTAATTATTTAAATAGACAATATTAGAGAACGTTTTTTCCCTTTTAATTTGGATAGAAGAAAAGTAATAAATATATTTTATAGAGTAGGTAAGTATGTGTAATAAGGTTAAAGAGATGACTAGATTTAGTTGTTCAGTTATTGAAGGAACCTACTCAAAAAGAAGCTCTATGTTATGTGATAATCCCTCAGTATGTGTGGTATGATCATATGAACCTCACGGAATTGGCAGAAAGTATGTTCTCGATTGCCGTGTAGAAAATCGTGGGTAACGGCAGTATGACCAATTTGAATTCAGAGCAAGTTTATTGCCCAGGATTTTGGATTGGTTATCGAGTAAATCGGTTTGGCGATGGTCTGCCCTTATGTAGCGAGGAAAGAGGAAAGTCTCAATATTTTCCCATCCTATATATTTGGTGGACATTGATGCTGTTAATTGTCATAAGATAAGTGAATGCCGCTAATACTGTTGGAACTGGGCGGAGGAGACCCTCTTTTGTAAGCCAATCAGCATATTTGTTGCCAACTGAATAACTAAATAAAACGATTATTTATAAGGCGATGTCTGATATTATTTAGTAATAGATCCATCCTGGAGCCACGAACATCACTTAAAGCAGCGAGTCTATCACTAAAAATAATGGCTTCATGGACATTTTTATTATCATTACTTATAGCAGGTTTTACAGCTGATTGTATTACCCAGAGTTCTGTAAAATAAGTTGTTACCCTATATGGAAAGATACCATAGTATACTTCCTCCAAGCAACAGTAGCCGCAAAAGATGTTAAATAATCATTTGTTGCCGAATCAGTCGCCTACGACCATAGGGATGGAGTTATGCTCAATCAATGCACCACCATTACTGGCAGTTTACCAGTTACAAGCTGATTACTCCAACTGTTATTGGCAAAGTCTATCTAAACCTTTACTGTCATAAGCAGTGATAGCGTCCAAGATAATTACCAGTATCTCCTACCAGCAATACAGAGATCGCACTCGCAATATGGGTATTAACTACAGCCACTACGTTGCTGCTTAAGGCACCTCACCATTATCAGGCATAGTGTGTTCCAACACTATGGAGTACCCCGACTTCCGTAGTACCAATTTCTATTTTAAGAGTACTTCGGTATGTACTCCGCTCATTGGCATCTTGTTAATCCCTAGGCACCGCTAAGCCAGCTCATATATGCGAGTTCGTGAAGACCCGAAAGTACAAGCGGAATCGACATTGGTCTTTCACTCGGTTGTAGCCACCTTGCGTGTCATTTACACACTCATTCACATACCATTCTCGCTTTCCTCTCGAAAAGTGCCATGGTAAATCTATTAAGACATTCATACCGTTCTCGCATACCCAACACACCACTCACATCCACCTAAGTCACGCGAATCCCCATATAGGCCGCTTTACTATCATTCCGGTAGAAAAACCCTCGTAGAAAAATATATCTTGCATTTTGGAATTCCTGCCAGAATCACAACAGATCAGAATACCCAGTTCGAATCCAAATTATTTCTGTATTTAACCAAACCACTAGGAGTACATCAAATCCAAAAAAGTCCTTCTCATCCAAAAGTGAACGGTCTCGTTGAATGTTTCCTCTATCAGTAAAAATACGATTTTAAAGCGCGACGAAATAGCGAAAATTGGCATAGTTAACTTCCAATTATATTACTTGGGATCAGAGCCTCGGTAAAAGAAGATTTACAATGTTACACTTTAACATTACCAGGAGAGTTTTTTATTAATGAGAAACCTGAGTCTAATATTCATAATGTACTCATTACTAAGTTCCGAGAAATAATGTGACAATTGATTCCGACACCAAAACGTCTGGGATATCAAAAATGCATTTTCATTTGTTATGGTTTTAAAAGAAAAATATTTACATGCAAAAATATTTTTCCTGAGTGTTGGAAAGGGACGGAGAAGGTGATAAAGTTTTGATAAAAATGTTATAAACGGTAAGTTCATCAGGAGTGTGGTCTATGACCATACTCAGAGAGCCCATATTTTAGCTGGGCATGCTTGATGCTAGCTTTATGGATAGATTGTGGAAGGATTTGGAATTTGGGCTAATATGTGCCCTCACACCCACCATAAACAGAAAGATCATGTCCCATGAAAGGAGTAAGGGAGATACCAGAGGGAGTTAAGTTCTCCATGGGCGGGGAAAGAAAAAAAATAAAATAAAAATATTAAGAGAAGTGATAGGAGAAAAAAAATTATAAAAATTAATTAAAAGAAATAAATAAACAGAAAATTTAAAGATGGAGAAGAAAAAAATAAATAGGCGAGAAAAGAAAAAAATTGCAAAAAAATATTATTTTTCTTAAGAGAAAAGAAAATAAAAATAAGAAGAAACGACAAAAATTAATAAAATAAAAACATCCCAAAGGAAACCAAAAAAAAATAAAAGAAAAAGGCGAAGAAAAGAAAAGAATGGGTGAAGCCGACTGACCACCCGTTTGGGAGAGCCTTAGATGAACATGCTCTCCCTGGCCTGCCCCAACCACCCTATGATACTCCGCGGGTAGCATATAGTTGAAGTGCCCCTTTTCTATTCTCGACGATGATCTCTTTCAGCCCATCATAGGGCAATCGTGAAACCTGTGGAGGCTGAACAAAAATATCGATTAGTTTAATTTCATTATAATTTTAATTTATGGCTTCATTTACAACGTAGGTTCAAGTGTGTGTGTCCTTGCGAATTTATTTTGGAATGAAGTGTAGAGGTGTTTTATCTAAGGTTCGAAGTGTAACCAGGCCTTCCTCTGAAATATTAATTTTGTGGATAAGAAAATGGTTATTAATGTTTTGCTTAAATTAAAGCATTCCTGCAGTCATTGAAATGCATGGCAATTCAAAATGTATTTTATTTGCTTATTTAAAATATGCACAAAAGTCATATAATTTTCTTAGTTTTTCGGAACAATACCCATGATACATACACATATATTATTGTGCAAACATATAAATATAATTAAAAATTAAAAACAAAATGCGTAATAGAAGTAGTTCGAAATAAAATTAATTTAAAATATTAAGGGTGTAGAAAAGTAGTGGAATGGAAGTGTTGACGTTAACATAAATACTAGTGTGAAAATGCCCAATCACTGATTGTATTTGCAAAAAAGTTAATAGAGTGCAGGTCGGTGAATTGACATTTACTAAGCCCTTTCACACTTGGGTATTTTCCTGTCCGAATAGAAATATAATATACTATTTAACACAAAAATTAAGTAGTAAAACAAATTTTAATTAATGTAGAAATTTCAAAATTTTATTTTTATACCTTTTAAAAGTATTATTTTATTTTTAATAATTACAAGTTCAGAACAAATATTGTACAATGTTAAATATAGAAAAAAATGTTCGTCACTTTCATATTTAAGTATACAGATTCCCATTCCTTATGGAGAAAAGTACTATATGGAGCGAAATGCGACGAATACGCCATAGCCGGAGCTTTTAGGAAACAAAAGTATTTTCAAAATGTCAGAATACCGCTCACTCCACACACATGTTGTGAGGAACGAATTTGTAAAACTAAGAAGTTAGGAGGAGAAAGGGAGGAGCAAAGAGAGCAAATATTTTCTCTTTTTCTTTCCCATTGCAGCAAACGCTCGCTCACTTTAACCGAATAAATCACCATATAAAATGTGTCGGTTAGAATACGCGGAGATTATGCATCGTTCGTGAGGATGGATTATTTGACGATTGCCTATTTCGTACTGTTGCATCAATGTTTGATTGAAAGTATGAATGAGTTAGTAATTGGTCTTTTCTTTCATATTGGTCTTTTCTTGCGCTGCTAATCTGTCTATTTCTTCCAACTGAATAATAGAAAATGTATCTGTTAAAGTATGGAACTTTAATAATGAAACGCAATTATTATGTTTATTAATTAGTGTCATTTATTAACTTTACTGATTACGTGTGTTGTGTACAAAGGTTGAAGCTCAACTGATTATCATCAAGTTAGCACAGCATGAGCTGAACTGTCACATTTAAAAATGTCAAATGACAATCTATTGACATTATTACACGCATTTTTTTTTTTAAATTAAGATTTTTAAAACATCAATATATAATTTGATTTCGATCAAGCTACCCCTAATGACTGTTACAAATCATTACCAGCCATATCTTTGTGGTTGTCTAACTACTCGACTACTTCGCGTTCGATAACCATTTTGAATCGCAGCGTCTACATTTTCATTATTATTGCTCTCTATACTTGCTTCTGAATCATCACTTCCAGCAGTCTTATATTCCGAGGAAGGGTAATTATTCATTTGTTCCACTGGAAGTTCTGGTTCATCTGCAGTTACAATATCCATTGGAGGTTCAATGTTGATTTCCCCATTATAATGCCTTCAACTGGCTTAACTATTTGAATTTCCGGTAACTCATCAAATACCCTGATTTAATATTTTCTTCGAATAGCAATTCACTAGCATTAAAATCTTCATTTTTTGTCTTTGCAATGAATCTACGATTACGGCGGAAATGATTTTCAAAACTATCCCTAATAATGTAAGACCGGTCATTAACAATTCCAACTATATTGCCATAATACCATTCTTTTCCTGTTTTCTTAAATATAACTTAATCGTCCACTCGCAATGACGGCAACGCTCATAGTAATATTTTTGTTTTTCCTTCTTCTATATAATTTTATCTTGAATGATCTCTTCGGATACATTCCTCCGAAGGAGCAATTGTTCCGAAACTGGCCACTTTGTCTTTACCAACCGACCAAAGAATAGTTCAGAAGATGTCATACCCATACTTGCAATCGGCGTTGTGTTATATTCCAGAATCCTATACTGGTATTGATCCACTTCATTTGTCTCATAACATCGTTTTAACAAATTTTTCGCAATGGCCACTCCTTTCTCTGCCAATCCATTACTTTGTGGACACCGTGGACTTGAGTAAATAAATCTGATATTAAAGTCTTCTCCAAACTTTTCAAACCCCGCCGAATTAAATGGAACGTTATCAATTTTAATTATTGACGGATAACCAATGTTTTCAAAAATGCGACCAATGACATCAATAATATGTCCAGAAGACTTGTTGTTCAATTTGGCCGCAATCAAATAATTTGAATATGCATCAAAGATTGCAATGTAATCCCGACCAACATACTCAAATATATCCATGGAAACAAATTAAAATGGATATTTCGGACTTTGTTCCTGAACCAATGGTTATTTTTGATTATTCCGTCTAAACTTCTCACAAACGTTGCAGGATGCAACCATTTCCGTTATTTGACTGTTCATACCAGGCCAATAATACAACATTCTTGCGCGTGCAAGTGTTTTTTCTATCCCTAAATGTGGTTCATGAAGCCACTTTGCAATTTTCCATTGTAATTTGGCTGGAATAATCAATCTGTGATTCAGAAACAGTAACCCATTTTCGAAATGCAATTCCGATTTGAATTTATGAAACTGTTTACTCAAATTATTTAAATGATGATATCCCGGCCAACCATTTTCAACATAACCACAGATGCGTTTATAATTCTCGTCTGAATCGAGCAATTGTTTGTAAAACTTGTAATTTTCTTCCGAAAGACAAACAGATTTTGTGACTGCGTGAATCACGCTCGATAATTGTGGTAACTCAGAAATCTCCGACAACTGTGCACGAGAAAGACAGTCGGCGACTAGCATATTTTTTCCGGGTTTGTACATGATTTCCATTTTTGGATATTTTAACAGCAACATGATCATTCTTTGTAATCTTTGTGTTACGTCATCAATATACCGTTTTATTAGTGTTTCCAGCGGTTTGTGATAACTTTCCACAATAAATTCACGACCGTAAACATAGTAATGAAAACGTTCACACGCGAAAACAATAGCCAACAGTTCTTTTTCAATTTGTGCCCATTTTTGCTCCGTTTTACTAAGAGTTCTGGATGCAAAGGCAACGGGATGCCCATCTTGAATCAAAACCGATCCAAGTCCATCCTTTGATGCATCGGTTTGAATTGTAACCGGTTTTTCAGGGTCATATGCCATTAAAATAGGTTCCGATGTGATAATGTTCAACAAATTGCTAAGTTCTATGTCATGTTTCTCATTCCACTCAAATGGAACATCCTTTCCCGTTAATCGTCGTAATTCAGCTGTTAGCTTTGACAGATTTGGAATAAATTTTGCCAAATATTTGAATACCCCATGCTTATCTGATGGTTTTTTAATTGCTAAGATGGCCTCTCTGTATTTATTGGCCGGTTGTAATGTGCCATTAGAAATAATGTGACCCATGAATTTGACTTCGGACTTACGATATTGAATTTTCTTTGAATTAAACTTGACATTGTGCAAACGTGCACGTTCAAGAACAATTGACAAAATTCTATCGTGTTCCTCTTCATCCGATGCTACAATGGCAATATCATCGAAGTAAACGATGACACCCGGTATGTCACCAAAAACCTGTACCATTACTCTTTGAAATATTTCCGTTGCACAATTTAACCCAAATGGCAGTCGATTGAACTTATATCGGCCAAAGGGTGTCATGAATGTTGTCAATTCCGAACTTTTTTCATCTAATTCCAATTGCCAAAATCCATTTGAGCAATCAAGTACCGTGAAAACTTTTTTATTGCATAGTTCCGATGTGAAATTTTCCATCATACCAATTAAGAAATATTCCCGTTTAATACAAGCATTAAGTGGTTTTGGATCCAAGCAAATACGCAAATCATCCGGTTTTTCCACCACTTGTATGTTATGCACCCAATCAGTTGGATGCGACACTCGCGATATTACTTTCGCGATTTCCATTGCATCCAATTTAGGCTTAAGTTTCTTTATTATCATGTTTGGAAATCTCTTTTTGTAGTGAACAACCGGCTTTGCATCTTCTTTTAACTGAATAGTGACTTTTCCCGGTAATTTTCCAAGCCCATTAAATATGTCACTGTTGCTACTTACAAATTCTTCTTGACTTTCCGTTAATTGAATTGAATTAACGTTCAATCGTTTTATAAGACAAATCTAATGCAAGTATCAAGGCCAAGTATTGGTTCAAGTGCATCACTCACTACCAAAAAATGAGCTAACTTCTCCGTTTGAGAATTCAAATCCATTAAATTAAATTTGACAGTACAAAAAATTTTTACTTTTTTACTGCTATAATCGAATACAGGATAGTCATTTTGTTCATTACTCAATTTTATCTTTAATTTTTCAATAAATTTCAATGGCACACAATTGACGTCAGATCCAGTATCGATTTTGAAGTTAACTACGTCTAATCCTAATTGGTATGCTTTGGGTCCATCGTTTGCATTTATTCCCGATTGAATTTATTCTATAAACACAATTATTACTAAGCGTGTATTCCAAGTTATCTTTTATACTGATGGATTTACCTGACATATCACGCCAGTCGAGATGATTGATTTGTGGTTTCGAAACTTGTCCGGCAATTTGCGATTTATTGCTCTTCTTGCGACACATTCGGAGAAAATGTCCCTTTTTTCCACATTGACAGGTGAAATCCTTCGCTGGACACTGTTTTTGTGTTCCGGTTTCCAATTACCACCACAGTTGAAACAAAAATGTTTGTTGATTGCATTGATTGAATCCGGTTCATTGTTGTTTGATGATGATGGAAAGCAGCAACCAATTGTTTCTTCGAATCCAAAATTCCTTTGTTGATGTTTGCTGATTCATACGTTTTGCACATTTCAACGACACGATCCAATGACAGATTATTTCCATCCAGCAATTTCAACTGGAGTTTTTTTCCGAAAACACCCGTGATTATGCGATCAAGCAACATTTTGTTTTCGTATGAATTGCCACATTCACAGCTAAAATCTCAACGCTCAATTTGCATGTGTAATTCAGTCAAAAACTCGTTGAATGTCTGCCGTTCCCTTTGAATCATATTATTGGATTTATATGATTCCATTGTGACATTCTTTTGTGGCAAACAGTGTGCATCAAAAGCATTTAATACTTCCGTCAATGTTCGCTGGTGTGTTTCTTCTTCAACGTGTGCTGCGACATTACCCTGTGCCGGTACCATTCGTTGTATAGTGACTGTACCCAGCAACGAATTCTCAGAACTATCATTCGGAAACAATGTATTTTATATATTGGAGCCTTTTGTTCCAATCAACCAGAGAAAAAGTGCGATTTTTGTTTCTTCTGGTTGAGCATTCTTGTCGTTTGCTATCATGAAAACCACAAAATCACGTTTCCAATTTTTCTAGTCAATCGCGAAATTCGTGCAATCCAATTCTCTGAGGTCTTTCCGTGTATTTGACATTTTGTATGGTTTTCCGATGAATATTCAAAATATCTGGTTTATTGCACTTTTTCCAAGAAATAATGTGAACATAAACTTTCCGATGTTCAATTTCTTCCGATGAAAATTGCTCAATCACAATGTTGTTTTGCAATAGTATGCTCCGATGACGAAATTCAATGTGTTTGCAATGCAATGCTCCGGTGATGAAATTGAAAAATTTCTTGAATTCCCGATTGTGAACTCACTTTCAGTATTCTTATTTTACGTTAAAATAACTGATTTTTTCACTTTTGACACCATGAAAAAGTATGGAACTTTTATAATGAAACGCAATTATTATGTTTATTAGTTAGTGTCATTTCTTAACTTTACTGATTACGTGTGTTGTGTACAAAGGCTGAAGCTCATCAAGTTAGCACAGCATTAGCTGAACTGTCACATTTACATTTGACAATCTATTGACATTATTACAGTATCAACTTTTGTGTGTATTTCCTTTTAAGAATTGTATTTCTGGTATCATTTCAGAATTTTGTTGATGAATGAAAATAAGGATACGCAAGCATGTTCTAACGTGAATTAGAATATATGCATGAGGAAGTAAAATGTTTAAAATAAAATAGAATATTCCTTGTACACAATCTAGGAATGTACACAAACTCGAGGAAGATTAACTATGGCAAGTACTCTCTTAGGAATTCACAAAATGTCCCACGAATAATAAGTGCACGGATTGCACTTATCCATATGCTATACGAAAATTAATTATTTTGAAGCAATTATAATTCAGAACTCTTTAACGTGATGGCCATTAAGAGTTCTATCGTAATCATCTCACTTGAAACCAGAAACCTTTAGTCTGAGTCAAATCAGACTGAAGAAATTCACTTATTATCAGCTTTACTATAGCACGCGTCCACTCGTACCATGTGAGACCACATAAGCCGTATTCCAATGGACCAATTTTGCCACTCGCAAGTACTTGGGAGCAGATGCCCATAGGAACGCACAGTTTACTGACAGAAGTAAAATATAACCTCAAAATAGTCAACAACAATACTGAGTTTACTCACACAAAAAACAATAAAAACTGAGTTTATTCACACATAAACAATACTGATAAAAATATGACTCTTCAACATAATCAACGAACCGTAAATTGTATGGCGTAACTACGTAAATTGTATGGCGTAACTATGATGACAGCTAGAACTACTCGTGACGAAATTGGTCCATTGGAATACGGCTATAGAATTTCAAGTGTGGGCATAGTAATACTCATTCATAAGCGTAAATTTAATAGGCTGGCATCGGCCAGTCAGTTTCGCTTAGACAAATATACATGTGGGATTGTCCAGATATTACTACATCAGTGACCCATTTGAAATTTTTCATAGCAGGATAATTATCACGAATTTAAGGGCTTGAATATGATGGTTATAACAACGCTTATTTGATATAAAGAATCATCCTGCATAAAGGCGATTCGAATTTTGTATCCCAGTTTCAATAATTTGTTGGCCAATTTTTCGAATGTGAGTGGACTCGTTGGAATTTTTTTGAAAATCTCAACATGATCTTTATAAATTTCATAAAAAAAGCAGAGATTTTGTTGAATCAAATTGTTGAAATTTTATCAAAAGGTTCTTTCGAAATTATTTTGAAATCCCAATTATAAGGTAGAAAGAGAATTTTTTTAATGTCCTATTCCTAAAATAATAATTTTCAAACTGAATTTCAATTATTTCTCTAGAAATCCCATATATTTAACCCGGTTCTAAAATTTCGGAACACACTTTTTAGGAAATTGAAAAAATTTTCTGCTCGAATTCGAAATTACTTTTGCTCGACAAAATAGAAAAACACATTTTGTTCCGAGACATTATTTTGTTTGAAATGTTTTTCATTTCGTAAATATAATTCAAATATAAAGCGCCTCAATTTTGTAGACTTTAGGAGAGTTTTCAAACGCGCCATTCTCCATGAAAGTGGTGACATACCGAAATAACGGTCTATTTTTAACATTCCTCAAGTTTTATTTTGACACTTATCGGAAAGTGCAAGTGAAAGTGTATATTTTATGTTTTTTGGAGTACACGTATTTACGAAAAAGTAAGTATTTATATAAATAGCTATATTGTTAATAAAACTTAATACGAAGTTTTTTGTGAATAATTGCTTCTCATACGAAAAAATGAGGAAGCTGGGAATTTCTTTCTTCGGTAAGTTGACATTTTCATTTTTACTACAGAAATTAACAAAAATTTAGTTTATAATGTGTTTGGATGGTTTTGAATGATTTATTTTATCCAAAAAGTGGTTAAAAAGTGGAAAGTTCGGCATTCAATAAATGTAAACAAATGCGATGGTGACAGTTCAATGTTTACCATAAAATAGTTCAGTGCCGGTGTATATAAAGTGTGTGTAAGAAAGTTTAAGGGACCGAATTTTACAGTCTATTTTCCATTGCTGTTTTCATTGTGTGAAAATAAATAAAGTTTATTCTTCGTTAAGCTTATTATTTAAATAAATTTGTTTTGCTTGCTCTATTAGACCATATTATAATGCAGTTACTAAATAATATTTTTTTTTATTTTTTTAAAATATTAGTTATTAATTTTTTAAGTGCATCAAATTTTTTATCTTGTAATTTAGTTTCAAAGCATTTCCTTTAATGTTGTATACGATTAACTTCTTATTGTGCACATAATTGTTTTGATATAATCAAATAACTTACAATTTATATTTTTAAATGCTCTTCCACTTTATAATTCTGTTTTAATAAATAATATATTGTGGAATATCTGTGTTTTATTATAAATTTCCAAAACTAATTCCCTCAAACTTCAATACCCGTAACATTAAAAAATCTATTTGCTTACGCATAAATGACATCGCATATGAAAATGGTTTTGAACGAACCGCTTCAATCGCATACTGAAGTTTAAAATTGGCTCCCAATGGCTTACGCCGTTTCTGTTGTATTACATGTGGGTGCGTTCTATGAATGTGTTGCCAACAAAATTTGGACAGAATTTTTGTGTAGAGGTCTATCCAGTTCTTCTTTAATCTAAGGGCCCTACAATGACCGGCTTAATGATTTCATTAAACGGAAAAATGATATTATGTAATATTCTTGCTTTAGGATAACATTGGTTATGTTGAAATGTCATATTTTTGTTTTTATTGTTTATGTGTGAATAAACTCGGTATTGTCGGTGACTATTGTGAGATTGTATTTTACTGCTGTAAGTGATATGTTCATTTTATTGAGAGTCTACAGCGCTGTAGCAAAATTGGTCCAAACGAATACAGCTATTATTTCCTAAAATACTCGTCAAATATATGCTTTCTTAATAAACCAAGCGCATTGGATGTATTCCTAATGGCTGAGGAACAGTAAATACATACAAGAAGTGCGATTTCTCGCCGCTTTAGCACTTATGCAGCAAATCTGATGTTAGGGTCTATGCAGGTAGTCTTTAATCTAAGCGTTTAAGGCGTATTGTGTTTTGCCAATTTGACATTGGACCGCATTAATTAGAGAACTGTGCAAGTTAGCAAGTTATTTCATTTATTTGTACACAAAAAATTCTCAAATAAAAACGCATTAGATATTGAAAACCGACGAGGTATTTACAGCAATCGATATTGTTTTAACCAGTTTTTGTAGTTTATGATGCAGTGTGATGAGGTTATGTTAAAGCTTTTATTGATGATTTAATTAATGAAGCCGATAAGTTGATACAAGTTTCAATTAATACAAGTTTAATTATGAACCCAAAACGTAGAGAAGACAGATTTGCGAGTTCGGACGTTCAAGTATTGATGGAGAGAAGACGTAAGTTGATATATTTGATTGATAAGGAAATGCATGGATTTTCAATAACTTGATATATTAATTTGATAAGAAGCCTTCTTTCAGAGTCGAATGCTATTGAAGACCATGACAACGACGTTATTTATATTGGAACTGTTCCTTCGGAAGTAATAAATTTGTGCACACCTACGAAGAAAAATCAACCAAGGAAAAGACGAGGCAACCCTAAAGAAATTCAAATAAGTGCTGGTGTAAATTGTGGTGGAACACAGACAATTAGTGGTTCTAATAGAAAGAAGAAAAATCTAGATGAAGGAAACGGAAGCAGCAGCATTGCAATTGTGTCTCCTGAGAAGGGGGAATGTTCCGTATGCTTAGAATCTGCTTTAGCTAACAATCCTACATCGACCATATGTGGACATGTGTACTGTTATGGATGCATAGTTGCTTCCATTCGAGCAACGGAAAAATGTCCCTTATGCTTCAAACGTCTTTCTATAGAAAATATTCATCCAATTTACTTATAAATTGATTAAGAAACTTGAACATCCATCTGAGAAATTTCATCATCTTCATAGATGAAATAAATGTTTCGATATCCGTAATAATGTTCAACATTATTTGAAGTATTTTTAAACCGATATTCTTAAATTAATGTTGAACATTATTTCGGATATCGTATTTCATTGAACACAATTTTCGTACTTTAAAATATTGTAATAAATAAAATTTGAATTTTTTATCAATTGTTTGTATTTGGTTCTTTTGATAATTATATGGATTTTCTTGAAAATTATTAGTTATTTTCGACAGTTTAGTTGTGTACACTAGAAAAATACAAACCAAATCAGCAATAAAGTATAATAAATATCTTATGTAATTACGGACTGAAATTACTTTTGAAATTTTTAATGCATATTATTTTCAGAATCGGTGTAATATTCATAATCAACCGTCAAGAATTCAAAACTCATCACTTGCATCTGAATCGTCTTCGTAATCATCTTCAACGGCTACCTAAGATTTGAATGATTTCGTTAATGCGTTTTTATATTTAAGCTGGTCTTTTTAAATTACTATTTGTCCAGTTTCAATGCTAATTTCTACTTGCAGTCCAATTCGCATTAATATAAAAGCTGTAGTTATAAGAATAGGCAAAGAAACGCGGCATTTCCATGCTAAATTGGTTAAAAATAAAAATGTTTCGCGTAATTGCAAATCCATTTTTTGAATAAATTTTATTCTGAGAGTTGGTTCACTGGCAGTTGCCTCTTGATTAAGAATACTCTGCACTTCTAGCTGATCGTGTTTGAGGATGTGGATAATTTTTCTAACATTTAAGGCTTGTTCCGGTTGAATATGCCTACATAATTCATGTACGGTAGATACGCCACTGTTTAAGGGTGTATTTAATGCACAATCGTCTTACTTGCCAATATTGAGACTATTTTCTAACAGTTGTCGTAGACAGTCTTTAAGTTTCTCAGATACTTACCTTAGCACATTTGAATTACCTCTGATCTTGAATAGTTTCCTTTCTAAAATGTTTTATATCAAAATAACATGAATGTAAACAACGAGCTTTGAAATTTGATATTTGAATAGTTCAAAAATATTATATCTTTTGTGAACATGCCAAGTATTTCGAGATATTCTTTGAAACCAGATACTGCGGAATGCGTTTCGATTCCTTTTTCAGGGATAAAGTTGTCTTCAAATCCAGTTGATATCCGTGATTCTCCACTATAATCAGAATGTTTTATTTGACATTTCGTTGCGTTCAAAAATAAAATTACATTACGGAAATATGGTGTTGTGCATTCAGATTGCAGTCTAGTACTGCCGAGAATAAGATGTTAAGATGACAATAGTACGATTTCTCGTTGCTTTGGAAATTATGCAAACAGAAAATTACATACGCATGTACGAAAATCTAACGGTAGGACCTGCCCAATTATTCTTTATTCTAATGTTCTGAAATTCCGGCAGCCGATGAAACTATTGACTAATCAACTGGGCTTTTTTTTGATCAAATAAACAAGTGCATAATTCAAGTTCGCTAGGTCAATTAATTAAATTTATTCGTAAGAGGATAACAAATTTATGGCAAATCTAAAGTCAGAAGATCAAGTAAATGTTTACTTTCCTGGCACAAAAGGGGACGATGGGAACAGTTGGTGTTCAGACGTAAAACCAATAGTAAATCACATTTAAGAAATATTTTTTATTAATTCTCGTGCAAAATATAAACACATCCCAACATCACAAAATATATACAGTCGACATTTTATATCTATTCATTTGATTTTATTTTAAGAGAGCCGTTTGGTATGTCAATTGCATTCAGAATACTATTTTGGAGGATGTTATTTCTTTTTAGATTAATTATAAATTTCTGATTTTCCAAATTATTATCACAAAAATTTTGGATGGCTAAAATACTCCACTCTCGTACCACTAAAATAGAAAAATGAAAAAATGACAATTTATAATCAAATTAACAATCCTTACATGGATTTCTAATGAACAAAGAACAAGCTTACATGGATTTCTGGCATCGATGTTGGTACATTCTAGAATCACATTTATAAAGCCCACCTCTCTGGCAAGGTCTTGATTTATTTTATTCTTAAACAAGAGATTCGAAATTATTCGAACCAACATTTCACGCAACTTTGGCCCTGCCTGGCTAAGCATTTGCAGAGGCGTAAATAAACTATCGAAATATTGTCCAACTTCATTGATTTTCTTTAGTAAATAACCTGCATGCAAAAATAACGAAGAATCACTTTCGAATATGTCTGAATATCTTGCCTCTCCTGAAGAAACTGCTATCACTTCAATGATGACTATCACCTCTTTAACATTAATTTCATCCGGAGATGTGCTTACAATACTTAGAATGTTATCGGACCTTACTTTAAAACTGTTTGTTAAATGTTCCAATAACTGGAATTTTACTAGTCCGCCAATACTTCCATTGCGAATGTAATCGGCGACAAATTCCAGGAATACCATTTGTTGCTCAGCGGTAGACTGCTCGTATAAACCAACGAGATTTTCATATTTCGTTAGAAAATGTTCAATCAATATGTGGATAAATTCAATATAGTTGCCAGTTGCCGAAGCATCGTGATTGCCCTTCGCCTGTTCCAATAACAGCAGAACCGATTTGAAAATTTCTTTGTCTTTACTTTGTACTGATTGTAAGGTGAACATGTTATATATGATCATCAGTTTTATACAAGTATAAGCCGAAAACAAATCCAAATCACTTAAAAGTAAGTCTCCCATATCCGTCCAAATCATTTCCAGAGCTTGGCCATTTTGAACGCAAATGCTCTCTAGCAATTGCCAGCATCGTTTCTTCACTTTTTCCAAATCGGATTGATATTGTTCATCGATATTAGTCTTCGGTTTGAAAGTGATTATTGTCCGCAGGGATTGTGAAAATTCCCTCCTAGAGGATATGTAATCCCGTACGTGACTACCATTTGGACAAAAGTTCCTCAACACTGTTAAGCATTCCAAACCAATTTTAATTATAAACTTATCTGTATCCGACTCATTTTTCAATTTGTAAGACAAATTGAAAATGTGATTGTATGCTTCGTCAATCACACTTTGTAAGGACTCCTCTGAACTAGTACTTCTACAAAATAATACACCGCATATATATGTTGTGTTTTTTGAAATAAATTGTTATTAATATTTAATATATTCTATTATAAATCAACTTACATTATATAAAACTGCTCAATGCGATCAAGGCATTTTAAGAAGTCTTTATCGTCCATGTCTATTTCGTAAGAGACCTCAACTGACAGCCAAATATTATACAAAGAGTTTTGTAAACTGTATATTATATGTGTAGAAATTTTTGTGTGATATGATTCCTACTGATATCTAGTTCAGTCATGAAAGTTTTCTATACATTATAAAAAATAACGACAAATATTATTTAAAGATAACGACAGCACTTACCTTCTTCGGTTTTTTTTGTCACAACTTTGTGATTTGTCTATCGTTATAGTCTATATTCTAAAGTACGGGGCTTAGATTATACGGTAAAAACACAATTCCGACTGAAACTGAAAACTGAACTACAAATACTGTCAAAGTAAACAAATTTCGTCCAAATTGACCAATTAAATACAATTGCAATAATAATTTTTTATTTATAAATTATGTTTGATTCCATATTTTCATAGTACTACAAGTAATGTATTCACTAACCTTATTTCTATTTCAATTTAAACTGTCAACCAACAAGCCTGCCACATAACAAAACACTGAAATATATGGTAGCACTTGGACCACAACTGATTAATTTAAAGAAGATTTAATTCGGCGATAAAACAGTTGGAGTTTTGTGACATCCCCTAAGATTGTGGTGGTTTAGAAATTTTGACAGTCCAACTGGATGCAGTTCTCAGTTTCAGTCAGAATTATGTTCCTGTCAATGCAGTATAACGATTAAACATTACCTGGATAGTCCCGTACGTCAGATTTTCGTATATGTGGACGCAACACATTTTCCCATATTACAAATATGGATTCATATTTTTACATATTTAATATTGTCCATTATAGGGCATAATTTTTGACAATGTAAACATATAAAATCAGGGGAACCCCCATCAGAAAGTAATCAGGCGATAGTCATTGAAACGTAACTCTGATTACTACTACTGTTGCAAACGAATTTTGTAGTTTTTAAGTTCTTATAGCCGATGAACTCCAGTAAACGTCAGTCGAATGATAGGCAACTATTTGCTTATTTATTTATATATAAGGTCTCTTAGACATGTGCTAGGAGCCACTTCATAACGGCATAACCATGAGGACATTTGGCGACTCCATAGTACGTGTGGGAAGCTATTCGAATGAGACTGGTCGTTGGTTAGTATGATAGGATAATGAGTATTTTGTTATAGTTTGTGAAGAAAGTTAGTACGCTGGAGAATTTCAAATAGGGAACTAGGAAATGGAGTTGTTGAATCCAGGAGCTCCATAATGGGAGGAATGCTCCTAGCGAAATAATTCTTGGTATTAATTCATATAAAATATGGATGATGGTGAGATGAGTGCCACAGAATCTAAAATTATGAGTGCGAGCAGTATGTCCAGAATTTCGGTATGGATGTTGAATAGACTGGTTTATTGGTGGCTATCCAATGAGCGGACAAACATTTCTCGTAATTTTGGCCAGTCATCGTGTATGCTGATTGCTAATGGTGTTAGTTACCATTCATTTAGTAGATGAGGTAGATTGGAAATGACTACGATCACAAACATGAACACAAGGTGAGTTTGATGCACAGATTATTTTACCGTTTATACGGCTCCAAGTGTTGATGTTGCAGATGGCGGTGTTAATTTGTTGTCGTAGCTCAGTATCAGGCACAAAAATATTTTCAGCATATATGTAGTAGTTGAATTGTGATAGGAGTTGGGAAAGAGAGTAAATATATATATTGAATAGGCTCGTAGATAGAGGGGATCCTTGTAGGATGCTGTTTTGCGTTTCGATTTTTGACGAAAAATGACCATTGGCGCATATCGTGAAGGTTCTACCAGTTAGGTAGGAACGTGGAAGTGCCAATATTGCAGGATCTACTCTATGTCAGCGCTAATAGTATCCTGTACTAGCAAATTTGGTCATACGCCTTTTCTAAGTTAAACAGCACCATACTCAGAGTTCCCCTGCCCAATCCGTAGGCATATTATTGGGATTAAGTCTGTTAGCAAGATCCGCGATAAGTCTTGTACCTAAAATCTTTTTCAAGCTCCAAGGCAATAATAAAATTGATCTAAAAGATAAGCCGAATAATGGGAGAGATTTTATTTGGAAACTGGATTGGCAGTTGTAACCTTCCAATCATTTGGGAAAATAAATATTTCCCGAAGTTTTGTTAAAGAGGTTGACAATTTTAATATGAAAAGTCGAAGAGGCATATTTAAACCTGTTAAAAGAAACCTTGTCTCTGCCAAGTCAATATTGTCCTTGAAGGAATTTACCGAAAAGTTGAAGTGCGTAAGCGTTACTGTCTGGTTCAAGATTAGAATTTTTTGGATCTTAGCAATCTGCTGATGAAGAGGCAAATAATTATCACATTATTGGTTAAAATTTAAAGTTGGCAGAGCGAAATACCTAACGTTGTTTCTTATACCATTGATATAGCTACTTCCCGTAGTGAAAAATAAAGCAAGCGAATTCTGTCAATAATTTGATGTTTGTCAGAAGATAAACCAATCCCTGTTCACTAGATTGAAGCTTCGTGCTCTTAGTAAAAATATAAATTATATTATTTATTAGAGCTAGTTCCTGGATTTTCAGACTTCATTTTGCAGCTATGTAAGAACAGTGTTGCGTTTTTCTGGATTAAGATCTTTCAGCGTATTGATTAATGTATCAACTTATTCGATGATAAATCGGAAGTGGGTTTAAGCTGTTTGGAGATTTTGATTTGGGGATTTTCATAATGTGGCAATATATTTATCTAAAGAAAAGTTAATTTTTGATTTTATTATAAGTTATTTTATTATTATTTTTTATTATGACTGAAATGCTTAAGAGACAGACTAGTTTTAAATGGACGAAGCTGGTTCATTATATATTTTGATTCAGGTGAACTGGAGATTATTAAGAATCGGGGTTAATCGGTAACTTCAATTGGAAGGAAGGAAAAGTTAATGAATTTGTTTAGTACAAAAAAGTTCTAGTTATTTCGATTGTGGTTGTTTTTGTGATTGTAGTTTGGGTTTTTGTTGGTGTAGTAGTAGATGTATCGGGAAACAAAAGGCAAATACCTGTATCTGAAGACAGAGGCGAATCCAAGAAGCTGATAACTATCTTCATAGTTAACACTTACACACTTACACTAGATACTATTTCACATTAGGACTAAACGCTGATTTCATTATGTAATCAGAGGTGAAATTTATAAGCAGAATAAATATGAAGTCTAAAACTAATGAAAATTTTATAGTAAAAATCCTAAAAAAAACTAAGTAACTGGGTTAAGCCGCACTCAACTAAGTGCTAATCTATTAAGACATTCATACCGTTCTCTCATACCCAACACACCACTCACATCCACCTAAGTCACGCAAATCCCCATATAGGCCGCTTTACTATCATTCCGGTAGAAAAAACCCTCGTAGAAAAATATATCTTGCATTTTGGAATTCCTGCCAGAATCACAACAGATCAGAATACCCAGTTCGAATTTAAATTATTTCTGTAATTAACCAAACCACTAGGAGTACATCAAATCCAAATAAGTCCTTCTCATCCAAAAGTGAACGGTCTCGTTGAATGTTTCCACTATCAGTAAAAATACGATTTTAAAGCGCGACGAAATAGCGAAAATTGGCATAGTTAACTTCCAATTATATTACTTGAGATCAGAGCCTCCGTAAAAGAAGATTTACAATGTTCCACTGCTGAATTAGTGTATGGACACACTTTAAAATTACCAAGAGAGTTTCTTATTAATGAAAAACCTGAGTCTAATATTCATAATGTACTCATTACTAAGCTCCGAGAAATAATGTGAAAATTGATTCCGACACCAAAACGTCTGGGATATCAAAAATGCATTTTCATTTGTTATGGTTTTAAAAGAAAAATATTTACATGCAAAAATATTTTTCCTGAGTGTTGGAAAGGGACGGAGAAGGTGATAAAGTTTTGATAAAAATGTTATAAACGGTAAGTTCATCAGGAGTGTGGTCTATGACCATACTCAGAGAGCCCATATTTTAGCTGGGCATGCTTGATGCTAACTTTATGGACAGATTGTGGAAGGATTCGGAATTTGGGCTAATATGTGCCCTCACACCCACCATAAACAGAAAGATCATGTCCCATGAAAGGAGTAAGGGAGATACCAGAGGGAGTTAAGTTCTCCATGGGCGGGGAAAGAAAAAAAATAAAAGAAAAATATTAAAAGAAGTGAAAGGAGAAAAAAAATTATAAAAATTATTAAAAGAAATAAATAAACAGAAAATTTAAAGATGGAGAAGAAAAAAATAAATAGGCGAGAAAAGAAAAAATTGCAAAAAAATATTATTTTTCTTAAGAGAAAAGAAAATAAAAATAAGAAGAAACGAAAAAAATTAATATAATAAAAACATCCCAAAGGAAACTAAAAAAAAATAAAAGAAAAAGGAGAAGAAAAGAAAAAGAATGGGTGAAGCCGACTGACCACCCGTTTGGGAGAGCCTTAGATGAACATGCTCTCCCTGGCCTGCCCCAACCACCCTATGATACTCCGCGGGTAGCATATAGTTGAAGTGCCCCTTTTCTATTCTCGACGATGATCTCTTTCAGCCCATCATAGGGCAATCGTGAAACCTGTGGAGGCTGAACAAAAATATCGATTAGTTTAATTTCATTATAATTTTAATTTATGGCTTCATTTACAACGTAGGTTCAAGTGTGTGTGTCCTTGCGAATTTATTTTGGAATGAAGTGTAGAGGTGTTTTATCTAAGGTTCGAAGTGTAACCAGGCCTTCCTCTGAAATATTAATTTTGTGGATAAGAAAATTGTTATCAATGTTTTGCTTAAATTAAAGCATTCCTGCAGTCATTGAAATGCATGGCAATTCAAAATGTATTTTAGTTGTTTTATTAAAATATGCACAAAAGTCATATAATTTTCTTAGTTTTTCGGAACAATACCCATGATACATACACATATATTATTGTGCAAACATATAAATATAATTAAAAATTAAAAACAAAATGCGTAATAGAAGTAGTTCGAAATAAAATTAATTTAAAATATATAAGGGTGTAGAAAAGGAGTGGAATGGAAGTGTTGACGTTAACATAAATACTAGTGTGAAAATGCCCAATCACTGATTGTATTTGCAAAAAAGTTAATAGAGTGCAGGTCGGTGAATTGACAATTGCTAAGCCTTTTCACACTTGGGTATTTTCCTGTCCGAATAGAAATATATTGTAATATACAATTAAAATTATTGAAAACTATTTAACACAAAAATTAAGTAGTAATAGACAAATTTTAATTAATGTAGAAATTTCAAAATTTTATTTTTATACCTTTTAAACGTATTATTTTATTTTTAATAATTACAAGTTCAGAACAAATATTGTACAATGTTAAATATAGAAAAAAATGTTCGTCACTTTCATATTTAAGTATACAGATTCCCATTCCTTATGGAGAAAAGTACTATATGGAGCGAAATGCGACGAATACGCCATAGCCGGAGCTTTTAGGAAACAAAAGTATTTTCAAAATGTCAGAATACCGCTCACTCCACACACATGTTGTGAGGAACGAATTTGTAAAACTAAGAAGTTAGGAGGAGAAAGGGAGGAGCAAAGAGAGCAAATATTTTCTCTTTTTCTTTCCCATTGCAGCAAACGCTCGCTCACTTTAACCGAATAAATCACCATATAAAATGTGTCGGTTAGAATACGCGGAGATTATGCATCGTTCGTGAGGATGGATTATTTGACGATTGCCTATTTCGTACTGTTGCATCAATGTTTGATTGAAAGTATGAATGAGTTAGTAATTGGTCTTTTCTTTCATATTGGTCTTTTCTTGCGCTGCTAATCTGTCTATTTCTTCCAACTGAATAATAGAAAATGTATCTGTTAAAGTATGGAACTTTAATAATGAAACGCAATTATTATGTTTATTAATTAGTGTCATTTATTAACTTTACTGATTACGTGTGTTGTGTACAAAGGTTGAAGCTCAACTGATTATCATCAAGTTAGCACAGCATGAGCTGAACTGTCACATTTAAAAATGTCAAATGACAATCTACCCAAGTAACACCAGTTACGGAAATTATGGTATTTAACGGCACTCTGGCGAAACTGTGTTCCGTCATATGATTACGAATTTGTTCAAGATGGGTTCAGAAACGGTTCAGAAACGGTTCAGAAACTGTTCGTTCTTTGTCTGTGAAAGCCGATGCTCAAACAATTAGTTTGCTTTCATGTATGGGTGCATTCATACATGAAATTGCATGTATGGGTGCACCCATACATGAAAGCAAAAAATTTTCGAGTTCCGGCTTGTAGCGACAAAGCACGAACAGTTTCTGAACCGTTTCTGAACCCATCTTGAACAAATTCGTAATTATATGACGGAACAGAGTTCCGTCAGAGTGCCGTTAAATAGCTTTATTTTCGTAGCTTGCGTTACTTGGGTCTTCATTATAGTTAAATATTTTTAATTTTTTTTGTAATCAAATATATTTTCATAACATTAAAAAATTAATAACAAAAAATTAAATAAAATAGCCTCTTCTAGCTATATAACCATATAAAAAACTTAAAACCTATTCAATTTCTAGGAACTCGATGTCATCGAACAATTCGGTGTCCGAAGTAGTTGCACAATGTTGTTCTTTTTTTTTGGTTTTTTTGGATATATTGTCTTTTGCGGTATAAAAAAACCTCCTCAAAATTTTATTTATATCATCTTCCCTAACGAAGGGAAATTTATCCAATGCACAATCTATATTAAAAAATAGTTATTAGTTATGTTATCATAGATTTAAAAATAATTTAGATTATGCTTACTCTTCATTATTTTTGACACATTCAGGTCCTTGAAGCCAATATTTCCCTGCCTCCCATCAAATGTAAATTTGGAGGCCAATTCTTCGGTAAACAATATTTTGCACGTTGTATATAAAAACTTTTTCAATTCTGTTCCCGACTGCTTCATAAAAATATCTATCTGTTGATCAATATAGTACATACATTAAAATGATAACTTGTAATAATATCACAAATATGATTATACCAATTCTATTTTCACGTCTTCACTTGCTTCTAAAAGCGATTCATCAAATAGTTTGAATTTATCAACTCGGCCTATATCAACTCGTGCTGCACCTTCCTTCTGTTTCATCCGAACTTTGAAGATATTCAGTGGAATAATGTTGTATTTGTGGAGTGCTGGAGCTTTCTTCTGTTTTATCCAAACTTTCAAGATATTCAATGGAATTGTCGGTTTCAATTATATTACCTTGCACCGGTATACGCAAATCAACAAGTGTGAATTCTAGGTTTTTTTTTTTACTGCACATACTAATTTTCTTTTTATTTCGTTCGCGACTTCCCTTTCGTACGCTCTTTTGGACATTTTCCTTTTAATAATATTATTATTTATTATATATTTTAATTCTAATAATATAGTTTAATTAATATAATGTACTATTACGTTTCTTTTTTTTACGCACGAGAAAAACTTGTTGTCGCCGCAACATTCAATTAGCAATTGGTTATTTCACAACTAATAGAAATGAAAATTTACAATTCTAATAATATAATTTAATTATAATATAATGTACTATTATGTTTCTTTATTTTACGCACGAGGAAAACTTGTGTCGCCGCAACATTCAATTAGCAATTGGTTATTTTGACAACTAATAGAAATGTAAATTTACAATACATTCACACTAAATTCATTTCGAGTTCAGTTAGTTCCGTCATTCAAGTCCATAGACGACACTCATTCGTAATACGACATAATCCTGAACTAAGAGCCGTCAGAGGTAATAAAAACGGAACTCATTGACGGAACTTATTGAATGAGTTCCGAGTGCGTTACTTGGGTATTGACATTATTACACGCATTTTTTTTTTTAAATTAAGATTTTTAAAACATCAATATATAATTTGATTTCGATCAAGCTACCCCTAATGACTGTTACAAATCATTACCAGCCATATCTTTGTGGTTGTCTAACTACTCGACTACTTCGCGTTCGATAACCATTTTGAATCGCAGCGTCTACATTTTCATTATTATTGCTCTCTATACTTGCTTCTGAATCATCACTTCCAGCAGTCTTATATTCCGAGGAAGGGTAATTATTCATTTGTTCCACTGGAAGTTCTGGTTCATCTGCAGTTACAATATCCATTGGAGGTTCAATGTTGATTTCCCCATTATAATGCCTTCAACTGGCTTAACTATTTGAATTTCCGGTAACTCATCAAATACCCTGATTTAATATTTTCTTCGAATAGCAATTCACTAGCATTAAAATCTTCATTTTTTGTCTTTGCAATGAATCTACGATTACGGCGGAAATGATTTTCAAAACTATCCCTAATAATGTAAGACCGGTCATTAACAATTCCAACTATATTGCCATAATACCATTCTTTTCCTGTTTTCTTAAATATAACTTAATCGTCCACTCGCAATGACGGCAACGCTCATAGTAATATTTTTGTTTTTCCTTCTTCTATATAATTTTATCTTGAATGATCTCTTCGGATACATTCCTCCGAAGGAGCAATTGTTCCGAAACTGGCCACTTTGTCTTTACCAACCGACCAAAGAATAGTTCAGAAGATGTCATACCCATACTTGCAATCGGCGTTGTGTTATATTCCAGAATCCTATACTGGTATTGATCCACTTCATTTGTCTCATAACATCGTTTTAACAAATTTTTCGCAATGGCCACTCCTTTCTCTGCCAATCCATTACTTTGTGGACACCGTGGACTTGAGTAAATAAATCTGATATTAAAGTCTTCTCCAAACTTTTCAAACCCCGCCGAATTAAATGGAACGTTATCAATTTTAATTATTGACGGATAACCAATGTTTTCAAAAATGCGACCAATGACATCAATAATATGTCCAGAAGACTTGTTGTTCAATTTGGCCGCAATCAAATAATTTGAATATGCATCAAAGATTGCAATGTAATCCTGACCAACATACTCAAATATATCCATGGAAACAAATTAAAATGGATATTTCGGACTTTGTTCCTGAACCAATGGTTATTTTTGATTATTCCGTCTAAACTTCTCACAAACGTTGCAGGATGCAACCATTTCCGTTATTTGACTGTTCATACCAGGCCAATAATACAACATTCTTGCGCGTGCAAGTGTTTTTTCTGTCCCTAAATGTGGTTCATGAAGCCACTTTGCAATTTTCCATTGTAATTTGGCTGGAATAATCAATCTGTGATTCAGAAACAGTAACCCATTTTCGAAATGCAATTCCGATTTGAATTTATGAAACTGTTTACTCAAATTATTTAAATGATGATATCCCGGCCAACCATTTTCAACATAACCACAGATGCGTTTATAATTCTCGTCTGAATCGAGCAATTGTTTGTAAAACTTGTAATTTTCTTCCGAAAGACAAACAGATTTTGTGACTGCGTGAATCACGCTCGATAATTGTGGTAACTCAGAAATCTCCGACAACTGTGCACGAGAAAGACAGTCGGCGACTAGCATATTTTTTCCGGGTTTGTACATGATTTCCATTTTTGGATATTTTAACAGCAACATGATCATTCTTTGTAATCTTTGTGTTACGTCATCAATATACCGTTTTATTAGTGTTTCCAGCGGTTTGTGATAACTTTCCACAATAAATTCACGACCGTAAACATAGTAATGAAAACGTTCACACGCGAAAACAATAGCCAACAGTTCTTTTTCAATTTGTGCCCATTTTTGCTCCGTTTTACTAAGAGTTCTGGATGCAAAGGCAACGGGATGCCCATCTTGAATCAAAACCGATCCAAGTCCATCCTTTGATGCATCGGTTTGAATTGTAACCGGTTTTTCAGGGTCATATGCCATTAAAATAGGTTCCGATGTGATAATGTTCAACAAATTGCTAAGTTCTATGTCATGTTTCTCATTCCACTCAAATGGAACATCCTTTCCCGTTAATCGTCGTAATTCAGCTGTTAGCTTTGACAGATTTGGAATAAATTTTGCCAAATATTTGAATACCCCATGCTTATCTGATGGTTTTTTAATTGCTAAGATGGCCTCTCTGTATTTATTGGCCGGTTGTAATGTGCCATTAGAAATAATGTGACCCATGAATTTGACTTCGGACTTACGATATTGAATTTTCTTTGAATTAAACTTGACATTGTGCAAACGTGCACGTTCAAGAACAATTGACAAAATTCTATCGTGTTCCTCTTCATCCGATGCTACAATGGCAATATCATCGAAGTAAACGATGACACCCGGTATGTCACCAAAAACCTGTACCATTACTCTTTGAAATATTTCCGTTGCACAATTTAACCCAAATGGCAGTCGATTGAACTTATATCGGCCAAAGGGTGTCATGAATGTTGTCAATTCCGAACTTTTTTCATCTAATTCCAATTGCCAAAATCCATTTGAGCAATCAAGTACCGTGAAAACTTTTTTATTGCATAGTTCCGATGTGAAATTTTCCATCATACCAATTAAGAAATATTCCCGTTTAATACAAGCATTAAGTGGTTTTGGATCCAAGCAAATACGCAAATCATCCGGTTTTTCCACCACTTGTATGTTATGCACCCAATCAGTTGGATGCGACACTCGCGATATTACTTTCGCGATTTCCATTGCATCCAATTTAGGCTTAAGTTTCTTTATTATCATGTTTGGAAATCTCTTTTTGTAGTGAACAACCGGCTTTGCATCTTCTTTTAACTGAATAGTGACTTTTCCCGGTAATTTTCCAAGCCCATTAAATATGTCACTGTTGCTACTTACAAATTCTTCTTGACTTTCCGTTAATTGAATTGAATTAACGTTCAATCGTTTTATAAGACAAATCTAATGCAAGTATCAAGGCCAAGTATTGGTTCAAGTGCATCACTCACTACCAAAAAATGAGCTAACTTCTCCGTTTGAGAATTCAAATCCATTAAATTAAATTTGACAGTACAAAAAATTTTTACTTTTTTACTGCTATAATCGAATACAGGATAGTCATTTTGTTCATTACTCAATTTTATCTTTAATTTTTCAATAAATTTCAATGGCACACAATTGACGTCAGATCCAGTATCGATTTTGAAGTTAACTACGTCTAATCCTAATTGGTATGCTTTGGGTCCATCGTTTGCATTTATTCCCGATTGAATTTATTCTATAAACACAATTATTACTAAGCGTGTATTCCAAGTTATCTTTTATACTGATGGATTTACCTGACATATCACGCCAGTCGAGATGATTGATTTGTGGTTTCGAAACTTGTCCGGCAATTTGCGATTTATTGCTCTTCTTGCGACACATTCGGAGAAAATGTCCCTTTTTTCCACATTGACAGGTGAAATCCTTCGCTGGACACTGTTTTTGTGTTCCGGTTTCCAATTACCACCACAGTTGAAACAAAAATGTTTGTTGATTGCATTGATTGAATCCGGTTCATTGTTGTTTGATGATGATGGAAAGCAGCAACCAATTGTTTCTTCGAATCCAAAATTCCTTTGTTGATGTTTGCTGATTCATACGTTTTGCACATTTCAACGACACGATCCAATGACAGATTATTTCCATCCAGCAATTTCAACTGGAGTTTTTTTCCGAAAACACCCGTGATTATGCGATCAAGCAACATTTTGTTTTCGTATGAATTGCCACATTCACAGCTAAAATCTCAACGCTCAATTTGCATGTGTAATTCAGTCAAAAACTCGTTGAATGTCTGCCGTTCCCTTTGAATCATATTATTGGATTTATATGATTCCATTGTGACATTCTTTTGTGGCAAACAGTGTGCATCAAAAGCATTTAATACTTCCGTCAATGTTCGCTGGTGTGTTTCTTCTTCAACGTGTGCTGCGACATTACCCTGTGCCGGTACCATTCGTTGTATAGTGACTGTACCCAGCAACGAATTCTCAGAACTATCATTCGGAAACAATGTATTTTATATATTGGAGCCTTTTGTTCCAATCAACCAGAGAAAAAGTGCGATTTTTGTTTCTTCTGGTTGAGCATTCTTGTCGTTTGCTATCATGAAAACCACAAAATCACGTTTCCAATTTTTCTAGTCAATCGCGAAATTCGTGCAATCCAATTCTCTGAGGTCTTTCCGTGTATTTGACATTTTGTATGGTTTTCCGATGAATATTCAAAATATCTGGTTTATTGCACTTTTTCCAAGAAATAATGTGAACATAAACTTTCCGATGTTCAATTTCTTCCGATGAAAATTGCTCAATCACAATGTTGTTTTGCAATAGTATGCTCCGATGACGAAATTCAATGTGTTTGCAATGCAATGCTCCGGTGATGAAATTGAAAAATTTCTTGAATTCCCGATTGTGAACTCACTTTCAGTATTCTTATTTTACGTTAAAATAACTGATTTTTTCACTTTTGACACCATGAAAAAGTATGGAACTTTTATAATGAAACGCAATTATTATGTTTATTAGTTAGTGTCATTTCTTAACTTTACTGATTACGTGTGTTGTGTACAAAGGCTGAAGCTCATCAAGTTAGCACAGCATTAGCTGAACTGTCACATTTACATTTGACAATCTATTGACATTATTACAGTATCAACTTTTGTGTGTATTTCCTTTTAAGAATTGTATTTCTGGTATCATTTCAGAATTTTGTTGATGAATGAAAATAAGGATACGCAAGCATGTTCTAACGTGAATTAGAATATATGCATGAGGAAGTAAAATGTTTAAAATAAAATAGAATATTCCTTGTACACAATCTAGGAATGTACACAAACTCGAGGAAGATTAACTATGGCAAGTACTCTCTTAGGAATTCACAAAATGTCCCACGAATAATAAGTGCACGGATTGCACTTATCCATATGCTATACGAAAATTAATTATTTTGAAGCAATTATAATTCAGAACTCTTTAACGTGATGGCCATTAAGAGTTCTATCGTAATCATCTCACTTGAAACCAGAAACCTTTAGTCTGAGTCAAATCAGACTGAAGAAATTCACTTATTATCAGCTTTACTATAGCACGCGTCCACTCGTACCATGTGAGACCACATAAGCCGTATTCCAATGGACCAATTTTGCCACTCGCAAGTACTTGGGAGCAGATGCCCATAGGAACGCACAGTTTACTGACAGAAGTAAAATATAACCTCAAAATAGTCAACAACAATACTGAGTTTACTCACACAAAAAACAATAAAAACTGAGTTTATTCACACATAAACAATACTGATAAAAATATGACTCTTCAACATAATCAACGAACCGTAAATTGTATGGCGTAACTACGTAAATTGTATGGCGTAACTATGATGACAGCTAGAACTACTCGTGACGAAATTGGTCCATTGGAATACGGCTATAGAATTTCAAGTGTGGGCATAGTAATACTCATTCATAAGCGTAAATTTAATAGGCTGGCATCGGCCAGTCAGTTTCGCTTAGACAAATATACATGTGGGATTGTCCAGATATTACTACATCAGTGACCCATTTGAAATTTTTCATAGCAGGATAATTATCACGAATTTAAGGGCTTGAATATGATGGTTATAACAACGCTTATTTGATATAAAGAATCATCCTGCATAAAGGCGATTCGAATTTTGTATCCCAGTTTCAATAATTTGTTGGCCAATTTTTCGAATGTGAGTGGACTCGTTGGAATTTTTTTGAAAATCTCAACATGATCTTTATAAATTTCATAAAAAAAGCAGAGATTTTGTTGAATCAAATTGTTGAAATTTTATCAAAAGGTTCTTTCGAAATTATTTTGAAATCCAGAATTATAAGGTAGAAAGAGAATTTTTTTAATGTCCTATTCCTAAAATAATAATTTTCAAACTGAATTTCAATTATTTCTCTAGAAATCCCATATATTTAACCCGGTTCTAAAATTTCGGAACACACTTTTTAGGAAATTGAAAAAATTTTCTGCTCGAATTCGAAATTACTTTTGCTCGACAAAATAGAAAAACACATTTTGTTCCGAGACATTATTTTGTTTGAAATGTTTTTCATTTCGTAAATATAATTCAAATATAAAGCGCCTCAATTTTGTAGACTTTAGGAGAGTTTTCAAACGCGCCATTCTCCATGAAAGTGGTGACATACCGAAATAACGGTCTATTTTTAACATTCCTCAAGTTTTATTTTGACACTTATCGGAAAGTGCAAGTGAAAGTGTATATTTTATGTTTTTTGGAGTACACGTATTTACGAAAAAGTAAGTATTTATATAAATAGCTATATTGTTAATAAAACTTAATACGAAGTTTTTTGTGAATAATTGCTTCTCATACGAAAAAATGAGGAAGCTGGGAATTTCTTTCTTCGGTAAGTTGACATTTTCATTTTTACTACAGAAATTAACAAAAATTTAGTTTATAATGTGTTTGGATGGTTTTGAATGATTTATTTTATCCAAAAAGTGGTTAAAAAGTGGAAAGTTCGGCATTCAATAAATGTAAACAAATGCGATGGTGACAGTTCAATGTTTACCATAAAATAGTTCAGTGCCGGTGTATATAAAGTGTGTGTAAGAAAGTTTAAGGGACCGAATTTTACAGTCTATTTTCCATTGCTGTTTTCATTGTGTGAAAATAAATAAAGTTTATTCTTCGTTAAGCTTATTATTTAAATAAATTTGTTTTGCTTGCTCTATTAGACCATATTATAATGCAGTTACTAAATAATATTTTTTTTTATTTTTTTAAAATATTAGTTATTAATTTTTTAAGTGCATCAAATTTTTTATCTTGTAATTTAGTTTCAAAGCATTTCCTTTAATGTTGTATACGATTAACTTCTTATTGTGCACATAATTGTTTTGATATAATCAAATAACTTACAATTTATATTTTTAAATGCTCTTCCACTTTATAATTCTGTTTTAATAAATAATATATTGTGGAATATCTGTGTTTTATTATAAATTTCCAAAACTAATTCCCTCAAACTTCAATACCCGTAACATTAAAAAATCTATTTGCTTACGCATAAATGACATCGCATATGAAAATGGTTTTGAACGAACCGCTTCAATCGCATACTGAAGTTTAAAATTGGCTCCCAATGGCTTACGCCGTTTCTGTTGTATTACATGTGGGTGCGTTCTACGAATGTGTTGCCAACAAAATTTGGACAGAATTTTTGTGTAGAGGTCTATCCAGTTCTTCTTTAATCTAAGGGCCCTACAATGACCGGCTTAATGATTTCATTAAACGGAAAAATGATATTATGTAATATTCTTGCTTTAGGATAACATTGGTTATGTTGAAATGTCATATTTTTGTTTTTATTGTTTATGTGTGAATAAACTCGGTATTGTCGGTGACTATTGTGAGATTGTATTTTACTGCTGTAAGTGATATGTTCATTTTATTGAGAGTCTACAGCGCTGTAGCAAAATTGGTCCAAACGAATACAGCTATTATTTCCTAAAATACTCGTCAAATATATGCTTTCTTAATAAACCAAGCGCATTGGATGTATTCCTAATGGCTGAGGAACAGTAAATACATACAAGAAGTGCGATTTCTCGCCGCTTTAGCACTTATGCAGCAAATCTGATGTTAGGGTCTATGCAGGTAGTCTTTAATCTAAGCGTTTAAGGCGTATTGTGTTTTGCCAATTTGACATTGGACCGCATTAATTAGAGAACTGTGCAAGTTAGCAAGTTATTTCATTTATTTGTACACAAAAAATTCTCAAATAAAAACGCATTAGATATTGAAAACCGACGAGGTATTTACAGCAATCGATATTGTTTTAACCAGTTTTTGTAGTTTATGATGCAGTGTGATGAGGTTATGTTAAAGCTTTTATTGATGATTTAATTAATGAAGCCGATAAGTTGATACAAGTTTCAATTAATACAAGTTTAATTATGAACCCAAAACGTAGAGAAGACAGATTTGCGAGTTCGGACGTTCAAGTATTGATGGAGAGAAGACGTAAGTTGATATATTTGATTGATAAGGAAATGCATGGATTTTCAATAACTTGATATATTAATTTGATAAGAAGCCTTCTTTCAGAGTCGAATGCTATTGAAGACCATGACAACGACGTTATTTATATTGGAACTGTTCCTTCGGAAGTAATAAATTTGTGCACACCTACGAAGAAAAATCAACCAAGGAAAAGACGAGGCAACCCTAAAGAAATTCAAATAAGTGCTGGTGTAAATTGTGGTGGAACACAGACAATTAGTGGTTCTAATAGAAAGAAGAAAAATCTAGATGAAGGAAACGGAAGCAGCAGCATTGCAATTGTGTCTCCTGAGAAGGGGGAATGTTCCGTATGCTTAGAATCTGCTTTAGCTAACAATCCTACATCGACCATATGTGGACATGTGTACTGTTATGGATGCATAGTTGCTTCCATTCGAGCAACGGAAAAATGTCCCTTATGCTTCAAACGTCTTTCTATAGAAAATATTCATCCAATTTACTTATAAATTGATTAAGAAACTTGAACATCCATCTGAGAAATTTCATCATCTTCATAGATGAAATAAATGTTTCGATATCCGTAATAATGTTCAACATTATTTGAAGTATTTTTAAACCGATATTCTTAAATTAATGTTGAACATTATTTCGGATATCGTATTTCATTGAACACAATTTTCGTACTTTAAAATATTGTAATAAATAAAATTTGAATTTTTTATCAATTGTTTGTATTTGGTTCTTTTGATAATTATATGGATTTTCTTGAAAATTATTAGTTATTTTCGACAGTTTAGTTGTGTACACTAGAAAAATACAAACCAAATCAGCAATAAAGTATAATAAATATCTTATGTAATTACGGACTGAAATTACTTTTGAAATTTTTAATGCATATTATTTTCAGAATCGGTGTAATATTCATAATCAACCGTCAAGAATTCAAAACTCATCACTTGCATCTGAATCGTCTTCGTAATCATCTTCAACGGCTACCTAAGATTTGAATGATTTCGTTAATGCGTTTTTATATTTAAGCTGGTCTTTTTAAATTACTATTTGTCCAGTTTCAATGCTAATTTCTACTTGCAGTCCAATTCGCATTAATATAAAAGCTGTAGTTATAAGAATAGGCAAAGAAACGCGGCATTTCCATGCTAAATTGGTTAAAAATAAAAATGTTTCGCGTAATTGCAAATCCATTTTTTGAATAAATTTTATTCTGAGAGTTGGTTCACTGGCAGTTGCCTCTTGATTAAGAATACTCTGCACTTCTAGCTGATCGTGTTTGAGGATGTGGATAATTTTTCTAACATTTAAGGCTTGTTCCGGTTGAATATGCCTACATAATTCATGTACGGTAGATACGCCACTGTTTAAGGGTGTATTTAATGCACAATCGTCTTACTTGCCAATATTGAGACTATTTTCTAACAGTTGTCGTAGACAGTCTTTAAGTTTCTCAGATACTTACCTTAGCACATTTGAATTACCTCTGATCTTGAATAGTTTCCTTTCTAAAATGTTTTATATCAAAATAACATGAATGTAAACAACGAGCTTTGAAATTTGATATTTGAATAGTTCAAAAATATTATATCTTTTGTGAACATGCCAAGTATTTCGAGATATTCTTTGAAACCAGATACTGCGGAATGCGTTTCGATTCCTTTTTCAGGGATAAAGTTGTCTTCAAATCCAGTTGATATCCGTGATTCTCCACTATAATCAGAATGTTTTATTTGACATTTCGTTGCGTTCAAAAATAAAATTACATTACGGAAATATGGTGTTGTGCATTCAGATTGCAGTCTAGTACTGCCGAGAATAAGATGTTAAGATGACAATAGTACGATTTCTCGTTGCTTTGGAAATTATGCAAACAGAAAATTACATACGCATGTACGAAAATCTAACGGTAGGACCTGCCCAATTATTCTTTATTCTAATGTTCTGAAATTCCGGCAGCCGATGAAACTATTGACTAATCAACTGGGCTTTTTTTTGATCAAATAAACAAGTGCATAATTCAAGTTCGCTAGGTCAATTAATTAAATTTATTCGTAAGAGGATAACAAATTTATGGCAAATCTAAAGTCAGAAGATCAAGTAAATGTTTACTTTCCTGGCACAAAAGGGGACGATGGGAACAGTTGGTGTTCAGACTACGTTAAACCAATAGTAAATCACATTTAAGAAATATTTTTTATTAATTCTCGTGCAAAATATAAACACATCCCAACATCACAAAATATATACAGTCGACATTTTATATCTATTCATTTGATTTCATTTTAAGAGTTTGGTATGTCAATTGCATTCAGAATACTATTTTGGAGGATATTATTCCTTTTTAGATTAATTATAAATTTCTGATTTTCCAAATTATTATCACAAAAATTTTGGATGGCTAAAATACTCCACTCTCGTACCACTAAAATAGAAAAATGAAAAAATGACAATTTATAATCAAATTAACAATCCTTACATGGATTTCTAATGAACAAAGAACAAGCTTACATGGATTTCTGGCATCGATGTTGGTACATTCTAGAATCACATTTATAAAGCCCATCTCTCTGGCAAGGTCTTGATTTATTTTATTCTTAAACAAGAGATTCGAAATTATTCGAACCAACATTTCACGCAACTTTGGCGCTGCCTGGCTAAGCATTTGTAGAGGCGTAAATAAACTATCGAAATATTGTCCAACTTCATTGATTTTCTTTAGTAAATAACCTGCATGCAAAAATAACGAAGAATCACTTTCGAATATGTCTGAATATCTTGCCTCTCCTGAAGAAACTGCTATCACTTCAATGATGACTATCACCTCTTTAACATTAATTTCATCCGGAGATGTGCTTACAATACTTAGAATGTTATCGGACCTTACTTTAAAACTGTTTGTTAAATGTTCCAATAACTGGAATTTTACTAGTCCGCCAATACTTCCATTGCGAATGTAATCGGCGACAAATTCCAGGAATACCATTTGTTGCTCAGCGGTAGACTGCTCGTATAAACCAACGAGATTTTCATATTTCGTTAGAAAATGTTCAATCAATATGTGGATAAATTCAATATAGTTGCCAGTTGCCGAAGCATCGTGATTGCCCTTCGCCTGTTCCAATAACAGCAGAACCGATTTGAAAATTTCTTTGTCTTTACTTTGTACTGATTGTAAGGTGAACATGTTATATATGATCATCAGTTTTATACAAGTATAAGCCGAAAACAAATCCAAATCACTTAAAAGTAAGTCTCCCATATCCGTCCAAATCATTTCCAGAGCTTGGCCATTTTGAACGCAAATGCTCTCTAGCAATTGCCAGCATCGTTTCTTCACTTTTTCCAAATCGGATTGATATTGTTCATCGATATTAGTCTTCGGTTTGAAAGTGATTATTGTCCGCAGGGATTGTGAAAATTCCCTCCTAGAGGATATGTAATCCCGTACGTGACTACCATTTGGACAAAAGTTCCTCAACACTGTTAAGCATTCCAAACCAATTTTAATTATAAACTTATCTGTATCCGACTCATTTTTCAATTTGTAAGACAAATTGAAAATGTGATTGTATGCTTCGTCAATCACACTTTGTAAGGACTCCTCTGAACTAGTACTTCTACAAAATAATACACCGCATATATATGTTGTGTTTTTTGAAATAAATTGTTATTAATATTTAATATATTCTATTATAAATCAACTTACATTATATAAAACTGCTCAATGCGATCAAGGCATTTTAAGAAGTCTTTATCGTCCATGTCTATTTCGTAAGAGACCTCAACTGACAGCCAAAATCTTTGTATAATATAGTTTTGTAAACTGTATATTATATGTGTAGAAATTTTTGTGTGATATGATTCCTACTGATATCTAGTTCAGTCATGAAAGTTTTCTATACATTATAAAAAATAAAGAGAAATATAATTTAAAGATAACGACAGCACTTACCTTCTTCGGTTTTTTTTGCCACAACTTTGTGATTTGTCTATCGTTATACTCTATATTCTAAAGTACGGGGCTTAGATTATACGGTAGCAACACAATTCCGACTGAAACTGAAAACTGAACTACAAATACTGTCAAAGTAAACGAATTTCGTCCAAATTGACCAATTAAATACAATTTCAATAATAATTTTTTATTTATAAATTATGTTTGATTCCATATTTTCATAGTACTACAAGTAATGTATTCACTAACCTTATTTCTATTTCAATTTAAACTGTCAACCAACAAGCCTGCCACATAACAAAACACTGAAATATATGGTAGCACTTGGACCACAACTGATTAATTTAAAGAAGATTTAATTCGGCGATAAAACAGTCGGAGTTTTGTGACATCCCCTAAGATTGTGGTGGTTTAGAAATTTTGACAGTTCACCTGGATGCAGTTCTCAGTTTCAGTCAGAATTATGTTCCTTCCAATGCTGTATAACGATTAAACGTTACCTGGCCCGTACGTCAGATTTTCGTATATGTGGACGCAACACATTTTCCCATATTACAAATATGGATTTATATCCATATATTATGTCCATTATAGGGTATAATTTTTGACAATGTAAAAATATAAAATCAGGGGAACCCCCATCAGAAAGTAATCAGGCGATAGTCATTGAAACGTAACTCTGATTACTACTACTGTTGCAAACGAATTTTGTAGTTTTTAAGTTCTTATAGCCGATGAACTCCAATAAACGTCAGTCGAATGATAGGCAACTATTTGCTTATTTATTTATATATAAGGTCTCTTAGACATATGCTAGGAGCCACTTCATAACGGCATAACCATGAGGACATTTGGCGACTCCATAGTACGTGTGGGAAGCTATTCGAATGAGACTGGTCGGTGGTTAGTATGATAGGATAATGAGTATTTTGTTATAGTTTTTGAAGAAAGTTAGTACGTTGGAGAATTTCAAATAGGCAACTGGGGAATGGAGTTGTTGAATCCAGGAGCTCCATAATGGGAGGAATGCTCCTAGCGAAGTAATTCTTGGTATTAATTCATATAAAATATGGATGATGGTGAAATGAGTGCCACAGAATCGAAAATTATGGGTGCGAGCAGTATGTCCAGAATTTCCGTATAGATGTTGAATAGACTGGTTTATTGGTGGCTATCCAATGAGCGGAGAAACATTTCTCGCAATTTGGGCAGTCATCGTGTATGCTGATTGCTAATGGTGTTAGTTACCATTCATTTAGTAGATGAGGCAGTTTGGAAATGACTACGATCACAAACATGAACACAAGGTGAGTTTGATGCACAGATTATCGTACCGTTTATACGGCTCCAAGTGTTGATGTTGCAGATGGCGGTGTTAATTTGTTGTCGTAGCTCAGTGTCAGATATAAGCACAAAAATATTTTCAGCATATATGTAGTAGTTGAAGTGTGATAGGAGTTGGGAAAGAGAGTAAATATATATATTGAATAGGCTCGTAGATAGAGGGGATCCTGGTGCGATGCTGTTTTCCATTTCGATTTTGGACGAAAAATGACCATTGGCGCATATCGTGAAGGTTCTACCAGTTAGGTAGGAACGTGGAAGTGCCAATATTGCAGGATCTACTCTATGTCAGCGCTAATAGTATCCTGTACTAGCATATTTGATTATACGCCTTTTCTAAGTTAAACAGCACCATACTCAGAGTTCCCCTGCCCAATCCGTAGGCATATTATTGGGGTTAAGTCTGTTAGCAAGATCCGCAATAAGTCGTGTACCTAAAATCTTTTTCAAGCTCCAAGGCAATAATAAAATTCATCTAAAAGATAAGCCGAATAATGGGAGGGATTTAATTTGGAAACTGGATTGGTAGTTGTAACCTTCCAATCATTTGGGAAAATAAATATTTCCCGAATTTTTGTTAAAGAGGTTGACAATTTTAATATGAAAATTCGGAGGGGCATATTAAAACCTTTTAAAAGAAACCTTGTCTCTGCCAAGTTGAAGGAATTTACCGAAAAGTTGAAGTGCTTAAGTGTTACTGTCGGGGTCATGTAATATGCATGCAAAATAATAAATAACAAATTTATTTATTATTTAATTATTAGATTTACTCAATGCTTATTAATATTACGGGTTACTTTGTACATGATTGAAGCTCAACTAACTTCAAACGTCAGCTGTCACATGCAGCAATGTTGCCTGTTTATGGCCATGTTATTTTTTTGATGACATTGCTTTAATGTCACATTACACGCTTTTTTCTTTAAGTCTAAATTAGTAACCATAATAATTTGGACAAGGCTACTCCTAATAACTGTAACAATTTTCACCAGCCATATCTTTGCGGTGGTCTTACAGTGCGACCACTGCGCATTCTGTAACTGCCCTGAACCACTGGTCTACATCACTGCCCATATTTGCATCAGAATCATCACTTTCAGCAGTTTCATATTCCAAAGACGAATTATGATAATCGTCAATTTCCACCTGTACTGGAAGCTCTGGTTCATCCGCAATTACAATATTCATGGGAGTTTTGCTATTCCGATTATTGCCAACATTTGACTCACCGAGATCAACATTTACTGGCTTTGCGATTTGAATTTCTGGCAAATTGTCCAAGTACCCTGTCTTAACATTTTCTTCAAAAACTAGATCACTAGCACTAAAATCCCTCTTCTTCGTTTTGGCAATGAATCTACGATTACGTCTAAAATCGTAGATTCATTGGCAAAACGAAGAATAATAATATACGAGCGTAGATTCATTGCCAAAACGAATCCTTAATAATATACGGGTGGTCGTTAACTACAATATTCTAACAATTGTTCCGTAATGCCATTCTTTTCCATTCTTTTTGAAAATTACCAAATAACTCAGGCTTAATGCTGGCAACGACTTTACGTTCCGATCATAGTAATACTTTTGTTTTTCCTTTTCCTTGTCAATTTTTTTTTGTTTCTGATCAGCTGGCAATTTTGTTCCGATACTGGTAATTTTGTTTTGACCAATCTTCCGAAGAATAATTCCGATGGAGTAAGTTGCATGCTTGCGACAGGTGTGGTGTTATATTCCATGATTCTGTATTGAAACTGATCCACGCTGTTAGTCTCATAACAACGCTTCAAAATGTTCCTTGCAATGGTGACTCCTTTTTCAGCCAGCCTTTTGCTTTGTGGATATCAAGAACTCGAATATTTGAATTGCACATTAAATTTCCGTGCAAACTTTTCGAACTCTGCTGAGTTGAACGGAACGTTATCACTTTTTATTATCGATGGATATCCGATTATGTTGAAAATGGAACAAAAGACATCGATAATGTACCCAGAAGTTTTGTTATTTACTTTAGTCGCAACTAAAAAATTTGAATATGCATCAAAAATTGAGATGAAATCACGACCCGCATATTCGAACAAGTAAACAGAAGCAATATAATATGGATATTTGGGCTTAACTTCTTGAACCAATGATTTCTTTTGATTGTTTCGTTCACACACATTACATGACGCAATCATGTCTTTAATTTGTGCATTCATTCCAGGCCAAAAGTATAACATTCTGTCTCTTGCAGGTGTTTTTTCGATTCCAAGATTTGGTGCATGCAACCATTTTTTAATTTTTCCTTGAAATCCTGTTGGAATCACCAGTCTATGATTTCTGAACAGTTGTCCGTTTTCAAAGTGGAGTTCCAATTTAAATTTGTGAAATTCCCGGCCAACCATTCAGAGTTCGGTACTCAGGCCAACCATTTCTTACGTATTCACACACGCATTTAAGGTTTTCATCCGATTCCAGTATCTGTTTGCAATAATCGTAATTGTCCTTTGACACACAAGAAGATCGGGTTACTGTGTGAATGACTCAACTCAATTCCGTTTTCTTCGAGATCATATCCAACTGAGCACGAGAGAGACAATCGTCTACCAACATGGTTTTTCCCGGTTTGAAAACAATTTCCATTTTCGAATATTTCAGTAGCATTATGAACATTTGCTGCAATCTTGGCGTTACAGCGTCAATATCGCGTAAATTCAATGTTTCCAGCGGCTTGTGATCACTCTCAACAGTGAAATCGCGCCCATAAATGAAATGATGGAAACGTTTACATGCAAAAATCCCGGCCAGAAGTTCTTTTCCAATTTGCGTCCATCTCTGTTCACATTTGTTAAGAGTTTGAGAAGCAAATGCAATCGGATGACCATCTTGCATCAAAACTGATCCAAGTCCATCTTTCGATGCATCAGTCTGAATAATAACTGGCTTTTCCGGGTCATATGCCTTTAAAATTGGGTCCGATGTAATGATTTTTACTAAATTCTTAAGTTCCGAGTCATGTTTTTCCGTCCATTCAAAAGGAATGTCTTTTCCGTTTAATCTTGTTAGTTCCGCTGTCAGCTTGGACAGGTTTGGAATGAACTTTGCCAAACACTTGCCAAGACCCAACAAGGGCGTTACACCATGTTTATCGATTGGTTGTTTAAGCTTTACAATCCCTTCAATGTGTTTGTCAACCGGTTTTATTTTACCATCCAATAAGATATGACTCATGAATTTTACTTCCGATTTACGATATTGCATTTTTTCCAAGTTAAATTTAACATTATTCACGCGTGCGCGCTCAATAACAATTGCCAACATTTTATCATGTTCCTCTTCGTTCGATGCTAGGATTCCAATATCATCCAATTAAACAAAGACCGAATATATGTATCATACGTTTTTGAAAAATTTCCGGTGAAACGTTCAATCCAAAAGCAAGTCTTTCGAATTTGTAACGACCAAAGGGTGTCATGAACGTTGTCAGTTCTGATCTCTTTTCGTCCAATTCCAATTGCCAAAATCCATTTGAACAATCCAAAACCGTGAATAATTTTTTGTTAGCTAATTCCGAAGTAAAATTATCGATTGTTGGAATCAAAAAATGTTCGCGCTTAAAGCACTTATTAAGTGGTTTTGGATCCAAGCAAATCCGTAATTCACCATTTGGTTTTTCCACCACTTGTAAATTATTAACCCAGTCTGTTGGGTAAGACACCGGTGAAATGATTCCATTTTTAACCATCTCATCAAGTTTTGGCTTGAGTTTTTTAACTATTGTGTCCGGGAAACGTTTACGATATAATGCACGACTGGCTTTGCATTTTCTTGTAAGTGTATGGCAATTTTTCCAGGCATTTTTCCAAGTCCGGTGAATACATTGTTATGTTCACTTACAAATCTCTCCTGTTTATCCGAGAATTCAATCGAGTCAATATCCAATCGCTTAATCAGTTCAAACTCAATGCATGTATCAAGTCCGATTATCGGTTTAAATGCGTTATCAACGACTACAAATTCCGCTAATCTTTCCATATTAGATTTTGAATCAAGAAATTTAATTTCGACAATACCCAAAATGTTGACTTTATTATTACTATAATCAAATACAGGAAAGTCATTTTGCTCATGGCCCATTTTTAATTTCAATTCCTTGACAATTTTCAATGGAACACAATTGACGTCCGCTCCTGTATCAATTTTGAATTTAACTAGCTTATTCCCTATTTGGTATCTCTTAGTCCAACGTGTCTTTTGTCGTCCTAATGAATTTATTCTAAAAATATGATTTTTAACATTAAGTAGCTTAGTCGTTAATTTCGGGTGTATTTTAATCGTTTTACAGTGAACATTGTCAATCCGTGATTTTCCATTAGCAAACGATTCCGATGTAGTTGCGTCCGATTTGTTCGTCTTATGTATTGCGACACATCCGACGAAAATGACCCTTTTTTCCGCATTGGCACGTGAAATCCTTGGCTGGACACTAGCTTTTATGATCTGGTTCCCAATCACCACCACAGTTGAAGCAAAAATGCCGATTGGTTGCATTAATTGCGTTAATTGAATCGGTCACTGAGGAATTTGGGCTTTGCACACTGCGCAAAATTTAATTAATCATACTATGACAGTTACCATCATTGTTGTGCATGGGATGGCAAGATGTATTTGCACTGCTTGTCGTATTGTTCACCATACGATTTATAATGAGTAATGCTTCTGCCGTAGCATTCATAAATTTATTCATTATGTCTATGGCATCGGAAGGCGTTGAGATTGTTTTCGTCATAGCACCTACGGCATCGGCTTGTGACTTCATTTGGTGGTTTATTACGATACGAGGGTCGTTCAATAAGTCCTTAGAAAAAGATGGAAAAAACGGTTTTTTTTAAAAAAAATTTTTTATTTTTTAACATGTCTTCTCCAACCGTTTTTCCAAAATTTTTATCCCGTCAAAAAAATAGGATTTCGGAAGTTCTGCAAAATACTCATCCGTTTGAGCAAGGACGAACCGTCGTCCGCCAAGCCATTTCTTCAGATTGGGGAAAAGAAAATAGTCAGTCGAGGCCAAATCGATTAAGCGGGATGATGAAACAATTCCATTCTCAATTCCACAATTTTTGGCCATGGAAACAGCGCAAGTGTGCACACGCGCATTGTCCTGATGCAAGAGGATTTTTTTCTTCTTCAGATGGGGGCGTTTCTCTTTGATTTCCTCGCTCAGCCGTTGCAATAACGACGCGTAATACACTCCTGCTATTGTTTTTGCTTTTTCCAAGTAGTCGATAAAAATGATGCCCTGCGAATCCCAAAAGACCGTGGCCATCACCTTGCCAGCCGATGGCACAGTTTTTGCCTTCTTTGGAGCCCGTTCACCCTTGAAAATCCACTGTGATGACTGTCTCTTCATTTCTGGAGTGTAGTAGTGTATCCAGGTTTTGTCCACAGTGACATATCGACGAAGGAATTCGGCAGGATTGCGATGAAAGAGTGTCAACATAGCCTCAGAGTCCACTACACGATTGCGCTTATTCTCCTCTGAGAGCAAACGCGGCACCCATCTTGCCGAAATTTTTTTCACAGACAATTTTTCATGCAAAATTGAAGCGACTGTACCTTGTGATATGGCCGTGGCCTCAACTAATTCGCGCACTTTAATTCACCGATCGGTCAAAATCAGATCGTGGATTTTGTCGCTGATTTCAGGAGTAGACACCTCAACTGGGCGTCCTGAACGATGTTCATCTTTTGTGGATGAACGGCCACGTTTAAATTCATTCACCCAATTGTAAACCGTCGCAAACACAGGTGCAGATGTACCATGAACTGCATCCAACTCGGCTTTGATTTCTTTCGGGCTTAAGCCTTTCAAATGGAGATGTTTGATGACAGCCCTAAACTCGCTTTTTTCCATTGTTATGCACAAAAAAATGTCGTTAACTTTAATCGACGATAGAAATTGACCTACGCTATGGATCGAGCTGAAATTTTGACAGCTTTCCTGTCGATAATGGTACTTACAATCTTTACCGATACTACGAGCGCAATTTCTTGGATTTTCTAAGGACTTATTGAACGACCCTCGTACCTTTGAAGCGCTCTCCGGATCAGCGGTAATGCTATCAACAAGTTCCGTTGCGGAATTAGTTTGATTTAATCCTCCTAATGAAAATAAAATAATTAATATTAGATATTTTTGTAAATTAAAGTATGAAATTAATATTATTGGAGCAATTTTTTGTCATGTTTTTAAAATAAAATTATTATTTCAAGATAAACCTTCTATAATTGTAGGAAATCAGAAATGGAAAGGTGCAGCACCTAATTTTAATAATAATGTTGAAACAATTATTAAATTTAATAAATTATTAAAATAAAATTGGAAAATAAAATTAAAGTTAATTATTGAAATAATAATTGAAAATAATAAAATTATTGAAGCTAGTGATTGAATTAAAAAATATTTTAAAGATGCTTCTGAGGGTATTACAATAAATTATTTTTATCATTTATTAGGGGAATAAATGATAATAAATTAATTTCTAGTCCTATTCAAGCAGTTAATCAAGAGTTTGATGAAATTGTAATTAATGTTCCAAATATTAATGTTGAAATAAATAAAATCTTTGAAGTATTTTTTATACTCGTACCTTTAATATTAGTTTGATTTGCTTCTTGTTTAGCTGAAACTAATCGAACTCCTTTTGATTTTGCTGAAGGAGAATCAGAATTGGTTTCAGGGTTTAATGTAGAATATAGAAGAGGAGGATTTGCTTTAATTTTTTTAACTGAATATGCAAGAATTTTATTTATAAGAATATTCTTTGTTGTTTTATTTTTAGGTTGTGATATTTTTTCTATTTTTTTTTTTTTTAAGTTAGTATTTTTATCTTTTTGTTATTTGTTAGTTTGTGGTACTTTACATCGATTCCGTTATGATAAATTAATGTATTTAGCTTGAAAGAGTTTTTTACCTTTTTCATTAAATTATATTATATTTAATATAATTTCTTTTATATTATTAATTAATTTTAGTATAAAAATAATAGAAATATTAATTCTATCGTATGTTTTCAAAACATATGCTTATATCAAGCTCATTAACTTATTAGTTTAATAAATTATCTCATCATTTTGTAATAATTGGATTAATTAAGTAATATAAAAAGTATAAGACTGTTAAAATTTGTCCTGTTAAAATATAAGGATCTTTTACAGGTCGAAAATATAAGGATCTTCTACAGGTCAAAATTACAATAATTACTATAAATCAAAATAATCTTTGGTTAATTGGATAGAATTGAATTCCTCGAAATTTACTTTAATGATAAAATGGTAAAATTATTAGAATTGCAATTGATATAATTAATGCAATTACTTCTCCTAATTTATTTGGAATTGATCGTAAAATTGCATAAGCAAATAAGAAATATCATTCTGGTTGAATATGAACTGGTGTTACTAAAGGATTTGCTGGAATAAAATTATCTGGATCTCCTAGTAAATATGAGTTAATTAGAGTTAATAATGTTAATAATATTAATAAAAATATAAATCCAACAATATCTTTGAATGTGAAATATGGATGAAATGGAATTTTATCAATATTTGAATTAATTCCTAGTGGATTATTAGATCCTGTTTGGTGAAGAAATATTAAGTGAACAATAGTTATGGCTAAAATAATAAATGGAAAAATAAAATAGAAAGTGAAGAATCGTGTTAAAGTTGCATTGTTAATAGCAAATCCTTTTCAGATTCATTGGACTAAATCTGTTCTTAAATATGGGACAGCTGAAAGTAAATTAGTAATTACTGTAGCTCCTCAAAATGATATTTGTCCTCATGGTAATACATATCCTATAAAAGCTGTTCCTATAACTAAAAATAAAATAATTACACCAACTAATCATGTAGGAGTATATAAATATGTTCTGTAATATATTCCTCGTCCTACATGTAAATAAATACAAATAAAAAAAAATGATGCTCCGTTAGCATGTAAGGTTCGTAATAATCATCCGTAATTTACATCTCGGCAAATATTAGCAACACTATTAAATGCAGTATTGATATCTGCAGTATAATGTATAGCTAGGAATAATCCAGTTAAGATTTGAATAATTAAACATAATCCTAATAGTGAGCCGAAATTTCATCATGCTGAAATATTAGTTTGTGCTGGTAAATCAACAAGGGCATTATTTATAATTTTGAATAGATGATGTTGTAGTCGGAATGGTTTATTCATTAGTTTATTATTGGTCGTAAAAGGGCCATAAAAAATATTAGTAATTTTTACTGTTGCAATTAATGTTAATAGTAAATAATTAATTAAGATTAAAGTAATAATATTTGTTGGATAATTATATAATTTATTTAGATTTAAGGTATTTTCGTAATTTATTGAGGAAACAATTGTTGAAATTATTTCATTATTAATAAATGATAATGAATAAGTTTTATCTATAATTAAAAATAATGGAATTATAATAACCTTAAATCTTAATAACAAGTACTTGGCTCACCGCCCGATGGAACTGCTGTCATAAAAGAAACTGCTGTCACAAAAGAAATTTACCATCGTGCCTACTGTCAAAGTTTCAGTCGATTCCCTTCATTAGTTTTGTTTTGAGAGCCTTTGAAAGCGAGCGTGTCGGTCGGTTGCACAAAAATGGAAAAAGAACAATATCGTTCGGAGATTTTTTGGAAGGGAAAACGCGCAGCGAAATCAAAGATCGCTTGGATCTTAGATTAAAGAATACCTGGATAGGCCCCTACCGTATATGTATACGCAATTTTGTGTAAGAATTTTTACGTGGGGGATATGACTGTCAAAAATTTTTTATGTAGACATGACACCCACTACCATCTATGTGTCATAATGGAAATTTACTTAATTGCAAAAGCATAATTTATATTTATTTTAATTCACTTATTGGAAACAAAAATACAATTTAAATACAACGATAGGTCATTTTTATTTTTTGTACAATCTTTTGATACGAAATGGAATTCTATTTTAGGTTTATTATACATTTCGTAAATATCAATCAAATATAAACCGCCTCAATTTTGTAGACTTTCGGAGAGTTTGAAAACTTTAATTCTCCATGAAAGTGGAGACTTGGGGGTTAGCTTTGTCATTTGTGAATCCGATGTTGACAGTTCAATGTTTACCATAAAATAGTACAGTGCTGGTGTATATAAAGTGTGTGTAAGAAACTTTAAGGGACAGAATTTTTCTGTCTATTTTCTATTGCTGTTTTCAAAACACGCAATATTAAAAAAATCTGCTTCTTTACGCATAAATGATATCACATATGAAAAATGGTTTTAAACGAACCGCTTCAATCGCATACTGAACTTTTAATGATTAACGCCGTTTCTGTTGTATTGCATGTGTGTACGTTCTATGAATGTATTGCCACAAAATTTGGTCAGAATTTTTGTGTAGAGGCCTATCCAGTTCTTCTTTAATCTAAGGCTTGGATACTGTGTATGGTGACTCTTCTCCTTCGATGGCAACCGTCAAGAATTAGTTCAACGAGTTTGTTCCTGGCCGCACGTCGGTTTTTGATGAGCCACGCCCAGGTGCCCCGAAAACGGCTGCTACGGAGGAAAACGTTAAAAAAGTCCACGATCTCGTGTTGGCAGACCGTCGATTGAAGGTTCACGAGATAGTTGAGACTGTGGGCATCGCAGTAGGAAGAAGATTATGTGGAAAAATAAATTGCCACCTTTCCAAAATTTTCGTTTTTCTTTTGTAGGCTAAGTACTTGTTGAATGACCCACGTATTATTAAAATTGTATTTATTAATGTTAATTTTATTGATATTGAAAATATTTCATTTGAAGCTAGTGAAGTTACATACCTCCTAAAATACAAGGAATAAAATATATGAGAATCAAAAAGTTTTGGCAAATATTCCTCTAATTAAGCAAATTAATAGTGTTTGAATTAATAGTATTAATCCTATTGCTAGTGGGTGATTTATTTGTAAAAAGGTAAATCTTGAAATAATTGTTATTAAGTAAATAATTAATTGGTAAATATCAGAAAATAATTTAAATAAAATATTAATTTTGGGGATTAATGATAGGATATATATGTATATATTACAATACCTTTTTTCTGAAGTTTTAAAAGAAAAGTTGTTATTTTTGATTTACGAGTACAAGACCAATGTTTTTATTAAACTGTTAAAACTAATGATAGTTTTATTTAATGGATTAATTATTTTATTTATATTTATAATAGGGGAATTTATAGTATTAAGATTATTTTTTTTTATATTGTATTTGTTTTTTTTTTAAATAAAATAAATTATGAAAATTTTTTTAGAATAATATTTTTAACTTTTTGTGTTTGTGAAGGTGCATTAGGCTTATCAATTTTAGTTTCTATAATTCGAACTCATGGTAAAGATTATTTTCAATCATTTAATACTCGTATTTTACAATGTTAAAATTTTTATTTGCAATTCTTTTTTTATTTTTTTGTTGTTTTAATAAAAAAATATTTTGAATGGTACAAAATATAATTTTATTATTAAGTTTTTTATTTATTTTAAATAATTTTTTTTAGAAATTTTTATATATATTTATGTTAAGTTATTTTTTAGGATGTGATTTAATTTCATATGGAATAATTTTATTAAGATTTTGAATTTGTAGTTTAATAGTACTCGTAATAGCAAGTGAATCTATTTTTAAATATAGAAATTATTCTATTTTTTTTTTAGTTAATGTATTATTTTTATTAATATTTTTATATTTAACTTTTAGAAGAATGAGTTTATTTATATTTTACGAGTATTTATTTTTTGAAAGTAGTTTAATTCTTACACTATTTTTTATTTTAGGTTGAGGGTATCAACCTGAACGATTACAAGCAGGGGTATATTTATTATTTTATACTTTATGTTATTAGCTTCTTTACCAATATTAGTGGGTATTTTTTATTTATATCAAAATAGAATAACTATAAATTTTTATTTATTAAGAAAAAGTAATTATTTATTTAATTTATTATATTTTAGTATAATTTTAGCTTTTTTAGTTAAAATACCAATATTTTTGGTTCATTTATGATTACGTAAAGGTCATGTAGAAGCTCCGGTTTCTGGATTGATAATTTTAGCTGGTGTTTTATTAAAATTAGGGGGTTATGGATTATTACGGGTTTTTTCTTTTTTAACAAGTTTAGGAATAAAAATGAATTTTGTTTGAATTAGAATTTGATTAGTTGGTGGATTTTTAGTTAGTTTAATATGTTTACGTCAAACAGATTTCCCAAGCAGCACCAAATAACTTCTAAGTTAGATTACTAATTTACGACGTTGTAGCGACGTCAGATTTTGCGAAAATATTACTTTTTTGTCAATTTTTGAAAATGATTGAAAAAAACAGTTCGGCTGAAAAGTTGAGAACCATGACGTCTAGATGGCACCTCTTGCAAAAATCTTTTTAATTATCACAAAGCACCATGCTTCAAATGATTCCTGTCAAAATTTGACAGCAATCGGTCGATTGGTTCGTGAGATATAGCATTTTGAGTGGAGCAACTTTTGTTATTGAAAAATGGATGAAGACGAATTTCGTGTATTGATAAAACATTGCTTTTTGATGAAAAAAAATACAGTGGAAACCAAAGCATGGTTCGACAAACGTTATCCGGACTCTGCTCCAGCTATTTCAACTGTGAAATATTGGTTTCGTCAATTTCGAACTGGTCGTACGAGCACAGTTGATGCAGAACGCAGTGGACGCCCAAAAGAAATGGTTACGGCAGAAAACATCAAAAAAATCCACAAAATAATTTTAAATGACCGTAAAGTGAAGTTGAGCGAGATAGCTGAGACTCTGAAGATATCGAAAGAGCGTGTTGGACATATCTTGCATGAATATTTGGGCATGCGAAAGCTGTGTGCAAAATGGGTGCCGCGTGAGCTCACTGTGGACCAAAAACAACAACGTGTTGATGATTCTGAGCAGTGTTTGGAGCTGTTCAAGCGTAATAAACCCGAATTTTTGCGTCGATATGTGACAATGGATGAAACATGGCTCCGTCACTACACTCCAGAGTCCAATCGGCAGTCGGCAGACTGGAGAGCGAGGGACGAACCGAATCCAAAGCGTGGAAAGACGCAACAGTCGGCTGGCAAGGTGATGGCGTCTGTATTTTGGGATGCGCATGGTATAATATTCATTGACTATCTCCAGAAGGGACAGACGATCAACAGCGACTATTATATAGCGTTATTTGATCGTTTGAAAAAAGAAATCGCTAAGAAACGGCCTTATTTGAAGAAGAAAAAAGTGTTGTTTCACCAAGACAATGCACCATGTCACAAGTCGATGAAAACGATGGTCAAACTCAATGAATTGGGCTACGAATTGCTTCCCCATCCACCGTATTCTCCAGATCTGGCCCCCAGCGACTTTTTCCTATTTGCAGACCTCAAGAGAATGCTCGCTGGCAAGAAATTTAAGACCGATGATGAAACTGAGGCCTATTTTGAGGTAAAACCGAAAGAGTACTATAAAAATGGTTCCAAAAAGTTGGAAGATCGCTATAATCGCTGTATCGCCCTCGAAGGCAACTATGTTGAATAATGAAAATGAATTTTGCAAAAAAAAATATTTCTACTGTGTTTTGTTCTAAACTTTTCAGCCGAACTGTTAGATAACTTTTTTATCGGTAGGACTACACACCGACAATAAAGTTACGAAGTAATTCTCGCGTTATTTTTCAACTACCACTTTACTTTTTGTTCTTGTATAAAACTAACACCCGACTAAAAATACATCGCCGCCGTCTAAATGACCAGATAATGACGTTAAAGTTATACCGTCGAATTTTGGTTATTTTTTAACTTTGTTGCAACTCTGTTCTTGGTTTATGACTATGAAACAACTTTTTAGTCGGATTCTAAAAAATTAGTTATTTGTTCAACCGCTGCACGACTAATTTGTTTTAAACTGTCATAGTTTGTTGTCGAATCAAAGAACACATTAATTATTATTAAAAATTGAATTAAATTAAAAAAATGGATTTGTTAAATTCACCTAATAAAAAAACCCTCAAAATAACATAAAACGATTCAAACATACGACATCATATTATCGTAAAGTTAAGTTTTATTTAAATCAACCATTGAGGCAGAAAAATTCTTCAGGTAAAACCAAAACATTTACAATGCAGCTCCTGGATAATTTTAATATTTTTTATTTTTCTCCAGATCCGAATGCCTCAATTAATTTAAAGCCTTCTGTGAGAATATTAGCAATCAAATCTTCTTCCAATAACAAGCCACCTCCGCCTTTTTCAAATAATTTAAATTCATCTACGAATATCTTACCAAGTCAATTACATTTATCATCATCAAATAATATTAACCATCACGAAAACCTAGTGATGGCGAAATACTTGACGGAGTAACATAATCATTTTCGAACATGTCATTTAAATCATCAAGCTGTGATAAATCATTATTGAGTTTCTTAATATTTTTCCTCTTTGAATCAGTAAAAACAATTGGTTGTTCTGATTCAGAACTGGAATAGTCCAGCATTTGTTTTTCCATTCTAACACCGTTAACATATGTATCGATTTCAGTCATTTTGACTACACAAGGAAATTTATCCCAATTTAATTCTGGCACGCTTTCTGCAGTTTTTAGTTTTAGTAAAGCATTAGCCTTACATTTAGGCCAATGAAGAATTCCATTATCCATCCAGATTTGTGGCACTGTGGAAAGATAATATTTTCCTTTTTCGATCGTCTGTACAATTGAAAAAGGCATCTTTACAGATCACTTTTTACAAGCACAAACTAAAGACACAAACTATCGATACGAACTGAACAACTGCGACGATGTTGACAAAAGCGAACTGTCAAAAATACGGTTGCGATTTTAACTTTTATGTGCGTTACAAAACTTTATGGTCATATACATTTATTTTTTGTAATTTAATTGTCAAAATAGTTGGGACGCTGACTTTTCCGTTATTACGACAACTAGAAAGTCTATCACGTTACTTTTTTGTAATCTGATAGTTAATTCAATAACTTTTTCGTTTCAATATAGAATTCGCCATTTTAAATGCATATAATTCAATAACTAAAAAAATAAAGTAGAACCAAATATATGAAAAAAGTCGTTTTAATAGGCAAAATTACGATTAAAACTACATTTTTTGCCCAAAAAAGCTATCAAAAATATTTTAGAAATAGTTTTAAACAAAAAATTAAGCTAAAATGAAAATCATCTACAAATTTTTTATAAATTTTTCATTTATTTCGAGCATTATTTGAGAGGGGAATGAATTATTTGTAAATTTTTAGGTATATGTTATTTCACAGCAAAAATGTTCTTCGTTTGTTAATTTGGGTTTTACAGTGCTATATATGCCAGAAAATATATTTCGATATTCTCATATTTAAAAGAAATATTAATAAAGAAAGATATATAAATTAGAGAGAGACTTTATATACAGATGTTGTTGATTAAAAGAAGACAACAATACATGACTGCAACTTATTTTAGTAGCTTAATTTAACAATATTGTAATAAATATTACAGCAAACCGACTAAAAAGTTAAAAAAAACACGCTCAAATAACTTTTTTCACTTGTCACTTCTTAGTCATTTCAATGGTCGAGAGGAAGTTATTATGACGTCGGACCGACCCAAAAATCATTCCCCAAATCGGTCGGCTCGACGTTGGTGCGATGTTGTACCAACGTTGCACAGCCGACCACCTGAAGTCATGTGACCGACTACGGCTCGACGTCATTACAACCAGGCGGTGCTACTTGGGTTAAAGGCATTAATTGCTTATTCTTCAGTAGCTCATATAGGAATTGTTTTAAGTGGATTAATAACTTTAAGATATTGAGGATTTAGTGGTTCTTATATATTAATGATTGCTCATGGATTATGTTCGTCTGGATTATTTAGATTAGCAAATGTTTCTTATGAACGATTGGGAAGTCGTAGATTAATAATTAATAAGGGTTTATTAAATCTTATACTTTCTATAACTAACAGTTCGGCTGAAAAGTTTATAAGGTAACACAGCAAAAATATTTTTTTTGCAAAATTCATTTTTATTATTCAACATAGTTTCCTTTGAGGGCGATACAGCGATTATAGCGATCTTCCAACTTTTCGATACCATTTTTATAGTACTCTTTCGGTTTTGCCTCAAAATAGGCCTCAGTTTCGGCAATTACTTCATCATCGGTCTAAAATTTCTTGCCAGCGAGCATTCTCTTGAGGTCTGCAAACAGGAAAAAGTCGCTGGGGGCCAGATCTGGAGAATACGGTGGAGGGGGAAGCAATTCGTAGCCCAATTCATTGAGTTTGACCATCGTTTTCATCGACTTGTGACACGGTGCATTGGCTTGGTGAAACAACACATTTTTCTTTTTCAAATGAGGCCGTTTCTTAGCCATTTCTTTCTTCAAACGATCCAATAACGCTATATAATAGTCGCTGTTGATCGTCTGTCCCTTCTGGAGATAGTCAATGAATATTATACCATGCGCATCAAAAAATACAGACACCATCACCTTGCTAGCCGACTGTTGCGTCTTTCCACGCTTTGGATTCGGTTCGTCGCTCGCTCTCCACTCTGCCGACTGTCGATTGGACTCTGGAGTGTCGTGACGGAGCCATGTTTCATCCATTGTTACATATCGACGCAAAAATTCGGGTTAATTGCGCTTTAACAGCTCCAAACACTGCTCAGAATCATCAACACGTTGTTGTTTTCGGTCCACAGTGAACTCACGCGGCACCCATTTTGCACACAGCTTTCGCATGCCCAAATATTCATGCACGATATGTCCAACACGCTCTTTCGATATCTTCAGAGTCTCAGCTATCTCGCTCAACTTCACTTTACTGTCATTTAAAATTATTTTGTGGATTTTTTTGATCCACTGCGTTCTGCATCAACTGTGCTCGTACGACCAGTTCGAAATTGACGAAACCAATATTTCACAGTTGAAATAGCTGGAGCAGAGTCCGGATAACGTTTGTCAAACCATGCTTTGGTTTCCACTGTACTTTTTTTCATCAAAAAGCAATGCTTTATCAATACACGAAATTCGTCTTTATCCATTTTTTTTTCAACAACAAAAGTTGCTCCAATCAAAATGCTATATCTAACGAACCAATCGAGCGATTGCTGTCAAATTTTGACAGGAATCATTTGAAGCATGGTGCTTTGTGATAATTAGATTTTTGCAAGAGGCGCCATCTAGACGTCAATCTTATAAACTTTTCAGCCGAACTGTTATATGATGATTTTTATTTAAAGCTGCTAATATAGCTGCTCCTCCTATATTACGTGCAAATTTATTAAGAGAAATTAGTTTAATTAATTGCTTTGTTAGTTGATCATGATTAACTATAACATAATAGTTATATCATTAATTTCTTTTTTTAGTGTTGCTTATACATTATATTTATATGCTTATAGTCAACATGGAAAATATTTTTCTGGTATATTTTCTAATTTAAGTAATAATATTCGTGAATAATTATAAATATGTTTACATTGATTACCTTTAAATTTATTGATTATGAAAAGTGAATATTTTTTATTGTGATTATAATAATATTTAAGTAGTTTAAATAAAATATTGATTTGTGGTGTTAATAATATGAAATTTTCATCTTAGATCATTAAGTATATTTCTATTTGTTTAAATAGATTTTTATTTTTATTTTCTATTAGTATTAGATTATTTATTTTAAGAATAAAATTTTTATTGAATAATTTGGTAATTTTTATTGAATGAGAAGTTGTTTCTTTAAATAGTCCAAGAATTGTAATAACATTTTTATTTGTTTGAATAAGATTAATATTTATGTCATTTGTTTTATTAATTTCTTCTTTAGTAATTTTTTACAGCAAGGAATATATGAGAGGAGATATTAATATTATTCGTTTTATTATATTAGTTTTAATATTTGTGTTATCTATAATATTATTAATTATTAGTCCTAATTTAATTAGTATTTTATTAGGTTGAGATGGTTTAGGGTTGGTTTCTTATTTATAGTAATTTTTTTTCAAAATGTAAAATCTTATAGTGCTGGGATATAAACGGCTTTATCTAATCGGATTGGTGATGTTGCTATTTTATTATCTATTGCTTGAATATTAAATTATGGAGGATGAAATTATATTTATTATTTAGAAGAAATGAAAAATGATTTTGAAATAATAGTTATTGGTATATTAGTAATATTAGCGGCAATAACTAAAAGTGCTCAAATTCCATTTTTTTCTTGATTACCAGCGGCTATAGCAGCACCTACTCGTACACCTGTTTCTGCATTAGTTCATTCTTCAACTTTAGTGACTGCTGGTGTATATAAATTATGTTAATTCGATTTAATATTTTATTAGTAGAAACTTGAATAGGACAGTTATTATTATTATTATCTGGATTAACAATATTTATGGCAGGTATAGGGGCAAATTTTGAATTTGATTTAAAAAAGATTATTGTTTTATCTACGTTAAATCAATTAGGACGAATAATAATAATTTTATCAATAGGATTTTTTAAATTAGCATATTTTCATTTATTGACTCATGCTTTATTTAAGGCTTTATTATTTATGTGTGCAGGTGCTATTATTCATAATATAAGAAATTCTCAGGATATTCGTTTAATAGGGGAATTCGTAAATCATATACCTTTTACTTCTTCTTGTTTAAATGTTGCTAATTTAGCTTTATGTGGTATGCCTTTTTTAGCTGGATTTTACTCAAAGGATATAATTAAGAAATTGTATCTTTATCTTATTAAAATATATTTAGTTTTTTCTTTTATTTTTTTTCTACAGGATTAACTGTTTTTTATTCAATTCGGTTAGTTTATTATACAATGACTGGAAATTTTAATGTAATATCTTTACATTTATTAAATGATGAGGGTTGAATTATATTAAAGGGAATAATGGGATTATTATTTATAGCAATTATTGGTGGAAGTATATTAAATTGATTAATTTTTGCAGTTCCTTATATAATTTGCTTACCTAATTATTTAAAGTTAATAACTCTATTTATTTGTATTATAGGGGGTAATATAGGTTATTTATTTTCGAATGTTTCTTTATATTTTTTAAATAAATCATTAAAGTATAATTTTTTATATTTCTACTTATTGAATTATTTATTATCCTTTATTTTTAAGAAGTCAAATATTAAAAAATGTTGATCAAGGATGATCAGAATTTATAGGAGGTCAAACAATTTATAATTCTTAAAAAAGTTATTCTATTATTAATCAATTAATTCAAAATAATAATTTAAAAATTTATTTAATAGTGTTTGTTATATGAATTTTTACATTATTATTATTATTTTTATTTATTTAAAAATAAAATTCAAATAGCTTATAATTTAGAGCGTGACATTGAAGATGTTAAAGAGATTAAATTAATCTTTGAATAAATAATTAATTTTAGTAATTTATAAAAGAATTCCTTTATTTTTACAGTAAAAATGGAAGGTTTTAGTTTAAACTATATAAATTAAATTATATAAAATAATATATAAAATACGAGTATATAAAATAATTTAGTGAATAATTAAGTAGAAGTATAAATGGAATTAAACCATTAAAGTTAAAAGTTAGCAGCTTTTTCTCGATCTTTATACTTCCTTAATTGGAATAATAATTAAATTATATCATTAACAGTGATATGCCTCTTTTTGGCTTCAATTAATAATTTAATTAAATTTTTACAAAGTGGTTTCTTATGAGATTTATTATAAAATTATCAATATGTATGATTTATTTTCGCGATTATTTCTATTTAAGATTTCTAGCAACTCATTTAAATAAATTATAAACAGAATTGGTGAGGTAACTGTTCCTTGTTGCAATCCGTTTTTAATATCATACGTCTCGTCTGTTAGAACTCCATTTGCTTTCACTAAAAATTTTCTACCTATTATCATAGTTCTGATTATTTTAATCAAATTTATTGGGAAGTTGTATTTAACTACAATAGTTTAAAAATCAATCCGTCAATCCACACTGACGTAAATGCATCTGAGAAATCAACAAGAAGACTCCCCACGCATTCTTTATTGTTTTTCGCCCAGCATATGTCAATGGTCACTGTCATAAATAACATTTTCAAGCATGCCTGAAGTTCCTGTTGTACTAAACGTTAATCTGGTATCTGCAATACAAATGTCCAAGTATGAATCGCATCTTGGGTATGTCGGGTATTCACTATGAAGTCTAGCTTTATAATTAATATGATTTTTTTGGGTTGGGTGGGCTTGCACCGCTTTGTCGGTTCCTCTTCTATTCGTATGGTACAATATCGATGCAGTTTTCAGCAATTTAAGCATTTTGAATGTTTCTCCATGGCTTGGAGCTAAAAAATCGTGGATTGACAAAAGTTAAATTTTCGAAAAAAATTACAAATCTTCCAAGGATCCCCCAAAGGAAAATTTTCAAATTTACTGTATTTTTCAAGAAATCGTATTTTCCGCAAATTTCGGCCAAAATCGATGCAGTTTTCAGCAATTTAAGCATTTTGAATGTTTCTCCATGGTTTGGACCAAAAAGTCGTAGATTGACAAAAGTTAAATTTTCGAGAAAAATTACAAATCTTCCAAGGTTCCCCAAAAGGAAAATTTTCAAATTTACTGCATTTTTCAAGAAATCGTATTTTCCGAAAATTTCGGCCAAAATCGATGCAGTTTTCAGCAATTTAAGCATTTTGAATGTTTCTCCATGGTTTGGACCAAAAAGTCGTAGATTGACAAAAGTTAAATTTTCGAGAAAAATTACAAATCTTCCAAGGTTCCCCAAAAGGAAAATTTTCAAATTTACTGCATTTTTCAAGAAATCGTATTTTCCGCAAATTTCGGCCAAAATCGATGCAGTTTTCAGCAATTTAAGCATTTTGAATGTTTCTCCATGGTTTGGACCAAAAAGTCGTAGATTGACAAAAGTTAAATTTTCGAGAAAAATTACAAATCTTCCAAGGGTCCCCCAAAGAAAAATTTTCAATTTTACTGCATTTTTTCAAAAAATCGTATTTTTCGCAAATTTCGGCCAAAATCGATGCAGTTTTCAGCAATTTAAGCATTTTGAATGTTTCTCCATGGTTTGGACCAAAAAATTTGTGGATAGACAAAAGTTAAATTTTCGAGAAAAATTACAAATCTTCCAAGGTTCCCCAAAAGGAAAGTTTTCAAATTTACTGCATTTTTCAAGAAATCGTATTTTCCGCAAATTTCGGCCAAAATCGATGCAGTTTTCAGCAATTTAAGCATTTTGAATGTTTCTCCATGGTTTGGACCAAAAAGTCGTAGATTGACAAAAGTTAAATTTTCGAGAAAAATTACAAATCTTCCAAGGGTCCCCCAAAGAAAAATTTTCAATTTTACTGCATTTTTTCAAAAAATCGTATTTTTCGCAAATTTCGGCCAAAATCGATGCAGTTTTCAGCAATTTAAGCATTTTGAATGTTTCTCCATGGTTTGGACCAAAAAATTTGTGGATAGACAAAAGTTAAATTTTCGAGAAAAATTACAAATCTTCCAAGGTTCCCCAAAAGGAAAGTTTTCAAATTTACTGCATTTTTCAAGAAATCGTATTTTCCGCAAATTTCGGCCAAAATCGATGCAGTTTTCAGCAATTTAAGCATTTTGAATGTTTCTCCATGGTTTGGACCAAAAAGTCGTAGATTGACAAAAGTTAAATTTTCGAGAAAAATTACAAATCTTCCAAGGGTCCCCCAAAGAAAAATTTTCAATTTTACTGCATTTTTTCAAAAAATCGTATTTTTCGCAAATTTCGGCCAAAATCGATGCAGTTTTCAGCAATTTAAGCATTTTGAATGTTTCTCCATGGTTTGGACCAAAAAATTTGTGGATAGACAAAAGTTAAATTTTCGAGAAAAATTACAAATCTTCCAAGGTTCCCCAAAAGGAAAATTTTCAAATTTACTGCATTTTTCAAGAAATCGTATTTTCCGAAAATTTCGGCCAAAATCGATGCAGTTTTCAGCAATTTAAGCATTTTGAATGTTTCTCCATGGTTTGGACCAAAAAGTCGTAGATTGACAAAAGTTAAATTTTCGAGAAAAATTACAAATCTTCCAAGGGTCCCCCAAAGAAAAATTTTCAATTTTACTGCATTTTTTCAAAAAATCGTATTTTCCGCAAATTTCGGCCAAAATCGATGCAGTTTTCAGCAATTTAAGCATTTTGAATGTTTCTCCATGGTTTGGACCAAAAAATTTGTGGATAGACAAAAGTTAAATTTTCGAGAAAAATTACAAATCTTCCAAGGTTCCCCAAAAGGAAAATTTTCAAATTTACTGCATTTTTCAAGAAATCGTATTTTCCGCAAATTTCGGCCAAAATCGATGCAGTTTTCAGCAATTTAAGCATTTTGAATGTTTCTCCATGGTTTGGACCAAAAAGTCGTAGATTGACAAAAGTTAAATTTTCGAGAAAAATTACAAATCTTCCAAGGGTCCCCCAAAGAAAAATTTTCAATTTTACTGCATTTTTTCAAAAAATCGTATTTTTCGCAAATTTCGGCCAAAATCGATGCAGTTTTCAGCAATTTAAGCATTTTGAATGTTTCTCCATGGTTTGGACCAAAAAATTTGTGGATAGACAAAAGTTAAATTTTCGAGAAAAATTACAAATCTTCCAAGGTTCCCCAAAAGGAAAATTTTCAAATTTACTGCATTTTTCAAGAAATCGTATTTTCCGCAAATTTCGGCCAAAATCGATGCAGTTTTCAGCAATTTAAGCATTTTGAATGTTTCTCCATGGTTTGGGCCAAAAAAATCGTGGATTGATAAAAGTTAAATTTTCGAGAAAAATTACAAATCTTCCAAGGGTCTCCCAAAGGAAAATTTTCAATTTTACTGCATTTTTTCAAGAAATTGTATTTTCCGCAAATTTCGGCCAAAATCGATGCAGTTTTCAGCAATTTAAGCATTTTCAATGTTTGTCCATGGTTAAGACCAAAAAAATCGTAGATTGATAAAAGTTAAATTTTCGAGAAAAATTACAAATCTTCCAAGGGTCCCCCAAAGGAAAATTTTCAATTTTACTGCATTTTTTCAAGAAATCGTATTTTCCGCAAATTTCGGCCAAAATCGATGCAGTTTTCAGCAATTAAAGCATTTTGAATTTTTCTCCATGGTTTGGGCCAAAAAAATCGTGGATTGATAAAAGTTAAATTTTCGAGAAAAATTACAAATCTTCCAAAGGTCCCCCAAAGTAAAATTTTCAATTTTACTGCATTTTTCAAGAAATCGTATTTTCCGCAAATTTCGGCCAAAATCGATGCAGTTTTCAGCAATTTAAGCATTTTGAATGTTTCTCTATGGTTTGGACCAAAAAGTCGTAGTTTGACAAAAGTTAAATTTTCGAGAAAAATTACAAATCTTCCAAGGGTCCCCCAAAGTAAAATTTTCAATTTTACTGCATTTTTCAAGAAATCGTATTTTCCGCAAATTTCGGCCAAAATCGATGCAGTTTTCAGCAATTTAAGCATTTTGAATGTTTCTCCATGATTTAGACCAAAAAATTCGTGGATTGACAAAAGTTAAATTTTCGAGAAAAATTACAAATCTTCCAAGGTTCCCCAAAAGGAAAATTTTCAATTTTACTGCATTTTTCAAGAAATCGTATTTTCCGCAAATTTCGGCCAAAATCGATGCAGTTTTCAGCAATTTAAGCATTTTGAATGTTTCTCCATGATTTGGACCAAAAAATTCGTGGATTGACAAAAGTTAAATTTTCGAGAAAAATTACACATCTTCCAAGGTTCCCCAAAAGGAAAATTTTCAAATTTACTGCATTTTTCAAGAAATCGTATTTTCCGCAAATTTCGGCCCAAATCGATGCAGTTTTCAGCAATTTATGCATTTTGAATGTTTCTTCATGGTTTGGACCCAAAAAATCGTGGATTGACAGAATTTAAATTTTTGAGAAAAATTACAAATCTTCCAAGGTTCCCCAAAAGGAAAATTTTCAATTTTACTGCATTTTTCAAGAAATCGTATTTTCCGCAAATTTCGGCCAAAATCGATGCAGTTTTCAGCAATTTAAGCATTTTGAATGTTTCTCCATGATTTAGACCAAAAAATTCGTGGATTGACAAAAGTTAAATTTTCGAGAAAAATTACAAATCTTCCAAGGTTCCCCAAAAGGAAAATTTTCAATTTTACTGCATTTTTCAAGAAATCGTATTTTCCGCAAATTTCGGCCAAAATCGATGCAGTTTTCAGCAATTTAAGCATTTTGAATGTTTCTCCATGATTTGGACCAAAAAATTCGTGGATTGACAAAAGTTAAATTTTCGAGAAAAATTACACATCTTCCAAGGTTCCCCAAAAGGAAAATTTTCAAATTTACTGCATTTTTCAAGAAATCGTATTTTCCGCAAATTTCGGCCAAAATCGATGCAGTTTTCAGCAATTTAAGCATTTTGAATGTTTCTCCATGGTTTGGCCCAAAAAAATCGTGGATTGATAAAAGTTAAATTTTCGAGAAAAATTACAAATCTTCCAAGGGTCCCCCAAAGTAAAATTTTCAATTTTACTGCATTTTTCAAGAAATCGTATTTTCCGCAAATTTCGGCCAAAATCGATGCAGTTTTCAGCAATTTAAGCATTTTGAATGTTTCTCTATGGTTTGGACCAAAAAGTCGTAGATTGACAAAAGTTAAATTTTCGAGAAAAATTACAAATCTTCCAAGGTTCCCCAAAAGGAAAATTTTCAAATTTACTGCATTTTTCAAGAAATCGTATTTTCCGCAAATTTCGGCCAAAATCGATGCAGTTTTCAGCAATTAAAGCATTTTGAATTTTTCTCCATGGTTTGGGCCAAAAAAATCGTGGATTGATAAAAGTTAAATTTTCGAGAAAAATTACAAATCTTCCAAGGGTCCCCAAAAGGCAAATTTTCAAATTTACTGCATTTTTCAAGAAATCGTATTTTCCGCAAATTTCGGCCAAAATCGATGCAGTTTTCAGCAATTTAGGCATTTTGAATGTTTCTCCATGGTTTAGGCTAAAAAAATCGTGGATTGATAAAAGTTAAATTTTCGAGAGAAATTACAAATCTTCCAAGGTTCCCCAAAAGGAAAATTTTCAAATTTACTGCATTTTTCAAGAAATCGTATTTTCCGCAAATTTCGGCCAAAATCGATGCAGTTTTCAGCAATTTAAGCATTTTGAATGTTTCTCCATGGTTTGGACCAAAAAATTTGTGGATAGACAAAAGTTAAATTTTCGAGAAAAATTACAAATCTTCCAAGGTTCCCCAAAAGGAAAATTTTCAAATTTACTGCATTTTTCAAGAAATCGTATTTTCCGCAAATTTCGGCCAAAATCGATGCAGTTTTCAGCAATTTAAGCATTTTGAATGTTTCTCCATGGTTTGGACCAAAAAGTCGTAGATTGACAAAAGTTAAATTTTCGAGAAAAATTACAAATCTTCCAAGGGTCCCCCAAAGAAAAATTTTCAATTTTACTGCATTTTTTCAAAAAATCGTATTTTTCGCAAATTTCGGCCAAAATCGATGCAGTTTTCAGCAATTTAAGCATTTTGAATGTTTCTCCATGGTTTGGACCAAAAAATTTGTGAATAGACAAAAGTTAAATTTTCGAGAAAAATTACAAATCTTCCAAGGTTCCCCAAAAGGAAAATTTTCAAATTTACTGCATTTTTCAAGAAATCGTATTTTCCGCAAATTTCGGCCAAAATCGATGCAGTTTTCAGCAATTTAAGCATTTTGAATGTTTCTCCATGGTTTGGACCAAAAAGTCGTAGATTGACAAAAGTTAAATTTTCGAGAAAAATTACAAATCTTCCAAGGGTCCCCCAAAGAAAAATTTTCAATTTTACTGCATTTTTTCAAAAAATCGTATTTTTCGCAAATTTCGGCCAAAATCGATGCAGTTTTCAGCAATTTAAGCATTTTGAATGTTTCTCCATGGTTTGGACCAAAAAATTTGTGGATAGACAAAAGTTAAATTTTCGAGAAAAATTACAAATCTTCCAAGGTTCCCCAAAAGGAAAATTTTCAAATTTACTGCATTTTTCAAGAAATCGTATTTTCCGCAAATTTCGGCCAAAATCGATGCAGTTTTCAGCAATTTAAGCATTTTGAATGTTTCTCCATGGTTTGGACCAAAAAGTCGTAGATTGACAAAAGTTAAATTTTCGAGAAAAATTACAAATCTTCCAAGGGTCCCCCAAAGAAAAATTTTCAATTTTACTGCATTTTTTCAAAAAATCGTATTTTTCGCAAATTTCGGCCAAAATCGATGCAGTTTTCAGCAATTTAAGCATTTTGAATGTTTCTCCATGGTTTGGACCAAAAAATTTGTGGATAGACAAAAGTTAAATTTTCGAGAAAAATTACAAATCTTCCAAGGTTCCCCAAAAGGAAAATTTTCAAATTTACTGCATTTTTCAAGAAATCGTATTTTCCGCAAATTTCGGCCAAAATCGATGCAGTTTTCAGCAATTTAAACATTTTGAATGTTTCTCCATGGTTTGGGCCAAAAAGATCGTGGATTGATAAAAGTTAAATTTTCGAGAAAAATTACAAATCTTCCAAGGGTCCCCCAAAGGAAAATTTTCAAATTTACTGCATTTTTCAAGAAATCGTATTTTCCGCAAATTTCGGCCAAAATCGATGCAGTTTTCAGCAATTTAAGCATTTTGAATGTTTCTCCATGGTTTGGACCAAAAAATTTGTGGATAGACAAAAGTTAAATTTTCGAGAAAATTACAAATCTTCCAAGGTTCCCCAAAAGGAAAATTTTCAAATTTACTGCATTTTTCAAGAAATCGTATTTTCCGCAAATTTCGGCCAAAATCGATGCAGTTTTCAGCAATTTAAGCATTTTGAATGTTTCTCCATGGTTTGGACCAAAAAGTCGTAGATTGACAAAAGTTAAATTTTCGAGAAAAATTACAAATCTTCCAAGGGTCCCCCAAAGAAAAATTTTCAATTTTACTGCATTTTTTCAAAAAATCGTATTTTTCGCAAATTTCGGCCAAAATCGATGCAGTTTTCAGCAATTTAAGCATTTTGAATGTTTCTCCATGGTTTGGACCAAAAAATTTGTGGATAGACAAAAGTTAAATTTTCGAGAAAATTACAAATCTTCCAAGGTTCCCCAAAAGGAAAATTTTCAAATTTACTGCATTTTTCAAGAAATCGTATTTTCCGCAAATTTCGGCCAAAATCGATGCAGTTTTCAGCAATTTAAGCATTTTGAATGTTTCTCCATGGTTTGGACCAAAAAGTCGTAGATTGACAAAAGTTAAATTTTCGAGAAAAATTACAAATCTTCCAAGGGTCCCCCAAAGAAAAATTTTCAATTTTACTGCATTTTTTCAAAAAATCGTATTTTTCGCAAATTTCGGCCAAAATCGATGCAGTTTTCAGCAATTTAAGCATTTTGAATGTTTCTCCATGGTTTGGACCAAAAAATTTGTGGATAGACAAAAGTTAAATTTTCGAGAAAAATTACAAATCTTCCAAGGTTCCCCAAAAGGAAAATTTTCAAATTTACTGCATTTTTCAAGAAATCGTATTTTCCGCAAATTTCGGCCAAAATCGATGCAGTTTTCAGCAATTTAAACATTTTGAATGTTTCTCCATGGTTTGGGCCAAAAAGATCGTGGATTGATAAAAGTTAAATTTTCGAGAAAAATTACAAATCTTCCAAGGGTCCCCCAAAGGAAAATTTTCAAATTTACTGCATTTTTCAAGAAATCGTATTTTCCGCAAATTTCGGCCAAAATCGATGCAGTTTTCAGCAATTTAAGCATTTTGAATGTTTCTCCATGGTTTGGACCAAAAAATTTGTGGATAGACAAAAGTTAAATTTTCGAGAAAATTACAAATCTTCCAAGGTTCCCCAAAAGGAAAATTTTCAAATTTACTGCATTTTTCAAGAAATCGTATTTTCCGCAAATTTCGGCCAAAATCGATGCAGTTTTCAGCAATTTAAGCATTTTGAATGTTTCTCCATGGTTTGGACCAAAAAGTCGTAGATTGACAAAAGTTAAATTTTCGAGAAAAATTACAAATCTTCCAAGGGTCCCCCAAAGAAAAATTTTCAATTTTACTGCATTTTTTCAAAAAATCGTATTTTTCGCAAATTTCGGCCAAAATCGATGCAGTTTTCAGCAATTTAAGCATTTTGAATGTTTCTCCATGGTTTGGACCAAAAAATTTGTGGATAGACAAAAGTTAAATTTTCGAGAAAATTACAAATCTTCCAAGGTTCCCCAAAAGGAAAATTTTCAAATTTACTGCATTTTTCAAGAAATCGTATTTTCCGCAAATTTCGGCCAAAATCGATGCAGTTTTCAGCAATTTAAGCATTTTGAATGTTTCTCCATGGTTTGGACCAAAAAGTCGTAGATTGACAAAAGTTAAATTTTCGAGAAAAATTACAAATCTTCCAAGGGTCCCCCAAAGAAAAATTTTCAATTTTACTGCATTTTTTCAAAAAATCGTATTTTTCGCAAATTTCGGCCAAAATCGATGCAGTTTTCAGCAATTTAAGCATTTTGAATGTTTCTCCATGGTTTGGACCAAAAAATTTGTGGATAGACAAAAGTTAAATTTTCGAGAAAAATTACAAATCTTCCAAGGTTCCCCAAAAGGAAAATTTTCAAATTTACTGCATTTTTCAAGAAATCGTATTTTCCGCAAATTTCGGCCAAAATCGATGCAGTTTTCAGCAATTTAAGCATTTTGAATGTTTCTCCATGGTTTGGGCCAAAAAAATCGTGGATTGATAAAAGTTAAATTTTCGAGAAAAATTACAAATCTTCCAAGGGTCCCCCAAAGGAAAATTTTCAAATTTACTGCATTTTTCAAGAAATCGTATTTTCCGCAAATTTCGGCCAAAATCGATGCAGTTTTCAGCAATTTAAGCATTTTGAATGTTTCTCCATGGTTTGGACTAAAAAGTCGTAGATTGACAAAAGTTAAATTTTCGAGAAAAATTACAAATCTTCCAAGGGTCCCCCAAAGAAAAATTTTCAATTTTACTGCATTTTTTCAAAAAATCGTATTTTCCGCAAATTTCGGCCAAAATCGATGCAGTTTTCAGCAATTTAAGCATTTTGAATGTTTCTCCATGGTTTGGACCAAAAAATTTGTGGATAGACAAAAGTTAAATTTTCGAGAAAAATTACAAATCTTCCAAGGTTCCCCAAAAGGAAAATTTTCAAATTTACTGCATTTTTCAAGAAATCGTATTTTCCGCAAATTTCGGCCAAAATCGATGCAGTTTTCAGCAATTTAAGCATTTTGAATGTTTCTCCATGGTTTGGACTAAAAAGTCGTAGATTGACAAAAGTTAAATTTTCGAGAAAAATTACAAATCTTCCAAGGGTCCCCCAAAGAAAAATTTTCAATTTTACTGCATTTTTTCAAAAAATCGTATTTTCCGCAAATTTCGGCCAAAATCGATGCAGTTTTCAGCAATTTAAGCATTTTGAATGTTTCTCCATGGTTTGGGCCAAAAAAATCGTGGATTGATAAAAGTTAAATTTTCGAGAAAAATTACAAATCTTCCAAGGGTCACCCAAAGTAAAATTTTCAAATTTATTGCTTTTTTCAAGAAATCGTATTTTCCGCAAATTTCGGCCCAAATCGATGCAGTTTTCAGCAATTTATGCATTTTGAATGTTTCTCCATGGTTTGGACCAAAAAGATCGTGGATTGACAGAATTTGAATTTTTGAGGAAAATTACCAATCTTCCAAGGGTCCCCCAAAGTAAAATTTTCAATTTTACTGCATTTTTCAAGAAATCGTATTTTCCGCAAATTTCGGCCAAAATCGATGCAGTTTTCAGCAATTTAAGCATTTTGAATGTTTCTCTATGGTTTGGACCAAAAAGTCGTAGATTGACAAAAGTTAAATTTTCGAGAGAAATTACAAATCTTCCAAGGGTCCCCCAAAGGAAAATTTTCAATTTTACTGCATTTTTCAAGAAATCGTATTTTCCGCAAATTTCGGCCAAAATCGATGCAGTTTTCAGCAATTTAAGCATTTTGAATGTTTCTCCATGGTTTGGACCAAAAAAATCGTAGATTGACAAAAGTTAAATTTTCGAGAAAAATTACAAATCTTCCAAGGGTCCCCCAAAGGAAAATTTTCAATTTTACTGCATTTTTCAAGAAATCGTATTTTCCGTAAATTTCGGCCAAAATCAATGCAGTTTTCAGCAATTTAAGCATTTTGAATGTTTTTCCATAGTTTGGACAAAAAAATCGTAGATTGACAAAAGTTAAATTTTCGAGAAAAATTACAAATCTTCCAAGGGTCCCCCAAAGTAAAATTTTCAATATTACTGCATTTTTCAAGAAATCGTATTTTCCGCAAATTTCGGCCAAAATCGATGCAGTTTTCAGCAATTTAAGCATTTTGAATGTTTCTCCATGGCTTGGAGCTAAAAAATCGTGGATTGACAAAAGTTAAATTTTCGAGAAAAATTACAAATCTTCCAAGGGTACCCCAAAGGAAAATTTTCAATTTTACTGCATTTTTTCAAAAAATCGTATTTTCCGCAAATTTCGGCCAAAATCGATGCAGTTTTCAGCAATTTAAGTATTTTGAATGTTTCTCCATGGTTTGGACCAAAAAAGTCGTGGATTGACAAAAGTTAAATTTTCGAGAAAAATTACAAATTTTCCAGGGTTCCCCAAAAGGAAAATTTTCAAATTTACTGCATTTTTCAAGAAATCGTATTTTCCGCAAATTTCGGCCAAAATCGATGCAGTTTTCAGCAATTTAAGCATTTTGAATGTTTCTCCATGGCTTGGAGCTAAAAAATCGTGGATTGACAAAAGTTAAATTTTCGAGAAAAATTACAAATCTTCCAAGGGTCCCCCAAAGGAAAATTTTCAATTTTACTGCATTTTTTCAAAAAATCGTATTTTCCGCAAATTTCGGCCAAAATCGATGCAGTTTTCAGCAATTTAAGTATTTTGAATGTTTCTCCATGGTTTGGACCAAAAAAGTCGTGGATTGACAAAAGTTAAATTTTCGAGAAAAATTACAAATTTTCCAGGGTTCCCCAAAAGGAAAATTTTCAAATTTACTGCATTTTTCAAGAAATCGTATTTTCCGCAAATTTCGGCCAAAATCGATGCAGTTTTCAGCAATTTTAGCATTTTGAATGTTTCTCCATGGTTTGGATCAAAAAAATCGTGGATTGATAAAAGTTAAATTTTCGAGAAAAATTACAAATCTTCCAAGGGTCCCCCAAAGGAAAATTTTCAAATTTATTGCTTTTTTTAAGAAATCGTATTTTCCGCAAATTTCGACCAAAATCGATGCAGTTTTCAGCAATTTAGGCATTTTCCATGTTTCTCCATGGTTTGGACCAAAAAATCTTAGATTGACAAAAGTTAAATTTTCGAGAAAAATTACAAATCTTCCAAGGGTCCCCCAAAGGAAAATTTTCAATATTACTGCATTTTTCAAAAAATCGTATTTTCCGCAAATTTCGGCCAAAATCGATGCAGTTTTCAGCAATTTAAGTATTTTGAATGTTTCTCCATGGTTTGGACCAAAAAAGTCGTGGATTGACAAAAGTTAAATTTTCGAGAAAAATTACAAATTTTCCAGGGTTCCCCAGAAGGAAAATTTTCAAATTTACTGCATTTTTCAAGAAATCGTATTTTCCGCAAATTTCGGCCAAAATCGATGCAGTTTTCAGCAATTTAAGCATTTTGAATGTTTCTCCATGGTTTTGACCAAAAAAATCGTGGATTGACAAAAGTAAACTTTTCGAGAAAAATTACAAATCTTCCAAGGATCCCCCAAAGGAAAATTTTCAATTTTACTGCATTTTTCAAGAAATCGTATTTTCCGCAAATTTCGGCCAAAATCGATGCAGTTTTCAGCAATTTAAGTATTTTGAATGTTTCTCCATGGTTTGGACCAAAAAAGTCGTGGATTGACAAAAGTTAAATTTTCGAGAAAAATTACAAATTTTCCAGGGTTCCCCAAAAGGAAAATTTTCAAATTTACTGCATTTTTCAAGAAATCGTATTTTCCGCAAATTTCGGCCAAAATCGATGCAGTTTTCAGCAATTTAAGCATTTTGAATGTTTCTCCATGGTTTTGACCAAAAAAATCGTGGATTGACAAAAGTAAACTTTTCGAGAAAAATTACAAATCTTCCAAGGATCCCCCAAAGGAAAATTTTCAATTTTACTGCATTTTTCAAGAAATCGTATTTTCCGCAAATTTCGGCCAAAATCGATGCAGTTTTCAGCAATTTAAGCATTTTGAATGTTTTTCCATGGTTTGGACAAAAGAAATCGTAGATTGACAAAAGTTAAATTTTCGAGAAAAATTACAAATCTTCCAAGGGTCCCCCAAAGGAAAATTTTCAATTTTACTGCATTTTTCAAGAAATTGTATTTTCCGCAAATTTCGGCCAAAATCGATGCAGTTTTCAGCAATTTAAGCATTTTGAATGTTTCTCCATGGTTTGGTCAAAAAAAATTGTAGATTGACAAAAGTTAAATTTTCGAGAAAAATTACAAATCTTCCAAGGGTCCCCCAAAGTAAAATTTTCAATATTACTGCATTTTTCAAGAAATCGTATTTTCCGCAAATTTCGGCCAAAATCGATGCAGTTTTCAGCAATTTAAGCATTTTGAATGTTTCTCCATGGCTTGGAGCTAAAAAATCGTGGATTGACAAAAGTTAAATTTTCGAGAAAAATTACAAATCTTCCAAGGGTCCCCCAAAGGAAAATTTTCAATTTTACTGCATTTTTTCAAAAAATCGTATTTTCCGCAAATTTCGGCCAAAATCGATGCAGTTTTCAGCAATTTAAGTATTTTGAATGTTTCTCCATGGTTTGGACCAAAAAATTTGTGAATAGACAAAAGTTAAATTTTCGAGAAAAATTACAAATCTTCCAAGGTTCCCCAGAAGGAAAATTTTCAAATTTACTGCATTTTTCAAGAAATCGTATTTTCCGCAAATTTCGGCCAAAATCGATGCAGTTTTCAGCAATTTAAGCATTTTGAATGTTTCTCCATGGTTTGGACCAAAAAGTCGTAGATTGACAAAAGTTAAATTTTCGAGAAAAATTACAAATCTTCCAAGGGTCCCCCAAAGAAAAATTTTCAATTTTACTGCATTTTTTCAAAAAATCGTATTTTTCGCAAATTTCGGCCAAAATCGATGCAGTTTTCAGCAATTTAAGCATTTTGAATGTTTCTCCATGGTTTGGACCAAAAAATTTGTGGATAGACAAAAGTTAAATTTTCGAGAAAAATTACAAATCTTCCAAGGTTCCCCAAAAGGAAAATTTTCAAATTTACTGCATTTTTCAAGAAATCGTATTTTCCGCAAATTTCGGCCAAAATCGATGCAGTTTTCAGCAATTTAAGCATTTTGAATGTTTCTCCATGGTTTGGGCCAAAAAAATCGTGGATTGATAAAAGTTAAATTTTCGAGAAAAATTACAAATCTTCCAAGGTTCCCCAAAAGGAAAATTTTCAAATTTACTGCATTTTTCAAGAAATCGTATTTTCCGCAAATTTCGGCCCAAATCGATGCAGTTTTCAGCAATTTATGCATTTTGAATGTTTCTCCATGGTTTGGACCCAAAAAATCGTGGATTGACAGAATTTAAATTTTTGAGAAAAATTACAAATCTTCCAAGGGTCCCCCAAAGTAAAATTTTCAATTTTACTGCATTTTTCAAGAAATCGTATTTTCCGCAAATTTCGGCCAAAATCGATGCAGTTTTCAGCAATTTAAGCATTTTGAATGTTTCTCCATGGTTTGGCCCAAAAAAATCGTGGATTGATAAAAGTTAAATTTTCGAGAAAAATTACAAATCTTCCAAGGGTCCCCCAAAGTAAAATTTTCAATTTTACTGCATTTTTCAAGAAATCGTATTTTCCGCAAATTTCGGCCAAAATCGATGCAGTTTTCAGCAATTTAAGCATTTTGAATGTTTCTCTATGGTTTGGACCAAAAAGTCGTAGATTGACAAAAGTTAAATTTTCGAGAAAAATTACAAATCTTCCAAGGTTCCCCAAAAGGAAAATTTTCAAATTTACTGCATTTTTCAAGAAATCGTATTTTCCGCAAATTTCGGCCAAAATCGATGCAGTTTTCAGCAATTTAAGCATTTTGAATGTTTCTCCATGGTTTGGCCCAAAAAAATCGTGGATTGATAAAAGTTAAATTTTCGAGAAAAATTACAAATCTTCCAAGGGTCCCCAAAAGGCAAATTTTCAAATTTACTGCATTTTTCAAGAAATCGTATTTTCCGCAAATTTCGGCCAAAATCGATGCAGTTTTCAGCAATTTAGGCATTTTGAATGTTTCTCCATGGTTTAGGCTAAAAAAATCGTGGATTGATAAAAGTTAAATTTTCGAGAAAAATTACAAATCTTCCAAGGGTCCCCAAAAGGCAAATTTTCAAATTTACTGCATTTTTCAAGAAATCGTATTTTCCGCAAATTTCGGCCAAAATCGATGCAGTTTTCAGCAATTTAAGCATTTTGAATGTTTCTCCATGGTTTGGACCAAAAAGTCGTAGATTGACAAAAGTTAAATTTTCGAGAAAAATTACAAATCTTCCAAGGGTCCCCCAAAGAAAAATTTTCAATTTTACTGCATTTTTTCAAAAAATCGTATTTTTCGCAAATTTCGGCCAAAATCGATGCAGTTTTCAGCAATTTAAGCATTTTGAATGTTTCTCCATGGTTTGGACCAAAAAATTTGTGGATAGACAAAAGTTAAATTTTCGAGAAAAATTACAAATCTTCCAAGGTTCCCCAAAAGGAAAATTTTCAAATTTACTGCATTTTTCAAGAAATCGTATTTTCCGCAAATTTCGGCCAAAATCGATGCAGTTTTCAGCAATTTAAACATTTTGAATGTTTCTCCATGGTTTGGGCCAAAAAGATCGTGGATTGATAAAAGTTAAATTTTCGAGAAAAATTACAAATCTTCCAAGGGTCCCCCAAAGGAAAATTTTCAAATTTACTGCATTTTTCAAGAAATCGTATTTTCCGCAAATTTCGGCCAAAATCGATGCAGTTTTCAGCAATTTAAGCATTTTGAATGTTTCTCCATGGTTTGGACCAAAAAATTTGTGGATAGACAAAAGTTAAATTTTCGAGAAAAATTACAAATCTTCCAAGGTTCCCCAAAAGGAAAATTTTCAAATTTACTGCATTTTTCAAGAAATCGTATTTTCCGCAAATTTCGGCCAAAATCGATGCAGTTTTCAGCAATTTAAGCATTTTGAATGTTTCTCCATGGTTTGGACCAAAAAGTCGTAGATTGACAAAAGTTAAATTTTCGAGAAAAATTACAAATCTTCCAAGGGTCCCCCAAAGAAAAATTTTCAATTTTACTGCATTTTTTCAAAAAATCGTATTTTTCGCAAATTTCGGCCAAAATCGATGCAGTTTTCAGCAATTTAAGCATTTTGAATGTTTCTCCATGGTTTGGACCAAAAAATTTGTGGATAGACAAAAGTTAAATTTTCGAGAAAATTACAAATCTTCCAAGGTTCCCCAAAAGGAAAATTTTCAAATTTACTGCATTTTTCAAGAAATCGTATTTTCCGCAAATTTCGGCCAAAATCGATGCAGTTTTCAGCAATTTAAGCATTTTGAATGTTTCTCCATGGTTTGGACCAAAAAGTCGTAGATTGACAAAAGTTAAATTTTCGAGAAAAATTACAAATCTTCCAAGGGTCCCCCAAAGAAAAATTTTCAATTTTACTGCATTTTTTCAAAAAATCGTATTTTTCGCAAATTTCGGCCAAAATCGATGCAGTTTTCAGCAATTTAAGCATTTTGAATGTTTCTCCATGGTTTGGACCAAAAAATTTGTGGATAGACAAAAGTTAAATTTTCGAGAAAAATTACAAATCTTCCAAGGTTCCCCAAAAGGAAAATTTTCAAATTTACTGCATTTTTCAAGAAATCGTATTTTCCGCAAATTTCGGCCAAAATCGATGCAGTTTTCAGCAATTTAAGCATTTTGAATGTTTCTCCATGGTTTGGGCCAAAAAAATCGTGGATTGATAAAAGTTAAATTTTCGAGAAAAATTACAAATCTTCCAAGGGTCCCCCAAAGGAAAATTTTCAAATTTACTGCATTTTTCAAGAAATCGTATTTTCCGCAAATTTCGGCCAAAATCGATGCAGTTTTCAGCAATTTAAGCATTTTGAATGTTTCTCCATGGTTTGGACTAAAAAGTCGTAGATTGACAAAAGTTAAATTTTCGAGAAAAATTACAAATCTTCCAAGGGTCCCCCAAAGAAAAATTTTCAATTTTACTGCATTTTTTCAAAAAATCGTATTTTCCGCAAATTTCGGCCAAAATCGATGCAGTTTTCAGCAATTTAAGCATTTTGAATGTTTCTCCATGGTTTGGACCAAAAAATTTGTGGATAGACAAAAGTTAAATTTTCGAGAAAAATTACAAATCTTCCAAGGTTCCCCAAAAGGAAAATTTTCAAATTTACTGCATTTTTCAAGAAATCGTATTTTCCGCAAATTTCGGCCAAAATCGATGCAGTTTTCAGCAATTTAAGCATTTTGAATGTTTCTCCATGGTTTGGGCCAAAAAAATCGTGGATTGATAAAAGTTAAATTTTCGAGAAAAATTACAAATCTTCCAAGGGTCACCCAAAGTAAAATTTTCAAATTTATTGCTTTTTTCAAGAAATCGTATTTTCCGCAAATTTCGGCCCAAATCGATGCAGTTTTCAGCAATTTATGCATTTTGAATGTTTCTCCATGGTTTGGACCAAAAAAATCGTGGATTGACAGAATTTAAATTTTTGAGGAAAATTACCAATCTTCCAAGGGTCCCCCAAAGTAAAATTTTCAATTTTACTGCATTTTTCAAGAAATCGTATTTTCCGCAAATTTCGGCCAAAATCGATGCAGTTTTCAGCAATTTAAGCATTTTGAATGTTTCTCTATGGTTTGGACCAAAAAGTCGTAGATTGACAAAAGTTAAATTTTCGAGAGAAATTACAAATCTTCCAAGGGTCCCCCAAAGGAAAATTTTCAATTTTACTGCATTTTTCAAGAAATCGTATTTTCCGCAAATTTCGGCCAAAATCGATGCAGTTTTCAGCAATTTAAGCATTTTGAATGTTTCTCCATGGTTTGGACCAAAAAAATCGTAGATTGACAAAAGTTAAATTTTCGAGAAAAATTACAAATCTTCCAAGGGTCCCCCAAAGGAAAATTTTCAATTTTACTGCATTTTTCAAGAAATCGTATTTTCCGTAAATTTCGGCCAAAATCAATGCAGTTTTCAGCAATTTAAGCATTTTGAATGTTTTTCCATAGTTTGGACAAAAAAATCGTAGATTGACAAAAGTTAAATTTTCGAGAAAAATTACAAATCTTCCAAGGGTCCCCCAAAGTAAAATTTTCAATATTACTGCATTTTTCAAGAAATCGTATTTTCCGCAAATTTCGGCCAAAATCGATGCAGTTTTCAGCAATTTAAGCATTTTGAATGTTTCTCCATGGCTTGGAGCTAAAAAATCGTGGATTGACAAGAGTTAAATTTTCGAGAAAAATTACAAATCTTCCAAGGGTCCCCCAAAGGAAAATTTTCAATTTTACTGCATTTTTTCAAAAAATCGTATTTTCCGCAAATTTCGGCCAAAATCGATGCAGTTTTCAGCAATTTAAGTATTTTGAATGTTTCTCCATGGTTTGGACCAAAAAAGTCGTGGATTGACAAAAGTTAAATTTTCGAGAAAAATTACAAATTTTCCAGGGTTCCCCAAAAGGAAAATTTTCAAATTTACTGCATTTTTCAAGAAATCGTATTTTCCGCAAATTTCGGCCAAAATCGATGCAGTTTTCAGCAATTTAAGCATTTTGAATGTTTCTCCATGGCTTGGAGCTAAAAAATCGTGGATTGACAAAAGTTAAATTTTCGAGAAAAATTACAAATCTTCCAAGGGTCCCCCAAAGGAAAATTTTCAATTTTACTGCATTTTTTCAAAAAATCGTATTTTCCGCAAATTTCGGCCAAAATCGATGCAGTTTTCAGCAATTTAAGTATTTTGAATGTTTCTCCATGGTTTGGACCAAAAAAGTCGTGGATTGACAAAAGTTAAATTTTCGAGAAAAATTACAAATTTTCCAGGGTTCCCCAAAAGGAAAATTTTCAAATTTACTGCATTTTTCAAGAAATCGTATTTTCCGCAAATTTCGGCCAAAATCGATGCAGTTTTCAGCAATTTTAGCATTTTGAATGTTTCTCCATGGTTTGGATCAAAAAAATCGTGGATTGATAAAAGTTAAATTTTCGAGAAAAATTACAAATCTTCCAAGGGTCCCCCAAAGGAAAATTTTCAAATTTATTGCTTTTTTTAAGAAATCGTATTTTCCGCAAATTTCGACCAAAATCGATGCAGTTTTCAGCAATTTAGGCATTTTCCATGTTTCTCCATGGTTTGGACCAAAAAATCTTAGATTGACAAAAGTTAAATTTTCGAGAAAAATTACAAATCTTCCAAGGGTCCCCCAAAGGAAAATTTTCAATATTACTGCATTTTTCAAAAAATCGTATTTTCCGCAAATTTCGGCCAAAATCGATGCAGTTTTCAGCAATTTAAGTATTTTGAATGTTTCTCCATGGTTTGGACCAAAAAAGTCGTGGATTGACAAAAGTTAAATTTTCGAGAAAAATTACAAATTTTCCAGGGTTTCCCAGAAGGAAAATTTTCAAATTTACTGCATTTTTCAAGAAATCGTATTTTCCGCAAATTTCGGCCAAAATCGATGCAGTTTTCAGCAATTTAAGCATTTTGAATGTTTCTCCATGGTTTTGACCAAAAAAATCGTGGATTGACAAAAGTAAACTTTTCGAGAAAAATTACAAATCTTCCAAGGATCCCCCAAAGGAAAATTTTCAATTTTACTGCATTTTTCAAGAAATCGTATTTTCCGCAAATTTCGGCCAAAATCGATGCAGTTTTCAGCAATTTAAGTATTTTGAATGTTTCTCCATGGTTTGGACCAAAAAAGTCGTGGATTGACAAAAGTTAAATTTTCGAGAAAAATTACAAATTTTCCAGGGTTCCCCAAAAGGAAAATTTTCAAATTTACTGCATTTTTCAAGAAATCGTATTTTCCGCAAATTTCGGCCAAAATCGATGCAGTTTTCAGCAATTTAAGCATTTTGAATGTTTCTCCATGGTTTTGACCAAAAAAATCGTGGATTGACAAAAGTAAACTTTTCGAGAAAAATTACAAATCTTCCAAGGATCCCCCAAAGGAAAATTTTCAATTTTACTGCATTTTTCAAGAAATCGTATTTTCCGCAAATTTCGGCCAAAATCGATGCAGTTTTCAGCAATTTAAGCATTTTGAATGTTTTTCCATGGTTTGGACAAAAGAAATCGTAGATTGACAAAAGTTAAATTTTCGAGAAAAATTACAAATCTTCCAAGGGTCCCCCAAAGGAAAATTTTCAATTTTACTGCATTTTTCAAGAAATTGTATTTTCCGCAAATTTCGGCCAAAATCGATGCAGTTTTCAGCAATTTAAGCATTTTGAATGTTTCTCCATGGTTTGGACAAAAAAAATTGTAGATTGACAAAAGTTAAATTTTCGAGAAAAATTACAAATCTTCCAAGGGTCCCCCAAAGTAAAATTTTCAATATTACTGCATTTTTCAAGAAATCGTATTTTCCGCAAATTTCGGCCAAAATCGATGCAGTTTTCAGCAATTTAAGCATTTTGAATGTTTCTCCATGGCTTGGAGCTAAAAAATCGTGGATTGACAAAAGTTAAATTTTCGAGAAAAATTACAAATCTTCCAAGGGTCCCCCAAAGGAAAATTTTCAATTTTACTGCATTTTTTCAAAAAATCGTATTTTCCGCAAATTTCGGCCAAAATCGATGCAGTTTTCAGCAATTTAAGTATTTTGAATGTTTCTCCATGGTTTGGACCAAAAAAGTCGTGGATTGACAAAAGTTAAATTTTCGAGAAAAATTACAAATTTTCCAGGGTTCCCCAAAAGGAAAATTTTCAAATTTACTGCATTTTTCAAGAAATCGTATTTTCCGCAAATTTCGGCCAAAATCGATGCAGTTTTCAGCAATTTTAGCATTTTGAATGTTTCTCCATGGTTTGGATCAAAAAAATCGTGGATTGATAAAAGTTAAATTTTCGAGAAAAATTACAAATCTTCCAAGGGTCCCCCAAAGAAAAATTTTCAAATTTATTGCTTTTTTTAAGAAATCGTATTTTCCGCAAATTTCGACCAAAATCGATGCAGTTTTCAGCAATTTAGGCATTTTCCATGTTTCTCCATGGTTTGGACCAAAAAATCTTAGATTGACAAAAGTTAAATTTTCGAGAAAAATTACAAATCTTCCAAGGGTCCCCCAAAGGAAAATTTTCAAATTTACTGCATTTTTCAAGAAATCGTATTTTCCGCAAATTTCGGCCAAAATCGATGCAGTTTTCAGCAATTTAAGCATTTTGAATGTTTCTCCATGGTTTGGACCAAAAAGTCGTAGATTGACAAAAGTTAAATTTTCGAGAAAAATTACAAATCTTCCAAGGGTCCCCCAAAGAAAAATTTTCAATTTTACTGCATTTTTTCAAAAAATCGTATTTTTCGCAAATTTCGGCCAAAATCGATGCAGTTTTCAGCAATTTAAGCATTTTGAATGTTTCTCCATGGTTTGGACCAAAAAAATCGTGGATTGACAAAAGTAAACTTTTCGAGAAAAATTACAAATCTTCCAAGGTTCCCCAAAAGGAAAATTTTCAAATTTACTGCATTTTTCAAGAAATCGTATTTTCCGCAAATTTCGGCCAAAATCGATGCAGTTTTCAGCAATTTAAGTATTTTGAATGTTTCTCCATGGTTTGGACCAAAAAAGTCGTGGATTGACAAAAGTTAAATTTTCGAGAAAAATTACAAATTTTCCAGGGTTCCCCAAAAGGAAAATTTTCAAATTTACTGCATTTTTCAAGAAATCGTATTTTCCGCAAATTTCGGCCAAAATCGATGCAGTTTTCAGCAATTTAAGCATTTTGAATGTTTCTCCATGGTTTTGACCAAAAAAATCGTGGATTGACAAAAGTAAACTTTTCGAGAAAAATTACAAATCTTCCAAGGATCCCCCAAAGGAAAATTTTCAATTTTACTGCATTTTTCAAGAAATCGTATTTTCCGCAAATTTCGGCCAAAATCGATGCAGTTTTCAGCAATTTAAGCATTTTGAATGTTTTTCCATGGTTTGGACAAAAGAAATCGTAGATTGACAAAAGTTAAATTTTCGAGAAAAATTACAAATCTTCCAAGGGTCCCCCAAAGGAAAATTTTCAATTTTACTGCATTTTTCAAGAAATTGTATTTTCCGCAAATTTCGGCCAAAATCGATGCAGTTTTCAGCAATTTAAGCATTTTGAATGTTTCTCCATGGTTTGGACCAAAAAGTCGTAGATTGACAAAAGTTAAATTTTCGAGAAAAATTACAAATCTTCCAAGGGTCCCCCAAAGAAAAATTTTCAATTTTACTGCATTTTTTCAAAAAATCGTATTTTTCGCAAATTTCGGCCAAAATCGATGCAGTTTTCAGCAATTTAAGCATTTTGAATGTTTCTCCATGGTTTGGACCAAAAAAATCGTGGATTGACAAAAGTAAACTTTTCGAGAAAAATTACAAATCTTCCAAGGTTCCCCAAAAGGAAAATTTTCAAATTTACTGCATTTTTCAAGAAATCGTATTTTCCGCAAATTTCGGCCAAAATCGATGCAGTTTTCAGCAATTTAAGTATTTTGAATGTTTCTCCATGGTTTGGACCAAAAAAGTCGTGGATTGACAAAAGTTAAATTTTCGAGAAAAATTACAAATTTTCCAGGGTTCCCCAAAAGGAAAATTTTCAAATTTACTGCATTTTTCAAGAAATCGTATTTTCCGCAAATTTCGGCCAAAATCGATGCAGTTTTCAGCAATTTAAGCATTTTGAATGTTTCTCCATGGTTTTGACCAAAAAAATCGTGGATTGACAAAAGTAAACTTTTCGAGAAAAATTACAAATCTTCCAAGGATCCCCCAAAGGAAAATTTTCAATTTTACTGCATTTTTCAAGAAATCGTATTTTCCGCAAATTTCGGCCAAAATCGATGCAGTTTTCAGCAATTTAAGCATTTTGAATGTTTTTCCATGGTTTGGACAAAAGAAATCGTAGATTGACAAAAGTTAAATTTTCGAGAAAAATTACAAATCTTCCAAGGGTCCCCCAAAGGAAAATTTTCAATTTTACTGCATTTTTCAAGAAATTGTATTTTCCGCAAATTTCGGCCAAAATCGATGCAGTTTTCAGCAATTTAAGCATTTTGAATGTTTCTCCATGGTTTGGACAAAAAAAATTGTAGATTGACAAAAGTTAAATTTTCGAGAAAAATTACAAATCTTCCAAGGGTCCCCCAAAGTAAAATTTTCAATATTACTGCATTTTTCAAGAAATCGTATTTTCCGCAAATTTCGGCCAAAATCGATGCAGTTTTCAGCAATTTAAGCATTTTGAATGTTTCTCCATGGCTTGGAGCTAAAAAATCGTGGATTGACAAAAGTTAAATTTTCGAGAAAAATTACAAATCTTCCAAGGGTCCCCCAAAGGAAAATTTTCAATTTTACTGCATTTTTTCAAAAAATCGTATTTTCCGCAAATTTCGGCCAAAATCGATGCAGTTTTCAGCAATTTAAGTATTTTGAATGTTTCTCCATGGTTTGGACCAAAAAAGTCGTGGATTGACAAAAGTTAAATTTTCGAGAAAAATTACAAATTTTCCAGGGTTCCCCAAAAGGAAAATTTTCAAATTTACTGCATTTTTCAAGAAATCGTATTTTCCGCAAATTTCGGCCAAAATCGATGCAGTTTTCAGCAATTTTAGCATTTTGAATGTTTCTCCATGGTTTGGATCAAAAAAATCGTGGATTGATAAAAGTTAAATTTTCGAGAAAAATTACAAATCTTCCAAGGGTCCCCCAAAGAAAAATTTTCAAATTTATTGCTTTTTTTAAGAAATCGTATTTTCCGCAAATTTCGACCAAAATCGATGCAGTTTTCAGCAATTTAGGCATTTTCCATGTTTCTCCATGGTTTGGACCAAAAAATCTTAGATTGACAAAAGTTAAATTTTCGAGAAAAATTACAAATCTTCCAAGGGTCCCCCAAAGGAAAATTTTCAAATTTACTGCATTTTTCAAGAAATCGTATTTTCCGCAAATTTCGGCCAAAATCGATGCAGTTTTCAGCAATTTAAGCATTTTGAATGTTTCTCCATGGTTTGGACCAAAAAGTCGTAGATTGACAAAAGTTAAATTTTCGAGAAAAATTACAAATCTTCCAAGGGTCCCCCAAAGAAAAATTTTCAATTTTACTGCATTTTTTCAAAAAATCGTATTTTTCGCAAATTTCGGCCAAAATCGATGCAGTTTTCAGCAATTTAAGCATTTTGAATGTTTCTCCATGGTTTGGACCAAAAAATTTGTGGATAGACAAAAGTTAAATTTTCGAGAAAAATTACAAATCTTCCAAGGTTCCCCAAAAGGAAAATTTTCAAATTTACTGCATTTTTCAAGAAATCGTATTTTCCGCAAATTTCGGCCAAAATCGATGCAGTTTTCAGCAATTTAAGCATTTTGAATGTTTCTCCATGGTTTGGGCCAAAAAAATCGTGGATTGATAAAAGTTAAATTTTCGAGAAAAATTACAAATCTTCCAAGGGTCCCCCAAAGGAAAATTTTCAATTTTACTGAATTTTTTCAAAAAATCGTATTTTCCACAAATTTCGGCCAAAATCGATGCAGTTTTCAGCAATTTAGGCATTTTTAATGTTTCTCCATGGTTTAGACCAACAAAATCGTGGATTGACAAAAGTTAAATTTTCGAGAAAAATTACAAATCTTCCAAGGGTCCCCCAAACGAAAATTTTCAATTTTACTGAATTTTTTCAAAAAATCGTATTTTCCGCAAATTTCGGCCAAAATCGATGCAGTTTTCAGTAATTTAGGCATTTTGAATGTTTCTCCATGGTTTGGGCCGAAAAAATCGTGGATTGATAAAAGTTAAATTTTCGAGAAAAATTACAAATCTTCCAAGGTTCCCCAAAAGGAAAATTTTCAAATTTACTACATTTTTCAAGAAATCGTATTTTCCGCAAATTTCGGCCAAAATCGATGCAGTTTTCAGCAATTTAAGCATTTTTAATGTTTCTCCATGGTTTGGACCAACAAAATCGTGGATTGACAAAAGTTAAATTTTCGAGAAAAATTACAAATCTTCCAAGGGTCCCCCAAAGGAAAATTTTCAATTTTACTGAATTTTTTCAAAAAATCGTATTTTCCGCAAATTTCGGCCAAAATCGATGCAGTTTTCAGCAATTTAGGCATTTTTAATGTTTCTCCATGGTTTGGACCACAAAAATCGTGGATTGACAAAATTTAAATTTTTGAGAAAAATTACAAATCTTCCAAGGGTCCCCCAAAGGAAAATTTTCAATTTTACTGCATTTTTCAAGAAATCGTATTTTCCGCAAATTTCGGCCAAAATCGATGCAGTTTTCAGCAATTTAAGCATTTTGAATGTTTCTCCATGGTTTGGACCAACAAAATCGTGGATTGACAAAAGTTAAATTTTCGAGAAAAATTACAAATCTTCCAAGGGTCCCCCAAAGGAAAATTTTCAATTTTACTGCATTTTTTCAAAAAATCGTATTTTCCGCAAATTTTGGCCAAAATCGATGCAGTTTTCAGCAATTTAAGCATTTTGAATATTTCTCCATGGTTTCGGCCAAAAAAATCGTGGATTGATAAAAGTTAAATTTTCGAGAAAAATTACAAATCTTCCAAGGTTCCCCAAAAGGAAAATTTTCAAATTTACTGCATTTTTCAAGAAATCGTATTTTCCGCAAATTTCGGCCAAAATCGATGCAGTTTTCAGCAATTTAAGCATTTTGAATTTTTCTCCATGGTTTGGGCCAAAAAAATCCTGGATTGACAAAAGTTAAATTTTCGAGAAAAATTACAAATCTTTCAAGGGTCCCCCAAAGTAAAATTTTCAATTTTACTGCATTTTTCAAGAAATCGAATTTTCCGCAAATTTCGGGCAAAATCGATGCAGTTTTCAGCAATTTAGGCATTTTTAATGTTTCTCCATGGTTTGGACCAACAAAATCGTGGATTGACAAAAGTTAAATTTCCGAGAAAAATTACAAATCTTCCAAGGGTCCCCAAAAGGAAAATTTTCAATTTTACTGCATTTTTTCAAGAAATCGTTTTTTCCGCAAATTTCGGCCAAAATCGATGCAGTTTTCAGCAATTTAAGCATTTTGAATGTTTCTCCATGGTTTATAACCAACAAAATCGTAGATTGACAAAATTTAAATTTTCGAGAAAAATTACAAATCTTCCAAGGGTCCCCCAAAGGAAAACTTTCAAATTTACTGCATTTTTCAAGAAATCGTATTTTCCGCAAATTTCGGCCAAAATCGATGCAGTTTTCAGCAATTTAAGCAATTTGAATGTTTCTCCATGGTTTGGACCAAAAAAATCGTGGATTGACAAAAGTTAAATTTTCGAGAAAAATTACAAATCTTCCAAGGGTCCCCCAAAGTAAAATTTTCAATATTACTGCATTTTTCAAGAAATCGTATTTTCCGCAAATTTCGGCCAAAATCGATGCAGTTTTCAGCAATTTAAGCATTTTCAATGTTTCTCCATGGTTTGGACCAAAAAAATCGTGGATTGACAAAAGTTAAATTTTCGAGAAAAATTACAAATCTTCCAAGGGTCCCCCAAAGGAAAATTTTCAATTTTACTGCATTTTTTCAAGAAATCGTTTTTTCCGCAAATTTCGGCCAAAATCGATGCAGTTTTCAGCAATTTAAGCATTTTGAATTTTTCTCCATGGTTTGGGCCAACAAAATCGTGGATTGACAAAAGTTAAATTTTCGAGAAAAATTACAAATCTTCCAAGGGTCCCCAAAAGGAAAATTTTCAAATTTACTACATTTTTCAAGAAATCGTATTTTCCGCAAATTTCGGCCAAAATCGATGCAGTTTTCAGCAATTAAAGCATTTTGAATGTTTCTCCATGGTTTGGACCAAAAAAATCGTGGATTGACAAAATTTAAATTTTTGAGAAAAATTACAAATCTTCCAAGGGTCCCCCAAAGGAAAATTTTCAATTTTACTGCATTTTTTCAAGAAATCGTTTTTTCCGCAAATTTCGGCCAAAATCGATGCAGTTTTCAGCAATTTAAGCATTTTGAATGTTTCTCCATGGTTTATAACCAACAAAATCGTAGATTGACAAAATTTAAATTTTCGAGAAAAATTACAAATCTTCCAAGGGTCCCCCCAAAGGAAAACTTTCAAATTTACTGCATTTTTCAAGAAATCGTATTTTCCGCAAATTTCGGCCAAAATCGATGCAGTTTTCAGCAATTTAAGCATTTTCAATGTTTCTCCATGGTTTGGACCAAAAAAATCGTGGATTGACAAAAGTTAAATTTTCGAGAAAAATTACAAATCTTCCAAGGGTCCCCCAAAGGAAAATTTTCAATTTTACTGCATTTTTTCAAGAAATCGTTTTTTCCGCAAATTTCGGCCAAAATCGATGCAGTTTTCAGCAATTTAAGCATTTTGAATTTTTCTCCATGGTTTGGGCCAAAAAAATCGTGGATTGACAAAAGTTAAATTTTCGAGAAAGATTACAAATCTTCCAAGGGTCCCCCAAAGGAAAACTTTCAAATTTACTGCATTTTTCAAGAAATCGTATTTTCCGCAAATTTCGGCCAAAATCGATGCAGTTTTCAGCAATTTAAGCATTTTCAATGTTTCTCCATGGTTTGAACCAAAAAAATTGTGGATTGACAAAAGTTAAATTTTCGAGAAAAATTACAAATCTTCCAAGGGTCCCCCAAAGAAAAATTTTCAATTTTACTGCATTTTTTTAAGAAATCGTTTTTTCCGCAAATTTCGGCCAAAATCGATGCAGTTTTCAGCAATTTAAGCATTTTGAATTTTTCTCCATGGTTTGGGCCAAAAAAATCGTGGATTGACAAAAGTTAAATTTTCGAGAAAAATTACAAATCTTTCAAGGGTCCCCCAAAGAAAATTTTCAATTTTACTGCATTTTTCAAGAAATCGAATTTTCCGCAAATTTCGGCCAAAATCGATGCAGTTTTCAGCAATTTAGGCATTTTGAATGTTTCTCCATGGTTTGGACCAAAAAAATCGTGGATTGACAAAAGTTAAATTTTCGAGAAAAATTATAAATCTTCCAAGGGTCCCCCAAAGTAAAATTTTTAATTTTACCGCATTTTTCAAGAAATCGAATTTTCCGCAAATTTCGGCCAAAATCGATGCAGTTTTCAGCAATTTAAGCATTTTAAATGTTTCTCCATGGTTTGGACCAAAAAAATCGTGGATTGACAAAAGTTAAATTTTCGAGAAAAATTACAAATCTTCCAAGGGTCCCCCAAAGGAAAATTTTCAATTTTACTGCATTTTTTCAAGAAATCGTATTTTCCGCAAATTTCGGCCAAAATCGTTGCAGTTTTCAGCAATTTAAGCATTTTGAATGTTTCTCCATGGTTTGGACCAAAAAAATCGTGGATTGACAAAAGTTAAATTTTCGAGAAAAATTACAAATCTTCCAAGGGTCCCCCAAAGGAAAACTTTCAAATTTACTGCATTTTTCAAGAAATCGTATTTTCCGCAAATTTCGGCCAAAATCGATGCAGTTTTCAGCAATTTAAGCATTTTGAATGTTTCTCCATGGTTTGGAGCTAAAAAATCGTAGATTGACAAAAGTTAAATTTCCGAGAAAAATTACAAATCTTCCAAGGGTCCCCAAAAGGAAAATTTTCAAATTTACTGCATTTTTCAAGAAATCGTATTTTCCGCAAATTTCGGCCAAAATCGATGCAGTTTTCAGCAATTTAAGCATTTTGAATGTTTCTCCATGGTTTATAACCAACAAAATCGTAGATTGACAAAATTTAAATTTTCGAGAAAAATTACAAATCTTCCAAGGGTCCCCCAAAGGAAACTTTTCAATTTTACCGCATTTTTCAAGAAATCGTATTTTCCGAAAATTTCGGCTAAAATCGATGCAGTTTTCAGCAATTTAAGCATTTTGAATGTTTCTCCATGGTTTGGACCAAAAAAATCGTAGATTGACAAAATTTAAATTTTCGAGAAAAATTACAAATCTTCCAAGGGTCCCCCAAAGGAAAACTTTCAAATTTACTGCATTTTTCAAGAAATCGTATTTTCCGCAAATTTCGGCCAAAATCGATGCAGTTTTCAGCAATTTAAGCATTTTGAATGTTTCTCCATGGTTTGGAGCTAAAAAATCGTAGATTGACAAAAGTTAAATTTCCGAGAAAAATTACAAATCTTCCAAGGGTCCCCAAAAGGAAAATTTTCAAATTTACTGCATTTTTCAAGAAATCGTATTTTCCGCAAATTTCGGCCAAAATCGATGCAGTTTTCAGCAATTTAAGCATTTTGAATGTTTCTCCATGGTTTATAACCAACAAAATCGTAGATTGACAAAATTTAAATTTTCGAGAAAAATTACAAATCTTCCAAGGGTCCCCCAAAGGAAACTTTTCAATTTTACCGCATTTTTCAAGAAATCGTATTTTCCGAAAATTTCGGCTAAAATCGATGCAGTTTTCAGCAATTTAAGCATTTTGAATGTTTCTCCATGGTTTGGACCAAAAAAATCGTAGATTGACAAAAGTTAAATTTTCGAGAAAAATTACAAATCTTCCAAGGGTCCCCCAAAGGAAACTTTTCAATTTTACTGCATTTTTCAAGAAATCGTATTTTCCGAAAATTTCGGCCAAAATCGATACAGTTTTCAGCAATTTAAGCATTTTGAATGTTTCTCCATGGTTTGGACCAAAAAAATCGTGGATTGACAAAAGTTAAATTTTCGAGAAAAATTACAAATCTTCAAAGGGTCCCCCAAAGGAAAATTTTCAATTTTACTGCATTTTTCAAGAAATCGTATTTTCCGAAAATTTCGGCCAAAATCGATGCAGTTTTCAGCAATTTAAGCATTTTGAATGTTTCTCCATGGTTTGGACCAAAAAAATCGTGGATTGACAAAAGTTAAATTTTCGAGAAAAATTACAAATCTTCCAAGGGTCCCCAAAGGAAACTTTTCAATTTTACCGCATTTTTCAAGAAATCGTATTTTCCGAAAATTTCGGCTAAAATCGATGCAGTTTTCAGCAATTTAAGCATTTTGAATGTTTCTCCATGGTTTGGACCAAAAAAATCGTGGATTGACAAAAGTTAAATTTTCGAGAAAAATTACAAATCTTCCAAGGGTCCCCCAAAGGAAACTTTTCAATTTTACTGCATTTTTCAAAAAATCGTATTTTCCGAAAATTTCGGCCAAAATCGATGCAGTTTTCAGCAATTTAAGCATTTTGAATGTTTCTCCATGGTTTGGACCAAAAAAATCGTGGATTGACAAAAGTTAAATTTTCGAGAAAAATTACAAATCTTCAAAGGGTCCCCCAAAGGAAAATTTTCAATTTTACTGCATTTTTCAAGAAATCGTATTTTCCGAAAATTTCGGCCAAAATCGATGCAGTTTTCAGCAATTTAAGCATTTTGAATGTTTCTCCATGGTTTGGACCAAAAAAATCGTGGATTGACAAAAGTTAAATTTTCGAGAAAAATTACAAATCTTCCAAGGGTCCCCAAAGGAAACTTTTCAATTTTACCGCATTTTTCAAGAAATCGTATTTTCCGAAAATTTCGGCTAAAATCGATGCAGTTTTCAGCAATTTAAGCATTTTGAATGTTTCTCCATGGTTTGGACCAAAAAAATCGTGGATTGACAAAAGTTAAATTTTCGAGAAAAATTACAAATCTTCCAAGGGTCCCCCAAAGGAAAATTTTCAATTTTACCGCATTTTTCAAGAAATCGTATTTTCCGAAATTTTCGGCCAAAATCGATGCAGTTTTCAGCAATTTAAGCATTTTGAATGTTTCTCCATGGCTTGGACCAGAAAAATCGTGGATTGACAAAAGCTAAATTTTCGAGAAAAATTACAAATCTTCCAAGGGTCCCCCAAAGGAAAATTTTCAATATTACCGCATTTTTCAAGAAATCGTATTTTCCGAAATTTTCGGCCAAAATCGATGCAGTTTTCAGCAATTTAAGCATTTTGAATGTTTCTCCATGGTATGGACCAAAAAAATCGTGGATTGACAAAAGTTAAATTTTCGAGAAAAATTACAAATCTTCCAAGGGTCCCCCAAAGGAAAATTTTCAATTTTACCGCATTTTTCAAGAAATCGTATTTTCCTAAAATTTCGGCCAAAATCGATGCAGTTTTCAGCAATTTAAGCATTTTGAATGTTTCTCCATGGCTTGGACCAGAAAAATCGTGGATTGACAAAAGCTAAATTTTCGAGAAAAATTACAAATCTTCCAAGGGTCCCCCAAAGGAAAATTTTCAATATTACCGCATTTTTCAAGAAATCGTATTTTCCGAAATTTTCGGCCAAAATCGATGCAGTTTTCAGCAATTTAAGCATTTTGAATGTTTCTCCATGGTTTGGACCAAAAAAATCGTGGATTGACAAAAGCTAAATTTTCGAGAAAAATTACAAATCTTCAAAGGGTCCCCCAAAGGAAAATTTTCAATTTTACTGCATTTTTCAAGAAATCGTATTTTCCGAAAATTTCGGCCAAAATCGATGCAGTTTTCAGCAATTTAAGCATTTTGAATGTTTCTCCATGGTTTGGACCAAAAAAATCGTGGATTGACAAAAGTTAAATTTTCGAGAAAAATTACAAATCTTCCAAGGGTCCCCAAAGGAAACTTTTCAATTTTACCGCATTTTTCAAGAAATCGTATTTTCCGAAAATTTCGGCTAAAATCGATGCAGTTTTCAGCAATTTAAGCATTTTGAATGTTTCTCCATGGTTTGGACCAAAAAAATCGTGGATTGACAAAAGTTAAATTTTCGAGAAAAATTACAAATCTTCCAAGGGTCCCCCAAAGGAAACTTTTCAATTTTACTGCATTTTTCAAGAAATCGTATTTTCCGAAAATTTCGGCCAAAATCGATGCAGTTTTCAGCAATTTAAGCATTTTGAATGTTTCTCCATGGTTTGGACCAAAAAAATCGTGGATTGACAAAAGTTAAATTTTCGAGAAAAATTACAAATCTTCAAAGGGTCCCCCAAAGGAAAATTTTCAATTTTACTGCATTTTTCAAGAAATCGTATTTTCCGAAAATTTCGGCCAAAATCGATGCAGTTTTCAGCAATTTAAGCATTTTGAATGTTTCTCCATGGTTTGGACCAAAAAAATCGTGGATTGACAAAAGTTAAATTTTCGAGAAAAATTACAAATCTTCCAAGGGTCCCCAAAGGAAACTTTTCAATTTTACCGCATTTTTCAAGAAATCGTATTTTCCGAAAATTTCGGCTAAAATCGATGCAGTTTTCAGCAATTTAAGCATTTTGAATGTTTCTCCATGGTTTGGACCAAAAAAATCGTGGATTGACAAAAGTTAAATTTTCGAGAAAAATTACAAATCTTCCAAGGGTCCCCAAAGGAAACTTTTCAATTTTACCGCATTTTTCAAGAAATCGTATTTTCCGAAATTTTCGGCCAAAATCGATGCAGTTTTCAGCAATTTAAGCATTTTGAATGTTTCTCCATGGCTTGGACCAGAAAAATCGTGGATTGACAAAAGCTAAATTTTCGAGAAAAATTACAAATCTTCCAAGGGTCCCCCAAAGGAAAATTTTCAATATTACCGCATTTTTCAAGAAATCGTATTTTCCGAAAATTTCGGCCAAAATCGATGCAGTTTTCAGCAATTTAAGCATTTTGAATGTTTCTCCATGGTTTGGACCAAAAAAATCGTGGATTGACAAAAGCTAAATTTTCGAGAAAAATTACAAATCTTCCAAGGGTCCCCCAAAGGAAAATTTTCAATTTTACCGCATTTTTCAAGAAATCGTATTTTCCGAAATTTTCGGCCAAAATCGATGCAGTTTTCAGCAATTTAAGCATTTTGAATGTTTCTCCATGGTTTGGACCAAAAAAATCGTGGATTGACAAAAGTTAAATTTTCGAGAAAAATTACAAATCTTCCAAGGGTCCCCAAAGGAAACTTTTCAATTTTACCGCATTTTTCAAGAAATCGTATTTTCCGAAAATTTCGGCTAAAATCGATGCAGTTTTCAGCAATTTAAGCATTTTGAATGTTTCTCCATGGTTTGGACCAAAAAAATCGTGGATTGACAAAAGTTAAATTTTCGAGAAAAATTACAAATCTTCCAAGGGTCCCCAAAGGAAACTTTTCAATTTTACCGCATTTTTCAAGAAATCGTATTTTCCGAAAATTTCGGCCAAAATCGATGCAGTTTTCAGCAATTTAAGCATTTTGAATGTTTCTCCATGGTTTGGACCAAAAAAATCGTGGATTGACAAAAGTTAAATTTTCGAGAAAAATTACAAATCTTCCAAGGGTCCACCAAAGGAAAATTTTCAATTTTACTGCATTTTTCAAGAAATCGTATTTTCCTAAAATTTCGGCCAAAATCGATGCAGTTTTCAGCAATTTAAGCATTTTGAATGTTTCTCCATGGTTTGGACCAAAAAAATCGTGGATTGACAAAAGTTAAATTTTCGAGAAAAATTACAAATCTTCAAAGGGTCCCCCAAAGGAAACTTTTCAATTTTACCGCATTTTTCAAGAAATCGTATTTTCCGAAATTTTCGGCCAAAATCGATGCAGTTTTCAGCAATTTAAGCATTTTGAATGTTTCTCCATGGCTTGGACCAGAAAAATCGTGGATTGACAAAAGCTAAATTTTCGAGAAAAATTACAAATCTTCCAAGGGTCCCCCAAAGGAAAATTTTCAATATTACCGCATTTTTCAAGAAATCGTATTTTCCGAAATTTTCGGCCAAAATCGATGCAGTTTTCAGCAATTTAAGCATTTTGAATGTTTCTCCATGGTTTGGACCAAAAAAATCGTGGATTGACAAAAGCTAAATTTTCGAGAAAAATTACAAATCTTCCAAGGGTCCCCCAAAGGAAAATTTTCAATTTTACTGCATTTTTCAAGAAATCGTATTTTCCGAAAATTTCGGCCAAAATCGATGCAGTTTTCAGCAATTTAAGCATTTTGAATGTTTCTCCATGGTTTGGACCAAAAAAATCGTGGATTGACAAAAGTTAAATTTTCGAGAAAAATTACAAATCTTCCAAGGGTCCCCAAAGGAAACTTTTTAATTTTACCGCATTTTTCAAGAAATCGTATTTTCCGAAAATTTCGGCTAAAATCGATGCAGTTTTCAGCAATTTAAGCATTTTGAATGTTTCTCCATGGTTTGGACCAAAAAAATCGTGGATTGACAAAAGTTAAATTTTCGAGAAAAATTACAAATCTTCCAAGGGTCCACCAAAGGAAAATTTTCAATTTTACTGCATTTTTCAAGAAATCGTATTTTCCGAAAATTTCGGCCAAAATCGATGCAGTTTTCAGCAATTTAAGCATTTTGAATGTTTCTCCATGGTTTGGACCAAAAAAATCGTGGATTGACAAAAGTTAAATTTTCGAGAAAAATTACAAATCTTCCAAGGGTCCCCCAAAGGAAAATTTTCAATTTTACCGCATTTTTCAAGAAATCGTATTTTCCGAAATTTTCGGCCAAAATCGATGCAGTTTTCAGCAATTTAAGCATTTTGAATGTTTCTCCATGGCTTGGACCAGAAAAATCGTGGATTGACAAAAGCTAAATTTTCGAGAAAAATTACAAATCTTCCAAGGGTCCCCCAAAGGAAAATTTTCAATTTTACTGCATTTTTCAAGAAATCGTATTTTCCGAAAATTTCGGCCAAAATCGATGCAGTTTTCAGCAATTTAAGCATTTTGAATGTTTCTCCATGGTTTGGACCAAAAAAATCGTGGATTGACAAAAGTTAAATTTTCGAGAAAAATTACAAATCTTCCAAGGGTCCCCCAAAGGAAAATTTTCAATTTTACCGCATTTTTCAAGAAATCGTATTTTCCGAAATTTTCGGCCAAAATCGATGCAGTTTTCAGCAATTTAAGCATTTTGAATGTTTCTCCATGGCTTGGACCAGAAAAATCGTGGATTGACAAAAGCTAAATTTTCGAGAAAAATTACAAATCTTGCAAGGGTCCCCCAAAGGAAAATTTTCAATTTTACTGCATTTTTCAAGAAATCGTATTTTCCGAAAATTTCGGCCAAAATCGATGCAGTTTTCAGCAATTTAAGCATTTTGAATGTTTCTCCATGGTTTGGACCAAAAAAATCGTGGATTGACAAAAGTTAAATTTTCGAGAAAAATTACAAATCTTCAAAGGGTCCCCCAAGGGAAAATTTTCAATTTTACCGCATTTTTCAAGAAATCGTATTTTCCGAAAATTTCGGCCAAAATCGATGCAGTTTTCAGCAATTTAAGCATTCTGAATGTTTCTCCATGGTTTGGACCAAAAAAATCGTGGATTGACAAAACTTAAATTTTCGAGAAAAATTACAAATCTTCCAAGGGTCCCCCAAAGGAAACTTTTCAATTTTACCGCATTTTTCAAGAAATCGTATTTTCCGAAATTTTCGGCCAAAATCGATGCAGTTTTCAGCAATTTAAGCATTTTGAATGTTTCTCCATGGCTTGGACCAGAAAAATCGTGGATTGACAAAAGCTAAATTTTCGAGAAAAATTACAAATCTTCCAAGGGTCCCCCAAAGGAAAATTTTCAATATTACCGCATTTTTCAAGAAATCGTATTTTCCGAAATTTTCGGCCAAAATCGATGCAGTTTTCAGCAATTTAAGCATTTTGAATGTTTCTCCATGGTTTGGACCAAAAAAATCGTGGATTGACAAAAGCTAAATTTTCGAGAAAAATTACAAATCTTCCAAGGGTCCCCCAAAGGAAAATTTTCAATTTTACTGCATTTTTCAAGAAATCGTATTTTCCGAAAATTTCGGCCAAAATCGATGCAGTTTTCAGCAATTTAAGCATTTTGAATGTTTCTCCATGGTTTGGACCAAAAAAATCGTGGATTGACAAAAGTTAAATTTTCGAGAAAAATTACAAATCTTCAAAGGGTCCCCCAAAGGAAACTTTTCAATTTTACCGCATTTTTCAAGAAATCGTATTTTCCGAAAATTTCGGCTAAAATCGATGCAGTTTTCAGCAATTTAAGCATTTTGAATGTTTCTCCATGGTTTGGACCAAAAAAATCGTGGATTGACAAAAGTTAAATTTTCGAGAAAAATTACAAATCTTCAAAGGGTCCCCCAAGGGAAAATTTTCAATTTTACCGCATTTTTCAAGAAATCGTATTTTCCGAAAATTTCGGCCAAAATCGATGCAGTTTTCAGCAATTTAAGCATTTTGAATGTTTCTCCATGGTTTGGACCAAAAAAATCGTGGATTGACAAAACTTAAATTTTCGAGAAAAATTACAAATCTTCCAAGGGTCCCCCAAAGGAAACTTTTCAATTTTACCGCATTTTTCAAGAAATCGTATTTTCCGAAAATTTCGGCTAAAATCGATGCAGTTTTCAGCAATTTAAGCATTTTGAATGTTTCTCCATGGTTTGGACCAAAAACATCGTGGATTGACAAAAGTTAAATTTTCGAGAAAAATTACAAATCTTCCAAGGGTCCACCAAAGGAAAATTTTCAATTTTACTGCATTTTTCAAGAAATCGTATTTTCCTAAAATTTCGGCCAAAATCGATGCAGTTTTCAGCAATTTAAGCATTTTGAATGTTTCTCCATGGTATGGACCAAAAAAATCGTGGATTGACAAAAGTTAAATTTTCGAGAAAAATTACAAATCTTCCAAGGGTCCCCCAAAGGAAAATTTTCAATTTTACCGCATTTTTCAAGAAATCGTATTTTCCGAAATTTTCGGCCAAAATCGATGCAGTTTTCAGCAATTTAAGCATTTTGAATGTTTCTCCATGGCTTGGACCAGAAAAATCGTGGATTGACAAAAGCTAAATTTTCGAGAAAAATTACAAATCTTCCAAGGGTCCCCCAAAGGAAAATTTTCAATTTTACCGCATTTTTCAAGAAATCGTATTTTCCGAAATTTTCGGCCAAAATCGATGCAGTTTTCAGCAATTTAAGCATTTTGAATGTTTCTCCATGGTTTGGACCAAAAAAATCGTGGATTGACAAAAGCTAAATTTTCGAGAAAAATTACAAATCTTCCAAGGGTCCCCCAAAGGAAAATTTTCAATTTTACTGCATTTTTCAAGAAATCGTATTTTCCGAAAATTTCGGCCAAAATCGATGCAGTTTTCAGCAATTTAAGCATTTTGAATGTTTCTCCATGGTTTGGACCAAAAAAATCGTGGATTGACAAAAGTTAAATTTTCGAGAAAAATTACAAATCTTCCAAGGGTCCCCAAAGGAAACTTTTCAATTTTACCGCATTTTTCAAGAAATCGTATTTTCCGAAAATTTCGGCTAAAATCGATGCAGTTTTCAGCAATTTAAGCATTTTGAATGTTTCTCCATGGTTTGGACCAAAAAATCGTGGATTGACAAAAGTTAAATTTTCGAGAAAAATTACAAATCTTCCAAGGGTCCACCAAAGGAAAATTTTCAATTTTACTGCATTTTTCAAGAAATCGTATTTTCCTAAAATTTCGGCCAAAATCGATGCAGTTTTCAGCAATTTAAGCATTTTGAATGTTTCTCCATGGGTTTGGACCAAAAAAATCGTGGATTGACAAAAGTTAAATTTTCGAGAAAAATTACAAATCTTCAAAGGGTCCCCCAAGGGAAAATTTTCAATTTTACCGCATTTTTCAAGAAATCGTATTTTCCGAAAATTTCGGCCAAAATCGATGCAGTTTTCAGCAATTTAAGCATTTTGAATGTTTCTCCATGGTTTGGACCAAAAAAATCGTGGATTGACAAAACTTAAATTTTCGAGAAAAATTACAAATCTTCCAAGGGTCCCCCAAAGGAAAATTTTCAATTTTACTGCATTTTCAAGAAATCGTATTTTCCGAAAATTTCGGCCAAAATCGATGCAGTTTTCAGCAATTTAAGCATTTTGAATGTTTCTCCATGGTTTGGACCAAAAAAATCGTGGATTGACAAAAGTTAAATTTTCGAGAAAAATTACAAATCTTCCAAGGGTCCCCAAAGGAAACTTTTCAATTTTACCGCATTTTTCAAGAAATCGTATTTTCCGAAAATTTCGGCTAAAATCGATGCAGTTTTCAGCAATTTAAGCATTTTGAATGTTTCTCCATGGTTTGGACCAAAAAAATCGTGGATTGACAAAAGTTAAATTTTCGAGGAAAAATTACAAATCTTCCAAGGGTCCACCAAAGGAAAATTTTCAATTTTACTGCATTTTTCAAGAAATCGTATTTTCCTAAAATTTCGGCCAAAATCGATGCAGTTTTCAGCAATTTAAGCATTTTGAATGTTTCTCCATGGTTTGGACCAAAAAAATCGTGGATTGACAAAAGTTAAATTTTCGAGAAAAATTACAAATCTTCCAAGGGTCCCCCAAAGGAAAATTTTCAATTTTACCGCATTTTTCAAGAAATCGTATTTTCCGAAATTTTCGGCCAAAATCGATGCAGTTTTCAGCAATTTAATGCATTTTGAATGTTTCTCCATGGCTTGGACCAGAAAAATCGTGGATTGACAAAAGCTAAATTTTCGAGAAAAATTACAAATCTTCCAAGGGTCCCCCAAAGGAAAATTTTCAATTTTACTGCATTTTTCAAGAAATCGTATTTTCCGAAAATTTCGGCCAAAATCGATGCAGTTTTCAGCAATTTAAGCATTTTGAATGTTTCTCCATGGTTTGGACCAAAAAAATCGTGGATTGACAAAAGTTAAATTTTCGAGAAAAATTACAAATCTTCAAAGGGTCCCCAAGGGAAAATTTTCAATTTTACCGCATTTTTCAAGAAATCGTATTTTCCGAAAATTTCGGCCAAAATCGATGCAGTTTTCAGCAATTTAAGCATTTTGAATGTTTCTCCATGGTTTGGACCAAAAAAATCGTGGATTGACAAAAGTTAAATTTTCGAGAAAAATTACAAATCTTCAAAGGGTCCCCCAAGGGAAAATTTTCAATTTTACCGCATTTTTCAAGAAATCGTATTTTCCGAAAATTTCGGCCAAAATCGATGCAGTTTTCAGCAATTTAAGCATTTTGAATGTTTCTCCATGGTTTGGACCAAAAAAATCGTGGATTGACAAAACTTAAATTTTCGAGAAAAATTACAAATCTTCCAAGGGTCCCCCAAAGGAAACTTTTCAATTTTACCGCATTTTCAAGAAATCGTATTTTCCGAAATTTTCGGCCAAAATCGATGCAGTTTTCAGCAATTTAAGCATTTTGAATGTTTCTCCATGGCTTGGACCAGAAAAATCGTGGATTGACAAAAGCTAAATTTTCGAGAAAAATTACAAATCTTCCAAGGGTCCCCCAAAGGAAAATTTTCAATTTTACTGCATTTTTCAAGAAATTGTATTTTCCGAAATTTCGGCCAAAATCGATGCAGTTTTCAGCAATTTAAGCATTTTGAATGTTTCTCCATGGTTTGGACCAAAAAAATCGTGGATTGACAAAAGTTAAATTTTCGAGAAAAATTACAAATCTTCAAAGGGTCCCCCAAGGGAAAATTTTCAATTTTACCGCATTTTTCAAGAAATCGTATTTTCCGAAAATTTCGGCCAAAATCGATGCAGTTTTCAGCAATTTAAGCATTTTGAATGTTTCTCCATGGCTTGGACCAGAAAAATCGTGGATTGACAAAAGCTAAATTTTCGAGAAAAATTACAAATCTTCCAAGGGTCCCCAAAGGAAAATTTTCAATTTTACCGCATTTTTCAAGAAATCGTATTTTCCGAAATTTCGGCCAAAATCGATGCAGTTTTCAGCAATTTAAGCATTTTGAATGTTTCTCCATGGTTTGGACCAAAAAAATCGTGGATTGACAAAAGCTAAATTTTCGAGAAAAATTACAAATCTTCCAAGGGTCCCCCAAAGGAAAATTTTCAATTTTACTGCATTTTTCAAGAAATCGTATTTTCCGAAAATTTCGGCCAAAATCGATGCAGTTTTCAGCAATTTAAGCATTTTGAATGTTTCTCCATGGTTTGGACCAAAAAAATCGTGGATTGACAAAAGTTAAATTTTCGAGAAAAATTACAAATCTTCCAAGGGTCCCCAAAGGAAACTTTTCAATTTTACCGCATTTTCAAGAAATCGTATTTCCGAAAATTTCGGCTAAAATCGATGCAGTTTTCAGCAATTTAAGCATTTTGAATGTTTCTCCATGGTTTGGACCAAAAAAATCGTGGATTGACAAAAGTTAAATTTTCGAGAAAAATTACAAATCTTCCAAGGGTCCACCAAAGGAAAATTTTCAATTTTACTGCATTTTTCAAGAAATCGTATTTTCCTAAAATTTCGGCCAAAATCGATGCAGTTTTCAGCAATTTAAGCATTTTGAATGTTTCTCCATGGTTTGGACCAAAAAAATCGTGGATTGACAAAAGTTAAATTTTCGAGAAAAATTACAAATCTTCAAAGGGTCCCCCAAGGGAAAATTTTCAATTTTACCGCATTTTTCAAGAAATCGTATTTTCCGAAAATTTCGGCCAAAATCGATGCAGTTTTCAGCAATTTAAGCATTTTGAATGTTTCTCCATGGTTTGGACCAAAAAAATCGTGGATTGACAAAACTTAAATTTTCGAGAAAAATTACAAATCTTCCAAGGGTCCCCCAAAGGAAAATTTTCAATTTTACTGCATTTTTCAAGAAATCGTATTTTCCGAAAATTTCGGCCAAAATCGATGCAGTTTTCAGCAATTTAAGCATTTTGAATGTTTCTCCATGGTTTGGACCAAAAAAATTTTTTCGGTGGATTGACAAAAGTTAAATTTTCGAGAAAAATTACAAATCTTCCAAGGGTCCCCAAAGGAAACTTTTCAATTTTACCGCATTTTTCAAGAAATCGTATTTTCCGAAAATTTCGGCTAAAATCGATGCAGTTTTCAGCAATTTAAGCATTTTGAATGTTTCTCCATGGTTTGGACCAAAAAAATCGTGGATTGACAAAAGTTAAATTTTCGAGAAAAATTACAAATCTTCCAAGGGTCCACCAAAGGAAAATTTTCAATTTTACTGCATTTTTCAAGAAATCGTATTTTCCTAAAATTTCGGCCAAAATCGATGCAGTTTTCAGCAATTTAAGCATTTTTGAATGTTTCTCCATGGTATGGACCAAAAAAATCGTGGATTGACAAAAGTTAAATTTTCGAGAAAAATTACAAATCTTCCAAGGGTCCCCAAAGGAAAATTTTCAATTTTACCGCATTTTTCAAGAAATCGTATTTTCCGAAATTTTCGGCCAAAATCGATGCAGTTTTCAGCAATTTAAGCATTTTGAATGTTTCTCCATGGCTTGGACCAGAAAAATCGTGGATTGACAAAAGCTAAATTTTCGAGAAAAATTACAAATCTTCCAAGGGTCCCCCAAAGGAAAATTTTCAATTTTACCGCATTTTCAAGAAATCGTATTTCCGAAATTTTCGGCCAAATCGATGCAGTTTTCAGCAATTTTAAGCATTTTGAATGTTTCTCCATGTTTGGACCAAAAAAATCGTGGATTGACAAAAGCTAAATTTTCGAGAAAAATTACAAATCTTCCAAGGGTCCCCCAAAGGAAAATTTTCAATTTTACTGCATTTTTCAAGAAATCGTATTTTCCGAAAATTTCGGCCAAAATCGATGCAGTTTTCAGCAATTTAAGCATTTTGAATGTTTCTCCATGGTTTGGACCAAAAAAAATCGTGGATTGACAAAAGTTAAATTTTCGAGAAAAATTACAAATCTTCCAAGGGTCCCCAAAGGAAACTTTTCAATTTTACCGCATTTTTCAAGAAATCGTATTTTCCGAAAATTTCGGCTAAAATCGATGCAGTTTTCAGCAATTTAAGCATTTTGAATGTTTCTCCATGGTTTGGACCAAAAAAATCGTGGATTGACAAAAGTTAAATTTTCGAGAAAAATTACAAATCTTCAAAGGGTCCCCCAAAGGAAACTTTTCAATTTTACCGCATTTTTCAAGAAATCGTATTTTCCTTAAATTTCGCTCAATTTTACCGCAATTTTCAAGAAATCGTATTTGCCGAAAATTTCGGCCAAAATCGATGCAGTTTTCAGCAATTTAAGCATTTTGAATGTTTCTCCATGGTTTGGACCAAAAAAATCGTGGATTGACAAAAGTTAAATTTTCGAGAAAAATTACAAATCGTCCAAGGGTCCCCCAAAGGAAACTTTTCAATTTTACCGCATTTTTCAAGAAATCGTATTTTCCGAAAATTTCGGCTAAAATCGATGCAGTTTTCAGCAATTTAAGCATTTTGAATGTTTCTCCATGGTTTGGACCAAAAAAATCGTGAATTGACAAAAGTTAAATTTTCGAGAAAAATTACAAATCTTCCAAGGGTCCCCAAAGGAAACCTTTCAATTTTACCGCATTTTTCAAGAAATCGTATTTTCCGAAAATTTCGGCTAAAATCGATGCAGTTTTCAGCAATTTAAGCATTTTGAATGTTTCTCCATGGTTTGGACCAAAAAAATCGTGGATTGACAAAAGTTAAATTTTCGAGAAAAATTACAAATCTTCAAAGGGTCCCCCAAAGGAAACTTTTCAATTTTACCGCATTTTTCAAGAAATCGTATTTTCCGAAAATTTCGGCTAAAATCGATGCAGTTTTCAGCAATTTAAGCATTTTGAATGTTTCTCCATGGTTTGGACCAAAAAAATCGTGGATTGACAAAAGTTAAATTTTCGAGAAAAATTACAAATCTTCAAAGGATCCCCCAAAGGAAACTTTTCAATTTTACCGCATTTTTCAAGAAATCGTATTTTCCGAAAATTTCGGCTAAAATCGATGCAGTTTTCAGCAATTTAAGCATTTTGAATGTTTCTCCATGGTTTGGACCAAAAAAATCGTGGATTGACAAAAGTTAAATTTTCGAGAAAAATTACAAATCTTCCAAGGATCCCCCAAAGGAAACTTTTCAATTTTACCGCATTTTTCAAGAAATCGTATTTTCCGAAAATTTCGGCTAAAATCGATGCAGTTTTCAGCAATTTAAGCATTTTGAATGTTTCTCCATGGTTTGGACCAAAAAAATCGTGGATTGACAAAAGTTAAATTTTCGAGAAAAATTACAAATCTTCAAAGGGTCCCCCAAAGGAATCTTTTCAATTTTACTGCATTTTTCAAAAAATCGTATTTTCCTTAAATTTCGCTCAATTTTACCGCAATTTTCAAGAAATCGTATTTGCCGAAAATTTCGGCCAAAATCGATTCAGTTTTCAGCAATTTAAGCATTTTGAATGTTTCTCCATGGTTTGGACCAAAAAAATCGTGGATTGACAAAAGTTAAATTTTCGAGAAAAATTACAAATCGTCCAAGGGTCCCCCAAAGGAAACTTTTCAATTTTACCGCATTTTTCAAGAAATCGTATTTTCCTAAAATTTCGGCTAAAATCGATGCAGTTTTCAGCAATTTAAGCATTTTGAATGTTTCTCCATGGTTTGGACCAAAAAAATCGTGAATTGACAAAAGTTAAATTTTCGAGAAAAATTACAAATCTTCCAAGGGTCCCCAAAGGAAACTTTTCAATTTTACCGCATTTTTCAAGAAATCGTATTTTCCGAAAATTTCGGCTAAAATCGATGCAGTTTTCAGCAATTTAAGCATTTTGAATGTTTCTCCATGGTTTGGACCAAAAAAATCGTGGATTGACAAAAGTTAAATTTTCGAGAAAAATTACAAATCTTCAAAGGGTCCCCAAAGGAAACTTTTCAATTTTACCGCATTTTTCAAGAAATCGTATTTTCCGAAAATTTCGGCTAAAATCGATGCAGTTTTCAGCAATTTAAGCATTTTGAATGTTTCTCCATGGTTTGGACCAAAAAAATCGTGGATTGACAAAAGTTAAATTTTCGAGAAAAATTACAAATCTTCAAAGGGTCCCCCAAAGGAAACTTTTCAATTTTACTGCATTTTTCAAGAAATCGTATTTTCCGAAAATTTCGGCTAAAATCGATGCAGTTTTCAGCAATTTAAGCATTTTGAATGTTTCTCCATGGTTTGGACCAAAAAAATCGTGGATTGACAAAAGTTAAATTTTCGAGAAAAATTACAAATCTTCAAAGGGTCCCCCAAAGGAATCTTTTCAATTTTACTGCATTTTTCAAGAAATCGTATTTGCCAAAAATTTCGGCCAAAATCGATGCAGTTTTCAGCAATTTAAGCATTTTGAATGTTTCTCCATGGTTTGGACCAAAAAAATCGTGGATTGACAAAAGTTAAATTTTCGAGAAAAATTACAAATCTTCAAAGGGTCCCCCAAGGGAAAATTTTCAATTTTACTGCATTTTTCAAGAAATCGTATTTTCCTAAAATTTCGCTCAATTTTACCGCATTTTTCAAGAAATCGTATTTTCCGAAAATTTCGGCTAAAATCGATGCAGTTTTCAGCAATTTAAGCATTTTGAATGTTTCTCCATGGTTTGGACCAAAAAAATCGTGGATTGACAAAAGTTAAATTTTCGAGAAAAATTACAAATCTTCAAAGGGTCCCCCAAAGGAAAATTTTCAATTTTACTGCATTTTTCAAGAAATCGTATTTTCCGAAAATTTCGGCCAAAATCGATGCAGTTTTCAGCAATTTAAGCATTTTGAATGTTTCTCCATGGTTTGGACCAAAAAAATCGTGGATTGACAAAAGCTATAATTTCGAAAAAAAAAAAAATCTTCCAAGGGTCCCCCAAAGGAAAATTTTCAATTTTACTGCATTTTTCAAGAAATCGTATTTTCCGAAAATTTCGGCCAAAATCGATGCAGTTTTCAGCAATTTAAGTATTTTGAATGTTTCTCCGTGGTTTGGACCAAAAAATCGTGGATTGACAAAAGTTAAATTTTCGAGAAAAATTACAAATCTTCCAAGGGTCCCCCAAAGGAAAATTTTCAATTTTACTGCATTTTTCAAGAAATCGTATTTTCCGAAAATTTCGGCCAAAATCGATGCAGTTTTCAGCAATTTAAGCATTTTGAATGTTTCTCCATGGTTTGGACCAAAAAAATCGTGGATTGACAAAAGTTAAATTTTCGAGAAAAATTACAAATCTTCAAAGGGTCCCCCAAAGGAAAATTTTCAATTTTACTGCATTTTTCAAGAAATCGTATTTTCCGAAAATTTCGGCCAAAATCGATGCAGTTTTCAGCAATTTAAGCATTTTGAATGTTTCTCCATGGTTTGGACCAAAAAAATCGTGGATTGACAAAAGTTAAATTTTCGAGAACAATTACAAATCTTCCAAGGGTCCACCAAAGGAAAATTTTCAATTTTACTGCATTTTTCAAGAAATCGTATTTTCCGAAAATTTCGGCCAAAATCGATGCAGTTTTCAGCAATTTAAGCATTTTGAATGTTTCTCCATGGTTTGGACCAAAAAAATCGTGGATTGACAAAAGTTAAATTTTCGAGAAAAATTACAAATCTTCCAAGGGTCCCCCAAAGGAAAATTTTCAATTTTACTGCATTTTTCAAGAAATCGTATTTTCCGAAAATTTCGGCCAAAATCGATGCAGTTTTCAGCAATTTAAGCATTTTGAATGTTTCTCCATGGTTTGGACCAAAAAAATCGTGGATTGACAAAAGCTATAATTTCGAGAAAAATTACAAATCTTCCAAGGGTCCCCCAAAGGAAAATTTTCAATTTTACTGCATTTTTCAAGAAATCGTATTTTCCGAAAATTTCGGCCAAAATCGATGCAGTTTTCAGCAATTTAAGTATTTTGAATGTTTCTCCATGGTTTGGACCAAAAAATCGTGGATTGACAAAAGTTAAATTTTCGAGAAAAATTACAAATCTTCCAAGGGTCCCCCAAAGGAAAATTTTCAATTTTACTGCATTTTTCAAGAAATCGTATTTTCCGAAAATTTCGGCCAAAATCGATGCAGTTTTCAGCAATTTAAGCATTTTGAATGTTTCTCCATGGTTTGGACCAAAAAAATCGTGGATTGACAAAAGTTAAATTTTCGAGAAAAATTACAAATCTTCCAAGGGTCCCCCAAAGGAAAATTTTCAATTTTACTGCATTTTTCAAGAAATCGTATTTTCCGAAAATTTCGGCCAAAATCGATGCAGTTTTCAGCAATTTAAGTATTTTGAATGTTTCTCCATGGTTTGGACCAAAAAAATCGTGGATTGACAAAAGTTAAATTTTCGAGAAAAATTACAAATCTTCCAAGGGTCCCCCAAAGGAAAATTTTCAATTTTACTGCCTTTTTCAAGAAATCGTATTTTCCGAAAATTTCGGCCAAAATCGATGCAGTTTTCAGCAATTTAAGCATTTTGAATGTTTCTCCATGGTTTGGACCAAAAAAATCGTGGATTGACAAAAGTTAAATTTTCGAGAAAAATTACAAATCTTCAAAGGGTCCCCCAAAGGAAAATTTTCAATTTTACTGCATTTTTCAAGAAATCGTATTTCCGAAAATTTCGGCCAAAATCGATGCAGTTTTCAGCAATTTAAGTATTTTGAATGTTTCTCCATGGTTTGGACCAAAAAAATCGTGGATTGACAAAAGTTAAATTTTCGAGAAAAATTACAAATCTTCCAAGGGTCCCCCAAAGGAAAATTTTCAATTTTACTGCATTTTTCAAGAAATCGTATTTTCCGAAAATTTCGGCCAAAATCGATGCAGTTTTCAGCAATTTAAGCATTTTGAATGTTTCTCCATGGTTTGGACAAAAAAAATCGTGGATTGACAAAAGTTAAATTTTCGAGAAAAATTACAAATCTTCCAAGGGTCCCCCAAAGGAAAATTTTCAATTTTACTGCATTTTTCAAGCAATCGTATTTTCCGAAAATTTCGGCCAAAATCGATGCAGTTTTCAGCAATTTAAGCATTTTGAATGTTTCTCCATGGTTTGGACCAAAAAAATCGTGGATTGACAAAAGTTAAATTTTCGAGAAAAATTACAAATCTTCCAAGGGTCCCCCAAAGGAAAATTTTCAATTTTACTGCATTTTTCAAGAAATCGTATTTGCCGAAAATTTCGGCCTAAAATCGATGCAGTTTTCAGCAATTTAAGCATTTTGAATGTTTCTCCATGGTTTGGACCAAAAAAATCGTGGATTGACAAAAGTTAAATTTTCGAGAAAAATTACAAATCTTCCAAGGGTCCCCCAAAGGAATCTTTTCAATTTTACTGCATTTTTCAAGAAATCGTATTTTCCGAAAATTTCGGCCAAAATCGATGCAGTTTTCAGCAATTTAAGCATTTTGAATGTTTCTCCATGGTTTGGACCAAAAAAATCGTGGATTGACAAAAGTTAAATTTTCGAGAAAAATTACAAATCTTCCAAGGGTCCCCCAAAGGAAAATTTTCAATTTTACTGCATTTTTCAAGAAATCGTATTTTCCGAAAATTTCGGCCAAAATCGATGCAGTTTTCAGCAATTTAAGTATTTTGAATGTTTCTCCATGGTTTGGACCAAAAAATCGTGGATTGACAAAAGTTAAATTTTCGAGAAAAATTACAAATCTTCCAAGGGTCCCCCAAAGGAAAATTTTCAATTTTACTGCATTTTTCAAGAAATCGTATTTTCCGAAAATTTCGCTCAATTTTACCGCATTTTTCAAGAAATCGTATTTTCCGAAAATTTCGGCTAAAATCGATGCAGTTTTCAGCAATTTAAGCATTTTGAATGTTTCTCCATGGTTTGGACCAAAAAAATCGTGGATTGACAAAAGTTAAATTTTCGAGAAAAATTACAAATCTTCAAAGGGTCCCCCAAAGGAAAATTTTCAATTTTACTGCATTTTTCAAGAAATCGTATTTTCCGAAAATTTCGGCCAAAATCGATGCAGTTTTCAGCAATTTAAGCATTTTGAATGTTTCTCCATGGTTTGGACCAAAAAAATCGTGGATTGACAAAAGTTAAATTTTCGAGAAAAATTACAAATCTTCCAAGGGTCCCCCAAAGGAAAATTTGCAATTTTACTGCATTTTTCAAGAAATCGTATTTTCCGAAAATTTCGGCCAAAATCGATGCAGTTTTCAGCAATTTAAGTATTTTGAATGTTTCTCCATGGTTTGGACCAAAAAATCGTGGATTGACAAAAGTTAAATTTTCGAGAAAAATTACAAATCTTCCAAGGGTCCCCCAAAGGAAAATTTTCAATTTTACTGCATTTTTCAAGAAATCGTATTTTCCGAAAATTTCGGCCAAAATCGATGCAGTTTTCAGCAATTTAAGCATTTTGAATGTTTCTCCATGGTTTGGACCAAAAAAATCGTGGATTGACAAAAGTTAAATTTTCGAGAAAAATTACAAATCTTCCAAGGGTCCCCCAAAGGAAAATTTTCAATTTTACTGCATTTTTCAAGAAATCGTATTTTCCGAAAATTTCGGCCAAAATCGATGCAGTTTTCAGCAATTTAAGTATTTTGAATGTTTCTCCATGGTTTGGACCAAAAAAATCGTGGATTGACAAAAGTTAAATTTTCGAGAAAAATTACAAATCTTCCAAGGGTCCCCCAAAGGAAAATTTTCAATTTTACTGCCTTTTTCAAGAAATCGTATTTTCCGAAAATTTCGGCCAAAATCGATGCAGTTTTCAGCAATTTAAGCATTTTGAATGTTTCTCCATGGTTTGGACCAAAAAAATCGTGGATTGACAAAAGTTAAATTTTCGAGAAAAATTACAAATCTTCAAAGGGTCCCCCAAAGGAAAATTTTCAATTTTACTGCATTTTTCAAGAAATCGTATTTTCCGAAAATTTCGGCCAAAATCGATGCAGTTTTCAGCAATTTAAGTATTTTGAATGTTTCTCCATGGTTTGGACCAAAAAAATCGTGGATTGACAAAAGTTAAATTTTCGAGAAAAATTACAAATCTTCCAAGGGTCCCCCAAAGGAAAATTTTCAATTTTACTGCATTTTTCAAGAAATCGTATTTTCCGAAAATTTCGGCCAAAATCGATGCAGTTTTCAGCAATTTAAGCATTTTGAATGTTTCTCCATGGTTTGGACAAAAAAAATCGTGGATTGACAAAAGTTAAATTTTCGAGAAAAATTACAAATCTTCCAAGGGTCCCCCAAAGGAAAATTTTCAATTTTACTGCATTTTTCAAGCAATCGTATTTTCCGAAAATTTCGGCCAAAATCGATGCAGTTTTCAGCAATTTAAGCATTTTGAATGTTTCTCCATGGTTTGGACCAAAAAAATCGTGGATTGACAAAAGTTAAATTTTCGAGAAAAATTACAAATCTTCCAAGGGTCCCCCAAAGGAATCTTTTCAATTTTACTGCATTTTCAAGAAATCGTATTTGCCGAAAATTTCGGCTAAAATCGATGCAGTTTTCAGCAATTTAAGCATTTTGAATGTTTCTCCATGGTTTGGACCAAAAAAATCGTGGGATTGACAAAAGTTAAATTTTCGAGAAAAATTACAAATCTTCAAAGGGTCCCCCAAAGGAATCTTTTCAATTTTACTGCATTTTTCAAGAAATCGTATTTGCCGAAAATTTCGGCCAAAATCGATGCAGTTTTCAGCAATTTAAGCATTTTGAATGTTTCTCCATGGTTTGGACCAAAAAAATCGTGGATTGACAAAAGTTAAATTTTCGAGAAAAATTACAAATCTTCAAAGGGTCCCCCAAGGGAAAATTTTCAATTTTACTGCATTTTTCAAGAAATCGTATTTTCCTAAAATTTCGCTCAATTTTACCGCATTTTTCAAGAAATCGTATTTTCCGAAAATTTCGGCTAAAATCGATGCAGTTTTCAGCAATTTAAGCATTTTGAATGTTTCTCCATGGTTTGGACCAAAAAAATCGTGGATTGACAAAAGTTAAATTTTCGAGAAAAATTACAAATCTTCAAAGGGTCCCCCAAAGGAAAATTTTCAATTTTACTGCATTTTTCAAGAAATCGTATTTTCCGAAAATTTCGGCCAAAATCGATGCAGTTTTCAGCAATTTAAGCATTTTGAATGTTTCTCCATGGTTTGGACCAAAAAAATCGTGGATTGACAAAAGTTAAATTTTCGAGAACAATTACAAATCTTCCAAGGGTCCACCAAAGGAAAATTTTCAATTTTACTGCATTTTTCAAGAAATCGTATTTTCCGAAAATTTCGGCCAAAATCGATGCAGTTTTCAGCAATTTAAGCATTTTGAATGTTTCTCCATGGTTTGGACCAAAACAATCGTGGATTGACAAAAGCTATAATTTCGAGAAAAATTACAAATCTTCCAAGGGTCCCCCAAAGGAAAATTTTCAATTTTACTGCATTTTTCAAGAAATCGTATTTTCCGAAATTTCGGCCAAAATCGATGCAGTTTTCAGCAATTTAAGCATTTTGAATGTTTCTCCATGGTTTGGACCAAAAAAATCGTGGATTGACAAAAGCTATAATTTCGAGAAAAATTACAAATCTTCCAAGGGTCCCCCAAAGGAAAATTTTCAATTTTACTGCATTTTTCAAGAAATCGTATTTTCCGAAAATTTCGGCCAAAATCGATGCAGTTTTCAGCAATTTAAGTATTTTGAATGTTTCTCCATGGTTTGGACCAAAAAATCGTGGATTGACAAAAGTTAAATTTTCGAGAAAAATTACAAATCTTCCAAGGGTCCCCCAAAGGAAAATTTTCAATTTTACTGCATTTTTCAAGAAATCGTATTTTCCGAAAATTTCGGCCAAAATCGATGCAGTTTTCAGCAATTTAAGCATTTTGAAAGTTTCTCCATGGTTTGGACCAAAAAAATCGTGGATTGACAAAAGTTAAATTTTCGAGAAAAATTACAAATCTTCCAAGGGTCCCCCAAATACGATTTCTTGAAAAATGCAGTAAAATTTTCAATTTTACTGCATTTTTCAAGAAATCGTATTTTCCGAAAATTTCGGCCAAAATCGATGCAGTTTTCAGCAATTTAAGCATTTTGAATGTTTCTCCATGGTTTGGACCAAAAAAATCGTGGATTGACAAAAGTTAAATTTTCGAGAAAAATTACAAATCTTCCAAGGGTCCCCCAAAGGAAAATTTTCAATTTTACTGCATTTTTCAAAAAATCGTATTTTCCGCAAATTTCGGCCAAAATCGATGCAGTTTTCAGCAATTTAAGCATTTTGAATGTTTCTCCATGGTTTTGACCAAAAAAATCGTGGATTGACAAAAGTTAAATTTTCGAGAAAAATTACAAATCTTCCAAGGGTCCCCCAAAGGAAAATTTTCAATTTTACTGCATTTTTCAAGAAATCGTATTTTCCGAAAATTTCGGCCAAAATCGATGCAGTTTTCAGCAATTTAAGCATTTTGAATGTTTCTCCATGGTTTGGACCAAAAAAATCGTGGATTGACAAAAGTTAAATTTTCGAGAAAAATTACAAATCTTCAAAGGGTCCCCCAAAGGAAAATTTTCAATTTTACTGCATTTTTCAAGAAATCGTATTTTCCGAAAATTTCGGCCAAAATCGATGCAGTTTTCAGCAATTTAAGCATTTTGAATGTTTCTCCATGGTTTGGACCAAAAAAATCGTGGATTGACAAAAGTTAAATTTTTGGAGAACAATTACAAATCTTCCAAGGGTCCACCAAAGGAAAATTTTCAATTTTACTGCATTTTTCAAGAAATCGTATTTTCCGAAAATTTCGGCCAAAATCGATGCAGTTTTCAGCAATTTAAGCATTTTGAATGTTTCTCCATGGTTTGGACCAAAACAATCGTGGATTGACAAAAGCTATAATTTCGAGAAAAATTACAAATCTTCCAAGGGTCCCCCAAAGGAAAATTTTCAATTTTACTGCATTTTTCAAGAAATCGTATTTTCCGAAAATTTCGGCCAAAATCGATGCAGTATTCAGCAATTTAAGTATTTTGAATGTTTCTCCATGGTTTGGACCAAACAAATCGTGGATTGACAAAAGTTAAATTTTCGAGAAAAATTACAAATCTTCCAAGGGTCCCCCAAAGGAAAATTTTCAATTTTACTGCATTTTTCAAGAAATCGTATTTTCCGAAAATTTCTGCCAAAATCGATGCAGTTTTCAGCAATTTAAGCATTTTGAATGTTTCTCCATGGTTTGGACCAAAAAAATCTTGGATTGACAAAAGTAAAATTTTCGAGAAAAATTACAAATCTTCAAAGGGTCCCCCAAAGGAAAATTTTCAATTTTACTGCATTTTTCAAGAAATCGTATTTTCCGAAAATTTCGGCCAAAATCGATGCAGTTTTCAGCAATTTAAGCATTTTGAATGTTTCTCCATGGTTTGGACCAAAAAAATCGTGGATTGACAAAAGCTATAATTTCGAGAAAAATTACAAATCTTCCAAGGGTCCCCCAAAGGAAAATTTTCAATTTTACTGCATTTTTCAAGAAATCGTATTTTCCGAAAATTTCGGCCAAAATCGATGCAGTTTTCAGCAATTTAAGTATTTTGAATGTTTCTCCATGGTTTGGACCAAAAAATCGTGGATTGACAAAAGTTAAATTTTCGAGAAAAATTACAAATCTTCCAAGGGTCCCCCAAAGGAAAATTTTCAATTTTACTGCATTTTTCAAGAAATCGTATTTTCCGAAAATTTCGGCCAAAATCGATGCAGTTTTCAGCAATTTAAGCATTTTGAATGTTTCTCCATGGTTTGGACCAAAAAAATCGTGGATTGACAAAAGTTAAATTTTCGAGAAAAATTACAAATCTTCAAAGGGTCCCCCAAAGGAAAATTTTCAATTTTACTGCATTTTTCAAGAAATCGTATTTTCCGAAAATTTCGGCCAAAATCGATGCAGTTTTCAGCAATTTAAGCATTTTGAATGTTTCTCCATGGTTTGGACCAAAAAAATCGTGGATTGACAAAAGTTAAATTTTCGAGAACAATTACAAATCTTCCAAGGGTCCACCAAAGGAAAATTTTCAATTTTACTGCATTTTTCAAGAAATCGTATTTTCCGAAAATTTCGGCCAAAATCGATGCAGTTTTCAGCAATTTAAGCATTTTGAATGTTTCTCCATGGTTTGGACCAAAAAAATCGTGGATTGACAAAAGTTAAATTTTCGAGAAAAATTACAAATCTTCCAAGGGTCCCCCAAAGGAAAATTTTCAATTTTACTGCATTTTTCAAGAAATCGTATTTTCCGAAAATTTCGGCCAAAATCGATGCAGTTTTCAGCAATTTAAGCATTTTGAATGTTTCTCCATGGTTTGGACCAAAAAAATCGTGGATTGACAAAAGCTATAATTTCGAGAAAAATTACAAATCTTCCAAGGGTCCCCCAAAGGAAAATTTTCAATTTTACTGCATTTTTCAAGAAATCGTATTTTCCGAAAATTTCGGCCAAAATCGATGCAGTTTTCAGCAATTTAAGTATTTTGAATGTTTCTCCATGGTTTGGACCAAAAAATCGTGGATTGACAAAAGTTAAATTTTCGAGAAAAATTACAAATCTTCCAAGGGTCCCCCAAAGGAAAATTTTCAATTTTACTGCATTTTTCAAGAAATCGTATTTTCCGAAAATTTCGGCCAAAATCGATGCAGTTTTCAGCAATTTAAGCATTTTGAATGTTTCTCCATGGTTTGGACCAAAAAAATCGTGGATTGACAAAAGTTAAATTTTCGAGAAAAATTACAAATCTTCCAAGGGTCCCCCAAAGGAAAATTTTCAATTTTACTGCATTTTTCAAGAAATCGTATTTTCCGAAAATTTCGGCCAAAATCGATGCAGTTTTCAGCAATTTAAGTATTTTGAATGTTTCTCCATGGTTTGGACCAAAAAAATCGTGGATTGACAAAAGTTAAATTTTCGAGAAAAATTACAAATCTTCCAAGGGTCCCCCAAAGGAAAATTTTCAATTTTACTGCCTTTTTCAAGAAATCGTATTTTCCGAAAATTTCGGCCAAAATCGATGCAGTTTTCAGCAATTTAAGCATTTTGAATGTTTCTCCATGGTTTGGACCAAAAAAATCGTGGATTGACAAAAGTTAAATTTTCGAGAAAAATTACAAATCTTCAAAGGGTCCCCCAAAGGAAAATTTTCAATTTTACTGCATTTTTCAAGAAATCGTATTTTCCGAAAATTTCGGCCAAAATCGATGCAGTTTTCAGCAATTTAAGTATTTTGAATGTTTCTCCATGGTTTGGACCAAAAAAATCGTGGATTGACAAAAGTTAAATTTTCGAGAAAAATTACAAATCTTCCAAGGGTCCCCCAAAGGAAAATTTTCAATTTTACTGCATTTTTCAAGAAATCGTATTTTCCGAAAATTTCGGCCAAAATCGATGCAGTTTTCAGCAATTTAAGCATTTTGAATGTTTCTCCATGGTTTGGACAAAAAAAATCGTGGATTGACAAAAGTTAAATTTTCGAGAAAAATTACAAATCTTCCAAGGGTCCCCCAAAGGAAAATTTTCAATTTTACTGCATTTTTCAAGCAATCGTATTTTCCGAAAATTTCGGCCAAAATCGATGCAGTTTTCAGCAATTTAAGCATTTTGAATGTTTCTCCATGGTTTGGACCAAAAAAATCGTGGATTGACAAAAGTTAAATTTTCGAGAAAAATTACAAATCTTCCAAGGGTCCCCCAAAGGAAAATTTTCAATTTTACTGCATTTTTCAAGAAATCGTATTTTCCGAAAATTTCGGCCAAAATCGATGCAGTTTTCAGCAATTTAAGCATTTTGAATGTTTCTCCATGGTTTGGACCAAAAAAATCGTGGATTGACAAAAGTTAAATTTTCGAGAAAAATTACAAATCTTCCAAGGGTCCCCCAAAGGAAAATTTTCAATTTTACTGCATTTTTCAAGAAATCGTATTTTCCGCAAATTTCGGCCAAAATCGATGCAGTTTTCAGCAATTTAAGCATTTTGAATGTTTATCCATGATTTGGACCAAAAAAATCGTGGATTGACAAAAGTTAAATTTTCGAGAAAAATTACAAATCTTCCAAGGGTCCCCCAAAGGAAAATTTTCAATTTTACTGCATTTTTCAAGAAATCGTATTTTCCGAAAATTTCGGCCAAAATCGATGCAGTTTTCAGCAATTTAAGCATTTTGAATGTTTCTCCATGGTTTGGACCAAAAAAATCGTGGATTGACAAAAGTTAAATTTTCGAGAAAAATTACAAATCTTCAAAGGGTCCCCCAAAGGAAAATTTTCAATTTTACTGCATTTTTCAAAAAATCGTATTTTCCGAAAATTTCGGCCAAAATCGATGCAGTTTTCAGCAATTTAAGCATTTTGAATGTTTCTCCATTTGGACCAAAAAAATCGTGGATTGACAAAAGCTATAATTTCGAGAAAAATTACAAATCTTCCAAGGGTCCCCCAAAGGAAAATTTTCAATTTTACTGCATTTTTCAAGAAATCGTATTTTCCGAAAATTTCGGCCAAAATCGATGCAGTTTTCAGCAATTTAAGTATTTTGAATGTTTCTCCATGGTTTGGACCAAAAAAATCGTGGATTGACAAAAGTTAAATTTTCGAGAAAAATTACAAATCTTCCAAGGGTCCCCCAAAGGAAAATTTTCAATTTTACTGCATTTTTCAAGAAATTGTATTTTTCGAAAATTTCGGCCAAAATCGATGCAGTTTTCAGCAATTTAAGCATTTTGAATGTTTCTCCATGGTTTAGACCAAAAAAATCGTGGATTGACAAAAGTTAAATTTTCGAGAAAAATTACAAATCTTCCAAGGGTCCCCCAAAGGAAAATTTTCAATTTTACTGCATTTTTCAAGAAATCGTATTTTCCGAAAATTTCGGCCAAAATCGATGCAGTTTTCAGCAATTTAAGCATTTTGAATGTTTCTCCATGGTTTGGACCAAAAAAATCGTAGATTGACAAAAGTTAAATTTTCGAGAAAAATTACAAATCTTCCAAGGGTCCCCCAAAGGAAAATTTTCAATTTTACTGCATTTTTCAAGAAATCGTATTTTCCGCAAATTTCGGCCAAAATCGATGCAGTTTTCAGCAATTTAAGCATTTTGAATGTTTCTCCATGGTTTGGACCAAAAAATCGTGGATTGACAAAAGTTAAATTTTCGAGAAAAATTACAAATCTTCCAAGGGTCCCCCAAAAGAAAATTTTAAATTTTACTGCATTTTTCAAGAAATCGTATTTTCCAAAAATTTCGGCCAAAATCGATGCAGTTTTCAGCAATTTAAGCATTTTCAATGTTTCTCCATGGTTTGGACCAAAAAAATCGTGGATTGACAAAAGTTAAATTTTCGAGAAAAATTACAAATCTTCCAAGGGTCCCCCAAAGGAAAATTTTCAATTTTACTGCATTTTTCAAGGAATCGTATTTTCCGAAAATTTCGGCCTAAATCGATGCAGTTTTCAGCAATTTAAGCATTTTGAATGTTTCTCCATGGTTTGGACCAAAAAAATCGTGGATTGACAAAAGTTATATTTTCGAGAAAAATTAAAAATCTTCCAAGGGTCCCCCAAAGGAAAATTTTCAATTTTACTGCATTTTTCAAGAAATCGTATTTTCCGAAAATTTCGGCCAAAATCGATGCAGTTTTCAGCAATTTAAGCATTTTGAATGTTTCTCCATGGTTTGGACCAAAAAAATCGTAGATTGACAAAAGTTAAATTTTCGAGAAAAATTACAAATCTTCCAAGGGTCCCCCAAAGGAAAATTTTCAATTTTACTGCATTTTTCAAGAAATCGTATTTTCCGAAAATTTCGGCCAAAATCGATGCAGTTTTCAGCAATTTAAGCATTTTGAATGTTTCTCCATGGTTTGGACCAAAAAAATCGTGGATTGACAAAAGCTATAATTTCGAGAAAAATTACAAAGCTTCCAAGGGTCTCCCAAAGGAAAATTTTCAATTTTACTGCATTTTTCAAGAAATCGTATTTTCCGAAAATTTCGGCCAAAATCGATGCAGTTTTCAGCAATTTAAGTATTTTGAATGTTTCTCCATGGTTTGGACCAAAAAAATCGTGGATTGACAAAAGTTAAATTTTCGAGAAAAATTACAAATCTTCCAAGGGTCCCCCAAAGGAAAATTTTCAATTTTACTGCATTTTCCAAGAAATCGTATTTTCCGAAAATTCGGCCAAAATCGATGCAGTTTTCAGCAATTTAAGCATTTTGAATGTTTCTCCATGGTTTGGACCAAAAAAATCGTGGATTGACAAAAGTTAAATTTTCGAGAAAAATTACAAATCTTCCAAGGGTCCCCCAAAGGAAAATTTTCAATTTTACTGCATTTTTCAAGAAATCGTATTTTCCGCAAATTTCGGCCAAAATCGATGCAGTTTTCAGCAATTTAAGCATTTTGAATGTTTCTCCATGGTTTGGACCAAAAAATCGTGGATTGACAAAAGTTAAATTTTCGAGAAAAATTACAAATGTTCCAAGGGTCCCCCAAAAGAAAATTTTAAATTTTACTGCATTTTTCAAGAAATCGTATTTTCCGAAAATTTCGGCCAAAATCGATGCAGTTTTCAGCAATTTAAGCATTTTGAATGTTTCTCCATGGTTTGGACCAAAAAAATCGTGGATTGACAAAAGTTAAATTTTCGAGAAAAATTACAAATCTTCCAAGGGTCCCCCAAAGGAAAATTTTCAATTTTACTGCATTTTTCAAGGAATCGTATTTTCCGAAAATTTCGGCCAAAATCGATGCAGTTTTCAGCAATTTAAGTATTTTGAATGTTTCTCCATGGTTTGGACCAAAAAAATCGTGGATTGACAAAAGTTAAATTTTCGAGAAAAATTACAAATCTTCCAAGGGTCCCCCAAAGGAAAATTTTCAATTTTACTGCATTTTTCAAGAAATCGTATTTTCCGAAAATTTCGGCCAAAATCGATGCAGTTTTCAGCAATTTAAGCATTTTGAATGTTTCTCCATGGTTTGGACCAAAAAAATCGTGGATTGACAAAAGTTAAATTTTCGAGAAAAATTACAAATCTTCCAAGGGTCCCCCAAAGGAAAATTTTCAATTTTACTGCATTTTTCAAGAAATCGTATTTTCCGAAAATTTCGGCCAAAATCGATGCAGTTTTCAGCAATTTAAGCATTTTGAATGTTTCTCCATGGTTTGGACCAAAAAAATCGTGGATTGACAAAAGTTAAATTTTCGAGAAAAATTACAAATCTTCCAAGGGTCCCCCAAAGGAAAATTTTCAATTTTACTGCATTTTTCAAGAAATCGTATTTTCCGAAAATTTCGGCCAAAATCGATGCAGTTTTCAGCAATTTAAGCATTTTGAATGTTTCTCCATGGTTTGGACCAAAAAAATCGTGGATTAACAAAAGTTAAATTTTCGAGAAAAATTACAAATCTTCCAAGGGTCCCCCAAAGGAAAATTTTCAATTTTACTGCATTTTTCAAGAAATTGTATTTTCCGAAAATTTCGGCCAAAATCGATGCAGTTTTCAGCAATTTAAGCATTTTGAATGTTTCTCCATGGTTTGGACCAAAAAAATCGTGGATTGACAAAAGTTAAATTTTCGAGAAAAATTACAAATCTTCCAAGGGTCCCCCAAAGGAAAATTTTCAATTTTACTGCATTTTTCAAGAAATCGTATTTTCCGAAAATTTCGGCCAAAATCGATGCAGTTTTCAGCAATTTAAGCATTTTGAATGTTTCTCCATGGTTTGGACCAAAAAAATCGTGGATTGACAAAAGTAAAATTTTCGAGAAAAATTACAAATCTTCCAAGGGTCCCCCAAAGGAAAATTTTCAATTTTACTGCATTTTTCAAGAAATCGTATTTTCCGAAAATTTCGGCCAAAATCGATGCAGTTTTCAGCAATTTAAGCATTTTGAATGTTTCTCCATGGTTTGGACCAAAAAAATCGTGGATTGACAAAAGTTAAATTTTCGAGAAAAATTACAAATCTTCCAAGGGTCCCCCAAAGGAAAATTTTCAATTTTACTGCATTTTTCAAGAAATCGTATTTTTCGAAAATTTCGGCCAAAATCGATGCAGTTTTCAGCAATTTAAGCATTTTGAATGTTTCTCCATGGTTTGGACCAAAAAAATCGTGGATTGACAAAAGTTAAATTTTCGAGAAAAATTACAAATCTTCCAAGGGTCCCCCAAAGGAAAATTTTCAATTTTACTGCATTTTTCAAGAAATCGTATTTTCCGAAAATTCGGCCAAAATCGATGCAGTTTTCAGCAATTTAAGCATTTTGAATGTTTCTCCATGGTTTGGACCAAAAAAATCGTGGATTGACAAAAGTTAAATTTTCGAGAAAAATTACAAATCTTCCAAGGGTCCCCCAAAGGAAAATTTTCAATTTTACTGCATTTTTCAAGAAATCGTATTTTCCGAAAATTTCGGCCAAAATCGATGCAGTTTTCAGCAATTTAAGCATTTTGAATGTTTCTCCATGGTTTGGACCAAAAAAATCGTGGATTGACAAAAGTTAAATTTTCGAGAAAAATTACAAATCTTCCAAGGGTCCCCCAAAGGAAAATTTTCAATTTTACTGCATTTTTCAAGGAATCGTATTTTCCGAAAATTTCGGCCAAAATCGATGCAGTTTTCAGCAATTTAAGTATTTTGAATGTTTCTCCATGGTTTGGACCAAAAAAATCGTGGATTGACAAAAGTTAAATTTTCGAGAAAAATTACAAATCTTCCAAGGGTCCCCCAAAGGAAAATTTTCAATTTTACTGCATTTTTCAAGAAATCGTATTTTCCGAAAATTTCGGCCAAAATCGATGCAGTTTTCAGCAATTTAAGCATTTTGAATGTTTCTCCATGGTTTGGACCAAAAAAATCGTGGATTGACAAAAGTTAAATTTTCGAGAAAAATTACAAATCTTCCAAGGGTCCCCCAAAGGAAAATTTTCAATTTTACTGCATTTTTCAAGAAATCGTATTTTCCGAAAATTTCGGCCAAAATCGATGCAGTTTTCAGCAATTTAAGCATTTTGAATGTTTCTCCATGGTTTGGACCAAAAAAATCGTGGATTGACAAAAGTTAAATTTTCGAGAAAAATTACAAATCTTCCAAGGGTCCCCCAAAGGAAAATTTTCAATTTTACTGCATTTTTCAAGAAATTGTATTTTCCGAAAATTTCGGCCAAAATCGATGCAGTTTTCAGCAATTTAAGCATTTTGAATGTTTCTCCATGGTTTGGACCAAAAAAATCGTGGATTGACAAAAGTTAAATTTTCGAGAAAAATTACAAATCTTCCAAGGGTCCCCCAAAGGAAAATTTTCAATTTTACTGCATTTTTCAAGAAATCGTATTTTCCGAAAATTTCGGCCAAAATCGATGCAGTTTTCAGCAATTTAAGCATTTTGAATGTTTCTCCATGGTTTGGACCAAAAAAATCGTGGATTGACAAAAGTTAAATTTTCGAGAAAAATTACAAATCTTCCAAGGGTCCCCCAAAGGAAAATTTTCAATTTTACTGCATTTTTCAAGAAATCGTATTTTCCGAAAATTTCGGCCAAAATCGATGCAGTTTTCAGCAATTTAAGCATTTTGAATGTTTCTCCATGGTTTGGACCAAAAAAATCGTGGATTGACAAAAGTTAAATTTTCGAGAAAAATTACAAATCTTCCAAGGGTCCCCCAAAGGAAAATTTTCAATTTTACTGCATTTTTCAAGAAATCGTATTTTTCGAAAATTTCGGCCAAAATCGATGCAGTTTTCAGCAATTTAAGCATTTTGAATGTTTCTCCATGGTTTGGACCAAAAAAATCGTGGATTGACAAAAGTTAAATTTTCGAGAAAAATTACAAATCTTCCAAGGGTCCCCCAAAGGAAAATTTTCAATTTTACTGCATTTTTCAAGAAATCGTATTTTCCGCAAATTTCGGCCAAAATCGATGCAGTTTTCAGCAATTTAAGCATTTTGAATGTTTCTCCATGGTTTGGACCAAAAAATCGTGGATTGACAAAAGTTAAATTTTCGAGAAAAATTACAAATGTTCCAAGGGTCCCCCAAAAGAAAATTTTAAATTTTACTGCATTTTTCAAGAAATCGTATTTTCCGAAAATTTCGGCCAAAATCGATGCAGTTTTCAGCAATTTAAGCATTTTGAATGTTTCTCCATGGTTTGGACCAAAAAAATCGTGGATTGCAAAAGTTAAATTTTCGAGAAAAATTACAAATCTTCCAAGGGTCCCCCAAAGGAAAATTTTCAATTTTACTGCATTTTTCAAGAAATCGTATTTTTCGAAAATTTCGGCCAAAATCGATGCAGTTTTCAGCAATTTAAGCATTTTGAATGTTTCTCCATGGTTTGGACCAAAAAAATCGTGGATTGACAAAAGTTAAATTTTCGAGAAAAATTACAAATCTTCCAAGGGTCCCCCAAAGGAAAATTTTCAATTTTACTGCATTTTTCAAGAAATCGTATTTTCCGAAAATTCGGCCAAAATCGATGCAGTTTTCAGCAATTTAAGCATTTTGAATGTTTCTCCATGGTTTGGACCAAAAAAATCGTGGATTGACAAAAGTTAAATTTTCGAGAAAAATTACAAATCTTCCAAGGGTCCCCCAAAGGAAAATTTTCAATTTTACTGCATTTTTCAAGAAATCGTATTTTCCGCAAATTTCGACCAAAATCGATGCAGTTTTCAGCAATTTAAGCATTTTGAATGTTTCTCCATGGTTTGGACCAAAAAATCGTGGATTGACAAAAGTTAAATTTTCGAGAAAAATTACAAATGTTCCAAGGGTCCCCCAAAAGAAAATTTTAAATTTTACTGCATTTTTCAAGAAATCGTATTTTCCGAAAATTTCGGCCAAAATCGATGCAGTTTTCAGCAATTTAAGCATTTTGAATGTTTCTCCATGGTTTGGACCAAAAAAATCGTGGATTGACAAAAGTTAAATTTTCGAGAAAAATTACAAATCTTCCAAGGGTCCCCCAAAGGAAAATTTTCAATTTTACTGCATTTTTCAAGGAATCGTATTTTCCGAAAATTTCGGCCAAAATCGATGCAGTTTTCAGCAATTTAAGTATTTTGAATGTTTCTCCATGGTTTGGACCAAAAAAATCGTGGATTGACAAAAGTTAAATTTTCGAGAAAAATTACAAATCTTCCAAGGGTCCCCCAAAGGAAAATTTTCAATTTTACTGCATTTTTCAAGAAATCGTATTTTCCGAAAATTTCGGCCAAAATCGATGCAGTTTTCAGCAATTTAAGCATTTTGAATGTTTCTCCATGGTTTGGACCAAAAAAATCGTGGATTGACAAAAGTTAAATTTTCGAGAAAAATTACAAATCTTCCAAGGGTCCCCCAAAGGAAAATTTTCAATTTTACTGCATTTTTCAAGAAATCGTATTTTCCGAAAATTTCGGCCAAAATCGATGCAGTTTTCAGCAATTTAAGCATTTTGAATGTTTCTCCATGGTTTGGACCAAAAAAATCGTGGATTGACAAAAGTTAAATTTTCGAGAAAAATTACAAATCTTCCAAGGGTCCCCCAAAGGAAAATTTTCAATTTTACTGCATTTTTCAAGAAATCGTATTTTCCGAAAATTTCGGCCAAAATCGATGCAGTTTTCAGCAATTTAAGCATTTTGAATGTTTCTCCATGGTTTGGACCAAAAAAATCGTGGATTGACAAAAGTTAAATTTTCGAGAAAAATTACAAATCTTCCAAGGGTCCCCCAAAGGAAAATTTTCAATTTTACTGCATTTTTCAAGAAATCGTATTTTCCGAAAATTTCGGCCAAAATCGATGCAGTTTTCAGCAATTTAAGCATTTTGAATGTTTCTCCATGGTTTGGACCAAAAAAATCGTGGATTGACAAAAGTTAAATTTTCGAGAAAAATTACAAATCTTCCAAGGGTCCCCCAAAGGAAAATTTTCAATTTTACTGCATTTTTCAAGAAATCGTATTTTCCGAAAATTTCGGCCAAAATCGATGCAGTTTTCAGCAATTTAAGCATTTTCAATATTTCTCCATGGTTTGGACCAAAAAAAATCGTGGATTGACAAAAGTTAAATTTTCGAGAAAAATTACAAATCTTCCAAGGGTCCCCCAAAGGAAAATTTTCAATTTTACTGCATTTTTCAAGAAATCGTATTTTCCGAAAATTTCGGCCAAAATCGATGCAGTTTTCAGCAATTTAAGCATTTTGAATGTTTCTCCATGGTTTGGACCAAAAAAATCGTGGATTGATAAAAGTTAAATTTTCGAGAAAAATTCCAAATCTTCCAAGGGTCCCCCAAAGGAAAATTTTCAATTTTACTGCATTTTTCAAGAAATCGTATTTTCCGCAAATTTCGGCCAAAATCGATGCAGTTTTCAGCAATTTAAGCATTTTGAATGTTTCTCCATGGTTTGGACCAAAAAAATCGTGGATTGACAAAAGTTAAATTTTCGAGAAAAATTACAAATCTTCCAAGGGTCCCCCAAAGGAAAATTTTCAATTTTACTGCATTTTTCAAGAAATCGTATTTTCCGAAAATTTCGGCCAAAATCGATGCAGTTTTCAGCAATTTAAGCATTTTGAATGTTTCTCCATGGTTTGGACCAAAAAAATCGTGGATTGACAAAAGTTAAATTTTCGAGAAAAAATACAAATCTTCCAAGGGTCCCCCAAAGGAAAATTTTCAATTTTACTGCATTTTTCAAGAAATCGTATTTTCCGAAAATTTCGGCCAAAATCGATGCAGTTTTCAGCAATTTAAGCATTTTCAATATTTCTCCATGGTTTGGACCAAAAAAATCGTGGATTGACAAAAGTTAAATTTTCGAGAAAAATTACAAATCTTCCAAGGGTCCCCCAAAGGAAAATTTTCAATTTTACTGCATTTTTCAAGAAATCGTATTTTCCGAAAATTTCGGCCAAAATCGATGCAGTTTTCAGCAATTTAAGCATTTTGAATGTTTCTCCATGGTTTGGACCAAAAAAATCGTGGATTGACAAAAGTTAAATTTTCGAGAAAAATTCCAAATCTTCCAAGGGTCCCCCAAAGGAAAATTTTCAATTTTACTGCATTTTTCAAGAAATCGTATTTTCCGCAAATTTCGGCCAAAATCGATGCAGTTTTCAGCAATTTAAGCATTTTGAATGTTTCTCCATGGTTTGGACCAAAAAAATCGTGGATTGACAAAAGTTAAATTTTCGAGAAAAATTACAAATCTTCCAAGGGTCCCCCAAAGGAAAATTTTCAATTTTACTGCATTTTTCAAGAAATCGTATTTTCCGAAAATTTCGGCCAAAATCGATGCAGTTTTCAGCAATTTAAGCATTTTGAATGTTTCTCCATGGTTTGGACCAAAAAAATCGTGGATTGACAAAAGTTAAATTTTCGAGAAAAATTACAAATCTTCCAAGGGTCCCCCAAAGGAAAATTTTCAATTTTACTGCATTTTTCAAGAAATCGTATTTTCCGAAAATTTCGGCCAAAATCGATGCAGTTTTCAGCAATTTAAGCATTTTGAATGTTTCTCCATGGTTTGGACCAAAAAAATCGTGGATTGACAAAAGTTAAATTTTCGAGAAAAATTACAAATCTTCCAAGGGTCCCCCAAAGGAAAATTTTCAATTTTACTGCATTTTTCAAGAAATCGTATTTTCCGAAAATTTCGGCCAAAATCGATGCAGTTTTCAGCAATTTAAGCATTTTGAATGTTTCTCCATGGTTTGGACCAAAAAAATCGTGGATTGACAAAAGTTAAATTTTCGAGAAAAATTACAAATCTTCCAAGGGTCCCCCAAAGGAAAATTTTCAATTTTACTGCATTTTTCAAGAAATCGTATTTTCCGAAAATTTCGGCCAAAATCGATGCAGTTTTCAGCAATTTAAGCATTTTGAATGTTTCTCCATGGTTTGGACCAAAAAAATCGTGGATTGACAAAAGTTAAATTTTCGAGAAAAATTACAAATCTTCCAAGGGTCCCCCAAAGGAAAATTTTCAATTTTACTGCATTTTTCAAGAAATCGTATTTTCCGAAAATTTCGGCCAAAATCGATGCAGTTTTCAGCAATTTAAGCATTTTCAATATTTCTCCATGGTTTGGACCAAAAAAAATCGTGGATTGACAAAAGTTAAATTTTCGAGAAAAATTACAAATCTTCCAAGGGTCCCCCAAAGGAAAATTTTCAATTTTACTGCATTTTTCAAGAAATCGTATTTTCCGAAAATTTCGGCCAAAATCGATGCAGTTTTCAGCAATTTAAGCATTTTGAATGTTTCTCCATGGTTTGGACCAAAAAAATCGTGGATTGATAAAAGTTAAATTTTCGAGAAAAATTCCAAATCTTCCAAGGGTCCCCCAAAGGAAAATTTTCAATTTTACTGCATTTTTCAAGAAATCGTATTTTCCGCAAATTTCGGCCAAAATCGATGCAGTTTTCAGCAATTTAAGCATTTTGAATGTTTCTCCATGGTTTGGACCAAAAAAATCGTGGATTGACAAAAGTTAAATTTTCGAGAAAAATTACAAATCTTCCAAGGGTCCCCCAAAGGAAAATTTTCAATTTTACTGCATTTTTCAAGAAATCGTATTTTCCGAAAATTTCGGCCAAAATCGATGCAGTTTTCAGCAATTTAAGCATTTTGAATGTTTCTCCATGGTTTGGACCAAAAAAATCGTGGATTGACAAAAGTTAAATTTTCGAGAAAAAATACAAATCTTCCAAGGGTCCCCCAAAGGAAAATTTTCAATTTTACTGCATTTTTCAAGAAATCGTATTTTCCGAAAATTTCGGCCAAAATCGATGCAGTTTTCAGCAATTTAAGCATTTTCAATATTTCTCCATGGTTTGGACCAAAAAAATCGTGGATTGACAAAAGTTAAATTTTCGAGAAAAATTACAAATCTTCCAAGGGTCCCCCAAAGGAAAATTTTCAATTTTACTGCATTTTTCAAGAAATCGTATTTTCCGAAAATTTCGGCCAAAATCGATGCAGTTTTCAGCAATTTAAGCATTTTGAATGTTTCTCCATGGTTTGGACCAAAAAAATCGTGGATTGACAAAAGTTAAATTTTCGAGAAAAATTCCAAATCTTCCAAGGGTCCCCCAAAGGAAAATTTTCAATTTTACTGCATTTTTCAAGAAATCGTATTTTCCGCAAATTTCGGCCAAAATCGATGCAGTTTTCAGCAATTTAAGCATTTTGAATGTTTCTCCATGGTTTGGACCAAAAAAATCGTGGATTGACAAAAGTTAAATTTTCGAGAAAAATTACAAATCTTCCAAGGGTCCCCCAAAGGAAAATTTTCAATTTTACTGCATTTTTCAAGAAATCGTATTTTCCGAAAATTTCGGCCAAAATCGATGCAGTTTTCAGCAATTTAAGCATTTTGAATGTTTCTCCATGGTTTGGACCAAAAAAATCGTGGATTGACAAAAGTTAAATTTTCGAGAAAAATTACAAATCTTCCAAGGGTCCCCCAAAGGAAAATTTTCAATTTTACTGCATTTTTCAAGAAATCGTATTTTCCGAAAATTTCGGCCAAAATCGATGCAGTTTTCAGCAATTTAAGCATTTTGAATGTTTCTCCATGGTTTGGACCAAAAAAATCGTGGATTGACAAAAGTTAAATTTTCGAGAAAAATTACAAATCTTCCAAGGGTCCCCCAAAGGAAAATTTTCAATTTTACTGCATTTTTCAAGAAATCGTATTTTCCGAAAATTTCGGCCAAAATCGATGCAGTTTTCAGCAATTTAAGCATTTTGAATGTTTCTCCATGGTTTGGACCAAACAAATCGTGGATTGACAAAAGTTAAATTTTCGAGAAAAATTACAAATCTTCCAAGGGTCCCCCAAAGGAAAATTTTCAATTTTACTGCATTTTTCAAGAAATCGTATTTTCCGAAAATTTCGGCCAAAATCGATGCAGTTTTCAGCAATTTAAGCATTTTGAATGTTTCTCCATGGTTTAGAACAAAAAAATCGTGGATTGTCAAAAGTTAAATTTTCGAGAAAAATTACAAATCTTCCAAGGGTCCCCCAAAGGAAAATTTTCAATTTTACTGCATTTTTCAAGAAATCGTATTTTCCGAAAATTTCGGCCAAAATCGATGCAGTTTTCAGCAATTTAAGCATTTTGAATGTTTCTCCATGGTTTGGACCAAAAAAATCGTGGATTGACAAAAGTTAAATTTTCGAGAAAAATTACAAATCTTCCAAGGGTCCCCCAAAGGAAAATTTTCAATTTTACTGCATTTTTCAAGAAATCGTATTTTCCGAAAATTTCGGCCAAAATCGATGCAGTTTTCAGCAATTTAAGCATTTTGAATGTTTCTCCATGGTTTGGACCAAAAAAATCGTGGATTGACAAAAGTTAAATTTTCGAGAAAAATTACAAATCTTCCAAGGGTCCCCCAAAGGAAAATTTTCAATTTTACTGCATTTTTCAAGAAATCGTATTTTCCGAAAATTTCGGCCAAAATCGATGCAGTTTTCAGCAATTTAAGCATTTTGAATGTTTCTCCATGGTTTAGACCAAAAAAATCGTGGATTGACAAAAGTTAAATTTTCGAGAAAAATTACAAATCTTCCAAGGGTCCCCCAAAGGAAAATTTTCAATTTTACTGCATTTTTCAAGAAATCGTATTTTCCGAAAATTTCGGCCAAATCGATGCAGTTTTCAGCAATTTAAGCATTTTGAATGTTTCTCCATGGTTTGGACCAAAAAAATCGTGGATTGACAAAAGTTAAATTTTCGAGAAAAATTACAAATCTTCCAAGGGTCCCCCAAAGGAAAATTTTCAATTTTACTGCATTTTTCAAGAAATCGTATTTTCCGAAAATTTCGGCCAAAATCGATGCAGTTTTCAGCAATTTAAGCATTTTGAATGTTTCTCCATGGTTTGGACCAAAAAAATCGTGGATTGACAAAAGTTAAATTTTCGAGAAAAATTACAAATCTTCCAAGGGTCCCCCAAAGGAAAATTTTCAATTTTACTGCATTTTTCAAGAAATTGTATTTTCCGAAAATTTCGGCCAAAATCGATGCAGTTTTCAGCAATTTAAGCATTTTGAATGTTTCTCCATGGTTTGGACCAAACAAATCGTGGATTGACAAAAGTTAAATTTTCGAGAAAAATTACAAATCTTCCAAGGGTCCCCCAAAGGAAAATTTTCAATTTTACTGCATTTTTCAAGAAATCGTATTTTCCGAAAATTTCGGCCAAAATCGATGCAGTTTTCAGCAATTTAAGCATTTTGAATGTTTCTCCATGGTTTGGACCAAAAAAATCGTGGATTGTCAAAAGTTAAATTTTCGAGAAAAATTACAAATCTTCCAAGGGTCCCCAAAGGAAAATTTTCAATTTTACTGCATTTTTCAAGAAATCGTATTTTCCGAAAATTTCGGCCAAAATCGATGCAGTTTTCAGCAATTTAAGCATTTTCAATATTTCTCCATGGTTTGGACCAAAAATCGTGGATTGACAAAAGTTAAATTTTCGAGAAAAATTACAAATCTTCCAAGGGTCCCCCAAAGGAAAATTTTCAATTTTACTGCATTTTTCAAGAAATCGTATTTTCCGAAAATTTCGGCCAAAATCGATGCAGTTTTCAGCAATTTAAGCATTTTGAATGTTTCTCCATGGTTTGGACCAAAAAAATCGTGGATTGACAAAAGTTAAATTTTCGAGAAAAATTACAAATCTTCCAAGGGTCCCCCAAAGGAAAATTTTCAATTTTACTGCATTTTTCAAGAAATCGTATTTTCCGAAAATTTCGGCCAAAATCGATGCAGTTTTCAGCAATTTAAGCATTTTGAATGTTTCTCCATGGTTTGGACCAAACAAATCGTGGATTGACAAAAGTTAAATTTTCGAGAAAAATTACAAATCTTCCAAGGGTCCCCCAAAGGAAAATTTTCAATTTTACTGCATTTTTCAAGAAATCGTATTTTCCGAAAATTTCGGCCAAAATCGATGCAGTTTTCAGCAATTTAAGCATTTTGAATGTTTCTCCATGGTTTGGACCAAAAAAATCGTGGATTGTCAAAAGTTAAATTTTCGAGAAAAATTACAAATCTTCCAAGGGTCCCCCAAAGGAAAATTTTCAATTTCACTGCATTTTTCAAGAAATCGTATTTTCCGAAAATTTCGGCCAAAATCGATGCAGTTTTCAGCAATTTAAGCATTTTGAATGTTTCTCCATGGTTTGGAGCAAAAAAATCGTGGATTGACAAAAGTTAAATTTTCGAGAAAAATTACAAATCTTCCAAGGGTCCCCCAAAGGAAAATTTTCAATTTTACTGCATTTTTCAAGAAATCGTATTTTCCGAAAATTTCGGCCAAAATCGATGCAGTTTTCAGCAATTTAAGTATTTTGAATGTTTCTCCATGGTTTGGACC